>CM031595.1:3792669-3805169 GCA_018398815.1 Conus ventricosus
ATCCTTCCCCATCAGTCCATCCTTCATCAGTCTTGTGCTCCATCCTTCATGATGTCCGACACTCTTCTTCTCAACCACGATTGTCTATTTGTCTCTTGATGCCTTGCTGTGGCGTATCCATGCCCGTTCCTGCTGTCATATATGTAGCTCCGCTCCGCTGGTCCGTGGGCCCGCTCCGCTGGTCCGTACGTCCGCTCCGCTGGTCCATAGGCCCGCTCCGCTGGTCCGTACGTCCGCTCCGCTGATCCGTAGGTCCGCTCCGCTGGTAGTTTGGGCTGCTCCCTCACGTATAGCTTCCCTCCGACGAAGTAGCCGGACTTGCCCATCTCCCTCAGCTCACGTAATTGTGCTGTCTGGCGCCTCGTCCGGTCCTGGCTCACCGTGATCCCTTCTGTTTTCATGGTTTCCCTGGCCTCCCGGTTCCTTAGTACCCGCATGGCGTCCCCCCATCGTAACATTTTGGCTACCACAGGCCTAGGGCGTTTGTTTGCTGGGTTGTACCTTCCCAGCCTGTGAGCCCGTTCTACTGCGTCTGCCGCCCAGTCGTCCTCCTTCATGTACTTTTCCAGTACTCCTTTAACAATATCTTCACATTTCTCGGGTCCACTCCCTTCGTCTCCTTCTTTTAACCCGTAGAACTTTAGGTTGTTCCTTCGGGAAAAACCTTCTAATTTGTCCATTTCGTCATCCATATGTGCTAGTCTGCCTGCCATGCGTTCCTGTGTTTCGTCTAAGTGTTGAACTGCCCTTTTATTTGCCTGTATGTCTTGTTTTGTGTCCGCTAGCTCTTGAACTAGATTGGTGAGTGTGTCTGCCATTTGTGTCTGTTTTGCATCTATCTTCTTAATTGTGTTTACCTGTGATTGGAAAGAGTCCGCCAATGATGTGATTGTAGTGAATATTTGTGTCATCTGCGTTTCCATCGTGCTAAGTCTGGTGTCGATTCTGTGTTCCAGCTTGCGTGCTTCTTCCTCAATTTTCTCATTAACACTCGGTCCGGGGTTCGTATCGAGAGAGAGAATGAGAGAGGCAGAGAGAGGGAGAGAGAGAGAGAGAGCGGCAGAGAGAGAGAGAGAGAGAGAGAGAGAGAGAGAGAGAGAGAGAGAGAGAGAGAGAGAGAGAGAGAGAGAGAGAGAGAGAGAGAGAGAGAGAGTGTGAAAAAAGGGGACAACATATAATCATTTTTCATAAGATTAATCCATATGCACACATATATATATACCCACACACACACACATATGCATATATACACACACACATACATATATATATATATATACATATATACATATATATATATATATATATATATATATATATATATATATATATATATATATATATATATATATATACACACACATATACATACACACATATACATACATATATTGTTAAAAGGTAAGGTTTAAAACTATCTACAGCGCTGTTTCATGCAATGCAATCATCAGGATGTGGTGGGTCTGTGCTGCCGGTGTTTTATAACTGCTTGTGTTGTCTGTCATCACGTGCTGTCTGTGTTTTTCGTGTGTTTCTGGTTCTTGTTCACTGATAGGAATTTCCACTTGTGCCTGCAGTTGTTAACCATTTCTATCCTAGTATTTAAAGTTGCCAGTTGTGGTTTGCATAGTATTATGTACTTTTCTGTTGAGCATAGGTTACATCTTTTTGAAATGTTGTTGTATGGTGCTGCTCTTTCTATGATTTTCCAGGATATATTGTAGTCTATCTTTTTCTCTTTGAGCTTCCAGATGTATTTACTTAATTCTGTTTGGTTTTTGTATCTTTCTTTGTTAAATGACTGTTTGTGGTTTGCATATCTAGTTTTAAATTGGTTTTCAGTGATACCTATATATGTTTCTTCTGCGTTCTCTGATGTTACAGTGGCTTGGTACACAATGCTGTTGTAGAGGCATTTGTTGCTCAGAGGGCACTGTTCTTTCTTGATACAGTTGCAGGATTTCCTTTCATGATATATATATATACATGAAAAAAAAGATGAAGAAAAAAAATTAGAAAAGACAAATTGGTTAAGTACATGAAAATGGGATGATTTATGCTTTTGAGATTACTTGGTATTACTTATGGTTTTTTATTTTATTTTTATTTATGTTTTCTTAATTATTTTTTACCGCAGAAGATGGGTAAGGTAAGTGTTTTTGAAAGTTGTGGTACAATGGATTTGTTTGATGTATTCTGGAAGGGAGTTCCACAAAGAGGTTCCCGAGTACGTTAGACTTGATTTAAATAGGTCAATTCTGGGGATTGGGATATGGAGTTTGTGGGAGTTTCTCGACGAGACTTTTGAGAATCGTCTCATTAAAGTTGTTAGAGCATTCCCGGTCAGAATCTTGTGCATCATTAGCCCTTTGTTGTATTTGAGTTTCTGGCTGAATGGAAGAATGTGAAGATGTTTATAATCAGAGCTTTCGAGGCTAGTTTTCTTCAGAAGGATTAGTTTGAGCGCTCGTTTATGTAGGCTGAACAATGGTTTTAGTGTGTTTGCACTTGCAGAATCCCATATAGTCGATGCATAATCAACATAAGACTGAATATGAGCATGGAAAAAAAGTTTTCGTGAATGAAGGTCAAGAGAGAGAGTTTTCGTGAATGAAGGTCAAGAGAGAGAGACAGACAGACAGACAGACAGACAGACAGACAGACAGACAGACAGAGAGACCGACGAACCGACCGACCGACCGAACGAACTATTTGTATTGTGTCTATTTAGGGAAACGTAATTACGGGGTTTTTTTCTTCAGGTGCATTGACATAGCACTGCAACACGTCACCATACAATCAATGGCCGATCGAAGCCTCGTGTCTCGTGTTCGTGTTCGTGTTTACTGGAAACAAAACAAAACAAGAACATAAATAAAATGTTTGGAAAGCTGAATTCTTCTGTGGAAATCTAGGTCTTCACTACGTCAGTAAACACGGCCAGTCAAGTGCACTTTGCTAATAATTCGTAGCACGAAATACAGGTTTTACCAACAATCGACCATTGATGTAAACTATTTAATGTAGACTTGTGCCCCACAGAATGGACAAACGATACTTTCCTTGTCACAGTGGACATGTGTATCATATGTACAGTGGAGATGTGTATCATATGTACAGTGGAGATGTGCATCATATGTAGAGTGGAGATGTGTATCATATGTACAGTGGAGATGTGTATCATATGTACAGTGGAGATGTGTATCATATGTACAGTGGAGATGTGTATCATATGTACAGTGGACATGTGTATCATATGTGCAGTGGAGATGTGTATCATATGTACAGTGGAGATGTGTATCATATGTACAGTGGAGATGTGCATCATATGTACAGTGGAGATGTGTATCATATGTACAGTGGACATGTGTATCATATGTGCAGTGGAGATGTGTATCATATGTACAGTGGAGATGTGTAACATATGTACAGTCATTCACAGTGCGCTGTAGTCACAGTGTCACAGTGGAGATGTGTATCATATGTACAGTGGAGATGTGTAACATATGTACAGTCATTCACAGTGCGCTGTAGTCACAGTGTCACAGTGGAGATGTGTATCATATGTACAGTGGAGATGTGTATCATATGTACAGTGGAGATGTGTATCATATGTACAGTGGAGATGTGTATCATATGTACAGTGGAGATGTGTATCATATGTACAGTGGACATGTGTATCATATGTACAGTCATTCACAGTGCGCTGTGGTCACAGTGTCACAGTGGAGATGTGTATCATATGTACAGTCATTCACAGTGCGCTGTGGTCACAGTGTCACAGTGGAGATGTGTATCATATGTACAGTCATTCACAGTGCGCTGTGGTCACACGGTTAAAGTGCTGCCTGCGGAGCTGACGATCGTAGATTCGAACCACTCTCAAGATTGGACCTTTTTCGGCTTGAACACACACACACACACGCACACACACACACTCTCTCTCCTCTCTCTTCTCTCTCTCTCTCTCTCTCTCTCTCTCTCTCTCTCTCTCTCCTCTCTCTCTCTCTCTCTCTCTCTCTCTGTCCACCCAGCGCTACATGTGATTCAGTCTAGGGAAACTTAGAGGGGCAAAGGAGAGGATTGGCTCAGCCTACTATAATGCGGTGCCCAAGACACTCTGAACCTCTGGAAGTTCATTGACCCTAAAGGAATGAGCCTACAGATTTACACAATCTTAACATGTATTTACACTATGTTCATGATACACCATGACATTTACAACATACGAATAATAACAGCAAAGATTCACGATATGTTAACAATATCACATGAATAATAAAGAAACAGTATCACATACATGCACAGGACGATAACATCACAGACGTGTGTGTGTGTGTGTGTGTGTGTGTGTGTGTGTGTGTGTGTGTGTGTGTGTGTGTGTGTGTGTGTGTGTGTGTGTGTGTGTGTCTGTGTGTGTGTCTGTGTGTGTGTCTGTGTGTGTGTGTGTGTGTGTGTGTGTGTGGTGTGTGTGTGTGTGTGTGTGTGTGTGTGTGTGTGTGTGTGTGCACTGTTGCAGATCCCAATTCCACACGCAGAGCTATGTATTTTACAACATTTAGTGTCCGTACAACTTTCGTCATAAAGTGCAACTGTAATCTATAAATCACAGGACTATTTTGAGTTGAACTTTTTGAGTCTACAAAACTTTTTAACATGGGGCTGTTCTTCCATCGATCGAAGAAGAAAAGATTTATTTCGAAGTCTAGAAATGTGAACAGGCCTAGAGAGAGAGAGAGTCAGTGTCATTTCGCTGATTAACACGATCTACAGTGACCCATTTTCAAAGCCATACTCGATCTGTGATGTAGAACTATTTTCAAAATATGTGAACTTTTACCCATTGACGATCATGTGACGTCACGTGCGACAAGCAGGAAAGTTGCATTCATATCAAAGTGAAAATGTCCACAGTCATGTTGACCTCTTCTGAACTGTAGACTTGACATTTTCTGAAGCGCCCTAGATGGTCAGCAGTGAAGTCCAGAACCGACCTGAGTTATCGCTCAAATAAGGATTGGGCGTTCACAGAACATTGCTGATGTCGGAGTAGTAGTAGTAGTAGTAGTAGTAGTAGTAGTAGTAGTAGTAGTAGTAGTAGTAGTAGTAGTAGTAGTAGTAGTTAGTAGTAGTCTCAGCAGCAGCAGTAGCAGCAGCAGCAGCAGTAGCAGTAGTAGTAGTAGTAGTAGTAGTAGTAGTAGTAGTAGTAGTAGTAGTAGTAGTAGTAGTAGTGGTAGTAGTTGTTGTTGTTGTTGTTGTTGTTGTTGTTGTTGTTGTTGTTGTTGTTGTTGTTGTTGTTGTTGTTGTAGCACCAGCATCAGCACCGGCAGTACTGGTGTTGATGGTGGTAGTAGTGCTGGTGGAGGTGGTGGTGGTGGTGGTATGGTGGTGGTGGTAGTAGTAGTAATGGTGGTGGTGGTGGTGGTGGTAGTAGTAGGAGGAGGAGAAGGAGGAGGAGATGGCGAAGGAGGAGGAGGCGAGGAGGAGGAAGAGGAAGGCGAGGAGGAGGAGGTGGAGAAAGAGGAGGAGGAGGAGGAGGAGGAGGAGGAGGAGGAAGGCGCGGAGGAGGAGGAGGAGGAGGAGGAGGAAGGCGCGGAGGAGGAGGAGGAGGAGGAGGAGGAGGAGGAGGAGGAGGAGGAGGAAGGCGCGGAGGAGGAGGAGGAGGAGGAGGAGGAGGAGGAGGAGGAGGAGGAGGAGGAGGAAGGCGCGGAGGAGAAGGTGGAGGAGGAGGAGGGCGAGGAGGTGGAGGTGGAGGAGGAGGAGGAGGAGGTGGAGAAATGATAGTGGTAATAGAAGACACAGCAGCAAAATGTAAGGCTGGTGACAAGTGTACGGATTTGCGTGACGAGAGAAGAGAGAGAGAGAGAGAGAGAGAGAGAGAGAGAGAGAGAGAGAGAGAGAGAGAGAGAGAGAGAGAGAGATGGACATTTCACGGCTGGCTAATCATCCCTTACAGCCCACGCCACGCCAGCCATCCAACATATCAGCTGTGTTCCGGTCATCAGTCCGGTGGCTGGGCGGGGCAGGGGTCAATCCAAAGACTGGCGGGGACAGACCAGTGACACGAATCACGTGCAGACAGTTCTGAAGCTAGAAGAACCCTGACCTGCAAACCGCCTGGCGGACACTTGACTGTCAGCAGCTTCAGACTTGGCTACCATGCCAGACTAATCAGGCACCACGAGAGTCAGAAACACGGTGATGTTTGAAACCACGACAGCATCGTGCACTTGAACTTTGAGGGCGGGTCATCTTATGACCAAGAGTGAGTCCAAAAGTACAGAATGGTTTGAAAAAGATAGAGCAGAATAACGGAGGTGGTGGTGGAGGTGGTTGAGTAGTAGCAGTAGTAGTAGTAGTAGTAGTAGTAGTAGTAGTAGTAGCAGTAGTAGTAGCATTAGTAGTAGTAGTAGTAGTAGTAGTAGTAGTAGTAGTAGTAGTAGTAGTAGTAGTAGTAGTAGTAGCAGTAGCAGTGATACCAGTAGCAGCAGTGGTTGTGGTGGTGATGGTGATAGATATGGTGTAGTAGTAGTAGTAGTAGTAGTAGTAGTAGTAGTAGTAGTGGCAGTACCAAATAATAAGGTTGTTGACAATGGTATGGATCTGCGTGGCTTGAGAGAGAGAGTGGGCATTTTCACGACTCGCTAATCATCCCTTACAATCCAAGTCACGCGAGCCATCCAACATGTCAGCCGTGTTCCACTCATGAAGAAGAAGAAGACGCCCAGTGATCGGGCAGAGCTGGGGTCAATCCAAGGACTGGTGGGGACAGACCAGTGACACGAGTCACGTGCAAAGATTCCTGAAGCTGGAAGAATCCTGACCCGCCTTCCTTATGGCGGACTGTGATTGTCTTCCCTGTCATGTCTGGTGAGGCACCACGAGAGTCAAAAACACGGTGATGTTTGGAACCATGACAGCATCGTACACTTGTACTTTGAAGGCTGGTCATGTTAAAGAGTTATTTGGGAAGCATGGGGAAGGGTTTGAATACCTGACCAAGCAATGCGGAAACCAACGTTAATTGCAACAAATGTAATGAAAACAGAAGAAAAAGTTGAAGAAGAAGAAGAAGAAGAAGAAGGAGGGAGGAGGAGGAGGAGGAGGAGGAGGAGGAAAATGAGGAGGAGGAGGAGGAGGAGAAGGAGGAGGAGGAAAATGAGGAGGAGGAGGAGGAGGAGGAGGAGAAGGAGGAGGAGGAGGAACAAAATAAAGAGAAGAAAGAGAGCACACACACACACACACACACACACACACACACACACACACACACACACACACAGAGAGAGAGAGAGAGAGAGAGAGAGAGAGAGAGAGAGAGAGAGAGAGAGACAGAGAGAGAGAGACAGAGAAGACGGAAGGAAAACGAGAAAAACGAAAGAAAGAAAGAAAAAGAAAGAAATAAAGAAGGAAGGAAGGATGAAAGGCATAAGAACAAGAAGAAGAAGAAAGGACGAACGAACGAAAGAAAGAAAGAAAGAAAGAAAGAAAGAAAGAAAGAAAGAAAAGAAAAGAAAAAGAAGAAAGAAAGAAAGAAAAAGGAATGGCAAACGAAACCATGAAGCCTAATACTGTGTCCATGAGTTGAGACGGAATGCAATTTTTCCCGGGTTGGTAAGCCGACTTCTAGCAGTACGCCGCATCAGTGAGGGCCAACAGCGGTGTGTTGGTGGGGTCAGGAAGGCTGTCTTGTGGTTTCTTGCCACGCAAACCTCCAGTCAATCACAGTACTGAGGGAAACCCAGATGTCACTGGAGTCACGTGCACTGGTACTGAAGCCACCAAACTGCCGACAGTCCTTCGGTGTGGGAGAGGGAAACACCGGTACAGCTGCTCATTACAAAGACACATTCAGGCCATGCTGCTGTTCCTGATTGTACATGGTTCAATCCTTTATTCTCCTTGTTCCCTTTCATATTGCTTCTTTTCATGCCCGAATTTCTGCTTTATCTGTGGATGTAGCTTTTGCTGTCTTTTCTACTTATCCCTGCTGGTGGTGATGGTGGATGTCATAGTAGTAGTAGTAGTAGTAGCAGCAGCAGCAGCAGCAGCAGCAGCAGTAGTAGTAGTAGTAGTAGTAGTAGTAGTAGTAGTAGTAGTAGTAGTAGTAGTAGTAGTAGTAGTCGTTAGAGGAGGAGGAGGAGGTAGAGGAGGAATAGTAGTAATAGTAGAAGACAATGCAACAATAAAAATTAGCTACTGACAAGGGTTGGACTTGCGAGACTAGAGAGAGAGGGACATTTTCACGGATGGCTAATCACGCCTTATAGCCTATGCCCTGCCATCCATCCAACATGTCAGCTGTGTTCCTGTCACGAAGAAGAAGACGACAGCCAGTGACAGGGCAGGGCGGGGGTCTGTATGGTCTGAAGACATGATTGACAGTCGTTTTTCTTGGTTGTCATTTCTGACCAGACACCATGAGAGTCAAAAACACAGTGATGTCTGGAATCACGAAAGCATCGCACACTTGAACGTTGAGGTCTGTTCATCTTCTGACCAAGAATTAGTCCGGAAGTATGGGAAGCGTTTCAAACAGACGCCGTCAAATCACTTCTGAAAACCTCACAAATCAATGGTGATGATAATAATAGAAGTTATAACAACTGAAATGACAAAAGAAGAAGAAGAAGAAGAAGAAGAAGAAGAAGAAGAAGAAGAAGAAGGAGGAGGAGGAGGAGGAGGGGAAAAAGAAGGAGAACACAGACTGAACAAAATAAAGAATGAAAGAAAGGAGAAAGGAAGGAACGAAGAAGGAAAAAAGGAAGAGAGTTAGACAGAAAGAGAGAAAGAAAGGCACAAAAAGTAAGAAATAAATGAAGAATGAAGAAAGGAAGAAAGGAAGGAAAGAAAGGAGGGAAGGAAGAAGAAGAAGAAGAAGAAGAGAGAGAGAGAGAGAGAGAGAGAGAGAGAGAGAGAGAGAGAGAGAGAGAGAGAGAGAGAGAGAGAGAGAGAGAGAGAGAGAGAGAATACGAAGCCCAATTCTGTGTTTGCATGGTCTGAGACGGAAGGCAATTTTTCCCGTTTTGGTAACCCGACCTCTATCAGCACGGCACATCAGTGAGGGCCAACAGCGGTGTGTTGGTGGGGTCAGGAAGGCTGTCTTGTGGTTTCTTGCCACGCAAACCTCCGGTCAATCACAGTACTGAGGGAAACCCAGATGTCACTGGAGTCACGCGCACTGATACTGAAGCCACCAAACTGCCGACAGTCCTTCGGTGTGGGAGAGGGAAACACCGGGTACTGGTTTTCATCTACGCAGGCAGTTTCAGGGTGCTGTTGTTCATCAACACAGGCAGTTTCAGGGTACTGGTGTTCATCAACACAGGCAGTTTCAGGGTACTGGTGTTCATCAACACAGGCAGTTTCAGGGTACTGGTGTTCATCAACACAGGCAGTTTCAGGGTACTGGTGTTCATCAACACAGGCAGTTTCAGGGTACTGGTGTTCATCAACACAGGCAGTTTCATACCAAACTGCTTTTCCTACTTGCACATGTTTCTGTCTTTTCCTTCTTCTTGTTCAGTTTTCTATTGTTTTCTCTCTTGTTCAGTTTTCTTTCTCTTTTTTTTGTGCTCTATTTGTGTATCTAGTTTTTGCTGATTTTTCTGCTTCCTCTCTCTGTCTCTGTCTCTGTCTCTCTCTCTCTCTCTCTCTCTCTCTCTCTCTCTCTCTCTCTCTCTCTCTCTCTCTCTCTCTCTCTCTCTCTCTCTCATTTTCCTACTATCTCCAACGTTTGGTGGTTTTCTTCTTTGCTAGTTTTCTTGCTTTTTTTCCCCCTGTCCTCATTTAATCTTTTCACTGTCTTTTGTGCTACTCTTCTGCCTTTTACTGCCATTTCCTGTTTCTCAGTAGATAGCATGGTCATTTTGGTTATGTGTGCGTCAATGCTCCTCCTTTCACCCTCACAAATGAAGTCCCATCATCAAATGCTAAACATATTAATAGCAGGTTTCTACTGTGCAAAGACTGATGTCTTAACTCTTTCATCTGCTCCACACAGTGTAGCATCCAAACTGTGATGAAGAAAACTTGTGGTGCCTGCAGTGTTCAGATGATAAAGACAACAATAACAAATTATGCAGAGAAAAGGGCGACAGAGTCACTCTGGACAGAGTTTTTTATAGTAGGAAAAATCTCTTGGACTAGCTGGACAAATAAAGGAAAGTAAGTGGTGTCCTGTGTATGTTGCATCACAAGAGACACCACTGAACACCACCGAAGTGATTCAGCAGCAGTGCAGTTGGGTTGCCTCTTGACGACTTGACATGAACTGGTTCCTGTGGATTGCCGGTGCCGGGTCTGCGGGGTGCCGGGCCAAGTTGTGGATGTGGAGGGGGTGTCGGAATGAGCGGCGTGGGTGCAGTGCCACTTAAGTGGTACAGAAGATGGGGCATTAACAAAAAGGTCTTCAGAGAGGAAGCCCCCTTCATGCAAGTGATTTAGTCCTGAGCTCTATCTTCTTGCCATGGATGTCGTTGTGATTCGACTCTGCAACTCCTGGATTGCCGGGCTTGTCAAGGCCAGGTCGCTTTCGGGGGGGGGGGGGGGGGGGGGGGGGGGGGGGGGGGTCACGCTCATGTAGATGTAGGAAACGTAACCCAGGGGAGTTTTGCTACCACTAAATCCAGCTGGAACTATTTTTCAGTAGTTCTGTCACGGCCTGTTGGGTTCTGAACCTCTTTTTCCCAGACCTCTGAAGCTGTTCTATAAGATCACAGGCAAGTGCACCTACACACCCACTTGCTCAAAGACAACGAATTAAGCTTGGAAGCCGTATTCTCTCAATATACTGCTTGCTATACTAGCAGTCCAGTCAGTCGTGTACATGTGTGCTTCTTGGAACCTGTGTTGACGTGTGGTGGAAAGGACCACTCCGTTCAGCGGTGGTGAAGATGCAGATCATAGGGTGAATCCAAGATCCGTCCTCTCCCTTAAAGCCTTTCTGATTCCTGTAGAGGAGAGAGGATACAGCCTTTCTGATTCCTGTAGAGGACAGAGGATACAGCATTTCTGATTCCTGTAGAGGACTGAGGATAAAGCCTTTCTGATTCCTGTAGAGGACTGAGGATACAGCATTTCTGATTCCTGTAGAGGACTGAGGATAAAGCCTTTCTGATTCCTGTAGAGGACAGAGGATACAGCAATTCTGATTCCTGTAGAGGACTGAGGATAAAGCCTTTTTGATTCCTGTAGAGGACAGAGGATACAGCATTTCTGATTCCTGTAGAGGACTGAGGATAAAGCCTTTCTGATTCCTGTAGAGGACTGAGGATAACGTCTTTCTGATTCCTGTAGAGGACAGAGGATACAGCCTTTCTGATTCCCGTAGAGGACTGAGGATAAAGCCTTTCTGATTCCGGTAAAGGACTGAGGATAGAGCCTTTCTGATTCCTGTAGAGGACTGGGGATAAAGCCTTTCTGGTTCATGTAGAGGACAGAGGACAGATAGCAGTGTGTGCCAAAACTCCAGCTTTGAGCATCAAAAGTAACAGCAAACGGTGCTAATCCTCTTCACTGGAGCAAAGATTGAGACAGCATTCCTTTGAGCACAGAATGAAACAGCAAAGTGTGTTAACACTCTTCAGTCATGCACAACATGAGACACCTCTCCTTGGAGCACATAATAAAACAGCAAAATGTGCCAACGCTTCTTATTGGAGAACAGGATAAGACAGCAAGGTGTGCCAACGCTTCTTATTGGATAACAGAATAAGACAGCAAGATGTGTCAACGCTTCTTATTGGAGTACAGAATGAGACAGCAAGGTGTGCCAACGCTTCTTATTGGAGAACAGACTAAGACAGCAAGTTGTGCCAACGCTTCTTATTGGAGTACAGAATGAGACAGCAAGGTGTGCCAACGCTTCTTATTGGAGTACAGAAGGAGACAGCAAGGTGGGCCAACACATCTATCGGGAGAGCAGAAGACAGCAAGGTGTGCCAACACATCTATCGGGAGAGCAGAAGGAGACAGCAAGGTGTGCCAACACATCTATCGGGAGAGCAGAAGACAGCAAGGTGTGCCAACACATCTATCGGGAGAGCAGAAGACAGCAAGGTGTGCCAACACATCTATCGGGAGAGCAGAAGGAGACAGCAAGGTGTGCCAACACATCTATCGGGAGAGCAGAAGGAGACAGCAAGGTGTGCCAACACATCTATCGGGAGAGCAGAAGACAGCAAGGTGTGCCAACACATCTATCGGGAGAGCAGAAGACAGCAAGGTGTGCCAAACACATCTATCGGGAGAGCAGAAGGAGACAGCAAGGTGTGGCAACACATCTATCGGGAGAGCAGAAGGAGACAGCAAGGTGTGGCAACACATCTATCGGGAGAGCAGAAGGAGACAGCAAGGTGTGGCAACACATCTATCGGGAGAACAGAAGGAGACAGCAAGGTGTGGCAACTCATCTATCGGGAGAGCAGAAGGAGACAGCAAGGTGTGGCAACACATCTATCGGGAGAGCAGAAGACAGCAAGGTGTGCCAACACATCTAT
>CM031595.1:3827669-3830169 GCA_018398815.1 Conus ventricosus
CGTTTACCGTGAATGACGTTTTTCTTAGCGTGCACTGAATGACGCTGTTCTCACTGTTCACTGAATGACACTATTCTCACTGTTCGCTGAATGACGCTTTCATCACTGTTCGCTGAATGACGCTTTTCTCACTGTACACTGAATGACGCTTTTCTCACTGTTCGCTGAATGACGCTTTTCTCACTGTTCACTGAATGACGCTTTTCTCACTGTTCACTGAATGACGCTTTTCTCACTGTTCGCTGAATGACGCTTTTCTCACTGTTCACTGAATGACGCTTTTCTCACTGTTCACGGAATGACACTTTTCTCACTGTTCACTGAATGACGCTTTTCTCACTGTACACTGAATGACGCTTTTCTCACTGTTCGCTGAATGACGCTTTTCTCACTGTTCACTGAATGGCGCTTTTCTCACTGTTCGCTGAATGACGTTTTTCTCGATGTTCACTGAATGGCGCTTTTCTCACTGTTCACTGAATGGCGCTTTTCTCACTGTTCGCTGAATGGCGCTTTTCTCACTGTTCGCTGAATGACGTTTTTCTCGATGTTCACTGAATGACGTTTTCCTCACGATTCACTAAATGACGCTTTTCTCACTGTTCACTGAATGACGCTTTTCTCGATGTTCACTGAATGACGCTTTTCTCACTGTACACTGAATGACGCTTTTCTCACTGTTCACTGAATGACGCTTTTCTCACTGTTCACTGAATGACGCTTTTCTCACTGTACACTGAATGACGCTTTTCTCACTGTTTACTAAATGACGCTTTTCTCGATGTTCACTGAATGACGCTTTTCTCACTGTACACTGAATGACGCTTTTCTCACTGTACACTGAATGACGCTTTTCTCACTGTACACTGAATGACGCTTTTCTCACTGTTCACTGAATGACGCTTTACACTGAATTACGCTTTTCTCACTGTTTACTGAGTGACGCTTTTCTCACTGTTTACTGAATGACGCTTTTCTCGCTGTTTAATGAATGACGCTTTTCTCACTATTCCCTAAATAACGCTTTTTTTCACTGTTCGCTGAATGACGCTTTTCTCACTGTACACTGAAAGACGCTTTTCTCACTGTTCACTGAATGACGCTTTTCTCACTGTTCACTGAATGACGCTTTTCTCACTGTACACTGAATGACGTTTTTCTCACTGTACTTTGAATGACGCTTTTCTCACTGTTCGCTGAATGACGCTTTTTTCACTGTTCACTGAATGACGCTTTTCTCACTGTACACTGAATGACGCTTTTCTCACTGTACACTGAATGACGCTTTTCTCACTGTACACTAAATGACAGTTTTCTCACTGTTCACTGAATGACGCTTTTTTCACTGAATGACGCTTTTCTCACTGTTTACTGAATGACGCTTTTCTCACTATTCCCTAATAACGCTTTTTTCACTGTTCGCTGAATGACGCTTTTCTCATTGTCGCTGAATGACGCTTTTCTCACTGTTGCTGAATGACGCTTTTCTCACTGTGTCGTAAATGACTCTTTTTTCTGTTAGCTGAATGACGCTTTTCTCACTGCCCGTTCCTTGGTTCGGTAATGTTAGTGTCGTTTGTGTGTGTGTATGTCGTATACGTTTATCTCAGTATTTATGACACAATGTTGTTTATCTATCACTCACTAACACGTCATATAGTATATAAAGCGTTCTTCACATAGTCCTGGGTTCATCGCATTGTGTGCACTCGGTGTACTGACTGTAATGTGTGTTGTTAGATGTATCCCTTCGGTCACCTCACACCGAGTTCTCTATTGTATTCTGTCACTGCACGTGTGATGCCGCACAAGCTGAACAGCCCAGATATGTTGGGGGTAGTACTATCACCATCTTGGCATGTGCCTCAAATGCATCCTGCTTGCTTCCAGAGCCAGGAGTGTTGTTACAATCACCATCTTGGCATGTGCCTCAAATACATCCTGCTTGCTTCCAGAGCCAGGAGTGTTGTTACAATCACCATCTTGGCATGTGCCTCAAATACATCCTGCTTGCTTCCAGAGCCAGGAGTGTTGTTACAATCACCATCTTGGCATGTGCCTCAAATGCATCCTGCTTGCTTCCAGAGCCAGGAGTGTTGTTACAATCACCATCTTGGCATGTGCCTCAAATGCATCCTGCTTGCTTCCAGAGCCAGGAGTGTTGTTACAATCACCATCTTGGCATGTGCCTCAAATGCATCCTGCTTGCTTCCAGAGCCAGGAGTGTTGTTACAATCACCATCTTGGCATGTGCCTCAAATGCATCCTGCTTGCTTCCAGAGCCAGGAGTGTTGTTACAATCACCATCTTGGCATGTGCCTCAAATACATCCTGCTTGCTTCCAGAGCCAGGAGTGTTGTTACAATCACCATCTTGGCATGTGCCTCAAATGCATCCTGCTTGCTTCCAGAGCCAGGAGTGTTGTTACAGTCTCTGTATCCTTCTTGTTTGTTTGTTGTTTTTTTGTTTGTTTTTTAACTCACTGCAGTTCACGTCTCGA
>CM031595.1:3832669-3837669 GCA_018398815.1 Conus ventricosus
CTTTTGTAGAAGTCTAATCACAGATTGATTTCTGTAATACTTAGGAGGCCTTAACTCGCCTCCAAGACAAATCAAGGTAAATACACTGACATTCAAATGAATGATACTTTGTTCATATATGTTTTCACGTGACGGATAAGTATGTCCATACTGACAATACGGCTTATAGAAATGTCTGATAGTTCAAATATAAATCGGTTTACAATACATCTTAAATATCTGTCCATTTTTACTGACAGGTAAATGGGAATACAAAGCAAGGAAATGAAATGTCTAAACAGACCATAATATTAGCTACCATCTTGTATGTGAGAATTCCCCTCTTGCCATCTACAGTCACATGTCACGTTACGAGTCACTCAAATAAATGACGGTATATTTCCTTCATCTTGATATGAATCAGGTATATCCTAAACCCAGTTCAATCATTTGATTTTAAGTCACGTCACCAAGAGTTTTTTGTTTGTTTGCTTGTTTTAATCTTTAGATTTGTTGTTGTATATCATGTGGCATTCTTTCTCATGTCATGTGTAATCATTCAAGCATATTAGCTCTGACAAACACCGTTTTCAACTAAGAGCAAGATTACTGTATAATGCATATCTGTCAGTTGCCCAATATATTACATTGTTGGGTGTTTATGTTGTATTTCCAAAACAAACCAAAAAAAAACTGTTTAAGGTTAGTCATTAGATTTTCTCAACAGTGAGCGTACTTTTATGGAGATTCAACATTTAGCCCCATAGTGGAAAAATGGCGAGATTTGTGGGTCAGATGATTGTTCCTAAATTGTTCCCTGTGCGCGTGAATGGTTAGTCTTGCCTTGTTCGTCGAAATAAATGAAAAATGAATTTAAAAAAAATGAATACCTAACTAACTAAATAAATAGATAAATCCATAGATAAATAGATGAACAACAACAAAAGTAAGGAAAGATAGTAAACAGTAAAAAAAAAAAAACAACCTAAACAGTAGGAAAGTAGTAAACAGTGGTAAACAGTACGAAAAAACAAAACAAAAACAAAACGAACCACCTCCAGAACCTGCAGAAAGAAACATAAGCAGCAAAGAACAAAGTACTCAGCACTATAAACAGCTCGCAGGGAACGGTCAGAATCATCGGCGGATGGAGCTTTTCCTCAGAACTGTGTATTCCTATGAAATTAAACGAGGACGCAGCTTCGAAAACACATACCTGAAAATTGAAAGGGAATGTACAAAGAAAGAAAGAAAGAATAAACATGAATTACTTAATGAATAAATGAACGGACGAATGAATTAATGTATGACTGACTGACTGAATGAATGAATAAATTAATGAATGAATGAACGAAAAGAAACTAACAGAAAAGAAAGGAACGGAAGAAAGGAGGGAAAGAGGGAAGAAAAAGAAACGAAAGAAAGAAAAGACAGAGAGGAATCAAGACATGAGGGAATACAGAACAGAAAAAAAAAGACAAGAAAACAAGAGAGAGAGAGAGAGAGAGAGAGAGAGAGAGAGAGAGAGAGAGAGAGAGAGAGAGAGAGAGAGAGAGAGAGAGAGAGAGAGAGAAGAAGAAGAAGAAGAAGAAGCACAGGAAAAGAAAGGAAGAAACAGACAAATATTTTTAAACGGAGTGGGGGTGGGGGTGGGAGGGGTGAGGAGGGAACAAGAACAAACAAACAAAAAACAAACAAACAAACAAACCCAAACACTGCTTTAGGTGTTTCGTTATGTCCAAGCGCAATACTGGACAAATGTCAAAGGATTCCGCTTCGGTGTTTAAAATGCCAGTGGAAATAGTTAAGTTTAGAATGCCCATGGCTATAGTTGTTTGAAATGCCCATAGCTATAGTTGTTTAAAATGCCCATGGCTACAATTGTTTAAAATGCCCGAGGCTATTGTTGTTTAAAATGCCCATGGCTATAGTTGGTGAAATGCCCATGGCTATAGTTGGTGAAATGCCCATGGCTATAGTTGTTTGAACTGTCCATGGCTATAGTTGTTTGAAATGCCCATGCTATAGTTGTTTAAAATGCCCATGGCTACAGTTGTTTTAAAATGCCCATGGCTATAGTTGTTTAAAATGCCCATGGCTATAGTTGTTTGAACTGCCCATGGCTATAGTTGTTTGAACTGCCCATGGCTATAGTTGTTTAAAATGCCCATGGCTATAGTTGTTTAAAATGCCCATGGCTATAGTTTTTTAAGATGCCCATGGCTATAGTTGTTTGAACTGCCCATGGCTATAGTTGTTTGAACTGCCCATGGCTATAGTTGTTTAAAATGCCTATGGCTATAGTTGTTTAAAATGCCCATGGCTATAGTTGTTTAAAATGCCCATGGCTATAGTTGTTTAAGATGCCCATGGCTATAGTTGTTTAAGATGCCCATGGCTATAGTTGTTTAAAATGCCCATGGCTATAGTTGTTTAAGATGCCCATGGCTATAGTTGTTTAAAATGCCCATGGCTATAGTTGTTTAAGATGCCCATGGCTATAGTTGTTTAAAATGCCCATGGCTAGAGTTGTTTAAGATGCCCATGGCTATAGTGAAGCACGAAGAAGATGATCACACAGCTGTTGTGTACAACAGGTTTACTTATATATTACGAATTTGTCTGTAATACATAGATAACTCTGAAGTGCGTGCGCGTCTCTCTCTCTCTCTCTCTCTCTCTCTCTCTCTCTCTCTCTCTCTCTCTCTCCCCTCTCTCTCTCTCTCTCTCTCTCTCCTCTCTCTCTGTGTGTGTGTGTGTGTGTGTGTGTGTGTGTGTGTGTGTGTGTGTGTGTGTGTGATTGACAAAGATAATAGATGTGTCATGACAAGAGATGTGTGCATTGTCATGACTAATAGAATATCGTATGAATGCACTGGATATGAAACGTAAGTGAATTTTCATGTTGAGGAGTGCAGGTGGAGATTTTGGTTTAAAAAAAAAGAAGTAAAATTTAGAAGTGTGCCACAGTGTTAGACCATATGTGAATAGTGCTTGTATTCCTAACCTTCCTTATTGTTCATTCGATTGGACGTTGAGGCACGTGACAGGTGAGAGCAGCTTACTTGCTTGTAGGACGGGTGTGTCCCCGGCCTTTATGGTAGACCAAGGGATGACAAATTGTGGAAGATTAGATGGTCTCTTGACTTGGGTCAAGACTCGAGTGACCAATATTTTCCAGCCTTAGGGGTAGAAGACGAAAGCTTGGTGTTTTCTTAACGACCAGCGAGTTGTCATTGACGTAGCTGCAGACAGAAATCTGTTAGGGATTTTGTGTAGCGTTGATTCCCCATGGGTAAGTTACCAGCTGGGGAACAATACATAGATAAAGAGAAAATGGAAATATTTATAAGTGATCATAAATGACTGATTCACGAGCATTCACGTGATTAAAAATGGTAAATGTAATAATATGAAGCATTTTGTGAAAACGTATAGTTGATTCATTTTTGAAAATACAAATCTTTTATTGAATTGATAATCTTTGTAAAGATTCCACTGTGTCTTCCCAACTGCTGGTAGGAATGTGCTGAAAACGGAATGCTGACCACGATTGCAACTACAGACAGTGTTTGCCGTGCGGTATCTGCATTGTTTAGGTTTGCTAGCAAATCTACTGGGCCTCTTTTGGCTATTTATCTGTCTTTCATTCTTTTCCAGATATTTGTTTGAGGAGACATACGCCCTCAGTAAATGGTTTATGTTTCTCTTTTTGTAGTATCTGGATAATATTATTTACTTCAGTTCTTCTCTGAGTGAATCTTTTGTGCGACTGAGTTTACGACAGTGGTGACCCCTAGTTTTTGGATGTGAGAGTCGGTCAGAACACGAGCCCATATCGTTACTTGAAAACAGGTTAAGTTTAGTTAACCCACTCCATGACATCTGCTGACTCCGACGTGATCTTTCTTCATGACGGGGAGATTTTAAAAAAAAAACCGACCTGATCTCTCTCCCTCGCATAGGAGATTAATTTTCAACAACAACAAAAAAATCTAACGTGATTTCTCGCGACGGGTGGCAGCTTGCTTAATTTACAAAATGCACGTCATACCCAAACCTGGGATGGTTAAAAAAAACACTCTTGAGATGAACAAAAACATTAACACACTTGGTCTTTCCTGCGAGAAGAGGATAGAACATGGACAATACATGGTATGTCATGGTCACGAAGGGCGATAATTATAATTATATTAACAGACTTGGTCTTTCCTGCGAGAAGAGGATAGAACATGGACAATACATGGTATGTCATGGTCACGAAGGGCGATAATTATAATTATATTAACAGACTTGGTCTTTCCTGCGAGAAGAGGATAGAACATGGACAATACATGGTATGTCATGGTCACGAAGGGCGATAATTATAATTATATTAACAGACTTGATCTTTCCTGTGAGAAGAGGATAGAACATGGACAATACATGGTGTGTCATGGTCACGAAGGGCGATAATTATACAGCATAATTGTTTTCTCCTTTAGTAGGGGTAGTTGGAAAAAAAGGTAAAATTATAGTTTTATTTGATAATAAGATTTGAGAGTGTGGAATTACTTGAAAACAATATGAGGAGATGGTCAGCAGTTCTACCTCCCTTTGATGAGGGAAGGTGAATATTGCAAAACACAATGTGAGTACAATTAGACAAATGGGAAAAAAGAGTACAAGGAATAAAAGGGTAGATATTTGTGGTTTAAGGAGCAAATCTCTATTGGTGTTGTAATCAGTTTACTGTATTTCTCATCTGTTTTATGCTTTTCTCTGTGTTTTGATAACTGACGAGGAGTTTGATCTCTCAGTGTTGATAGTGAGACATGGAACCCTGTTAATAATTGACGAGATGGGTAGACCTCAATGGTTGATGACGAGGTGTGTAGACCTGTCAGTGGTTGATGACGAGGTGTGTAGACCTGTCAGTGGTTGATGACGAGGTGTGTTGACCTGTCAATGGTTGATGACGAGGTGTGTAGACCTGTCAGTGGTTGATGACGAGGTGTGTAGACCTGTCAATGGTTGATGAC
>CM031595.1:3840169-3843895 GCA_018398815.1 Conus ventricosus
CTGACCCTCTTCCAGTTCAATACCCGCTGGAATATTATTGGAATTCTACTAACTCAATGGATAACAATCATGTGAGCGGAAAGGTCAGTCTATTCACTAATCGTATGATCTCTACAAGATTTGACCATTCAAAAACTTCACTAAGAACATTAGGCAGTGAGATCACGACATGTGCTTCAAATCACTTCTCTCGGTAGCGCGTTCTGCCGTAATCTTGGTTCAAAAACAAAGTCGTTATGATGTCAAATTGTAGTTCAAAACCAATGTCGCCATAATAGTGAAACTCGTCGTTAAAAACACAAAGTCGTCATGATAAAAGAAATCGTGTTTCAAAAACAAAGTCGCCATGATATAAAAAATCGTACTTTAAAAACAAAGTCGCCATAATGTCAAAAATCGTGATTAAAAAACAAAGTCGCCGTGATATTAAAAAAAATTGTGGTTAAAAAAAAAACAAAGTCGTTATGATGTCAAATCGTAGTTCAACAACAAAGTTGTCAAGATGTTGAAAATCGTGGTTTAAAAACAAAGTCGGCACACTATCAAACCGTGGTTCAAACACAAAAATCATCCACAAGGGGGCTTACTCTGGCCGGCCTCTGTGAGTCCCATTCCACTGACTGCCGGCTTCTTTGATAACCTGCAGCCTGCACGAGGAACACGGCATCACAGGAATTGTGCACAGGGTCATCTATCATCCTGACACCGTCCTCCACCACCCCACCACCCACCCACCCCCACTTCTGCCCTACACCACTATCCCCCCCCCCCCCCCACCCCCACCCCTCGCCCAGTCCCCTAGCCGTGTGACAGGCCGTGACCTCGACGTTGAAGGCTGACAGGAATGGGGCGGGGCTCTGTCATGAAACCTTGTGGCCCCCTGGTGGCGACCAGGCCTGGCATGGGCACATCAATTGTCTCCCTTGTCTGTCCACAGGATACGGGACAGTAGCTAGACTGTGTGACATTA
Source organism: Conus ventricosus (assembly GCA_018398815.1). Taxonomy (NCBI): domain Eukaryota; kingdom Metazoa; phylum Mollusca; class Gastropoda; order Neogastropoda; family Conidae; genus Conus; species Conus ventricosus. The sequence continues at coordinate 3,841,140 of CM031595.1, forward strand.
CCTGTTTGGGATACACAGACACAAACACAGACACACACAGACACACACGCGCGCGCGTGCGCGCATACGCACACACGAACGCACACACATACGCACGCATGCACACACACGCGCGCGCGCACAAGGACGGGGTACAATTATTTCCTCTACGGAAAGCACGCACGCACGCATATACGCACGCACGCACGCGCGCGCGCATATGCACACACACACACACACACACACACACACACACACACACACACACACACACACACACACACACACACACACACACACACACACACACACAAGGGTGGGGGGAATAGAATTATTTCCTCTACGAAAGCCAGATATGAAGCATGAATGTAATTGTCACATGTTGCTGTGCATTGATCCAGATCCCTCCATTACCCTGACACTCACTCAGTTGATAAGGTACTAAAAGACAGAACTAAAAGGCTTTACTGCTGTTTTGTTGACTTCAGCAAAGCATTTAATCATATATGGCACGAAGACCTACTGATGAAAATGATGCAAGCGGGAATAACAGGTAAATGCTACCAAATCATACAGGACATGTACAACGGGGCTACGGTTTGTACAAGAAGCCAATCTGGTTTCACTAAGGAAATATTAATACAAAAAAGTGTCCTCCAAGGTAATACCCTTAGCCCAACCTTATTTAACATATTCATAAATGACATTGTCGGATATCTCAGAGACCATGATTCCCCAAGAATTTCCGATCTAAAACAAGTCGAAATTCCGTGTCTTTTGTATGCAGATGATTTAGCTATTCTCTCGACTTCAAAACAGGGACTTCAGCGTAAATTAAACCAGTTACACAACTACTGTTTAGACTGGGGAATGAAAATCAACACAGAGAAAACAAAGGTCGTTGTATTCACCAAGTCAGATCCAAAGGTACCACTATTCTTCAATTGCGGTGAAAACATAATTGAAACAGTAGATCAATATAAATATCTTGGAGTCATTTTCCATAAAAACGGACATTTTACAGAAGCCCAAGAACACTTAGCAAGGCAGGGGAATAAAGCCGCACATACCTTGAAGAGAACGTTTTATGGTCAAAATGTAAATATGAGAACAGTTACAACCCTGTTTGACTCGTTAGTCTCTCCCATCTTCACATATGGGTCGGAGGTGTGGTTCCCATCCTCTTACCAATACAAAGATGAAATATGTCAAGAAAAGAAAATGCAGCATTTGTTCAAAACATGTCTTGCAAACAAATTCACACATGAAACTGCACACATTAAATTCTGCAGGCAATTATTAAGAGTTCATAGAAAAGCAATGACATTACCGGTTTTGGGCGAACTGGGGAGATTCCCGATTACTTTTAAAGTGATAACCCAGACTATCGCATTCTGGATACACATATTAGAGTCAGACCAAGACTCTTACCAACAACAGATTTATCAGTCAATGATCTCTCAAGGCACCGAAGAAAGCAAATGGACGAAGTTTATACGACAAACCTTGTCAACGATAGGATTACAGCATGTCTGGGAAAATCAGGGTACATTTAGTGTGACTCGCCTGAAGTTTCTGATCAATGCGAAGCTGGAAACGTTTTATATTGAGTTTTGGAAGAAACAAAAGAATGAAAGCACATCCAAGCTCAAATTTTATGCCACAGTTACTACCGAATACAAACAGGCGGCTTATTTGGAGCAACACACTGACACAGATTGCAAACGAGCACTAACTAGATTACGAATAAGTGCCCATGACCTCCAAATTGAGAGGGGCCGATATACCAACACTGACAGAGAAAACAGATTATGCACGACATGCCACGTCGTTGAGGACGAACTACATTTTCTCGATGACTGCAAATTATTTGACCAACAACGTTATGACCTGATGACGAGGATCATAAAAACTGATTTTCCACCACAGACTAACATGACAAAACCCTCGGAGCTTATGTTATTGGACTGCTTCCAACCTGTACTTGCCCAGTATATCCTGTTGTGTTTTTCTCTTCGGAGACAGAAAATTAAATCAGACTCTGATACACACTGTGCTTTTCTTTCTGCTACTAATGATGTTATGTTGCAAGATGTGACAACGCTAGGATTAGTTTAGTTTAACTGAATGTCTGAACTTGATCATCTGTGCCCCACAAAACCTCTGGTTTTCATATGGCAATAAAATATGTTCTTGTTCTTGTTCTTGTTCTCAGTCTGTAATTGTCACATGTTGCTGTGCATTGATCCAAATCCCTTCATTACCCTGACACTCAGTCTGTAATTGTCACATGTTGCTGTGCATTGATCCAAATCCCTCCATTACCCTGACACTCAGTCTGTCATTGTCACATGTTGCTGTGCATTGATCCAAATCCCTCCATTACCCTGACACTCAGTCTGTCATTGTCACATGTTGCTGTGCATTGATCCAAATCCCTCCATTACCCTGACACTCAGTCTGTCATTGTCACATGTTGCTGTGCATTGATCCAAATCCCTCCATTACCCTGACACTCAGTCTGTCATTGTCACATGTTGCTGTGCATTGATCCAAATCCCTCCATTACCCTGACACTCAGTCTGTCATTGTCACATGTTGCTGTGCATTGATCCAAATCCCTCCATTAACCTGACACTCAGTCTGTCATTGTCACATGTTGCTGTGCATTGATCCAAATCCTTCCATTACCCTGACACTCAGTCTGTCATTGTCACGTGTTGCTGTGCATTGATCCAAACCCTTCCATTAACCTGACACTCAGACTGCTTAAACCG
>CM031595.1:3850219-3855219 GCA_018398815.1 Conus ventricosus
AGTGATAGTAGTAGTAGTAATCATAATGATAACGACAATAACAAGAATAAGAAGAATGATGATGATAAAAATGATAGTAGTAGTAGTAGTAGTAGTAGTAGTAGTAGTAGTAGTAGTAGTAGTAGTAGTAGCAGTAGTAGTAGCAGCAGCAGCAGCAGCAGATACAATGATGATAATAAAGAGAAAAAAGAAAGGAAGAATAAGAGTGAGGAGAAGACTTACAATAACGGATATGACAGCACCCAAGACCAAACGTTTTGAGCCAGATGGAAGAAGTAAGCGATTGTCTATTGGTCCTTCGCTTTCATTGTTTTAAATGTTATTTTCCTGTATGAAGAAGACCAAATAGGTCAAACGCATTGCGTTTGCTTTGTAATTTGTTCGTGCCTTCGTCTGGTGGCAACGGTATTCTGCTTCAGCTCTCCGTTCAACCCAGATTGGAAAGTGAACGGTGTAAATTAGGCTGAGGTCTGAACGGTCACAATGACCTGTCCGCATCTTGCTGTGGCCCGGATGTCACGGCGGCCCAGAAGAAAGCGGACTCCCAAGATCGGAGAGCGACCCTCAACCCTGGCCTCTCTTTGGCCACCAACATTGGCCGCCAGTCTTTCTCTGGGCAACAAAGCCGCCGGTAGTGGCCGCCGTTTCCTGCAGTCAGAGCAGGGATTTATCGCTCACTTGGCCCGCCCAGTCACCAACGGCTTGACTCACTCGGTAATGGCCGCCCAAATCCATCACTGACGACTGGCAAAATTAATCATTAATGGCTCTCCCGGCAGTGTGTTTCACGGTCGTTTGAGAAAACGGAATAAAACGTGCGACATTGCCGTCGTTAGGCTGGAAAAGAAGGGCAGGTGTGGGAAGGAGGGATAGAGTTAGGAGGGGATAAGGAAGAGTGAAAATAAAGAAAGGAAGAAGAAAAAGCAACGTCCAAAAAGAGCAGGTAAACTTTACCTGTAGTAAGAAGTGTACGAAAATCATGTAGGAAAACTAACGCACTAGAGGGGAAAAAAAAAAAAAACCGTCTCGATATTTGACATTGAATGCCTTTATTTGTTTATCTATGTCTTCATTCATACGAGTCTACGGCATTCATTTGTCATATCTTGTACCTGTCAATCATTGTCATAATTCAGCGTTTGCATTTCGGTTACCTACTTCTGTAGACTTTGGTAACTGCCACCCCTCCCCCTCCCCGTCACCCCCCCCCCCCGCTACCCCACCCCTACTTTTCCCCTTCTCTCTCACCGCTTTCCCTGGCTTTAGAAAGTAACTTCAATACATTGTCACTGAATGTATTTGTAAACAATTAAATGCAGAGACTTCGTAATGTCTAATGGGTTCTTTGAAAACACGTCGCAATTAAGAGAATTCAATACATTTCCTTGAGTTTTAAAGGTAAGCATTGTTAGCATAGAGATTGGGATAGCATTCCCTTTATGTCACTGGAAACAATAATTCAGATTGTGTGTGTGTGTGTGTGTGTGTGTGTGTGTGTGTGTGTGTGTGTGTGTGTGTGTGTGTGTGTGTGTGTGTGTGTGTGCGTGCGTGTGCGTGTGTGCATGTGTGTGTGTGTGGTGTGTGTGTGTGTGTGTGTGTGTGTGAGAGAGAGAGAGAGAGAGAGAAGAGAGAGAGAGAGAGAGAGAGAGAGAGAGAGAGAGAGAGGAGAGAGATCAGTTTACTTAAAGCACTCTAAAGTGTAAATACTTTAATGAGTTGCTATCGATTTCATTGGAAACAATTTACAACGTGGACATTTCAATAGATTTCCTCTCCCTTTATTGGAAACAATTTACAACGTGGACATTTCAATAGATTTCCTCTCCCTTTATTGGAAACAGTTTACAACGTGGACATTTCAATAGATTTCCTCTCCCTTTATTGGAAACAGTTTACAGCCCAAACAGTCCAACAGCGTTTCATTGATTTTGTTGACAATAGTTTACAGCATGGAGATTTCAATATATTTACACTCACATCGCTGGAAACATTTGACTGTGTTGAGTTTTACGCAGAGTCTGTCTGTTTCATTGTAAACAACCTTTAACGTGGGTGTTTCATTGTAAACAACCTTTAACGTGGACGTTTATGTAGAGTTCAGTTGATTTAATTGAAAACAGTTTCCAATGTAACGACTTCAACAGATTTCCGTTCATTTGACCGTAGACAGGTTACAGTGCGGAGACTATGAACGACTGGAAACGCATGAAGGACAAAAAGTGGATAGGTAAGATAGCACTCTTAGTGTTGATGCAGACCTTTGAGTTGAAAGTTTGAATTCCTAAAAACATCTGTAGTAGAGGCATGCCCGTTCTAGCTAATCTTGACACTAGACCATCACGTGTTAGCGTTAGATTGTGGCACAATCAAAGATCTAATGTTTGATTTTAATGCTATTCGTGCGCTCAAGATTCTCTGACATCTTTTTTCTCGAGTTGTGAACATGAAATTGAATTGTTTTGCCATTTATGTACACAGTCTCGGTTTAACAATAGAAATGAAATCGTAAGCGTCCATTTACTGTTAATGTTGCATGTTGCATGTTTGTTTAGACAAGGACAGATGGCACTTCTCATGGCGAAAACTAACCTGGAGTGATGAATGCATCAATGGAAGGGACAAAGGCACAAGACTTTGACCTTCTTCCCTCTGCAAAACAAAGAAGTGTGTGACAGTGTGAGCGAGAAAGAAACAGGTCATCAAGCGAATGATGTATATACAGGGCACATGCTGATTAATGTGTATACAGGGCACATCCTGATTACTTAGCTAACGCGTCTGTACACCGACTTGAGTGACGTGATAGTCTTTGTTTTATCCCAACGCATTTGTACACCAATCTGATGATATGACATGCTTTGTTTCATGCCTGTAAAGTTTAAGCTTGACTGAATTGCTTTGCTGATGTGAAAAGACAAGCGACGTACCTGTAAGTGTTGAAGTTAAACTGATGTACCTGCGTGTTTGAAGAAAAACTGACGTACCTAACTGACTGAAAACAAATTGAGGTATCCGCTTTTTTCAAGACGAACCGATGTATCTGCATACTCCAACACAAACTAACAGACCTGGTTCGTTGAATATCAACTGAAGTACCTGCATTTTTCCAGACCATTTGATGCATCTTTATCTTTTAAGATCTTATGTATGTTTCAAGACAAACTGGTTTCCTATTTCGAGACTACATAATTATCTACACGTTCCAAAGCAAACTAAGTTACATATGAAATTTTAAAGAAACGTACTATTACATGTAGTGCAAGGAAAAAAAAACCCTGTGTATTTCAAGAGAAACTAATAAAAAAACTTTATTTAAGAAAGAAATTCTACATGTTTCGTGACAAATTAATATTACACATAGTTTCCGAAAAAAAAGGTTGTCCAACGTGTTCCAAAACAAATCAATATAATACATGATTTAAAGAAAAGTAAGTTCTTAAATGTTTCAAAACTGACTAATATTATAAACGGTTTGCAAAATCATAAGAATGCTCTGCATGTTTCAAGACAAACTGATATCATACACGGTTTAAGGAAAAACTGATTCTGTAGTTATTTGAAGACAAACTAATATTATACATGATTTAGAAAAGAAATTCCTGTGACTAAGACAAACTAATGTTATACATGATTTAGGATAGAATTTCCTGTGCTCAAGACAAACTAATATGATACATGATTTAGGAAATAAATTTATGTGTTTAAGACAAACTAATATCATACATGATTTCGGAAAGAACTTCTTGTGTAAGACAAACTAATGTTATATATGATTTAGGAAAGAAATTCCTGTGTTGGAGACAAACTAATATTGTATATGATTTCGGATGTAAATTCCTATGTTTAAGACAAACTGAAACTATTCACGGTTTTAGAAAAAAAGTAATTCACTACATGTTTCAAGACAAACTAACTTGTTAAAAAAAAATATTCACTACATGTTTCAAGACAAACTAACTTGTTGCATGTTTGAAGACACATTAGAGTACATACTTGTTTTATGACACGCTGACGTACTACAAATTGTACGACAAAGAGATGCACAACATGTTTACAGACACACCGATGTATCACGTTTCAAGATAGATAGACGAACTGCGTGTCTTAAGATAAACTGATGCACTATCTGTTTCAAGACAAATTGACATCTATAATGTATTAAGACAAGCCGAGGTACTTTACATTTCAAGACAAACTGAAGTGCTATACGTCTTTATACAGACGAAAATTCTGTATGTTTTAAAACAGTTTAATCTTTATACAAACGGAAATTCTGTATGTTCTAAAACTGTTTAATCTTTATACAAACAGAAATTCTGTATGTTCTAAAACAGTTAAATGTCCCACAGGTCTCATAACAAACTGATGCGATATGGTTACACGACACACCGAGGTTTGTCTTTAAACTGGTGTGTCTTCATGTGTCAAGATAACCGACGTGCTTACATGCTTGAAGACAAAATTACATGTTTGAAGGCAAAATTACATGTTTGAAGGCAAAATCACATGTTTGAAGACAAAATTACATGTTTGAAGACAAAATTACATGTTTGAAGACAAAATTACATGTTTGAAGACAGAATCACATGTTTGAAGGCAAAATTACATGTTTGAAGGCAAAATTGCATGTTTGAAGACAAAATTACATGTTTGAAGACAAAATTACATGTGTGAAGACAAAATTACATGTTTGAAGGCAAAATTACATGTTTGAAGACAAAATCACATGTTTGAAGACAAAATCACATGTTTGAAGTAAAACATTGATGTATCAATCTGATTCAAGTTAAAAGATTATTCTACATGTTTGAAGAGGAATTAACGTCCTTTATCTAAAAACAAACTGACTTGATACCTGCTTGTATCTGCGGTTCCAACTGGTGCGTTGGCTGTTCATTGAGAGAAAAAATGTCCTAGATGTCAGACTAAGCAACAGCTGAAGTGTGTCATGCATAGACACCATTGTCCTTATTGGGAGCGGCGGCATTAACTGACATGCA
>CM031595.1:3872719-3880219 GCA_018398815.1 Conus ventricosus
GTGTCGTCGTCTCCCCCTTCCTTTCCTACACTGCCATCACCCTCACACTTACGACTTTCCTCTCTATCTTTTGATCCCTCCTCCTGTTTTCCGCTTCTGGTTTGTCCTCACTACTCTACTTCGGGTTTTTTTTCTCTTCTACATGACCATGCTGTTCACGGACATTTTCTACATGGCCATGCTGTTAACGGACATTCAGGGAAAACTATCCTCACTTCTCATTTCTGTCTTTCTACATGACCGTGCTGTTCACGGACATTTTCTACATAACCATGCTCTTCACAGACATTTTCTACATGACCATGCTGTTCACATCCATTTTCTACATGACCATGCTGTTCAGGGACATTTTCTACATGACCATGCTGATCACGGACATTTTCTACATGACCATGCTGTTCACAGACATTTTCTACATGACCATGCTGATCACGGACATTTTCTACATGACCAGGCTGTTCACAGACATTTGCTACATGACCATGCTGTTCACAGACATTTTCTACATGACCTATGCTTTTCACGGACATTTGCTACATGACCATGCTGTTCACAGACATTTGCTACATGACCATGCTGTTCACAGACATTTGCTACATGACCATGCTGATCATGGACATTTCCTACCTGACCATGCTGTTCACAGACATTTTCTACATGACCATGCTGTTCACAGACATCTTCTACATGACCATGCTGTTCACAGACATTTTCTACATGACCATGCTGTTTACAGACATTTTCTACATGACCATGCTTTTCACGGACATTTTCTACATGACCATTCTGTTCACAGACATTTTCTACATGACCATGCTGTTCACAGACATTTTCTACATGACCATGCTGTTCACAGACATTTTCTATATGACCATGCTTTTCACAGACATATTCTACATGACCATGCTTTTCACGGATATTTCCTACATGAGCATGCTGTTCACAGACATTTGCTACATGACCATGCTGTTCACGGACATTTGCTACATGACCATGCTGATCATGGACATTTCCTACCTGACCATGCTGTTCACGGACATTTTCTACATGACCATGCTGTTCGCAGACATTTCCTACATGACCATGCTGTTCACAGACATTTTCTACATGAGCATGCTGTTCACAGACATTTTCTACATGACCATGCTGTTTACAGACATTTTCTACATGACCATGCTTTTCACGGACATTTTCTACATGACCATTCTGTTCACAGACATTTTCTACATGACCAGGCTGTTCACAGACATTTTCTACATGACCATGCTGTTCACAGACATTTTCTACATGACCATGCTTTTCACAGACATTTTCTACATGACCATGCTGTTCACGGACATTTTCTACATGACCATGCTGTTCACAGACATTTTCTACATGACCATGCTGTTCACAGACATTTTCTACATGACCATGCTGATCATGCACATTTTCTACCTGACCATGTTGTTCACGGACATTTTCTACATGACCATGCTTTTCATGGACATTTTTTACATGACCATGCTTTTCACGGACATTTTCTACATGACCATGCTGTTCACAGACATTTTCTACATGACCATGCTGTTCACAGACATTTTCTACATGGCCATGCTTTTCACGGACATTTCCTACATGACCATTCTGTTCACAGACATTTTCTACATGACCAGGCTGTTCACAGACATTTTCTACATGACCATGCTGTTCACAGACATTTTCTACATGACCATGCTGTTTACAGACATTTTCTACATGACCATGCTGTTCACAGACATTTTCAACATGACCATGCAGATCATGGACATTTTCTACCTGACGATGCTGTTCACAGACATTTTCTGCATGACCATGCTGATCATGGACATTTACTACCTGACCATGTTGTTCACGGACATTTTCTACATGACCATGCTGTTCACAGACATTTTCTACATGACCATGTTGTTCACGGACATTTTCTACATGACCATGCTGTTCACAGGCATTTTCTACATGACCATGCTGTTCACAGACATTTTCTACATGACCATGCTGTTCACAGACATTTTCTACATGACCATGCTGTTCGCAGACATTTTCTGCATGACCATGCTGTTCAGAGACGTTTTCTACATGACCATGCTGTTCACAGACATTTTCTACATGACCATGCTGTTCACAGACGTTTTCTACATGACCATGCTGTTCACAGACATTTTCTACATGACCATGCTGTTCACGGACATTTTCTACATGACCATGTTGTTCACGGACATTTTCTACATGACCATGCTGTTCACAGGCATTTTCTACATGACCATGCTGTTCACAGATATTTTCTACATGACCATGCTGTTCACAGACATTTTCTACATGACCATGCTGTTCGCAGACATTTTCTGCATGACCATGCTGTTCAGAGACGTTTTCTACATGACCATGCTGTTCACAGACATTTTCTACATGACCATGCTGTTCACAGACGTTTTCTACATGACCATGCTGTTCACAGACATTTTCTACATGACCATGCTGTTCACGGACATTTTCTACATGACCATGCTGTTTACAGACATTTTCTACATGACCATGCTGTTCACGGACATTTTCTACATGACCATGCTGTTCACGGACATTTTCTACATGACCATGTTGTTCACGGACATTTTCTACATGGCCATGCTGTTCACGGACATTTTCTACATGGCCATGCTGTTCACAGACATTTTCTACATGATCATGCTGCTCACAGACATTTTCTACATGACCATGCTGTTCACAGACATTTTCTACATGACAATGCTGTTCACGGACATTTTCTACATGACCATGCTGTTCACAGACATTTTCTACATGACCATGCTGTTCACAGACATTTTCTACATGATCATGCTGATCATGGACATTTTCTACCTGACCATGCTGTTCACGGACATTTTCTACATGACCATGCTGATTATGGACATTTTCTACCTGACCATGTTGTTCACAGACCTTTTCTACATGACCATGCTGATCATGGACATTTTCTACCTGACCATGTTGTTCACAGACCTTTTCTACATGACCATGCTGATCATGGACATTTTCTACCTGACCATGTTGTTCACAGACATTTTCTACATGACCATGCTGTTCATGGGTATTTTCTACATGGCCATTCTGTTGTAAGCCATCAGGGGAGGACTGCCCTCACTTCTGCACTCCTGTGTTTTTCTCCTTGACCATTATGCTAACAGTTATCCGGGGATAACTGACCTCATTTCTCCTGTTCTTTTTTTCTCCTGTTCTTTTTTTCTCCTGTTCTTTTTTCCGCTGTCAGCCATCCTTGGAGTATTACTTGGTGTATTCCGTGCGCATGATCTTGGACGTATAGAAACAGACAAACTCATCGAAAACTGACCTGCCTATTTTGAATTATGTATGAAAAATAAGCACTACTTTGCATCTTGTTTTGAGTTTTTATTTATGTTCGGGCTTGGTTTATAGATCTGGGCTACGAAACGGAACTGGCTGTATGTGAAACAAATTAATTTAAAGAAACCGCGCTCAAGTCATTTTAGCGTTGAAAACGTGTGGAAATCTTAAGATATCCTTTTTTGTTTGTTCTTGTGGCAAGATTTATTCTGAAACAAACCAAAGAGCAAAAAAACAACAAAAAACTGGCTTTGGAAATAAAGTATACCTCACAATATTTATAAGAACTAATCGCCTCTCTTGGTGTCCTACCATGCAAACATTTTTTTCCAGGAATGCAGAGTATTTTTTTTTAAAGAAAAGGATGGTATTGCTTTTTACTATATTCAAATTCCTGTCATAAATGGGTTCTGTAGACCTGTTGCTATGTGAGTCTGGAGTACTCTGTCATCACAAAAGGCGGAAAAGTCGAATAGCTGAATGACACAAGTGGTACCCTGCAAAATTTTGTTATAGGTATCGCTAGTTCGTTAAACAGTAAACAATAGAGGGGTGAATGTATCTCCTTGTCTAAGATCATGAGTGCACTGTACACTGTCGGATATTGCTGTTCCATGTTTTATACGTGCTTTGATTATTTGTGGTGGATGTATAATTTTCCATCTCAAGGCCTGCTAGTTCCATCCAAAATGGGCATATAAGAGATTGTGAACACGAAATGAATGCTTGCTAAAATTTTTGCATGCTACATGTAGTTTACGTCAGAAATTGTCTGCTTCTAAATTTCTGCAAAAATAAGTCATGTGATCAATAGTGGTATAAACCGCTACGAAGCATATTTAGCTTTCAACAATTACATGCACATCTGCTCATATTTTCGATTTTCTTCTTTAGATATACAATCCACTTCTATTATGCATATAGGTCAATTTATTTGTTCTTGTTAAGACTGCTGGCCTTTCTCTTTCTATAAAAAAAAAGGAAAAAAAAAGAAAAAAAAGAAAAGAAATCCCAGCTTTCGAGATAATTCCATGTGTGTGTGTGTATTAGAGAGAGAGAGAGAGAGAGAGAGAGAGAGAGAGAGAGAGAGAGAGAGAGAGAGAGAGAGAGAGAGAGAGAGCGTGGCAGACAAGACGACTGGAAGAACCCATCAAGAGCTAAAGTGAAGAGGACTTGAGTGACTGCTAGCCCTCTCAGTGAAACGTCAACCCACGTGGAGAGATTATCCCCCCAGGGACAGACAATACGCCGCTCTGTCTGTGGCTGCAACAGCACTGTGGGGCTTAGAGGGAGAGGAGAGAAGTAAGAGTTTACAATCTGCCCCGACCCACTACACCCAACCTCTGAAGAGCGACGAAGAGAGGTCAGAATCCTCCACAGGAGCAGCCGTCGGGCAGGGGAGGCAATCAAGCAGGTGGTGGTGAGGGGGGGGGGGGGGGGGGGGGGGGAGGGGGAGGTTCCTGTCGATTTAACAGCTCCTACATGTCTTTGATTCTGTCTTTCGTTGGCTGCAGCAGATTCTCATCAATGAAGATGTTTGTCTAGAATCAGAGGGGAAAACAATTCTCATCAATGAAGATGTTTGTCTAGAATCGGGAGGTGGGGGGGGGGGGGGGGATTCTCGTCAATGAAGATGTTTGTCTAGAATCAGAGGGGAAAACAATTCTCATCAATGATGTTTGTCTAGAATCAGGGGGGGGGGGGGGGGGGGGGGGGGTGGGGTTCTCATCAATGAAGATGTTTGTCTAGAATCAGAGGGGAAAACAATTCTCATCAATGAAGATGTTTGTCTAGAATCAGAGGGAAAAACAGTTGTTCTCATCAATAAAGATGTTTGTCTAGAATCAGAGGGGAAATCAATTTCGTTAAGGCAGAAGATGTAAAAGGACTTGGATGTTCAAACTTCACAGACCATCAGAGATGCCAAGATATTAAAACATCCTAGGTAATATTTTTGCAAGCAAAAACTTGAAGAGAACAAATCAATTCATTATCTCCTAACGATACACAGAGTAGGAATATTAAGAGCACAACGAAATAATCAAAGTAAAGTTCAGGATCATGATAATAAAAAATATGTGTGTATATCTATAACTGTGTATGTACTCGAGCTGCTTCACCTGATATTGATCCCTAAGGTACACATGCGATTCATAAACGAAGCGAATGTCTTTCAAAAATAATCCTCCCGCCATCCCTTCCAGAATCAGATAATTCATTAGATCCAAATAATTTCATGCCTCTGTCTTCAGTTTTAGTTCTATTCAGTCCCCTTTGAAAGCACAAACACACAAACACATAAACACGTATCTGAGTTCACAGAGGAAGTCTCCATCTCCCAGTCCAGTCTAGATTCTGATTTGATCACTGCTGCCACATGGATGTGTTAGTGGTAGACTTTCAGTATGAACCAATGACATACAACAGATGGGATTTCTTGTTTTCAAAAAGTTGTTTGATCGTGTAAATCATTCGATTCTGTAATAGAGATTGTGTACGTGCACAGTTCACTACGGCCTTATCATTTCCATTGTGCTTAAATGAGAGAATGCAGGATGTGTTTCTGAATGGAATATCTGTGGCAGCATGAAGTCAAAACGGCTGCATCCATCAGGCTGCAATTAAGTGTACATGATTTTCAATACAAGCATTAGGTCTGAAAAAATTTCCAGTTCAGAACACTCTCCTAGTCTGAGTAGTCAGCCTTACTTAGTTTGTCAAACTTTGGAACGTTGTCAGATGGACAACAGACAGCAATGACATAGGGTAGTTCATCCTTTGGAGCGTTGTCTGGACAACAGACAGCAATGACATAGAGTGGTTCATCCTTTGGAGCGTTGTCTGGACAACAGACAGCAATGAAACAGAGTGGTTCATCCTTTGGAGAGTGGTTCATCCTTTGGAGCATTGTCAGATGGACAACAGACAGCAATGAAACAGAGTGGTTCATCCTTTGGAGCGTTGTCTGGACAACAGACCGCAATGACATAGAGTGGTTCATCCTTTGGAGCATTGTCAGATGGACAACAGGTCAGATCCAGTGGCAATGAATAGCCATCACAATGATCAGTGCACAAACTAGCCTCTGAGATCGTCATGTTTTTGATAGTGTGTGTGTGTGTGTGTGTGTGTGTGTGTGTGTGTGTGTGTGTGTGTGTGTGTGTGTGTGTGTGTGTGTGTGTGTGTGTGTTGTGTGTGTGTGTTAGAGAGAGAGAGAGAGGAGAGAGGAGAGGAGAGAGAGGAGAGAGAGAGAGAGAGAGAGAGGAGAGAGAGGAGAGAGAGAGAGAGAGCGCACTGTAAAAAGCAATGCCTTGTTAGCTCTCATGAAGCAGGGAGCTATCACACTGGTTTGCACGTCAATGCTATGTGCCCCTACCTTGGCTCAGAAGCCAGATCATATCATTTGGCGTATGCTATCAGTATTTAGTATCAGTATTTAGCCTAATGCGACCCCCTCCCCTTCCCCTCGGCTACCCGGTCGCCTTTTCTTTCTCTATTCCAGGGAAGGTGAGTTTAATCACTACAATACATTGACTAGATTTAACACTGCTCTGCGAATGAGCTACGTGACTGATATTTCTCCAATTATGATTTTTCTTTTTCGTTCTGTTCACACTGTGCTTTGCTGGGGGCCTTTCTCTTTTCAGCCTGCCAGGCGTCTGGCTGAACCGGGGGCCTTTCTCTCTTCAGCCTGCCAGGCGTCTGGCTGAGCCGGAGGCCTTTCTCTTTTCAGCCTGCCAGGCGTCTGGCTGAGCCGGGGGCCTTTCTCTCTTCAGCCTGCCAGGCGTCTGGCTGAGCCGGAGGCCTTTCTCTTTTCAGCCTGCCAGGCGTCTGGCTGAGCCGGAGGGCCTTTCTCTCTTCAGCCTGCCAGGCGTCTGGCTGAGCCGGAGGCCTTTCTCTCTTCAGCCTGCCAGGCGTCTGGCTGAGCCGGAGGCCTTTCTCTCTTCAGCCTGCCAGGCGTCTGGCTGAGCCGGAGGCCTTTCTCTCTTCAGCCTGCCAGGCGTCTGGCTGAGCCGGGGGCCTTTCTCTCTTCAGCCTGCCAGGCGTTGGCTGAGCCGGAGGCCTTTCTCTCTTCAGCCTGCCAGGCGTCTGGCTGAGCCGGGGGCCTTTCTCTCTTCA
>CM031595.1:3885219-3887719 GCA_018398815.1 Conus ventricosus
TTCCAAAACCATTCTGAAATAATGTTTCTCGAATCATTGAAACCCATGTATATTTACCGCGTGAGTCTAGCCACATCAACATCTCGTAAGCTTTCACCGGTAGTCTATTTCCATCCATACGTAATAACTTAAGCCAATATCTAATACACCGAACAGACGTATTTACATAAACAGGGTAGCGTCCTGTTTCTCCGTACACTAAATCATTCGGCGTTTTAAGTTGCACCCCTAAAAATTTTTTTAATGCAAATAAGTGAACCTTTTCAATACGAGCAACTGCTTTATCTAATCCCCATATTTCAGCACCGTACATGGCAATAGGTAGAACCTGATAATCAAAAATTTTCAAAAATACTGCAAATGAATTATTCTTAAGCGTGTACAACTTTTGCATAATACACAGCAAGGCGTTCTTTGCTCGGCTTGCAAGGTCTTCACAAGCAAATACAAAACTAAGTCTCGTGGAGAAATATATACCAAGATACTTATAACAGTTGACAATCTTCATTTCCTCTCCATTAAGAAACCACCTTTCACTCGCAGCAAGATAACCACCTTTCCTGAATACAACAACATTACTCTTTTTCATATTGACCTTAAGCTGAAGTCTTGAAGATGCACTCCATAAACTATTCAGTTGTGTTTGAAGCCCAACTGGTGTTTCTGAAAGCAAGGCAATGTCATCTGCTAACAACAAAATAAACAATTCCGTGAAATCAGGAGTCAATGTTGCACCGTGCCTTCCTTTCTCTATTATTTCCAGGGCTAGCTCGTTTATAAATAAGGAGAAAAGTATAGGGCTGCATGCATCACCCTGTTTTACCCCTCTTGTGCACATGATATAGTCAGTAAAACTAACACCAGATCTTACTCTTGCTTTCACACTACTATACATACTATTAATACATTTGTAGAGTTTTCCTTGATTTCCATTCTTTTGGAGTACTGGCCAGAGCAATGATCTTGATACAGAGTCAAAAGCTTTTGAGAGAGAGAGAGAGAGAGAGAGAGAGAGAGAGAGAGAGAGAGAGAGAGAGAGAGAGAGAGAGAGAGAGAAGAGAGAGAGAGGAGAGAGAGAGAGAGAGAGAGAGAGAGAGTATTTTTGCTTTTGTATTGATCGCTGTTGTTGTTGTTGTTGTTGTTGTTGTTGTTGTTCTTCTTCTTCTTCTTCTTCTTCTTCTTCTTCTTCTTCTTCTTCTTCTTCTTCTTCTTCTTCTTCTTCTTCTTCTTCTTCTTCTTCTTCTTCTTCTTCTATTTCCAGACGATCAGTATAAAAGTCTGTTGATGTAATCGGTGGTGCGTACTGGTGTGTGTGTGTGTGTGTGTGTGTGTGTGTGTGTGTGTGTGTGTGTGTGTGTGTGTGTGTGTGGTGTGTGTGTGTGTGTGTGTGTGTGTGTGTGTGTGTGTGTGTGTGTGTGTGTGGCCATGCATTTTTGTGCCCACTTGTGCGTGTGCGTGGAGAGAGAGAGAGAGAGAGAGAGAGAGAGAGGAGAGAGAGAGAGAGAGAGAGGAGAGAGAGAGAGAGAGAGAGAGAGAGAGAGAGAGAGAGAGAGAGAGAGAGAGGAGAGAGAGAGAGAGAGAGTATTTTTGCTTTTGTATTGATCGCTGTTGTTGTTGTTCTTGTTGTTGTTGTTGTCGTCGTTGTTGTTGTTGTTGTCGTCGTTGTTGTTGTTGTTGTTGTTGTTGTTCTTCTTCTTCTTCTTCTTCTTCTTCTTCTTCGTCTTCTTTTTCTTCTTCTTTTTCTTCTTGTAGACGATCAGTGTGAAGGGTTGTGGATGCAATCAGCTTCTAAGTGCAACAGGCCATGGAGTGCACCTCTTAGGCAAGAGGTTGGAATGTGTTGCCAGTTATTAGGCAAGAGGTTGGAATGTGTTGCCAGTTATTAGGCAAGAGGTTGGAATGTGTTGCCAGTTATTAGGCAAGAGGTTGGAATGTGTTGCCAGTTATTAGGCAGAGGTTGGAATGTGTTGCCAGTTATTAGGCAAGAGGTTGGAATGTGTTGCCAGTTATTAGGCAAGAGGTTGGAATGTGTTGCCAGTTATTAGGCAAGAGGTTGGAATGTGTTGCCAGTTATTAGGCAAGAGGTTGGAATGTGTTGCCAGTTATTAGGCAAGAGGTTGGAATGTGTTGCCAGTTATTAGGCAAGAGGTTGGAATGTGTTGCCAGTTATATGTTAATCTTTTTAAGTAGTGGAACACACTGCTTTCCTTCGGCAATGGCGCACAATGTTTTCCGTGAGAATGATGCTCGGTGCTTTCCACTGATAGTGGTGCTTACTGCTTTCCACTGATAGTGGGGTACACTGCTTTTTTGCTGCGTTCCATTGATAGTGGTGCACAATGCTTTCCATCTGTAGTGGTTCACGATGTTTTCCATTGATAGTGGTGCACAATGCTTTCCATCTGTAGTGGTTCACGATGTTTTCCATTGATAGTGGTGCACAATGCTTTCCATCTGTAGTGGTTCACGATGTTTTCCATTGATAGTGGTGCACAATGCT
>CM031595.1:3900219-3912719 GCA_018398815.1 Conus ventricosus
ACAATTCTCGGAGAAGTGTGGTTTGATTCTATAGAGACCAGTGTCGACATTTGGTCGAATTCAGCTGGTGAAACAAAATCATTCAGCACATTTCAATATTGTTCCATTTTACCTGATGAAATACGAGAACCCAGCATATCTTTGAATTGGTGTTATTTTACTTAGCTGCTGCTGTCGGGTAAGTTCTTCCTTACGAATAATTTTATATGTCAGTAGTTGCATTTAAAAAAGGCAAGAAAAGGAACCACCTGACCAACCAACCAAGATGATGCATTGACGACAAGAAACTGCTTACACAGGACAATCAACGTTGACGATGTATTGACGATAACAAACTCTTAACACAGGAGAATCAATGTTGATGATGCATTGACGATAACAAACTCTTTACACACAGGAATCAATATTGATGATGTATTGACGATAACAAACTGCTTTCACAGGAGAATCAATGTTGTGAATGTCAGAATTTAAAAGTCAGATATCTTAACAATTTAGAATAATATCAACTTTTCGTCTGTCTGGAAAAAGCGAGAGAGAGAGAGAGAGGAGAGAGGGAGAGAAGAGAGAGAGAGAGAGAGAGAGAGAGAGAGAGAGAGAGAGAAGAGAGAGAGAAAGAGAGAGAGAGAGAGAGAGAGAGAGAGAGAGAGAGAGAGAGAGAGAGAGAGAGAGAGAGAGAGAGAGAGGAGAGAGAGAGAGAGAGAGAGAGAGGCTGATGCACGGCATTCGGCTGAAATTTTAGACAGTGTGGCAGATCTGTCCCGTAACAATCGTTGACAGTGCAGACACGCACCTGTTAGTGAACACTCTGGGCCTACCACTGCTAGGTTTGTTTTCTGCTGTTTAAAAAAAAAAAAACATTTTGCGAGCGTGTGTATGTATGTAAGGCTTCAGTTGTCCACGCGTGAAGAGACTGCGGGCCAGCTTGTTAACGACAGATTCATTGTGGGCCTGCCACTTCAGTTCCTCATCCACCATCAGAGAGAGAGAGAGAGAGAGAGAGAGAGAGAGAGAGAGAGAGAGAGAGAGAGAGAGAGAGAGAGAGAGAGAGAGAGAGAGAGAGAGACGAAGGCAGAGGCGACACAGTGAGAGAGAGAGAGAGAGAGAGAGAGAGAGAGAGAGGAGAGAGAGAGAGAGAGGAGAGCAGAGTCAGCAGAGAGAGAGAGAGAGAGAGAGAGAGAGAGAGAGAGAGAGAGACGAGAGAGAAGAGAGAGAGAGAGAGAGGCAGAGTCGACAGAGAGAGAGAGAGAGAGAGAGAGAGAGAGAGAGAGAGAGAGAGAGGGAGAGAGAGACGGAGGCAGAGTCAGACAGAGAGAGAGAGAGAGAGAGAGAGAGAGAGAGAGAGAGAGAGAGAGAGAGAGAGAGAGAGAGACGGAGGCAGAGTCAGACAAGAGAGAGAGAGAGAGAGAGAGAGAGAGAGAGAGAGAGAGAGAGAGAGAGAGAGAGAGAGAGAGAGAGACGGAGGCAGAGTCAGACAAGAGAGAGAGAGAGAGAGAGAGAGAGAGAGAGAGACGGAGCAGAGTCAACAGAGAGAGAGAGAGAGAGAGAGAGAGAGAGAGAGAGAGAGAGACGGAGGCAGAGTCAGACAGAGAGAGAGAGAGAGAGAGAGAGAGAGAGAGAGAGAGAGAAGAGAGAGAGAGAGAGAGAGAGAGAGAGAGAGGAGGCAGAGTCAGACAGAGAGAGAGAGAGAGAGAGAGAGAGAGAGAGAGAGAGAGAGAGAGAGAGAGACAGAGAGAGAGAGACGGAGGCAGAGTCAGACAGAGAGAGAGAGAGAGAGAGAGAGAGGAGAGGAGAGAGAGAGAGAGAGACGGAGGCAGAGTCAGAACAGAGAGAGAGAGAGAGAAGAGAGAGAGAGAGAGAGAGAGAGAGAGAGAGAGAGAGAGAGAGAGAGAGAGAGAGAGAGAGAGAGAGAGAGAGAGAGAGAGAGAGAGAGAGAGAGAAGGAGAGAGGAGAGTAGACGAGAGAGAGAGAGCGGAGGAGAGAGAGAGAGAGAGAGAGAGAGAGAGAGAGGAGAAGAGAGAGAGAGAGGAGAGAGAGAGAGAGAGAGAGAGAGGAGGCAGAGTAGACAGAAGAGAGAGAGAGAGATTGAGAGAGAGAGAGAGAGAGGAGAGAGAGAGAGAGAGAGAGGAGAGAGAGAGAGAGAGAGAGAGAGAGTGTTCTTGTTTTATTGCTTTGGTATCTCTGTCCTGTCTGTAAATGTTTGAGTCTGCTTTAACGTAACAGACGCACACGCCTACACGCAACCAACCATACAAACCAAGGAAATTCTAATCTGCCAGAATGCAACCGATATGGGCGATCTGAAAGGTCAAGACAGAAACAGAAATGTAGCAATGAGAGAGAGAGAGAGAGAGAGAGAGAGAGAGAGAGAGAAAAGAGAGAGAAATGAGAGAGAGTGAGGAGAGAGAGAGAGAGAGAGAGAGAGAGAGGAGAGAGCGAGAGAGAGCGAGAGAGAGAGAGAGAGAGAGAGAGAGAAGAGAAGATGAGAGAGAGAGAGAGAGAGAGAGAGAGAGAGAAGAGAGAGAAGGAAATTCTCTCTTTTGTGTCGGAGGCAGACGCACAAAATAAACACAGGACATCATGCTCCACTGTTTGTTTTTTATGGCAGAGGGGGCATGCAGGATCGTCTGTTTTCCCCACTTCACCAGGTTTGCATTTGAGGTCAGAAGGTCATATGCAGATCTGAGAATGAAGCTGATCCTGAGGGGGCCATGTGCCAAATGTCATTCCAAATGAGACTTCTTCGGGTGCATTCTCCACGTTGTCCATTGCCCTCAGAGATGAACATAAACTACTAGCGTATACTACGTGTTCCTTAGTAGATGATATCAGCACTGACTGTCTAAACAGGAATGGTTACCTTATTAGGGATCAATTGCCATTCAAGATATTGTGATACAGAACAACAAACACAAATGACCATCATTTTCTCTTTCACTTTACACAGTGTACAAATAAGGTCACCATCACTTTGCCATCTGTAATGACAGCAACGTTCTAACAAATGAAGTCCACATCTAAAACGCAATTTTCCCTACAACAGAGAGAGAGAGAGAGAGGAGGAGGAGAGAGAGAGAGAGGAGAGAGAGGGAGAGAGAGAGAGAGGAGACGAGAGAGAGAGAGAGAAGGGGAGAGAGGAGAGAGAGATGAGAGAGAGAAGGGGAGAGAGAGAGAGAGAGAAACTCAAAGTACGATTTTGTAACTCTGAGAAAAAAAGAAATATCGACAGTACAACAATAGTAAATGCCATCAATTCTAATCTGCCAGAATGCAACTGATATGGGCCATCTGAAGGTAAAGACAGAAACAAAAATATAGCAATGAGAGAGAGAGAAAAGAGAGAGAGGAGAGAGAGAAAAGAGAGAGAGAGAGAGAGAGAGGAGATAGAGAGACAGAGACAAAGAGAGAGGAGAGAGAGAGAGAGAGAGAGAGAGAGAGGGGAGAGAGAGAGAGACTGACAGACAGACAGACAGACAGAAGGCAGACAGACAGACAGAATGAATTACGTTATGATTACTCGTCAGTGTGTGTATGTGTGTGTGTGTGTGTGTGTTTTGTGTGTGTGTGTGTGTGTGGTGTGGTGTGTGTGTGTGTGTGTGTGTTTTGTGTGTGTGTGTGCATAGAATAAAAATACAGACATAGCTACATTTAGAACATTTCGTCATACAAAAAAAGCTACTGGTCGTGCATATGAGTATGATGTCGTGTGTTTATTTTTTGCGTCTGCCTCCCACACAAAAGAGAGAATTTCCTTCTCTCTCTCTCTCTCTCTCTCTCTCTCTCTCTCTCTCTCTCTCTCCCCTCTCTCTCTCTCTCTCTCTCTCCCCTCTCCCCTCTCTCTCTCTCTCTTCCCCTGTCATTGCTATATTTTGTTTCTGTCTTGACCTTTCAGATCGCCCCAAACGGGTTGCATTCTGGCAGATTAGAATTTCCTTGGTTTGTATGGGTTGGGTTGCGTTGTAGGGGTGTGCGTCTGTTACGTTTTTGCAGACTCAAACATTTACAGACAGGACAGAGATACCAATGCAATAAAACAAGAACACACTCTCTCAATCTCTCTCTCTCTCTGTGTGTCTGACTCTGCCTCCGTCTCTCTCTCTCTCTCTCTCTCTCTCTCTCTCTCTTCTCTCTCTCTCTCTCTCTCTCTCTCTCTCTCTCTTCTCTCTCTCTGATGGTGGTGAGGAACGGAGTGGCAGGGCCCACAATGAATCTGTCGTTAACAAGCTGGCCCCCAGTCTCTTCACGCGTGGACAACTTAAGCCTTACATAATACACCCCGCTCGCAAAAATGTTTTTTAAAACAGCAGAAAACAAAACGTAGGAGTGGTAGGCCCAGAGTGTTAACTAACAGGTGCGTGTCTGCACAGTCAACGATCGTTACGGGACAGATCTGCCACACTGTCTGGAATTTCAGCCGAATTCCGTGCATCAACCTCCGTTGAAGTCAGCCAAAAGACAATCAAGCGAAATCTGCATGGACTGGACAGTTTAAAGCATCCCCAGTGAAGAAACTAGTCATCAAGGAAGTGAACAGAAGAAGCGGGCAGTAATTTAGTGGTAAACTTCACTGGATTGTGAACAATCAGTGGAAGAATGTTATTTTCAATGATGAAATGACCATTGTGATCAAACCTAATGGACGTGTAAACTATGGAGGAAAGTCGAAGAGACCAGTGGCCAGTGCTTCCTCAGTGCAGCGTCCATCTTGGCCGGAGATTTAATTAAAAAAAGATGTGTGTGGATGCATTTCGTATGACAGAATTGGACCACTGGGGTTCGTGGAAGGCAGTACGAACAGTTAGAAGTACACTGATGTCCTGCCGTTTGTTGCTGACCACTACCCAAACACACCTGGGTACCTGAAAGATGACAACGCCTCTGTTCACCGCTCGGCTCACACCGAGACCTTGCGACAGCACAGTTCCGTGTTTTTCTGCCCCCTCAAAGTCCAGATCTAAATCCGATCGAGAATCTGTTGCAAGTCCTCAAGACTCACGTGAGAAAAAACAAGATGCGAAGCATAAAACGTACTCCCAGTTTTCCAAACCGCTTATAAATCGGCCAAGTGTTTTGTGAGATAAAAAATGAAGGCAAAATAACGGTTTTAACGGTTATTTAACCGATGTACACTTTTGATAATAATAATAATAATAATGGGGATTTATATAGCGCCTTCCACGGCACAAAGCGCTTTACAAAGGCAGAAAAAATGCAATTGCTAATGTAAAGAAAATGCATTGAAAAAAACGGCTCAGAAATGAAAAACGAAGGCTCTCTCTCATTCTCTCCCACGCGCACACACACTCTCACGCACAGACACACAATACACAACAGCCGCAACAAGCACAAACTACTAAGCAATCCACAAAATAACAAAAGTCAATCAACTATTGGCAATGACTGTCTTCTTAGTATTGTTTGAAAAGGTAGGTTTTCAGGGAGGTTTTGAAGGAAGAAAAGGTTTGAGAATGTCTTAAGTCATAGGGGAGTTTATTCCAGAGTTTGGGAGTGCGTATGAGAAAGCTCGTTCGCCATGCTGTTTACGATGGGGGCGGTAACTGGGAAAGCGGAAGGTCCTAGTGTCGGTGGAGGAGCGGAGCGTACGTGATGGGACATATACTTGAAGGAGATCGGATAGATAGGCAGGGGCATCGCCAGTGAAAATCTTGAAGCATGAAAATTTTGAAACTGGTATTTTAGTCCTCACTGGCTAAAGCCTGTGTACATACCACATTTCATCCAAATCGGACAATATGTCAAAAATAACGGTTTGTAACGGTCAGATTTTGAAACAGTGCATGGAAGTGCCATTTGTGTGTAATGACCTTTCTATATACAAAATTGCATTAAAATCCACCAATATATAAAAAAAAAACGGCAAAATAACGGTTTATCGGTTATATTACCGATATACACTTTTGAAACCGGTTTTTAGTATTTTAGTCCAAAATGCATTAAAATCAACCTATATATAAGAAAAAACGGCAGAATAACGGTTTTTAACGGTTGTTTAATCCATTTTCAGCATTACATCACTTACATATGGACAGAGGATCCGATTTGTCACAAGATCATCCAAACCGCTTATAAATTGGCCAAGAACTTTCTGAGATATTCCATAAAGAAGAAAAACCGTTACAGGCCGTTACAACCGTTAGTAACGGCTATAACGGGGCAAACTAAAACATCAGGCATCATCCGTGACCCATAATGAACATACCTGCTAATTTTCACAAAGATCGGCCAAGTACTTTCGGAGATATTCCATAAAAGAAGAAAAACCGTTACAGGCCGTTACAGCCGTTAGTAACGGCTATAACGGTAAACTAAAACGTCGGGCATCATCCTTGACCCATAATGAACATTCGTACAAATTTTCAGAAAGATCGGCCCAGTAGTTTTGTCTGGAGCGAGTGGAACACATTTGACCACGGACACACAGACAGACAGACAGACAGACAGACAGACACACACACACACACACACACACACACACACACACACACACACACACACACACACACACACACACACACACACACACACACACACACACAACACAGCAGATTTCTTCGTTCCCATTCTAAAGTACTCCCTGTTCTATAAGAACTGGGAGTACAAAAACATTCGCCGCATCAGTATTGTCTCAGATCTGCGCTGTACACTCACTACTTGCTGGAATCAACCGACTGTTGCCTACCTCCACTCCCTCTACGACTCTACCGAGACGCTAACAGCATATTTTGAGTCGGAAGGGCCAGATTACCAAGTACTAGCAAGTTCATGCAGCCTTAAGGTAAGAATAATCAGTTTTCAGCAGTAGGTGCCTGTAGGTAGTCAGCGCCGGAAGTGCCGAGAGGGGACAGATCTTGGTCCCCATATTCTGACCAAAACAGAAAAGTGTAGACTATAAAAGACTTAGCTGCTTAATGGGGACGATCAATGACGTCAGTATCTGTGGAATGTATCATGGGTGAAAAGTGTTTCTCTGGCTTTATTTCGGTTCTTCCTCCTTCCACACCAAGGAAAAGGTCAGATTTCATTTGTCTGGCTGACATAGAGACGTCTGTGTCTATTGCCATTGCTTTAGCGCCTACCACTTATACTATTCAAAAAAAGTTAAGGACCAACATTTCACTGACTTATAAAAAAGAAAATTGGGAAGTGATCAATCTCCAAGTGTAACATGAATTTATTGAATATGTGAAAAGTGTGTAAAGACAATGACAAGTCCGAGGAATCAACAAACTGGAATCGAGCGCAGTACAAACACCCCCACCCCCCCAATTTGAAAGTCACAGGAGGAGTGTTTGTTCAATGTCATGGTTAATAACGTGTGTTGGCAAGGTATTCAAGGCAGCGTTGTCGCATGGAGTTCACCAGTTTGCGCAGAAAGGCCTGCGGGACAGCAGCCCACTCCTGCTGGAGTGACTCAAACAGCTGACCCAGGTTAGCAGTAGGAGGACGACGCTGCTGCAGTCCCCGGCCCAGCTCATTCCAAAGATGTTCGATGGGGTTCAGGTCTGGGCTGTTTGCGGGCCACTGCATTCTGTTGACACCAGCAGCTTGGAGAAACGTGTTTACTGCTCTGGTGGGATGGGGCCGTGCATTGTCGTGTTGAAAGACTGCATGAGGTCCAAGCTGTTGAGCTGGCAGCACCAGGGGTTGCAAAATCTCTGTTTGGTAGCGAACACCATTCAAGTTCCCAGCCACATTGTAGAGAACCGTTCTGTGGCGTGTGCTTATGCCGCCCCAAATCATAACGGACCCCCACAATAGCGGTTCCTTTTCAGGACAGCTTCTTCTGCAAAACGCTCCCCACGGCGTCTCCAGACCCTGTTCCGTCTATCGGTGGGATCCAGGCAGAACCGCGACTCGTCTGTAAACATCACGTTAGCCCACTGTTCATGTGTCCATCTCACGTGATGCGTGCACCATACTCCGCGTGCTGCTCTGTGGGCATCAGTCAAACGAGGTCTTATGGTGGTCGTCGAGCACGGAGGTTAGCGGCGTGTAGGCGGTTTCGTATGGTCTAATCACTGACAACAGTGTTGGTGGCATCTCTAAGGCGACGTCTGATGTTTGCACTTGCTGTTCTTTCTTGTGTGGCCTGCCTTTCAACGTATCGGTCCTCTCGTGGTGTTGTTATTCTGGGTCGACCAGAGCGGGGTCGTTCTTGCACTTTCCTGTGTCTTGAAAGCGTTGTCTGAGGCTGATAACAACAGAGTGTGATACCCCAAGTCTCCGTGCCACTTCCCGGACTGCAACTCCTTGGAGCCATCGTATTGCTCTTCCTCGATCCAGCTCGTTCAGTCTTCGACGTGGAGGCATGCTGTTGCATTGCATTTTTCCCCAGTACAGTGGCTTTTAAAGACATTTGGTTGAGCATACTTTATGACCTACAGCCGGATTTAGCTCGTGCTTCACATGATTTTGATTCAGCACATGCTCCTCGGATCCCAAACACATAAGAAATTCACCCCAATTTGTTCCAAAAATGACAAGTCGCGACACGTGTTTTTCAAGGCGCGTGAGAAATGTGTGCCACAAAATTGCAGTAGTGAATGCGGCATTCACTATCAATTTGTGCGTGTGGTTCAATTTGTTTGGACCACAAAGGCGGTACAACTGAATTTTTGTGAATTTTAAAAGTTTTTGTGCATTCTCAATGTTGGTCCTTAACTTTTTTTTTAACAGTATATATGATTTCCGTCCAGGAGTTCCAGGGAGACAGAAACGCAGAGTACAAAACAGGCACCTCACCCAACAGCCGCAATGGCGTGGTGGGTCGTGTCAGGACTTGGGGGCTTGACGGTCCCGAGGCAAGGCCTCCTGTCAGAGGTATACATGGGGTGGATCCTTCTCCCATGCTTGGCTCATACAGAGTTCAGTGTGTTATAGTCTGAACTAATTAGTTTCATCCACACAGCACACAATGTATACGTATTTCAAAGTGGGAATGTTTCTCTAATTTTCTGACCAGCACTACAGGTGTCTGTATCTCTCGGGCGTCGCTCGCACTTAGACATGTTGTGGTAGAAAGTGAAAAGTACAGCCTCTCGATACAGCCTCACTCACACATGACCTCCACAGCATCATCTATCTCCTCCTCAGCCCCGTCGGTTATCAGTTTAACAGCATAGTCTCATTTCTCTGACCCTGCATGTCCTCTGTCTTCGTGACCTCAGTGTCGATTAAATCCAACACCTCCAGGCCAGTGGTCCAGTCCAAGTCGAGGGAATTGACAGCTTCATGAGGATGTCGGTAGACAGACGAGATTTTGCGTCCCGCTGAATGACACTCAAGCTCTCACCACGACTGATCAATGATCGTCATCAGAAGAGCATGGCGATGAGAAGGGAGGGGGGAGGGTTGTTTGGAAGGGAAAGGGGTAAGGACGTGGGTGAGGACATGGTAGTTTATCTGGTGCTGGATCATAACAGGCATTACAACCACAAAGGTGACTCACCAGCAGTGCAGTGTCTTCTCAGGTGGGGTGTCTTCAATGATCAGCTGCGGTGTGGCTGTGAAGTATCTAACATAAGCACCGTGGAAATAGGGTCTCTAAGAGGGTATGGATGATTAGACATAACTCTCTCTCTCTCTCTCTCTCTCTCTCTCTCCTCTCTCTCTCTCTCTCTCCTCTCTCTCTCTCTCTGTCTCTCTCTATTTCTCTCTGTCTCTCTGTCTCTCTCTCCCCCCATCTCTCTCTCTCTCTCTCTCTCTCTCTCTCTCTCTCTCTCTCTCTCTCTCTCTCTCACTCTCCAGAAAACCGAATAGTTGATGTTATTCTAAATTTTTTAAGATATCTGACTTGTAAATTATGACATTCACAACAATATTTCTCTCCTGTGTAAACAGTTTGTTATCATCAATATATCATCAACGTTGATGCTACTGCGTACGCAGTTTGTTATCGTTAATACATCATCAATATTGATTCTCCTGTGTAAGCAGTTTGTTATCAATACATCATCAAATTGATTCTTTTGTGTAACATCATTTTTTTTTTGATGTCCCAACCTCTGCGCCACCTCAGAGGCAGTGCACCCACGCCGCTCATTTCGACACTCCGTCCACAGCCACAGCCCGGTCGGCCCCGCCGCAGCCCCGGAACCAGCAATCCACAGGGAGCAGTCAATGTCAAGTCGTCAAGAGGCAACCACCGGAGGAAACACTGCACTGCTGCCGAGTCACTTCGGTGGTGTTCAGTGGGGCCTGTTCTGATTTAACATACGCAGGACACCACCCACTAAGCCCCTACTGACGACAATAATTGCTTAGTCGCGGAGCCGGCGTGAGTGAGCTCTCCCTCGGAGGGCGCCACCACGTCCGTCCAACGACAGCCCCATGGACTCGCCGATACCGGTGACCCGACGGAACCAAACCAAGGCCATAGATGTGGAGAGGACATTGAAATTGAGGTCACATGAGAGCAGGGCCTGAAAGGCCACAGAATTTGAGACATATTTTTTTAAATTAATGCTGATCGATGAGAATGAGGATGATTAAGATGATGCTACGGATTTCCGTTTCGGTCTGAGACTACATGACAGGGCTGTACTCTACGCTTCCTTTCATAATATATCCCGGCGTCAACCAGGCCCGAGAGGATACAGGCACCTGCAGTGTTGGTCAGGAAATTTGAGCAACACTCTCAGAAAACGCATCCATTAAGTGGATAAAACTCGACCGTGTGGTCCCAGACTTCCCAACTGAGTCCGTAGCAAACTCAACTCTGGGTAGGAGCCGGTCGGGGCAGAAAAACCCACATGACTCTGATGGGATTCGAACCCACGACCTCCCAGCCGGGAGTCCGCGACGCTAACCACTTCACCACGGCGGCTGGTGTAACATCAATATTGATTCTCCTGTGTAAGCAGTTTGTTATCGTCAATACATCATCAACGTTGATTTTCCTGTGTAACATCAGTATTGATTCTCCTGTGTAACATCTGTATTGATTCTCCTGTGTAAGCAGTTTGTTATTGTCAATACATCATCAACGTTGATTCCCTGTGTAACATCAATATTGATTATCCTGTGTAAGCAGTTTGTTATTGTCAATACATCATCAGAGTTGCCATCCCTTCATGAGTTTCCTCGTTTGTTTACCTTGTGTTAACTTATTAACAACGCACGCAGTTCTCCCAAATCTGCATTCATTACAATTTTCGGTTGTTACTCTTGTGTCTGGATATTTTCCTAGTTTCGTTCTCTCTCTCTCTCCTCTCTCTCTCTCTCTCCTCTCTCTCTCCTCTCTCTCCTCTCTCTCTCTCTCTCTCTCTCTCTCTCTCTCTCATTAGGCCACAAGTTCCAAAGTGAAAACGATTGTGTGATTAATTCCTCTCGGATCTGTGCACAATTATCCGGCTTGCGAACTGTTACAGGGATTCCAATTCCGTTTCACCCATCGCCTTCGAAAATTGTCTCCCTTTCATGGCCATACGAGTAGTCTCCCTTTTATCTGAGAACCCCTCTACCTCAGTTCCTGCTGTACCTGGGATTCTTGTCTTGAATTCGTTCTCTCTTCTCTCTCTCTCCTCTCTCTCTCTCTCTCTCTCTCTCTCTTCTCTCCCCTCCCCTCTCTCTCTCTCTTCCCGCACTTGTGTGGTGTACACTCGCACACACACACACACACACACACACACACACACACAACACAACACACACACACACACACACACACACACACCACACACACACACACACACACACACACACACACAACACACACACACACGCTACAATGTATCCTGCCCCTACAGTTTTTAATATCTTTGATGCAAAAGTTAAACCCATTCTCTTGTATGGATCTGAAGTCTGGGGCTATCAGCAGTATGATGACGTTGAAAGGGTTTAGGTCAAGATCTGCAAAATGATCCTAGGGGTGGTGGGGATAAAAGAATGACATAGCTCGGGGTGAATGTGGTAGTTTTTCCGATTTACTTTGTGTTTTCATTCGATTGTTAAGATTGGATAAAATTTGATTGACATGCCTCACCTAGGTACCCAAAACAAGTTTATGAGTACAGCTCGATACTTCGGGAGAACGAATGGGCAACACACATTCAAAAAACGTTTGTACCCATGGTTTTGGGTATTTTGGGCAAGCAAAATTGTGGAGATATTTTGTCTTCTTAAATACTTTTTAAGATGCGATTACGTGTATTCCAATCAGAAATGGCCATTCCCTACAAATCGCCTGAATATTTAGACCCCATCCAAACATAGCAGTGCAATTACATAGATGAAATGAAAAAAGTGAACTTTGTAGATTTTGTTTGTTTTGAGAACAAAAAATTACCTTTAAACGGGGTCTCGTTATGGAAACCCAAGCAACCCTTTCTGTTTGCAATGGGATGGTCAGCTTTTGAAGATTTTTCATTTTGTGTTGTATGCCCAAATATCCACCCTTCGTAGAAAGTTCATTCCTTTTATTATTATAGTTTTCCGTAAAATTGTAAAACTTCGACATTTGTACGACCCCCAAAGGAAAC
>CM031595.1:3917719-3920219 GCA_018398815.1 Conus ventricosus
TCCATTGACCTAAGAGACAGTCCACGCTATACCCTGTGTTCCATTGACCTAACGAGACAGTCCACGCTATACGCTGTGTTCCATTGACCAAAAGAGACAGTCCACGCTATACGCTGTGTTCCATTGACCTAAACGAGACAGTCCACGCCATACGCTGTGTTCCAGTTGACCCAAGAGACAGTCCACGCTATACCCTGTGTTCCATTGACCTAAGAGACAGTCCACGCCATACGCTGTGTTCCATTGACCAAAGAGACAGTCCACGCTATACGCTGTGTTCCATTGACCCAAAGAGACAGTCCACGCTATACCCTGTGTTCCATTGACCAAAGAGACAGTCCACGCTATACCCTGTGTTCCATTGACCCAAAGAGACAGTCCACGCATACCCTGTGTTCCATTGACCCAAAGAGACAGTCCACGCTATACCCTGTGTTCCATTGACCTAAAGAGACAGTCCACGCTATACCTGTGTTCCATTGACCCAAAGAGACAGGCCACGCCATACGCTGTGTTCCATTGACCCAAAGAGACAGTCCACGCTATACGCTGTGTTCCATTGACCTAAAGAGACAGTCCACGCTATACGCTGTGTTCCATTGACCAAAAGAGACAGTCCACGCTATACGCTGTGTTGCATTGACCTAACGAGACAGTCCACGCTATACGCTGTGTTCCATTGACCTAAAGAGACAGTCCACGCTATATGCTGTGTTCCATTGACCACAAGAGACAGTCCTACGCATACGCTATGTTCCATGTGACCCTAAAGAGACAGTCCACGCTATACGCTGTGTTCCATTGACCTAAAGAGACAGTCCACGCTATACGCTGTGTTCCATTGACCTAAAGAGACAGTCCACGCTATACGCTGTGTTACATTGACCATAACGAGACAGTCCACGCTATACGCTGTGTTACATTGACCTAACGAGACAGTCCACGCTATACGCCGTGTTCCATTGACCTAACGAGACAGTCCACGCTATACCTGTGTTTCATTGACCTAAAGAGACAGTCCACGCTATACGCTGTGTTTCATTGACCTAAAGAGACAGTCCACGCTATACGCCGATTTTCATTGACCTAAAGAGACAGCCACGCTATACGCTGTGTTTCCATTGACCTAAAGAGACAGTCCACGCTATACGCTGTGTTCCATTGACCAAACCACGCTATACGCTGTGTTTCATTGACTTAAACGAGACAGTCCACGCTATACGCTGTGTTTCATTGACCTAAAGAGACAGTCCACGCTATACGCTGTTTCCATTGACCTAAAGAGACAGTCCACGCTATACGCTGTGTTTCATTGACCAAAGAGACAGTCCACGCTATACGCTGTGTTCATTGACCTAAAGAGACAGTCCACGCTATACGCTGTGTTCCATTGACCCAAACACCACGCTATACGCTGTGTTTCATTGACCTAAAGAGACAGTCCACGCTATACGCTGTGTTTCATTGACCTAAAGAGACAGTCCACGCTATACGCTGTGTTCCAATGACCTAAAGACAGTCCACGCTATACGCGTGTTACATTGACCTAAATCGACAGTCCACGCTATACGCTGTGTTTCATTGACCTAACGAGACAGTCCACGCTATACGCTGTGTTCATTGACCTAACGAGACAGTCCACGCTATACGCTGTGTTCCATTGACCTGAAGAGACAGTCCACGCTATACGCTGTGTTCCATTGACCAAAGAGACAGTCACGCTATAGACTTGTTCCATTGACCCAAACCACGCATACTGGTTCATTGATAGAGACAGTCCACCTATACGCTGTGTTTCATTGACCTAAAGAGACAGTCCACGCTATACGCGTGTTTCATTGACCTAAAGAGACAGTCCACGCTATACGCTGTGTTTCATTGACCTAAAGAGACAGTCCACGCTATACGCTGTGTTTCATTGACCTAAAGAGACAGTCCACGCTATACGCTGTGTTCCATTGACCCAAACCACGCTATACGCTGTGTTTCATTGACCTAAAGAGACAGTCCACGCTATACGCTGTGTTTCATTGACCTAAAGAGACAGTCCACGCTATACGCTGTGTTCCAATGACCTAAAAAGACAGTCCACGCTATACGCTGTGTTACATTGACCTAAATCGACAGTCCACGCTATACGCTGTGTTTCATTGACCTAACGAGACAGTCCACGCTATACGCTGTGTTCCATTGACCTAACGAGACAGTCCACGCTATACGCTGTGTTCCATTGACCTGAAGAGACAGTCCACGCTATACGCTGTGTTCCATTGACCACAAGAGACAGTCTACGCTATAGACTCTGTTCCATTGACCAAAAGAGACAGGAGTCTTCTGATGCAGCCATCGCACTGCATCCTGTTCAAAGACGATGCCTATAACAAACTCCTCTTCCACCCCACCCCCTCCCATCACTATCACAACCTGTTAAAAGAAGATGCCACAAGAACCTCCCCTATTCAGCCACCCTGTATGACGTTGGACCTCTGACCCCTCAGTG
>CM031595.1:3925219-3930219 GCA_018398815.1 Conus ventricosus
GACGTAGTATAGAAAGTTGGAGAATATGTTGTTGTTTCCTGTGATCACATTGCAAGTTCTCTGGCGTTCTCTGTGCACACTGGACAGGAATAGTCATGGAGAATAATTGGCGGACTGAAAGTCTACCTCCCTAGCTATCTAGCTAGCTAGCTATTGGCTTTTGCAGTAATTGACAAGCATGCTGCCTGCCTGAGTGTCCGCCTGATTTACTGGCATTCTGTCTGACTTGGTAGGGAGATAGGAGTGCACTGGGGAGAGGTGGGTGTGAAGTTGGGCTGGAGGTTGTCAAAGGACAAGCCACTCTCTTTTGGTCTTTCACACTTCCTGTGGATGCATTGATTCGTTCTTTTTTTCAGGGCAGGTTGTAAAAGGTTCGAACCATACCAATGTTCCCTCAACAAAACGCTCATTTCTGTATTTGCATCCATATCCGTATCGTTTACCCCCCCTCCCCCTCCCCCCTCCGCTCTCTCTCTCTCTCTCTCTCTCTCTCTCTCTCTCTCTCTCCTCTCTCTCTCTCTCTCTCTCTCCTCTCTCTCTCTCTCTCTCTCTCTCTCTCTCAAGGATTCGCATTAGCATTCGCATTCTCTCTCTCTCTCTCTCTCTCTCTCTCTCTCTCTCTCTCTCTCCTCTCTCTCTCTCTCTCTCTCTCTCTCTCTCTTCTCTCTTCTCTCTCTCTTCTCTCTCTCTCTCTCTCTCTCTCTCTCTCTCTCTCTCTCTCTCTCTCTCTCTCTCAATGAACATGCATTTGTTTGTTTCTAATATCGATGTCGTTCCTTTCTTTTGCTGTGGCAAAGTATTTGATATCACAAGTCATTCTTTTGTACATTGCAGAGAAGAGGCCTAACCACTAGGTCTCTGTTTTGTTTGTTGTAATAAAGTGTATCACCCAAAAATCATTTGTTTGTTGAAGAAAATTCTCTTGCCTCCAATGTCTTGTTTTGGTCGTTGTAGCAAACTGTCGTACTTTCAAATATCAGTCTGTTTATTGTAACAAAGTGTCTTAGCTCTGAAGGTTTGCTCTGTTTGTTGTAGCAAAGTGTTTAACCTCCAAAGTCTTTTGCTTGTTTTATCCAAGTGTCTTACTTTTGTAGCAAACAGACGTATCTCCAATGTATTCGGTTTGCTGTATCTCGTGTCTTGTTTCCAATGTATTTGGTTTGCTGATATATGAACATGAAAAGTGGGCAAAAATGCATATTATATGTCATGTTGGTGTTATTGTAGAATTCTGTGTAGTGTTTGGTAAAGGGAGCACACAAAAAGCTCATTATTGTTTCCCTAGTCTCTCCTTTGAATGAATGGAGTCAGTGTGTGCATGTGGAGTGAATATGTTCTTTTTGTGATTGACAGCATGCAAAGGTGGTGTGTGACACTGGCCCCCCAAATCTGTCAATAATGCCAATGCATGTTGGTTTGGACCATATTGTCATTTTCACAAAATGAAATAACGAACAGAAAGTTTGAGAGAATGCTCCTAAAAAGCCGCTTTACTTCCTAAAAGTAAAAAAAAAAGAAAATAATGGCAGCAATAAGAAACTGACAGCCTGGGGCATTTTCTTCTTCTGTGATTACTGATATTATAGCCTCTGTGGCCCTCTCCTTGTGTATGGTGATTACAGAGCTCTCTTTCCCTGCCTCTCTAAACTAGAGCCTAAAGGTAGGGCTCTTTCATTGTTCACCAGAAGAACAAAGAGAGTGGACACCTTCTCTTCACACGCTACACAGCTCCATCAGTTCTAAGCAGCTGATAGACGTGACGTGTGTATGCATGTGTGAAGAGAGAGAGAGAGAGAGAGAGAGAGAGAGAGAGAGAGAGAGAGAGAGAGAGAGAGAGAGAGAGAGAGAGAGAGAGAGAGAATCTTACAGATTATGTCACTCTTTAGCATAGCAACAAAAACCTTGGGTTTTCATATACAATAAACCGTTTCTCCCCCACACCATGTTTTGGTTTCATTTTTGGAGAGAGAGAGATAGAGAGAGAGAGAGAGAGAGAGAGAGAGAGAGAGAGAGAGAGAGAGAGAGAGAGAGAGAGAGAGAGAGGAGAGTCTTAACGATTATACTACTGTCTAGTGCAGTTTAAAAAAAGTCTTTGTGTGTGTGTGTGTGTGTGTGTGTGTGTGTGTGTGTGTGTGTGTGTGTGTGTGTGTGTGTGTGTGTGTGTGTGTGTGTGTGTGTGTGTGTGTGTGTGTGTGTGTGTGTGTGACAGAGAGAGAGAGAGAGAGAGAGACACTGACACTGACACTGACATCTTTTATTGACATTGGCTAATAGCCTTTTTGTCAAGGGGTACAATGTCTTTTGTTTTTGCTCAGAGGAAAAGAAAACGAAAGAAAAACTGCAACTTAGGTGCCTACACAGCTGAGCAAAATCAACAAAATCATTTCCATTTCTATCACTCATTTGTGTTTCTTGTCTATGTTCTATAACAAAATCGTTCTCACACAACAACCATTCCCTTCACATGCACACACTGATCCATCCCAACTTCCATCGACTTGCACACACGCATTTATATCCTTATCCTCCCTTCTCCCCATTCACACATATCCTCTGTACAGATAATTTATCTGACTTGATTTTATGAAAAACCATTCACTTGAACCATCCAGCTTCGAGGTAAAATAAGTATTCCACACAGTAAAAATGAAATATAGTTGATATCCCTTCAGTGCTTTGAACTTTTATTCATTCATAATTTTCTTTCGCGTGTCTACTGCTTCTGTTAGATATTTTGCCAGCATCTTTAACAATGTTTCATCACTTGTCTGCAAAATACTGTTAAGGTTTCGACTCTTGACTGTGCTATTTTCAAATAGTCTTGATTTTTTTCTTATGTTCCCATAAGCGGGACAAGTGAACAAAAAATGAAACTCATCTTCTCTAACTGCAATATCATTACATAATGGACATGAATCATCAACAGCATCATTATTTAGATACCATCTTTTATTAGCCTTTAATCCCAGTGTTCTATTTCTAAATCTTGCAAGGATACCTCTTTGCCACCGATTAGATACTAAGTGTAAATACTTTTCTGCCTCCAAGTTACTTTTGAAGGATAGGAACCAGAGAGAGAGAGAGAGAGAGAGAGAGAGAGAGAGAGAGAGAGAGAGAGAGAGAGAGAGAGAGAGAGGAGACAGACAGACAGACAGACAGAGAAAGACACAGAGAGAGACAGAGAGAGAATGCAAGAGAGATAGAGAGACAGACATCAGAGTGAGAAGTCCTATCATCAAACAAGAAAAAATAGATGGAAAAGAAATGGAAAATTATTTCACAGGCAGTATACCAAGATAAATGTGACACTTGGTGAAGAAAAAGTCTGTACAGGACGACAGCAAGATGATTATTTTCGCCCATTTATAATGAAAACAAGTAAGTTAAAAAGCACATATATTCATCGATTCCAGGCTCAAAACTCTCGACACATATTTCAATCACAGACCTGCATTTGAAAGTGCGAGTACATTTCTCAATGTTACTATTAATATTTTCTCATTTCATATATACACATAACTGACTTGGCTACCAACAATAGTAGGCCAAATTTAGAAAGAGTCATCTTCTAACCCATTCCGTTGTTCTCAGGTGGGTCGCTTTGCATGTTCTTATCTTTCAATCTAATATATTACTCAAAGTGTTTGCTTTAGCATTTCTTCTAAAACGCATCTTAATTATACCTTATGATTATTTCCTCTCACACACATATACAACACACACACACACACACACACACACACACACACACACACACACACACACACACACACACACACACACACACACACACACACACACACACACGCACGCACGCACGCATACATGCACACATGCATGCACGCATCCATGCATGCATGCACACATGCACATATACAACACACACACACACACACACACACACACACACACACACACACACACACACACACACACACACACACACACATACATATATACAACACACACACACACACACACACACACACACACACACACACACACACACACACACACACACACACACACACACACACACACACACACACACACACACACACACACACACGCACGCACGCACGCACGCACGCAGGCACGCACGCACGCACGCACGCACGCACGCACGCACGCACGCACGCACGCACGCACGCACACACACACACACACACACACACACACACACACACACACACACACACGTCTACCAGCTCCTTGCAGATTGTGAAGGGAAGGCAAAGACGTTCCAGAATGATCCACACTGTTCATCCTTCTGGTCAAAACTAGAAGATACCTTTAGGCTTCAGTCTAGAGAGGCCGGGAAAGAGAGCTCTCCAATGACCATACAGAAGTGGAGAGAAAGAGAGCTCTCCAATGACCATACAGTGGAAGGAAAGAGAGCTCTCCAATGACCATACAGTGGAGGGAAAGAGAGCTCTCCAATGACCATACAGAAGTGGAGGGAAAGAGACTCTCCAATGACCATACAGAAGTGGAGGGAAAGAGAGCTCTCCAATGACCACACAGAAGTGGGGGGAAAGAGAGCTCTCCAATGACCATACAGAAGTGGGGGAAAGAGAGCTCTCCAATGACCACACAGAAGTGGGGGAAAGAGAGCTCTCCAGTGCCCATACAGAAGTGGAGGGAAAGAGAGCTCTCCAATGACCATACAGAAGTGAAGGGAAAGAGAGCTCTCCAATGACCACACAGAAGTGAAGGGAAAAAGAGCTCTCCAATGACCACACAGGAGTGGGGAAAGAGAGCTCTCCAATGACCATACAGAAGTGGAGGGAAAGAGAGCTCTCCAATGACCATACAGAAGTGGGGGGAAAGAGAGCTCTCCAATGACCATACAGAAGTGGGGGGCAAAGAGAGTCTCTCCAATGACCACACAGAAGTGGGGGAAAGAGAGCTCTCCAATGACCATACAGAAGTGGGGGAAAGAGAGCTCTCCAATGACCATACAGAAGTGGAGGGAAAGAGAGCTCTCCAATGACCATACA
>CM031595.1:3935219-3937719 GCA_018398815.1 Conus ventricosus
TGATTTAGTTCAGACCAGTCGGCTAAGTGGTTAATATTTTCCTGAAGAGCTGTTGAGACCTCAACGACATTGGTGCTACTGATGTGTAAGGTTGTGTCGTCAGCAAATAACTCGCATTCTGCAGTAAGAACTAAAGGTAAGTCGTTAATAAGAAAATAATAAAGGACCTAGGACAGAACATTGTGGAACACACCGTAATCAACAGGCAATGCAGAAGATGGTTTTTCCACTAAATGTTACTGATTGTTTTCTACCAGATAGGAAAGATGACATGAGTTCTAATGAATCAGTAGACAAACGATAGATCTTAAGTTTTTTTAGAAGGAGTGCATGGTCAAGTACATCAAAGGCTTTAGTGAAATCAACAAAGAGAGCACCAGTGATTTGTCATTGTTGATATTAGTCAACCATTTGTCTACTAAGGATGTCAGTGCAGTATGGCATGAGAATTTGCTCTGAAAACCTGATTGGTTCGGATGGAAAGATTGTAAAAATTGAAATGATGGAGAATAGAATTTTAATGTGATTTTCTAAGGGTTTAGACAAGACAGGTAATAGAGAAATAGGCCTGTAATTAGAAGGCTCTGAATGGTCTCCTGATTTATATAGGGAATAATTTTTGCAACTTTAAATGCCTTTGGAATTTTATTTTTGAGATGCACAAGTTGTAGATGTACGTAAGGGTTTCAGAAATAACTGGTGCTGAGATTTTAAGAATTTTACTATCAATACCATCCAGTCCTCGTGAACATGTTTGCTTTAAATGAGTGATGCATTGTATACTTCATGCACTGCCATTAAAGGTACGTTTAAATCAGAGGAAATGTCTTTTGAGTTACAGAATTCACGGACAGTCTCTAAGTCATTATAGGCAGATTTATCTTTCTTTACAGTTGCACTACCTATTCCACAGAAATAATTGTTGACTATGTCTGGCGACATATTGCTGACTGATATAGTTTTAGAGGCAGTGACTTTATTACTGGTTAATTGATTTATGGCTTTCCAAATCGACTTACTGTCAGTTTTTGACGACACAAGATTTTGAAAGTAGTTCATTTTAGCCGCACGTTTTAAATATGTAACAAGATTCCTTTGTTTATTAAATTCTTCTTTTGGTCCCGTTTGAAATAGTAAATCTCGTAAGTCCATGGCGTGTTTCACATTTTCTGTGAGCCAGGGCACTTTAGGGTTACTTCTCTCTCTCTCTCTCTCTTGCAGTGCAAGAGAGAGAGAGAGAGAGAGAGAGAGAGAGAGAGAGAGAGAGAGAGAGAGAGAGAGAGAGAGAGAGAGAGAGAGAGAGAGTAACTGGTGAAAAGGAGAAAAAAAGATGGATACAAAAGTACGTTATAGCGGTAGATGGTCTCTTCTAGCATAGAACTGACAATTTCGTCTTAGATCTGATCTCACCCTCACCTCATCCAGTGCACTACAAGAATTAGCATCATTATCCCTCATTGATCTCATCATCACATGTGCGAGAATTAGAAGACCAGCTGCAAGTTTGGCTAATTAGGAAGGTCTGTCTTATCGGAGAGCAGGCAAAAAAAGGAAACTGAGGGTGTCTAGCCAGCCAAGGATGTGACTGTTAAACGGTATGCAGGGGCTGAAGTGTCACGTGCAGCTGGAGACATAGATCCTAACTCACCCCACTCCTTCCTTCTCTGCAGTTCTGTAACCTGTCCTGTTTCTAACGAGAGCTTTGATCTGCTTGAAGGTCTGCAACCTGTCCTGTTTCTAACGAGAGCTTTGATCTGCTTGAAGGTCTGCAACCTCGCCCATTTCTAACGAGGGCTTTGATCTGCTTGAAAATCTGTAACCTCGCCCATTTCTAACAAGGGCTTTGATCTGCTTGAAGTCTACTGGGATATCAGTGTTTATTTTCTTTTCTCTTTTGCGTATGAATCCTGACCTATTCCGCCTCTCTCTCTCTCTCTCTCTCTCTCTCTCTCTCTCTCTCTCTCTCTCTCTCTCTCTCTCTCTCTCTCTCTTATTTCCCGTATCCCACCAATACTGTCAGTGCAAGACTATCTGTAGAGCGGAGGTCTCAGAGCCAGACTGAAGAAGTCAGGGATGTGCAGCAGAAAGGACACTGCTTACAACATGTCTGCTCTGATGAGCATGACTGAAGACAGACGGCTGTGGAAATCCTTTGTCTGCCAACGTATTCATCACGTCACTGCAGTGATCAACATGTCTGCTCTGATGGGCATGGCTGAAGACGGCTGTGGAAATCCCTGTCTGCCAACGTGTCCATCATGGCATTACTGCAGTGACCCTTGCCATGTAACCATCCTTTGTTTGTCTGTACAGGGGAACAATTGTCGCTATGTTTGTCTGTCTGGCCGGCGTCTGCCATGATACTGCAACGACCCATGTCATTAAACAATAATCTGCCTCTGCCATAATACTGCAACGACCCATGTCATGGAACAATAATCTGTCTCTGCCATAATGCTGCAACGACCCATGTCATGGAACAATAATCTGTCTTTGCCAT
>CM031595.1:3945219-3947719 GCA_018398815.1 Conus ventricosus
ATCAATCAAATCAATGGCTCATGGACTGACCTCACATCCAATCAATCAAATCAATGACTCATGCAGTGACATCCCGTCAATCAAATCAATGGCTCATGGACTGACATCATATCCAATCAATCAAATCAATGGCTCATGGACTGACATCCAATCAATCAAATCAATGGCTCATAAACTGAAATTCAATCAATCTGATCAATGGCTCATGGAGTGACATCCAATCAATCAGATCAATGGCTCATGGACTGACATCTAACGGTCAAACAGTACTAGTCAATACACAAACGAACAGCAACAATTAACTGGAATATCCGAGTTTTTTCAAGTGGTCAACAACCTTCGCGGTACCATGTTGACATCAAGTATTGATTTTAATCAGTCATCTCCATGACAGACCGATAAAGAGATCATTTTCATTCTTAAATTACATTTTACTTCTATCATCACTCTATGAGTAATTTTCTTAAATAACGACCCGTGTCAACTAACAGATGTTCAAGTTATACGCCCTGTTCCAGTGACAGGAGTCTTCTTTTCACCCACCACACCCCAACCGGTTAACCGATTATGCCACAACCACCTCCCCCATCCAGCCACCCTGTGTGAGGCTGGACCGCTGACCCTTAGCACCAATGCACATCGCTCTGTACACACAGTGCCGCGATGCTGTGCCTGGTCGTCTGCTTCTCGTTCCCTGATGAATCAATCCGCTGTACCGACCAACCTTTCTGCACTTTGTTTCGCTCTGTACTTTAACCCCCCCCCCTTTAATTCTTTGTTGGAGGTTGTCTCGCTCTGACTTGTGAATTCTCCATTCTTCCATCATTTGCATAACATGACAGCCACCAAGAAAAAAAGCTGATATTTTGTCTCAAAATGAGATAGAAAAGTTTGGTTGAGACCTGAAACTCAGGCACAAAAAAAAGGAAAAAAAGAAAAGAAAAAAAATGGCGTAAGAGAACAAAGGGAGACAAATCAACTTTTCATCTTTACACTGCAGTCCAGGAGACATGCGATGAACAGATATGTCATTGTTGGCCAGAAAGATTGTCCTAAAG
The DNA here is from genome assembly GCA_018398815.1 of Conus ventricosus. Taxonomy (NCBI): domain Eukaryota; kingdom Metazoa; phylum Mollusca; class Gastropoda; order Neogastropoda; family Conidae; genus Conus; species Conus ventricosus. Next base: position 3,946,278 of record CM031595.1, read on the forward strand.
TGTTTACACTGCAGTCCAAGAGACATGCCATGAACAGATATGTCATTGTTGGCCAGAACGACTGTCCTAAAGTGTTTACACTGCAGTCCAAGAGACATGCCATGAACAGATATGTCATTGGTGGCCAGAAAGACTGTCCTAAAGTGTTTACACTGCAGTCCAAGAGACATGCCATGAACAGATATGTCATTGTTGGCCAGAAAGACTGTCCTAAAGTGTTTACACTGCAGTCCAAGAGACATGCCATGAACAGATATGTCATTGTTGGCCAGAAAGACTGTCCTAAAGTGTTTACACTGCAGTCCAAGAGACATGCCATGAACAGATATGTCATTGTTGGCCAGAAAGACTGTCCTAAAGTGTTTACACTGCAGTCCAAGAGACATGCCATGAACAGATATGTCATTGTTGGCCAGAAAGACTGTCCTAAAGTGTTTACACTGCAGTCCAAGAGACATGCCATGAACAGATATGTCATTGTTGGCCAGAAAGACTGTCCTAAAGTGTTTACACTGCAGTCCAAGAGACATGCCATGAACAGATATGGCATTGTTGGCCAGAAAGACTGTCCTAAAGTGTTTACACTGCAGTCCAAGAGACATGCGATGAACAGATATGTCATTGTTGGCCAGAAAGACTGTCCTAAAGTGTTTACACTGCAGTCCAAGAGACATGCCATGAACAGATATGTCATTGTTGGCCAGAAAGACTGTCCTAAACTGTTTACACTGCAGTCCAAGAGACATGCCATGAACAGATATGTCATTGTTGGCCAGAAAGACTGTCCTAAAGTGTTTACACTGCAGTCCAAGAGACATGCCATGAACAGATATGTCATTGTTGGCCAGAAAGACTGTCCTAAAGTGTTTACACTGCAGTCCAAGAGACATGCCATGAACAGATATGTCATTGTTGGCCAGAAATACTGTCCTAGAGTATTATTCAAATAGGAAGAACAGACAGGCAGTGTATACACACATTAAGAGAACCTTGCATGGTGTACAAGCATTGCACGTGCCGTGCAGGATTGCATGTATCAAAAACAGTCATTATTGTAATTCTCTTTTTTTTTTACTTTTTTATTATTATTTTTTGTTTTGTTTTGTATATTATTATTCTTATTTTTTTGTTTTGTTTTCATTTCTCTTCTATTTTCAGTTGATATTCCTCTATGATTACATGATTACATCACCGCTTTGCTTGCTTCTTTGCTTTCTTACATTAATTGATTTCACTGCATGTTGTAGTCCCTACTCAGGGCGAGGACTGGATGTAAAAAAGCATTTCAGTGCTTATCTATTATCATCGTAAATAAAGAATTTTGTCTTGTCTTGTCTTGTCTTGTCTTGTCTCTCTCTCTCTCTCTCTCTCTCTCTCTCTCTCTCTCTCTCTCTCTCTCTCTCTCTCTCAAGCACACACACACACACACACACACACACACA
>CM031595.1:3950219-3987719 GCA_018398815.1 Conus ventricosus
ACAGACTGCTGACGTAGTCTGGAAAGTTGGAGATGAACATATTCGATTTTGCTTGTGATCAAGTTGCGAGTCATAGTGACTTTCTCTGGCCACACTGGGCAGAAATAGTTATACATAATCATCGGTTGACTGAGAGTCTGACTCCCTTCCCTTCTACCTAGCTAACTACTGACTTGAACAATAGCTGTCTGGCACCTGACCGTCTGTGTGTTGGTCTGACTGACTGGGATTCTGTCTCACTGAACAGAGAGACAGGAATGAACTGACTTTAACAATAGCTGTCTGGCACCTGACTGTCTGTGTGTTGGTCTGACTGACTGGGATTCTGTCTCACTGAACAGAGAGACAGGAAGGAACTGGAGAGGGGTGGATATGAAGTAGAGGCTGGATGTTGGCCACAACAAGCCACTCTCCTTTTGACTTTCATACTCTTATGGTATGGATGCATTATATGTTTGTGTGTGAGTGTGTGTGTGTGTGTGTGTGTGTGTGTGTGTGTGTTTTTTAGGGCAGGTTGTATAAAGCTCGGAATGTATTGATGTTAAGCTCCACAAAAAACTTATTTTCTGTATTTGTGGACGAATTCGTATTGTATTTTCTCTTTGTCTCTCGCTCTGTCACTGTGTCTCTGTCTGTTTGTCTGTCTGCCTGTTTGTCTGTCTGTCTGTCTCTCTCTCTCTCACATCCTCCTCCTCTCTCTCTCTCTCTCTCTCTCTCTCTCTCTCTCTCTCTCTCTCTCTCTCTCTCTCTCTCTCTCTCTCTCTTGTGATTGTTTGTTATGTGATGTTGAAAATCGAATGGTGGGAATCGATTTTGGGGTATTTCAAAAACATGTTGTCAGCTTGTAAGCAGTAGTGAATGTTATATCCGGTTTGTTCTGGCAACAAGATGTGTTTCTTTAATGAGAATATGTCGCTAAAATAATGGCAAGGACATGTGTCTTCTTTTCATGGTTTTTCATTTTGTTTGTCTTGGCAAAGTGTCTTACTATCCAGATCCTGGGTTGGTTTGCTTGCTTGCTTGGTATTTGCTATCTGTGTTGTCAGGTTGCATTGCTTCAAAACTCTGGGTTTTTTGTTGTTGTATTAAAATGTCTTAGTTCCTAATTCATTCCTTAATTTCTTGTATTGGTATGTCTGACTCAGTATATCTGATTGCATACATTTGTATGTTTTCTTTTCATTTCCATCATCAATGTTTATCACCTGCAATCTCTTTCAGACATGTCAAAATTAGGTGGTTTGAACCAATTGCCCATTGTCACGAAACAGAAGAACAAAGAGAACAGAATGTGTGAACTGAGAACAACGAGAACGGAATGTGTGAATTGAGCTAATCCCAATGTACTGGAAGCACTTAGAACTGAGAGTCTGAGGCATTTTTGTTCCTTCTGTGACTGCCGCTGTTATATTGTCATTCCCCTCAGCTTCTGGTAAAATAATGACATCAACTGATCAACCAGACCTCATTGTCAATTCTGGTAAAATAATGACATCAACTGATCAAACAGACCTCATTATTGTCAAGTCCCCTCAGCTTCTGGTAAACGTCAAAAGAAGGATAGTTCAGCGTGTGTGGTCACACGACAGGTCATGATTTTGTCAAGTTTTTTTTTTAATGCACAGATAAATGATGTTGAATAGAGTTACCATAACATCTGACCCACTGTTTTTTCTGTGTTTTTTTTCCTTCTATTTTCATATATACATATGTTCGATATGCTATTATTATTATTATTGTTATTGTTATTATTATTATTATTATTATTATTATTATTATTATTATTGTTATTATTATTATTATTATTATTATTATTATTATTATTATTATTATTATTATTATTATTGGATCACAAAGTGTAATGACGAATCAGATACACTGCATTTTTTAAAATAATTTCACTCACATCACATAAAGCGAATGGCTTTATGCATTAATGATTCTCAAAAATTCTGAATTCTACACTCTTTCAGAATATCATTAATGTTATCACACACACACACACACACACACACACACACACACACACACACACACAACACATACACACACACACACACACACACACACACACACACACACACACACACACACACACACACACACACACACACACACACACGACACGATGATGAGGAGACAGAGAAGACCAGAAACAGGACACGATGATGAGGAGACAGAGAAGACCAGAAACAGGACACGATGATGAGGAGACAGAGAAGACCAGAAACAGGACACGATGATGAGGAGACAGAGAAGACCAGAAACAGGACACGATGATGAGGAAACAGAGAAGACCAGAAACAGGACACGATGATGAGGAGACAAAAAAGAAGACAAAAGAGCATTCTGTAGTTTTTGACTACTTAAGTGTCTCATTTTTGCGAGTTTCTATTCAAATCTGATTATACAGGCCCTCTAAGTATTACACATTTTGAATTGAACGAGTCTGCCATCTTCCCCACTTCCAAGCCAGTGTATTCTCTTCTAAATTGTGCCACACATGTAAATGATGTGTCAGTTCCTTTCCTAACGAAACTCAACCGTATACCAGGTTTCCATCAGCCATTTCTCCCTGCAGCAATCACCCATATTTACTTTCCCAACCGTCATTTTCGGCCAGGTGGGTACTGGTCAACTACTGGCTACAAGTTTTAATTGATTTTATTTCCAGAGTCTTTGCAAACTTATTAACGGTTGGGATCTATTGATCATAGTTATCAGCACCAAAAGTACCATCAGCAACTCAAAATGAGAAATGTAATGTGTTTTTGTTTCCTATGTACTGCACGTTAAACATCAGGGTGTGTATTTGCATGTGCTGTCCTGGAGCTGGGAGTTGCTAAGCAGCTGGACTGTGAGACGGACGACACCACTGCAATACTTATGACCAGCAGAGTAAGTGCCGATATGAAACTACTACCTGTTCTGTCAATGTAGATTGTCATTGACTCTTGTCCCTTTTCCATCCTGTCCTGTTTCCTATCTGATGCGTATTGCACAACAACTCTGTTCCTATTACCCAGACAGCAGAGTCCGTGATGACAATTAGATTGTAAAGCCAGATGTACCATAGTATCAACTTGCCTCAGAATGTACTAAAAGTTAAATAAAGAATATGGCACCACAGCAGTATCATCAGATATACAAGTGATGGTCATGTTTTGGTCCTAGATTCTGACAGTTTGATTTGAGCCCATACAAGAGAACTATGTGGACTAACGTGGCTAACACACACACACACATCATCAGGCATCATCCGTGACCCACAATGAACATACCTGCTAATTTTCATAAAGGTCGGCCAAGTACTTTCTGAGATATTCCATAAAGAAGAAAAAACCGTTACATGCCGTTACAGTCCTTAGTAACGGTTATAACGGTAAACTAAAACATCGGGCATTATTCGTAACCCATAGTGAACATACCTACAAATTTTCAGAAGGATCGGCCTAGTACTTTCTGAGATATTCCATATAGGCCGTTACAGCCGTTAGCGACGGCTGTAACGGTAAACTAAACGTCCGGCATCATCCTTGACCCATAATGAACATTCCTACAAATTTTCAGAAAGATCGACCCAGTAGTTTTGTCTAGAGCGAGTGGAACACATTTAGACCACGGACACACAGACAGACAGACAGACAGACAGACAGACACACAGACAGACACACACACAGCATTTATTCGTTCCCATTCTAAAGTACTCCCTGTTCTTTTAGAACTGGGAGTACAAAAAGGAAGAAAGAAAGAAAGAAAGAAGAAGAGTAATAAAGAAAGAAAGAAAGAAAGAAGAAAGGAAGGAAGAAAGAACGAACGAACGAATGAAAGAAAGAATACATGATGATGGAGAAGTAGTAAACTGTAAAATGAAAACTATTTTCTTCAGTCAGTGCAGCATTCTATTTATGACAATGAACCGTAAGTCCTAGCCAAAGAATGAAATAGCTCCAGTAGAAATGACGTCTATTGACTTGGTCCTTCTTATGACAATGAACCGTAAGTCCTAGGCCAAAGAATGAAATAGCTCCAGTAGGAAATGAACGTCTATTGACTTGGTCCTTCTTATGACAATGAACCGTAAGTCCTAGGCCAAAGAATGAAATAGCTCCAGTAGGAAATGAACGTCTATTGACTTGGTCCTTCTTATGACAATGAACAGTAAGTCCTAGGCCAAAGAATGAAATACCTCCAGTAGGAAATGAACGTCTATTGACTTGGTCCTTCTTATGACAACGAACCGTAAGTCCTAGGCCAAAGAATGAAATACCTCCAGTAGGAAATGAACGTCTATTGACTTGGTCCCTCTTATGACAATGAACCGTAAGTCCTAGGCCAAAGAATGAAATACCTCCAGTAGGAAATGAACGTCTATTGACTTGGTCCTTCTTATGACAATGAACCGTAAGTCCTAGGCCAAAGAATGAAATAGCTCCAGTAGGAAATGAACGTCTATTGCCTTGGTCCTTCTTATGACAATGAACCGTAAGTCCTAGGCCAAAGAATGAAATACCTCCAGTAGGAAATGAACGTCTATTGACTTGGTCCTTATGACAATGAACCGTAAGTCCTAGGCCAAAGAATGAAATACCTCCAGTAGGAAATGAACGTCTATTGTCTTGGTCCTTTTTATGACAATGAACCGTAAGTCCTAGGCCAAAGAATGAAATAGCTCCAGTAGGAAATGAACGTCTATTGACTTGGTCCTTCTTATGACAATGAACCGTAAGTCCTAGGCCAAAGAATGAAATACCTCCAGTAGGAAATGAACGTCTATTGACTTGGTCCTTCTCGCACTGCGAGGACACGAACTGGAATAATAGCATGGCTGTTCATTAGCTCACCGTCCCCCCAGGGGCTGTCCTGTTCTGAAACCACTCGTCTGTCTGAGCCTCCGCGAGAGGGTTTTGTGGTCTCTCCTTTCCTCTTCGTTGCCTCTTCACGTCATTTTATCGTCTTTTTTGCCCTCTCCAATTGTTGCTGCCCCTGTGCGCGCTCTCTCTCACTCTCTCTCTCTCTCTCTCTCTCTCTCTCTCTCTCTCTCTCTCTCTGTCCTCTCTCTCTCTCTCTTTCTCTTTCTCTCTCTCTCCTCTCTCTCTCTCTCTCTCTCTCTCTCTCTCTCTCTCGCTCTCTCTCTCTCTTCAATCATGAATAACGATTTGTAGGGTCTGGTTTGTAGCGAAGGCATAGCATAAAAATGTGGTCATGTAGCCAAGGTTTTAAAACACATCACTGATGGACTTAAAGAGTTGAGCAAAGTCAATACAATAGGCATTGACTTCCTTCTTCCAACCACCAAAGTCAATACAATTTGCATTGACTTCCTTCTTCCAACCACCAACGTCAATACAATAGACATTGACTTCCTTCTTCCAACCACCTAAGCACCTACATTTCCTACATCCTTGTTACGGATGGTGTGCGGTGCGTGTTTTGCTGTCCGACTCTCACCTGGAGAAGTTTGGATGCGTGTACGTCTTTTCCCTACACCCACCCACACCACACGAACATTGATAGCCAGGCAGCAAGTTGAGTTTCTCCTTCTTTTTTTTTTTTTTGCTACCTGAACCATCGAAATCAAAACAAATCCATAATATATAATGAGGATGAACAACTACAGCTTAACGTTCTCGCCACCACCAAAGGGCGCACAACAACACTAGGTACTAAACTACCACAATAACATATTTCTTTCACTCAGCAGGTCAGGCTGACACCTACAGCAATGTCATCATGGACAGTCTATGCACTTGGCCGCGTCCAGCCCGAATCACAGTCCTCACACAGAACAGAGTCACTCAGGAAAGCAGTTCGTGGAGTCCTTCCAGGAACTCCCACACAACAGAACACACGTCGACACGACGGAAAAGAAGCCGCTCACGGAGGTAGGTTCGTGGAGTCCTTCCAGGGACTCCCACACAGCAGAAAAAACACAAGTCGTCGTCCCGACGAACTCTAAAGCCCTTCCACACTCCAGCTCGTTGCTGACCTCACGGACAGCCTTTCAACACCCCCACGGGGCGGAGACGGCGGATGGTTCGTGCTGCACCCCACACCCGGTTAGCAGTGCACACACGACGTCTGATACATTTCACTGGAACTTGGGGGGAAATGCCCTTAACAGAATTTACAGAGTTTCAATACAGTGGGTGCATTAAAATAGAAACTTCTCTTTGAATAACACCTTGATTGTTGACATTGAAGGAAAGGATTTCCACCTGGAACCCTTCTTCAAAGTACCAAGAATACACTTATTACATATAAAGGAACGAATTCCGTTTGTCCCATTTTTATCACGAAAAAACCACGTTCAAGGAGCGATTTTCGTCCGTCCCTTTTTATCAAAATAAAATGTTCATGATCATTTCTAGACGGCTAATTACAATCCAGGAACGATCATTTCTAACTTCAATTACATATCCAGGAACGATCATTTCTAGACGTGTCTAATTACATATCCAGGAACGATCATTTCTAGACGTGTCTAATACATATCCAGGAACGACATTTCTAGACGTGTCTAATTACATATCCAGGGAAAGATCATTTCTAGACGTGTCTAATTACATATCCAGGAACGATCATTTCTAGACGTGTCTAATTACATATCCAGGAAACGGATCCCAAAATTTCTAGACGGGTCTAATTACATATCCGGGGAACGATCTTTTAGACGTTTTAAAATTAACATACCCCAGGACGATCATTTTTAGAAGTGTCTAATTACAACCCAAGGAACGACATTTTAGACGTGTCAATTACTTTTCCGGGAAACGATCATTTCTAGACGTTTTAATTACTTATGGGAAACCGATCTTTTTCTAGACTTTTGTCTTTTTTACATATCCGGGGAACGATCATTTTAACGTGTTAAATTATTATCCGGAACGATCTTTTTTTGACGTGTCAAATTTTACTTTCCCCAGGCCCCATCATTTCTAGAGTTTTTAAAATTACAAATCCGGGAACGTTTCATTTCTAGACGTGCTAATTACAAATCCAGGAACGATATTTCTAGCCGTGTCAAATTTTACATATCCAGGAACAAAATCCTTTCTAGACGTTTTAAAAATTACTTACCCGGAACGAATTTCTAGGGGGGTTTTCTAATTACATATCCGGGGCGACCCATTTTGACGTGTCAAATTAAAATTACCCGGGAACGATCATTTCTGGGGACGGTTAATTAAATATCCAGGAACGATTTTTCCCAAGACGTGTCTAATTACAATAAGGAACGATCATTTTTGACGTGTCTAATTACTTTTCCAGGAACGATATTTTTTTGACGTTTTAATTACTTTTCCCGGGAACGTTTTTTTTAGATTTGTTAATTTTTATAAAGGAACGACCCTTTTTTTAAAAGTGTCAATTCCCTTTTCAAAAACGATCATTTCTAGACGTGTCTATTTACATATCCGGGAAAACGTTCTTTTTCTAGGTGTTTTAATTCATACCCGGGAAACGATTTTTCAAAGCGTGTCAAAATTACATACCAAAGGAACGATCATTTTTTGACGTGTCTATTTACTTATCCGGGAAACGATCATTTTTTGGAGGGTTTTAAATTTACATATCCTGGAACGATCATTTCTGCCGTTTTCTAATTCTTATCAAAAAAGGGATCTTTTTGGGACGTGTCTAATTACATTTTCCAGGAACGATTTTTCTGAGTGCAAATTTAAACATACCCAGGAACGATCATTTCTAGGAGGTTTTAATTTAAATATCCGGAACGTTTCATTTTTTGCCGTGTCAAATTTTTACATTTCCGGGAAAACGATCATTTTTAGAATGTTCTAATTACTTTTCCCGGGAAACGATCATTTTTTAGCGTGCCCAAAATTTACATACCCCGGGAAAAATTTTTCATTTCAAAAGTGTCTTTTTACATACCCGGAACGTTTCATTTTTTGCGTGTTTTAATTAACATATCAAAAACGTTCATTTCTGACGTGTCTAATTACATATAAAGGAAAGGTTCTTTTCTAGCCCTTTGTCTAATTACATACCCGGGAAAACGATCATTTCTAAAACTTTGTCTAATTACATTCCGGGGAAACGTTTAATTTTTTGGAGTTTTAAATTAAAAAACCCGGGAACGTCATTTCTAGACGTGTCTAAATTACTTACCCGGGAACGATATTTCTAGACGTGTTAATTCATACCCGGGAAAACGATCTTTTAAAAGTGTTAATTCCCATATCAGGAACGATCTTTTCTGGGAGTGTCTTTTTTAATACCCGGGAAACGTTAAATTTTAAAAGGGTCTAATTACATACCCAGGCGATCTTTTTTTGCGTGTCTAATTACATATCCGGGAAAAAGATATTTTTTAGACGTGTTTTTTTTTTAACATATCAGGAAACGATAATTTTTTAAAGTGTCTAATTACAATCCCGGGAAAAACGTTTTTTCTAAAACCCTTTGGTTAATTACTTACCCAGGAACGATAAATTTCTAGAGTGTCTAATTACATTCGGGGACGATCATTTCTGACGTGAAATTTCCTTATCCAAAAAACGATTTTTCTAGGTTTTAAATTTTACTACCCGGAAGATCTTTTTCTGGGCGTGTCTATTACTACCCGGGAAAACGTTCATTTTAGACGTGTTTTAATTACATACCCAAGGAACGTTCATTTTAGAAGTGTTAATTAATATCCGGGAAACGATCATTTTTTTTGCGTGTTTTAATTACATATCCAGGAACTTTTCATTTTTTGGGAGTTTTAAAAAATTTTTATCCGGGAAACCGATCATTTCTAGCGGGGTTAAAAATTACTTATCGGAACTTTTCATTTTTAAGGTCTTCTAATTACATATCCAGGAACGATCTTTTTTGGACGTTTTAATTACTTTTCCCAGGAACGTTCATTTTTGGCGTGTCAAATTTACTTACCCAGGAACGATCATTTTTAAAAGTGTCTAATTCATTTTCCAGGAACGACCCTTTTTTTTAAAACGTGTCAAATTTTACATACCCGGGGAACGATCATTTCTAAAAAGTGTTAAATTAAACCCGGGAAAAAAGTTCTTTTTTGGGACGTGTCTAATTAAAATTTCCGGGAACCCGTTCATTTCTAGCGTGTCTAATTAATTTCCGGGAAACCGATCTTTTCAGACGTGTCAAATTTTCCAAAACCCAGGAAAACGATCATTTCTAAAAGTTTTTAAATTTTACATATGGGAAAAACGATCTTTTCTGGGAGGGGTTAAAAAAACCCCAAAAACCCCGTTTTTTAAATTAAAAAAATAAAAGGAACGATCATTTTTTGACGTGTCAAATTTTACATATCCGGGAAACCGATCATTTCTAGACGTGTTAATTACTTATCCAGGAACGTAAAATTTCTAGAGGGTGTCAAATTTTACAAAATTCCGGGAAACGATCTTTTTCTGGGACGTGTCTTTACTTATCAGGAACGATCATTTCGGGGAGTGTCTAATTACATTATCCGGGAAACGTCATTTCTGGGGAAGTGTTAATTACTATCCAGGAACGTTTCATTTTAGCCCTTGTTTATTACATATCCGGAACGATATTTTTTTAAAAGGGGCAAAAAATTACATACCCAAGGTACGATCATTTAATAGACGGGGGTTCTAATTACATATCCAGGAACGATAAATTTCTAAAAAGTGTTTTAATTACAATCCGGGAAACGTTCATTTTTGACGTGTCTAATTAATACCCCGGGGAAGGGACATTTTGTCTTTGTCTAATTACATATCCGGGAAAACGATCATTTCTAGCGTGTTTTAATTAAAATCCAGGAACGTTCTTTTCTAGACGTGTTAATTACAATAAAGGAACGTTTTCATTTTTTGAAGTGTCTTTAAATTTTTCCAGGAACAAATAAATTTTAAAGACGTGCCCTAATTACATACCCGGAAAACGTCATTTCAGAGTGTCAAAATTAAATACCCGGAACGTTTCTTTTTCTAGCGTGTCAAAATTACTTATCCGGGGGTCATTTTAGACGTGTTTAATTCCCTTTTTCCGGAACGATCATTTTCTGACGTTTTCAAATTTCCCATATCCGGGAAAAGATCATTTTTTAAAAGTGTATTCAATTACTTTTCCCAAAGGAACGATTTTTCTAAAAGTGTCAAATTACTACCCAGGAACGACATTTTTTTGCCCCGGGGTTAATTACTATCCGGGGAACGATCATTTCTAGACGGGGTTCTTTTTTCTTATAAAAGGGAACGTTTATTTCTAGACGTTTTAATTTTAAATACCCAGGAACGATCATTTCTGGGACGTTTCAAATTACATTTACAGGAACGTCATTTCTAGACGTGTCAAATTTTACTTTTTCCAGGAAGATAATTTTTGACGTGTTAATTTCATACCCGGGAAACGTTCTTTTTAGAGTGTCAAATTTACATTTTAGGAACGATCATTTCTAAAAGGGGTCAAATTTTTAAACATATCAGGGAAGTTTTTTTTAAAGGACGTGTTTTAATTACATATCCAGGAACGATCATTTTCTGAGTGTCTTATTACTATCCAGGAAGGGATCAATTTTTTGGACGGGTTAATTACATATCCGGGGAACGATCATTTCTAAAATTTTGGTTAAAATTTTAATATCAGGACCAAACCCATTTCTAAAATGTTTTAATTTTTTTTTCCCAGGAAGATCATTTCAAAAAAACTTTGCTAATTACATTTCCGGGAAACGTTCTTTTTTAGCGTGCCCAATTTAATACCCGGGAAAAACGATCATTTCTTGACGGGGTCTAATTACTATCCGGGAAAGGGCCCTTTTCTTGACTTTGTCTAATTACTTACCCGGGGAAGGGACCCTTTTGGCGGTCAAATTCCCATATCAGGGAACGATCATTTTTTGGAAGTGTTTTTAATTTTCTTACCCTTTTTTTTTTTTTTTTTTTTTTAAATTTTTTTTCCCGGGGCCGTTCTTTTCTAAAATTTTAAAATTTACATATAAAAGGAACGTTCATTTTTAGACGTGTTTTAATTACTTTTTCCAGGAAACGTTTCATTTCTAGAGTGTCTAATTACTTTTCCAGGAACGATCATTTTGGGTTTTAACCCGGTTTTCTTTTTTCATTTTTTCAAAAAACCCGATCTTTCTAGAGTGTTTTTTTAAACATTTCCAGGACGTCATTTTGGGACGTGTCAAAATTACATACCCAGGAACGATAATTTCTAGACGTTTTTAAAATTACTTATCCAGGAACAAACCATTTTTGGTGTCTAATTAAATATCGGGAAAACGTTTTTCTTGGGACGTGTCAAATTTTCAACCCAGGACCGAAATTTCTAAAAGTGTCTAATTAAATATCCAGGAACAAACCCTTTTAGCGGTTTTTACAAACCCGGGAACGTTCTTTTTTCTAGGTGTCTAATTCCCTTTATCCGGGAAAAGGTCATTTCTGGGTGTTAATTACATACCCGGGAAAAGGGAATTTTTAGACGTGTCAAAATTACATATAAAGGAACGATATTTTTTGAGTGTCTAATTACATTTCCGGAACGATCATTTTTTGACGTTTTAAATTACATACCCAGGAACGATCTTTTTAGACTTTGTCTAATTCATATCCAAAAACGTTCATTTCTAGACGTGTCTAATTACATTTCCAGGAACGTTCATTTTAGGGGTTAATTACTACCCGGGAACGATCTTTTCTAAAACGTGTTTAATAATACCCAAGGAACGATATTTCTAGAGTGTCTAATTACAATCCAGGAAACGTCTTTTTAGCGTGTCTTTTACATACCCGGGAACGATCATTTTTTGACGTGTCAAAATTACATTTTCCAGGAACGACATTTTTTGGTTTTTTTTAATTACATATCAGGAACGATCTTTTCTAGGGGTCAATTACTTACCCAGCAACGATCTTTTCTGGGACGTGTTAATTACATATCCGGGAAACGATCATTTCTAGACGTGTCAAATTAAACTTTTTCCAGGAAAGATCATTTTAGACGTGTTAATTACAAAATCCGGGAAACGATCATTTTAGAGTGTCTAATTACTTTTCCGGGAAAAGGACTTTTCCCCATTTTGCGTGTCTAATTACATATCCAGGAACGTCTTTTCTAGGAGTGTCTAATTTTTTCAAATTTTTCCAGGGAACTTTTCATTTTTTGGGAGTGTCTAATTACAAAACCCCGGGAAACGATCATTTCAAAGCGTGTCAAAATTACTTTACCCGGGAAAACGATATTTCTGGGCGTGTTAATTACATTTTCCGGGAACGATCATTTCTGGGACGTGTTAATTACATACCCGGGGAACGTTCATTTTAGACGTGTCAAATTAATTTACCCAGGAACGATCATTTCTAAAACGTGTTTTTACATATCCGGGGAACGATCATTCAGACTTTGTCAAAATTAATACCCAGGAACGATCATTTCTAGAGTGTTAATTATTTTTCCCGGAACGATCATTTCTAGCGTGTTAAATTACATATCCAGGAAAAGTTTCATTTCTGGGACGTGGTTTTTAATTTACATACCCAGGAAACGATAATTTTTGGTGTCTAATTTTTTCTTTTTCCGGGGAACGATAAATTTTAGACGTGTCAAAAATTACTTATCAGGGAACGTAATTTCTGACTTTGTCAAATTTTCTTACCCGGGAAACGATCTTTTTTAAAAGTTTTCTTTAAAATATCCGGAACGATCTTTTAAAGACGTGTCTTTTTTAAAATACCCGGAAAACCCCGATCATTTTGACGTGTTTTAATTACATATCCAGGAACGACATTTCTAAAAGGGGTCAAATTTACATATCCGGGAAAACGTCATTTCTGGGCGTTTTAAAATTTAATACCCAGGAACGTTCTTTTCTAGATTTGTCAAATTTTTAATACCCAAGGGAAACGTTCATTTCTGGGAGGGGTCAAATTTAAACTTATCCGGAACGATTTTTTTCTAGCGTGTTAATTCATATCCAGGAACGTTTCATTTTTTGGGGGGTTAAAAAATTTCTATCCAGGAACGATCTTTTTCTGGGACGTGTTTTACTATCCAGGGAAACGACCCTTTTAAAGACGTGTCAAATTTAAATTTATCGGGAAACAAAATCATTTCTGGGAGTTTTCTTAATTACAAAACCCAGGAACGTTTAATTTTTTGACGTGTCAAATTTACTTATCCAGGAACGTTCATTTTAGAGTTTTAAAAATTACATATAAAGGGAACGATCTTTTTCTAGACGTGTCAAATTTTCAACCCGGGTAACGATCATTTCTGGGAAGGGGTTAAAATTTAAATATCCAGGAACGATCATTTTAGACGTTTTCCTAATTACATATCCAGGAACGCCCTTTCTAGACGTGTTTAAATTTTACATATCCAGGAAACGATCATTTCTAGACGTGTTAATTACATATCCGGGGAACCCGACTTTTTTGGCGTGTCTTTTTACATATCCGGGAAAAACGTTCATTTTTTTGGGGTTTTAATTACATATCCGGGAAAAGATCTTTTCTGGGACGTTTTAAATTTCTTTTCCAGGAACGTTCAATTTTTTGGGGGTTTTCAAATTTTCATATCCAGGAACGATCTTTTTTGGCGTGTTTTAATAAATACCCAAAACGATCTTTTCTAGACGTTTTAAATTTACATATCCAAAAAAACGATCATTTCTAGACGGGGTTAAAATTTACATACCCGGGAAGTCATTTCTAGACGGGTCAAATTACATTTTCCAGGAACGATATTTTTGGGCCCGTGTTTTTTTTAAAATTATCCGGGAAAACGTTTCATTTCTAGAGTGTCTTTTTACAATCCGGAACGTCTTTTTTTGACGTTTTTTAATTTTCTATCCGGGGCAAAAAAATTTATGACGTGTCTAATTTTTTTTTCCCAGGAACGATATTTTTGACGGGGTCAAATTTTACATATCCGGGAAACGATCATTTCGGACGTGTTTTAATTACTATACGGGAAACGATTTTTTTTTTTGGGTTTTTTCTTGGGGGGAACCCGGTTTTCTAAATGCCATATCCGGAACGATCTTTTTAAGACGTGTTTTAATTACTTTCCAGGAACGATCATTTCTAGAGTGTCAAATTTAAAATTATCCGGGGAATACTTTCATTTCTGGACGTGTCTAATTACATATCCGGAAACGTTCTTTTCTAGACGTGTCAAATTACTTTTCCCAAGGAACGTTAATTTCTAGACGTGTCAAATTTTCATATCCGGGAAACCCGACATTCTAAAAGTGTTAATTACTTATCCGGGAACGTTTTTTCTAAAAGTTTTAAATTTATTTTTCCAGGAACGATAATTTTGGGAGTGTCAAATTTACTATCCAGGAACGTTCATTTTTGGACGTGTCTAATTAAATACCCCAAAAAACGTTCATTTTTGACGTGTCTAATTATTTATCCAGGAACGATTTTTTCTGGGACGTTTTTTAATTTAAATTTATCCAGGAACGTTCTTTTCTAAAAGGGTCAAAATTTAACATACCCAGGAAAGATCTTTTAGCGTTTTTAAAATTACTATCCAGGAAACGCCCTTTTCTAGACTTTGTCTAATTACATTCCAGGACCCGATCATTTCTAGCGTGTTTTAATTCCCATACCCGGGAACAAATTTTTCCCTAAAGTGTTAATTACATATCCAGGAACGTTCATTTCTGGGACGTTTTCAAATTTACTTATCCGGGAACGTCATTTCTAGATTTTGTCAAATTTTTCTTATCCGGAACAAATCTTTTTAACGTTTTAATTTAACATTTCCGGGAAAAACGTCATTTTGCCGTGTCAAATTTAAAATTTCCGGGAAACGATCATTTTAGACGTGTTTTAATTACAATCCAGGAACGACATTTCTAGACGGGGTCTAATTAATACCCAGGAACGTTCTTTTCTAGCCCGTGCCTAATTACTTTTCCCAAAAAAAACGATAATTTTAACGGGGTCAAATTTACTTACCAGGAACGATAATTTTTTGGGGGTTTTATTTACATATCAGGAACGTTCTTTTCTAGAGTGTTTTAATTACATATCCAGGAACGATCATTTCTAAAAGTGTCTAATTACATATCGGAAACCAAACATTTTTTGCGTGTCTATTTACATACCCGGGGGAAAACGTTCATTTCTAGACGTGTCTAATTACAATCGGAACGATAAATTTTGGGACTTTTGTTTTAATTACATACCCGGGAAAAGTTCTTTTCTGGGAAGTGTCTAATTACATACCCAGGAAGATCTTTTCTAGACTTTGTCTATTTACTTTTCCAGGAACGATCATTTCTAGACTTTGTCTAATTAAATATCCGGGAAACGCTTTTTAGATTTGGTTAAAATTTTACATATCCAGGAACGTTTCATTTTTTGGGACGTGTCAATTACTTACCCAGGGCGATAAATTTCTAAAAGTTTTAATTACATATAAAGGACGATAATTTCTAGACGTGTCTAATTAATACCCAGGAACGTTTAATTTTGGGAAGGTTAAACTTTTCCGGAACGACATTTCTAGACTTTTGTCTAATTACAAAACCAAGGAACGATCATTTCTGGAAGTGTCAAATTTAAACATATCCGAACGTTTCATTTTTTGACGGTTTTTTTTCATATCCAGGAACGATAAATTTAGACGTGTCAAATTTACATATCCAAAAACGATCATTTTTTTTAGACGTTCAAATTTAATATCCAGGAACGATCATTTTGAGTGTCTTTTTAAAATTTCAGGTCGATCTTTTCTGACGTGTTTTAAAATTACTTATCCAGGAAACGTTTTTTCTGGGGTTTGTTTTAATTTCATACCCAAAGGAAACCCGATCATTTCTAGCGTGTCTAATTACATACCCGGGAACGATTTTTTCCCAAAACGTGTTCTAATTACATTTTCCAGGAACGTTTCATTTCTGGGACGTTTTTAAAAATTACATATAAAGGAAAAGATTTTTTTAGACGTGTCAAATTAATATAAGGAACGTTTCATTTTAGAGGGGTTTTTCTAAATTTTAACATTTTTTTCCGGGAACGATCATTTTAGACGTGTCTATTTACATCCCCCCGGGGAAACAAATCTTTTCTTGAGTTTTCTAATTTTTTTTCCCAGGAAGATCATTTCTAGCGTGTTTTTTTACATACCCAGCGACGATCATTTCTAGACGTGTCTAATTACATATCCGGGAACGATATTTTTTAAAAGTTTAAATTTAATTTTCCGGGAAAACGTCATTTTGGGACGTGTCTAATTACTTATCGGGAAAACGATTTTTAGACGTGTCAAAATTTCCCATATCCAGGAAGATTTTTTTAGAGGGGGCAAATTTAATTTATAAAGGAAAACGATTTTTCCTTTTTTTA
Organism: Conus ventricosus; assembly: GCA_018398815.1. Taxonomy (NCBI): domain Eukaryota; kingdom Metazoa; phylum Mollusca; class Gastropoda; order Neogastropoda; family Conidae; genus Conus; species Conus ventricosus. The sequence continues at coordinate 3,966,545 of CM031595.1, forward strand.
AAAAGGAAACGGGTTTCTAATGCAATTCCCAGGAACGTCTTTTTTTAGACCGTTTTTCTTTTATTATCCGGGGAACGATTTTAAATTTTTAGAGGGTTTTTTTTTTTTTTTTTAAATTTACTTTATCCAGGAACGTTTAATTTTTTGACGTTTTTCTTTTTTCAATTAAATTCCGGGGAAAACTTTCTTTTCTTGGGGACGGGGTCTAATAAATTTTCAGGAACGGGATCATTTTAGAAGTTTTTTTTTCCTTTTTTTTAAAATTTTCCGGGAAACCGATCCTTTTTTTGGACTTTTTTCCCCCCCCCCCCCTTTTCAAATTTAAATTAGGAACGATCATTTTTAGCGTGTTTTTTTTCTTTACCCGGGGGAAGGGTTATTTCTAGAAATTTTCTAAAAAACATCCCCCGGGAACGTCATTTCTAGACGTTTTTCCTTTTTTTATTTTTCCGGGGGAACCCGGTTAAAATTTTTAAACCGGTCTTTTTTTTCCCCTTTAATCCAGGAAACGTTTCATTTCTTTTTTTTTTCTTGTTTAAATTTTTACAAAAAGGAACGATCTTTTTTTAGACGTTTTTCTAATTACAACCCGGGGGAACGTTTTCCTTTTTTTCTAAGGAGGGTTTTTTTTTTACTTACCCAGGAAACGACCCTTTCTAGAAAGTTTTTTTTTTAATTAAATTTCCGGAACGTTTCAATTTTTCCTTGGGTACCCCCCCCCCCTTTAAAATTAAAAAACCCAGGAACGTCTTTTCTAGAGGGGGTTTTAATTACAAAACCGGGAAAACCCCGATTCCTTTTTTCTAGCCCTTTTTTTTAATTTTAACCAAAAATTAATTAAATGGAACTTTCATTTTTTGCGTGTCAATTACATATCCGGGTTAACGTTTTTTAAAAAATTTTTCTGGGAAGTTTTTTTATTTAAAATTTTCCGGGAAGGTAATTTCTAGAGTTTTTTTTTTTCAATTTCTTTCCCCAAAAAAAGTTTCCTTTTCTAAAAGTTTTTTTTTATATTTACTTACCCGGGAACGATCTTTTCTAAAAACGTTTTTCTAATTACATTTTTTCCAAAGGACGATCTTTTTAAAGACGTTTTAAAATTTTAAAAATTTTTCCGGGGAACAAATTCTTTTCTAGAGGTGTTTTAAATTAAAAACCCAGGAAGATTCATTTCTAGACGTGTCAAATTTACTACCCCGGAACGATCTTTTTTTCTGGGACGTGTCAAATTTTTAATATCCGGGAAACGATCATTTTTTCTAGACGTGTCTAATTACATACCCAAAGGAAACGTTCATTTCAGGGGGCTTCAATACATATCCAGGAACGTCTTTTCTAAAACGGGGTCTAATTAATACCCAAAGGAACGATCATTTTTACGTGCCCCAAATTTAAATTTCCGGGAAACAAATCATTTCTAGAGGGTGTTCTAATTACATATCCGGGAAACCAAATCATTTTAGACGGGGTCTAATTACTTTTCCCAAAAAACGATCTTTTTTTGGCGTTTTTAAATTACTTTTCCGGGGAACGATAAATTTCTAAAAGTGTCTTATTACATTTGGGAAAAACGATATTTTAGACGTGTCAAATTTAAATTTACCCCGGGAACGTTTCTTTTTAAGAGTGTCAAATTAATATCCGGGAACGATCTTTTCTAGACGTGTCAAATTTTCTTTTCCCCGGGAACGTTCATTTTTTAAAAGTGTTTAAAATTTAAATTTATCCGGGAAGTTTATTTTTAAAAGTGTCTAATTCATACCCGGGGAACGATCATTTCTGGGACGTTTTCAAATTTTAACCTATCCGGGAAACGATCATTTCTAGACGTGTCAAATTAAATAAAAGGAAAACGTTCATTTTTAGTGTGTCAAAATTTTACATACCCCGGTCGATTTTTCTGGGACGGGGTCAAATTTAAACTTACCCAGGAAACGACTTTTCTAGACGTGTCAAATTTAAATTTTAAGGGGAAAACGATAATTTCTAGACGTGTCTAATTACTACCCAGGAAGGGATCATTTTTTGGTGGTTTTAATTTAAACAAAATCCAGGAACGATCTTTTCTGGGAAGTGTCAAATTTTCATATCCGGGAAAACGATCTTTTTTTGCGTTGTCAAATTTTAATACCCAGGCGATCTTTTTTAGCCGTGTCAAATTACATTTCCGGGAAACGTTCTTTTCCTAGACGTTTTCTAATTACATATCCGGGAAACGACCCATTTTTTGGGGGGTCTTTTTCCCTACCCGGGGGAAACCGATCTTTTTAAAAGTGTCTAATTACATATCCTGGAACGCATTCTAGACGTTTTAATTCCCAACCCAGGAACGATCATTTTAAAAGTGTCTAATTAAATATCCGGAAGATCATTTCTAGCGGGGCTTTTACATTCAGGAACGATCATTTTAGCGGGTCAAATTACATTTTCCGGGAAACGTTCATTTTTTTGAGTGTCAAATTTACATTTTCCGGACGTCTTTTTCTGGGACGTGTCTAATTACTACCGGAACAAAAAAATTTTTTACGTGCTAATTACATACCCCAGGAACGATCTTTTTGGGGGAGTGTCAAATTTTCATACCCAGGAACATTTTTTAAAAAAACGTTTTAAATTTCCCATATCCAGGGAACGATCATTTAGAGTGTCTAATTTTTTTACCCGGGAAAACGACCCTTTCTAGAGGGTTTTAAATTTCTTATCCGGGAAAAACGATCATTTTTGGACGTGTCAAATTACATATCCGGAACGTCATTTTCTAGACTTGTCAAATTTACATACCCCAGGAACGATCATTTTGGGACGTGTTAATTACATATCCGGGAAACGATCTTTTTGGGAGTGTCTAATTACATACCCGGGAACGATATTTTTTGACGTGTCAAATTTAAATTTCCCCGGGGAACGATCTTTTCTAGACGTTTTCTAATTACATATCCAGGAAGGGATCATTTCTAGACGTTTTAAATTTTACATTTCGGGAAAACGTTCTTTTCTGGGACGTGTCTAATTACTATCAGGAACGATCATTTCTAGAACGTTTGGTCTAATTACATTCCAGGAACGATTTTTTTTGGTGTTCAAATTAAACCCCGGAAACGATCTTTTCTGACGTGTTTTTTTTTACTTTTCCGGGGAACGATAAATTTCAAAGACTTTGTCTAATTACATATCCGGGGAACGATCATTTTAAAATGTCAAATTTAAATTTTCCCGGGAACGATCATTCTAGAGTGTTAATTAATATCCGGGGAAAAGGGAATCTTTTTTTTTTTAAAAGGGGGAAACGGGGGGGCTAATTACTACCCAGGAACAAATCATTTCTAGACGGGTCTAATTAAAATTACCCCAGGAAAGAAATTTTAAAAGGGTCAAAATTAATACCCAAAACGTTTCATTTCTAGGTGTCAAAATTAAACATATCCAGGAACGATCATTTCTAGACTTTGTTAATTACTATCCGGGAAAAACGATCATTTCTAGACGGTCTTTTACATACCCAAGGAACGACCCTTTTTTTAACGTTTTAATTACTTACCCAAAAAAACGATAATTTTTGGAGGGGTTAATTAAATACCCGGGAACGATCTTTTTAAAAGTGTTTTAATTACATACCCAAAGGAACGATCATTTTTTAGACGTGTCTTTTTTCTTATCCTGGAACGATCATTTTTTGCGTGTTTTAATTAAAATATCCGGAAGGGTAAATTTTAACGTGTCAAATTTTAATACCCGGGGAACGATCATTTTTTAGCGTTTTTCTAATTACTTACCCGGAACGATCTTTTTAGCGTGTTTTTTAAAAATTTTCCAGGAACGATATTTTTAAAAGTGTTTTTTATACCAGGAACGATCATTATTTGACGTTTTCAAATTACATATCCAGGAACGTTCTTTTCTGACGTGTCTTTTCATATCCAGAACGTCATTTTTTTGACGTGTTTTTAATTCCCTATCCGGGAAGATCTTTTTTCTAAAACTTTGTTAATTACTTATCCGGAACGTTCTTTCTGGGACTTTGTCAAATTACATTCAGGAAAAATCTTTTTAGACGGGGTTTAATTACTTATCCGGGAAACGATCTTTTCTGCGTGTCTAATTACATACCCAGGTACGATCATTTTTTGAAGTGCCCAAATTTTAACAAACGGGAAACGATATTTCTAGCGTGTTAATTACATATAAAAGGAAAAACGATCTTTTTTTGACGTGTTTTAATTACATATCCAAAAACGACATTTTGGGTCGTGCCCTAATTACATATACGGGGGAACGATCATTTCTAGACTTTTGTTTTTAATTACTTACCGGAACGATATTTATAGAGGGTTTTTCAAATTTAAAAATATAAAAGGAACGATCTTTTCTAGGGGGTTTTAAAAATTAAATACCCGGGAAAACGATCATTTTAGAGTGTTAAAAAAATTTTCCCGGGGAAACGTTTAATTTTAGAGTGTCAAATTTAAATACCCAGGAACGTTCTTTCTAAAAGTGTCTAATTAAAATTCGGGAAAAACGTCATTTCTAGGTGTCAAAATTTCATACCCGGGAAAACTCATTTTAAAAGTTGGTCAAATTTTTACATACCCAAGGTTTCCGTTCATTTTTTGGGACGTTTTCAAATTTAACATATCCAGGAACGATCATTTCTAGGGTGTCAAAATTTTTTATCCGGGGAACGATCATTTCGGCCGGGGCTTTACATATCAGGAACGTTCATTTCTGGGGAGTGTTTTTTTACTTTTCCCGGGAAAACGTCTTTTTCTTGGGGTTTTAAAATTTTACATATCCGGTACGTCATTTCTAGCGTGTTAATTTTTTTCCAAAGGGATCGATCTTTTCTAGAGTGTTTTAATTACAAAATCCGGAAACGTCTTTTTGTGTTGTCAAATTTAAACTTTTCCGGGAAACCCGATCATTTTTGGGGAAGTGTCTATTAATATCGGCGATCATTTTTTTAGACGTTTAAAATTACATACCCGGGGGAACGTTCTTTTCTAGACGTTTTCTTTTTTTTTTAAACGGGAAAAGGGTTAAATTTCTAGACGTGTTAATTTTACCGGGAAACCGACCCTTTTCTAGAGTGTCAAATTTTCAACCCCAGGAACGTCTTTTTTTAAAAGTTTAAATTTTCTACAGGAACGATAATTTTTTAGACGTTTTCTAATTACATATCAGGAACGACATTTATGGGGCGGGGTTTTTAATTTCATATCCAGGAACGATCATTTTAGAGTGTCTAATTAAATATCCAGGAACGATCATTTCTGAGTGTCTAATTCATATCCAGGAACAAAAAAATTTCTAAAAGTGTCAAAATTACATATCCAGGAACGTTTCCATTTCAAGACGTTTTTAAATTTTACAATCCGGAACGATAATTTCTAGACGTGTCTAATTACTTACCCAGGAAACGATCTTTTTCTTGAGTGTCAAATTACATTTTCCAGGAACGATCATTTTGGGGACGTGTCAAAATTACTTTTCCCAGGAAGATCTTTCTAGCGTGTTTTAATTACTATCCGGGAAAACCGTTCATTTCTAAAAGTTTTAAATTTAAAATATCCAGGTCGTCATTTCTAGACGTGTTAATTACTTATCCGGGAAACGATCATTTCTAGAGTGTCAAAATTAAATACCCGGGGAACGATCATTTCTGGGACGTGTCTAATTACTACCCAGGAACGTTTCTTTTCTAAAAGGGGTCTTTTTTAACAAATAAAGGAAAGTTCTTTTTCTGACGTTTTTCTAATTACATTTTCCGGGAACGTTAAATTTCTAGACGTGGGTTTTTTAAATTAAATACCCCGGGGAACGATCTTTTAGACGTGTCAAAATTACATATCCGGGGAAGGGATAAATTTCAAAGACGTGTCTAATTCCCTTATCCGGAAAACGATCATTTTTTGGACTTTGGTTAATTACTTTTCCGGGGAAGGGATCATTTCTAGACTTTGTCAAATTTAATTATCAGGAACGATCATTTTTAGGGGTTCTAATTACATATCCAGGAACGATCATTTCTAGGGGTTTTTAAATTCCCATATAAAGGAACGATCTTTTTAGCGGGGTTCAAATTTACATACCGGGAAACCGATCTTTTCTAGACGTGCCCAATTACATACCCGGAACGATAAATTTCTAACGTGCCCAATTAATATCAGGAACGATCATTTCTAGCTTTGCCCAATTTTACATTTCGGGAAACATCTTTTTCTAGAAGGGTTCCAATTAATATCCGGAACGATCTTTTCTGGGACTTTGCCCAATTACTTATCAGGAACGTTCATTTTAGACGGGGCCAATTACATACCCGGAACGATAAATTTTTTAGATTTGCCCAATTACTACCCAGGACGATTTTTTTAGACGGGTCAAATTCCCAAAATCAGGAACGATCATTTCTAGGAGGGTTTTAAATTTTCATATCGGGAACGTTTTTTTTCTGGGAGTGTTAATTACAATAGGAACATAATTTCTGGTGTTAATTACATACCCGGGAAAGATCTTTTCTAGAGTTTTTAAAATTTCATACCCAAAGGGAACGATCTTTCTAGACGTTTTAAAATTTAACATATCCGGGAAAAAGGGATCTTTTTCTAGGTGTCAAAATTAAAATATGGGAACGATATTTCTTGACGTGTCAAATTTTAAAATACCCCAGGACGTTTCATTTCTAGAGTGTTTTTTACATACCCAGGAACGATCATTTTAGACGTGTCTAATTACATACCCGGGAAAACAAATCATTTCTAGAGGTTTTAATTTTCTTACCCAAAGGACGATAAATTTTTTTAGACGTGTTAATTACATACCCGGGAAACGTCATTTTTTAGACGTGTTTTAATTACATATCCGGGAAAACGATCTTTTCTAGACGTGTCTAATTACTACCCGGGAAACCGATTCATTTTTTAAAAGGGTCAAATTACTTTACCCAGGAACGATTCATTTCTAGGACGTTCAAATTTTCTTTCCGGAAGATCATTTTAGGTGTCTAATTACATACCCCAGGACGATCATTTCTAGCTTTCTTTTTGGGTTTTTAATTCTTTTAAACCGGGAAAACGATCATTTCTAGACGGGGCCCAAATTTTCATATCCAGGAACGATATTTTAGAGTTTTAAAAAATTACTTACCCAGGAACAAATCATTTTAGCGTGTTATTCTTTCCCGGGGAACGATCATTTTTTTGACGTGTCTAATTACATACCCAGGAGGTACGGTTCAATTCAAAAGGAACGTTTTTCGAAATAAAATTATAAAGGGAAACGGCTTTTTAGCGTGTTAATTTACATATCGGGAAACCCGATCTTTCTAGACGTGTTAATTACATATCCGGGAAACGATATTTTAGACGTGTCTAATTACTTATCGGGAACGTTCATTTTTAAAGTGTCAAATTTTTACATATCCAGGGAACGATCATTTCTAGACGTTTTCAAAAATTTCATATCGGGAACGATCTTTCTAGACGTGTTAATTTTTTCCCCCGGGAAAAACCGTTATTTTTGGACGTGTCTAATTACATACCCGGGAAAACGTTTCTTTTCTGGGACGTTTTAAATTACATATCCGGGAAACGTTTTCTTTTTCTAAAATTTGTTAATTACATACCCAAGGAACGATAATTTTAGAGTGTCAAATTACATTTCCAGGAACGATCATTTCTGGGACGTGTTAATTAAAATATCCGGGAAACGATCATTTTAGACGTTTTTTAATTACTTACCCGGGAAAACGTAAATTTCTAAAACGTGTTTTTTTTACATTCCGGGAAAACGATCATTTCTAAAAGTTTTCTAATTACATTTTCCGGGAACGTTCATTTTTTGACGTGTCAAATTAACATATCCAGGAACGATCATTTCTGAGTGTTAATTAAAATTTCCAGGAACGTTTCATTTTGACGTGTTAATTACATATCCAGGAAGATAAATTTCTGGGACGTTTTAAATTTAAATTTTTCCAGGAACGTCTTTTCTAGACGTGTCAAATTTTACATACCCAGGAACGATCATTTCTGGGGACGGGTTTTAAATTACATATCCAGGAACGTCATTTTAGACGTGTTAATTACATATCCGGGAAAAACGATCATTTTAGACGTGTCTAATTACTACCCGGGAAAAGGTTTCTTTTTTTGGGTTTTTAAATTTTCAAAATCCGGGAAACCCGTCTTTTCTGGACGTTTTCAAATTTCCCATTTCCAGGAACGATCATTTCTAGAGTGTTAATTACATACCCGGGAAACGATATTTCTAGCCGGTCTAATTAATATCCAGGAACGTCTTTTCCCTAGGAGTGTCAAATTTACATACCCGGGAAAAAGATCATTTCTGGGGAAGTGTCAAATTTTACATATCCAGGAAACGTTTTCCAATTTTTTTTTTATCCCCTTTTCGTGTTAATTACATACCCAAGGAACGATCTTTTAGAGGGTCTAATTAATACCCAGGAACGACCCTTTTCTGACGTGTTTTTTTTTCTTATCAGGAACGTTTTCATTTCTAAAACGTGTTAATTACAATCCGGGAAACGTTCATTTTTTGGACGTTTTAATTACTTTATCCGGGAAACCCAAATATTTCTGGGAAGTGTTTTATTTCTTTTCCCCAGGAAGGGATAAATTTTTTGCCGTGTTTAATTCCCATACCCGGGAAACGATATTTCTGGGAGGGGCAAATTTTAACTTTATCCGGGAACGTCATTTTGACGGGGTTAATTACTTATCCGGAACGTTTCATTTTTTTGAGTGTTAATTAATACCCGGGAAAACGATAATTTCTGGGAGTGTTTTTAATTTTTTTTCCCGGAACAAATCTTTTTCAAAGACGTGTTTAATTCCCTTTCCAGGAACGTTATTTCTAGAGGGGTTTTTAAAAATTATTTATCCGGGGATCGCCCCTTTCTAGCGTGTCAAATTTAAACATATCCAGGAACGATCATTTCTGGAAAGTGTCTAATTAAAATATCCAGGAACGTTTTTTTTAGAATGTCTAATTACATATCAGGAACGATAATTTCTAGCGTGTCTAATTACATATCCAAAAACGATCATTTCGGACGTGTCTAATTACATACCAGGAACGATCTTTTTGGGGGGACGTGTCTAATTACTTACCCGGGAACGATCTTTTCTGGGACGTTTTAAATTTAATATCCGGAACGTCATTTCTAGACGTTTTTCAAATTTCATATCAGGAACGATATTTCTGGGACTTGTTTTTAAAAATTTTCCCGGAAAACGTCATTTCTAGAGTTTTAAAAATTACATTTTCCGGGAAAGGGACATTTTAAAAGTTTTCAAATTTAATTAATCCGGGAAAACAAATCTTTTTCTAGAGTGTCTAATTACATTTCCAGGAACAATCATTTTTTTGCGTGTCAAAATTACATATCCAGGAACGTCTTTCTAGCGTTTTAAATTAAACATACCGGGAAACGATCATTTCTGGGAGTGTCTAATTACATATCCAGGAACAAACCTTTCTGGGATTTTGTCTTTTTTCATATCCAGGAACGATCATTTTTGACTTTGTCTAATTACTTACCCGGAACGATATTTCTAAAAGTGTCTAATTAAAATATCCGGGAAACACCCTTTTCTAGACGTGTCTTTTAAATTACCCAGGAACGATAATTTGGACGTGTCAAAATTAAAATTTTCCGGGAAACCCGATCATTTCAGCGTTTTATTTAATATGGGAACGATCATTTTGAAGTGTTAATTACATATCAGGAACGTTCATTTCTAAAACGTGTCAAATTTTCCTTTTCCCGGGAAACGATCTTTCTAGACGTGTCAAATTTAAATATCCGGAACGCCCATTTCTGGGTTTTGTCTAAAAACATACCCTGGAAACGATCATTTCTAGAGTTGTCTAATTACTTATCCAGGAAGATCATTTTTTGCGTGTCAAATTTTTACTTACCCGGGAAACGATCATTTCTAGACGTGTCAAATTTAAATTTAACCGGAAAACGATCTTTGGGAGTGTCTAATTACAATCCAGGAACGTCATTTTTTAGCCCGGGGTTTTAATTACAAAACCGGGAACGATTTTTTTGACGTGTTTTAATTACATATCCGGGGAACGACATTTTTTGGGACTTTTGTTTTAATTCCATATTCCGGGAAAACGATCATTTCTGACGTTTTCAATTTACAACCCGGGAAAAACGACCCTTTTTCTGGAGTGTTAATTCCCTTATCCGGAAGGGTTTCATTTTAGACTTTGTCAAATTTTACATATCCAGGAACGATCTTTTCCCGGACGTGTTTAATTAAATACCAGGAACGTCATTTTTTGAGTGTCTAATTAATTTTAAAGGAAACGTTTCATTTTAGACGTGTTTTAATTACATTTTCCGGAAAAGGGGGATCTTTTTTTGAGGGGGCAAATTACTTTTTCCGGGAAAAACGACCCTTTCTAAAACTTTGTCTAATTAAATCCGGGAACAAATATTTTAGCGGGGTTTTTTTTCTTATCCGGGGAACGTTCATTTTGGGAGGGTCTAATTACATATCCGGGAAAACGTTCTTTCTAGACGTGTTTTTTAAATTTTTTATGGGGGAAACGATAAATTCTAGCCCCGTTTTAAAATTTTACTTTTCCAGGCCCCAATTCAAAATTTCCCGGGGTCGTTTTTTAAATTTAACATACCCAGGAACGATCTTTTTTTAGACGTGTCAAATTTTAATACCCCAGGAACGATAATTTCTAGACGTGTCTAATTACATATCCGGGGAACAAATTTCTAGACGTGTTAATTACATATGGGAAAACGATCATTTTTTGGTGTCTAATTACATATCCAGGAACGCCCTTTCTGAGGGGTTTTAAAATTTAATATCCAGGAACGATCTTTCTAGACGTGTCCTAATTCCCTTTCGGGGGAACGTTTTTCAAAAGTGTCTAATTACATATCGGGAAACGTTTTTTTTTAAAGACGTGTCTAATTACATACCCCGGAAAACGACATTTTAGGTGTCTAATTACATATCCAGGGAACGTTATTTCGGGAATTGTTAATTACTTTACGGGAAACGATTCCATTTCTAGACTGTCAAATTTACTTTCCCAAGGAACGATCATTTTGGGAACGTGTCTAATTAAAAAAATTCCAGGAACAAATCTTTTCTAGCGTGTTTAATTAATACCCAGGAAAGATTTTTCTGGGTCGTGTCTAATTAAAATATCGGGAAACCGATCATTTCTAGACGTGTTTATTACATACCGGGAACGTTTTTCCCTGAGTGTTTTAAATTTACTTATCCAGGAACGATATTTTAGACGTTTTTAAAATTACATACCCGGGAAAGGGATCATTTTTTTGGACGTGTCTTTTCCCCCCTTATCCGGGAACGTCATTTCTGGGACGGGGTAAAAATTACTTATCCGGGAAACGATCATTTCTGGGACGTGTCAAATTTTCTTACCCGGGAACGATCTTTTCTAGCCCGGTGTCTAATTAATACCGGAACGATCATTTCTAGCGTGTCAAATTTAAAATTTTCCAGGAACGATATTTCTGGGACGGGGTCAATTACTTATCCGGGAAACGTTTCTTTTCTAAAAGTGTCTTTTTAAACATACCCGGGAAAACGTTTATTTCTAGCGTGTCTAATTCCCATTTCCAGGAACGTTTCATTTCTAGAGGGTGTTTAATTCCCTTTACCCCGGGGAAACGACCCTTTTTAAAAGTGTTAATTAAAATATCCGGGAAACGAAATTTTTAAAGGACTTTGTCTAATTAAAAATCCGGAACGATTTTTTCTGGGACTTTGGTCAAATTTACATATCCAGGAAGATTTTTCCCTTAAAAGTGTCAAATTTAAACATACCCAAAGGAACGTTTCATTTCTGGAGTTTTAAATTTAATATCCGGGGAACGATCTTTTTCTAGCGTGTTTTAATTACATATCCGGGAACGATCATTTCTAAAAGGTTAATTACATATCCGGGAAAACGATCATTTCTAGACGTGCTTTTTAAATTTTCCCGGGAACGATCTTTTTAGACGTGTCTAATTACTTTTCCCAGGAACGGTCATTTTAGACGTTTTCAAATTTAAACATACCCGGAACGATCATTCTAGATGTTCAAATTTACATATCCAGGCCGACCCTTTTCTAGACGTGTCAATTTCCATACCCAGGAAGGGATAATTTCTGGGATTTGTCAAATTTAAATTTATCAGGAACGATCATTTTGGGGGCGTGTAAAATTTACAAAACCAGGAACGACCCATTTCTAGAACGTGTTTAATTACATACCCGGGAAAAGGGATCATTTCTAGACGTGTCAAATTACATATCCAGGAACGATCTTTTTTTAGACTGTCTAATTACATACCCCAGGAAAACGATTTTTCTGGGACGTGTTAATTAAATATCCAGGACGTCATTTTAGAGTGTCAAAATTACATACCAAAACGTTCTTTTCTAGGTGTCAAAATTAAAACCCGGAACGATCATTTCTAGACGTGTCAAATTTACATATCCAGGAACGTTTCATTTCTAGACGTGTCTTTTTACATATCGGAACGATCATTTTTTGAGTGTCAAAATTACATATCCGGGAAAACGATCATTTTAGACTTTTTTAATTACATACCCAAGGAACGTATTTCTAGACGGTTTAATTACCAATTCCAGGAACGTTTCATTTTAAAAGTTTTAAAATTACATATCGGGAAACGATTTTTTCCCTAGACGGGGTCAAATTTTCATATCCGGGAAACGATCTTTTTTTAGAGGGTTCTAAAAAATTTATCAAGGGAAGATAAATTTTCTGGGGACGTGTCTAATTCCATATCCAGGAACGTTCATTTTTTGACGTGTCTAAATTACAAAATTCCAGGAACGATCATTTTAGGTGTTTAAATTTTAAATTTCCGGAAACGATCATTTCTAGTGTGTATAATTAAATATCCGGAAAACAAATCATTTTTAGACGTTTTCAAATTTTACATTTTCCAGGAAAAAAGGGTTCAATTTTTTAAGGAAAACGTTTTTCTAAAAAATTTAACATATCCGGGAAACGATCATTTCTAGAGTTTTAAATTTACTTTAAATCAAAAAACGATCATTTCTAGACGTTTTAAAATTTACATATCCGGGCGATCATTTCGGGGACGTTCTAATTTTTATCCAGGAACGAAAATTTCTGGGACGTGTCTAAAAAATACCCAGGAACGATCTTTTTAGACGTGTCAAATTACTTTTCCCAGGGAAAAACGTCTTTTCAGAGGGTCAAAATTACATATCCGGGAACAAATAAAATTTTTTTTCCCCGGGAACGATCTTTTTCAAAAGGGGGGGGGGGGGGGGGGGGGGGGGTTTTTGGGAGGGGGGGGGGGGGGGGGGGGGGGGGGGGGGGGGGGGGGGTTTTAAAATTTGGGGGGGGGGGGGGGGGCCCCGGGGGGGGGGGGGGGGGACGTGTTAATTCATATCCGGGAAACCCGTTTTCTTTTCTAAAAGGTCTAATACTATCAGGAACGTTCATTTTGACGTTTTTAAAAATTACATATCCAGGAACGTTCTTTTTTTGACGGGGTCTTTTTTAAACCCGGGAAAAACGATCATTTTAGAGTTTTAAAATTTACATTTTCAGGAACGATCATTTTTTGAGTTTTAAATTTACAATCCGGGAAAACGAATATTTTGACGTGTCTAATTACTTTCCAGGAACGATAATTTCTAGGGGTGCCCAAATTAACTATCCAGGAACTTCTTTTAGACGGGGTTTTTTTAAATATCCAGGAACTTTCATTTTAGACTTGGTCTAATTAAATATCGGGAAACGTCATTTTTGGAAGTGTTAATTAAATTCCAGGAACGATCATTTCTAGCGTGTCAAATTTTTTATCCGGAACGATATTTTTTAGACGTGCTAATTCCCAATTTTCCGGGAAACAAATCTTTTTGACGTTTTTCTAATTACATATCCGGGAAACCCGATCTTTTCTAGACTTTTTAAATTTTTACATACCCAGGAACGTTCTTTTCTGGGTTTTGGCAAATTACATATCCAGGAACGATCTTTCTGGGAGGTCAATTACAACCGGGATTTTTTCATTTTTTGGTGTTTTTTTAAAAATATCCGGGAAAACAAATCTTTTTTAGAGTGTCTAATTATTACCCGGAAGGGTCATTTATAGACGTGTCTAATCCCATATCCGGGAACGATCATTTCTAGACGTGTCAAATTTAATTATCCGGGAAACGATCTTTTTTAAAAGTGTTTTAATTACATCCAGGAAAAATCTTTTCTGGCGTGTCTAATTACATATCCGGGAAACGATCATTTTTTGCGTTTTAAAATTTTCATATCCGGGAACGATCATTTCTAGACGGGGTTTTAATTACATACCCAGGAACGATCTTTCAAAGGACGTTTTTTTTTTAAAATATCCGGGAACGATCATTTTAGACGTGTCAATTCAAAACCCAGGAACGATCATTTCTGGGAGTGTCTAATTACTTATCGGGGAACGATCTTTTCTGGGAGTGTCAAATTTTACATATCCAGGAACGATCATTTTGGGAGTGCCCAAAATTTCCCCAAAATGCCAGGAACGATTTCCTTTTCGGGCCCTTTTTATCTTTCCCCCGTAAAATCTAAAATACTTTTTCCGATCATGTCTCCCACATTTAAAAAATCAAAAACAATACCCATTTTCCCTTTTCCTTTGTTGCAAGTAAGAATCAAAATACTTTTTCCCGTCATTTCTGCACAGAAAGAATACAAAAACTTTTTCCGTTCATGTCGACAGTAAGAATCACAATACTTTTTTGGGATCTTTTTATGCACAGTAAAAAATCACAATACTTTTTCCCGATCATGTCTGCACAGTAAAAATTTACAATACTTTTTCCCGATATGTTCACAGTAAAAAATCACAATACATTTTCCGATAAATGTCGGGCCAAATTTAAGAATCACAATAAAATTTTCCAAATATGTTTGCCCGTAAGAATAAAAAATACTTTTTTCCGATCTTTTTTGCCAGTAAAAATTCAAAAATACTTTTTTCCGATCTTGTCTGCACAGTAAAAACAATACATTTTCGATCATGTCTGCCAAAAGAATCCAATACTTTTTTCCGTTGTTGCACAGTAAGTTTCCCCAATACTTTTCCCGATCATTTTCTGCACAGTAAGAATCACAATAATTTTCCGACCCTTGTCTCCCACAGTAAGAATAAACAATACATTTTTCCGATCATTGTTGACAGTAAAAAATTCAAAATTTACTTTTTTCCGATATGTCTGCACAGTAAGTTTCCAAAATTAAATTTTTCCGTTCATGTCTCCCACAGTAAAAATTCAAAATTTTACTTTTTCCCGATCATGTCTGCATCAGTAAAGAAACCAATACTTTTTCCCGGATCATTTTTCTCCCACAGTAAGAACCCCAATAAAATTTTCCGTTCATGTTCCCACAGTAAAAATTTCACAATAAATTTTCGATATGTTTTGCACAGAAAGAATCAAAATTTCATTTTCCGATCATGCTGCACAGAAAAGAATCACAAAAAAATTTTTCCCGATCATGTTGCCCAGAAAAGAATCAAAATTTCTTTTTCCCGTTTTTGTCGGAACATTTAAGTTTTCACTTTTACTTTTTCCCGATTTGTCTGCACAGTAAGAATCAAATACTTTTTCGATCAGGTCTCCCCAAGTAAGAATCACAATACTTTTTTCCGATCATGTTGAACAGTAAGAATCAAAAACTTTTTCCCGATCATGTTGCACAAAAGGGAATCAAAATTTACTTTTTCCCCGTTCAGTTGCACAGAAAGAACCCTTAATACTTTTTTGGGTCTTTGTCTGCACTTTTAAAAAATCACAATATTTTTTCCGATTTTGTCTGCACAGAAAGAATAAAATTACTTTTTTCCGGGTTTAAATGTTCCCACGAAAGGGAATCACATACTTTTTTCCGATCGGTCTGCCGAAAGAATCACTTTTTTCTTTTCCCGTTCAGGTTTCCCACATTTAAGAATCACTTTTTAACATTTTCCGTTCATGTCTGACCCCGTAGGAATTTCAAAATTTTCTTTTCCAAAATATGTTCCCAACAGTAAAAATCACAATACATTTTTCGATCATTTCTGCACAGAAAGGGAATCACATTTACATTTTCCAAATCATGTTGCCCCGTAAGAATCACAATTTTTTTTCCCGTTCTTGTCTCCCACAGTAAAAAACCCACAAAAATTTTCCGTTAATGTTGCCACGTAAAAAATCCAAAACATTTTCGATAAATTGTATGCACAGTAAAAATTCCCCAATACATTTTCCGATCTTTGTCTGCCAAGTAAGAATAACAATACTTTTTCCGTTCTTTGGTTGCACAGTAAGAACCCAATACTTTTTCCGATATTTTTGCCACGAAAGAATAAACAATACTTTTTCCCGATCATGTCTGCCAGAAAAAAAATCAAATACTTTTTCCCTTTTTCTTTGTTGCACAGTAAAAATTCAAAAATACATTTTCCGATCTTTGTCTGAACATTTAAAAACCCACAAAAAATTTTTTCCGGTTTGTCTGCATTTTTAGAATCACTTTTCATTTTCCGATCATGTTGAAACAGAAAGAACCCAAAAAACCCCAAATTTTTTTTTGTCTGCACAGTAAGAATCACTTTTCATTTTCCAAATATGTCTGAAAATTTTTGGAATCAAAATACATTTTCCGTCAGGGTCTGCCAGTAAGAATCACAATACTTTTTTCCGATCATGTCTGCACAGTAAGAATCAAAATTTAAATTTTCCGATCATTTTTGGGGCCACAGAAAAGAATCCCCAAAAAATTTTCGATCTTGTCTCCCCCAGTAAAAATCAAAATTCTTTTTCCGATAAATGTTTTGCACAGAAATAAAAATACAATCCCTTTTCCCGATCATGTCTGAACTTTTTTAGAATCACAATATTTTTCCCGATCATGTCTGCACAGTTGAATCAAAATACATTTTCCGATCATGTTGCCACATTTAAGAATCACAATACTTTTTCCACCCACCCCCAAAACCCAAAATTTTTTTGTATGCGCAAGTAAGAATCAAAATACTTTTCGTTCTTTTTCTGCACAGTAAGAATCCAATACTTTTTTCCAAATTTTTTGTTGCCATTTTAAAAATTAAAATTACTTTTTCCCGTTTCATTTTCTGAAACAGTAAAAAATCCCCAATACTTTTTCCGATCATGTCTCCCAAAAGTAAGAATCAAAATTACTTTTTCGATCATGTCGCACAGAAAGAACCCAAAATTTCTTTTTCCGATCATGTTCCCACAGTAAGAATCACAATACATTTTCCGATCATGTTTTGACATTTTAAGAATCCAATACTTTTTCCGTTATGTTGCACAGTAAAAATCACAAAAAACATTTTCCGATCTTTTGTCTGCACAGTAAGAATCAAAATTTCATTTTCGTTTAATGCCCTGCCGTAAGAATAAAATTTCTTTTCCCGATCATGTCTGCACGTAGAATCACAATACTTTTTCGTCATGTCTGCACGTAAAAATTCAAAATTTTACATTTTCCGATCATGTCTGCACAGTAAAAATTAAACAATACATTTTCCGATCATGTCTGCCCCAGTAAGAATCACAATACTTTTTCCGTTTCATGTTGCACAGAAAGAATCACAATACATTTTCCGATCATGTTTTGCACAGAAATTTTTAAAATACATTTTCCGATCTGTTCCCAACAGAAAGAATCACAATACTTTTTTCCCGATCAAGTCTGCCGTAAGAATCCAAAAATTTTTCGATAATGCCCTGCAAAAGTAAGAATCAAAATTACATTTTCCGATCATGTCTGCACAGTAAAAAATCCCCAATCCATTTTCCGTAATGTTGCACAGTAAAAATCAAAAATACATTTTCCGATGGGGGTTGCCAGTAAGAATACTTTACATTTTCCGTTTCATGTCTGCCCCAAGTAAAAATCACAAAAATTTTTTTCCGATAATGTCTGCACAGTAAAAATTTCCAATACATTTTCCAAATCGGGTCTGAAACTTTTTAAATCACAATACTTTTTCCCGATCATGTTGCACATTTAAAAAATCAAAATACATTTTCCGTTATGTCTGCCTTTGGGAATACAATACATTTTCCGATCATGTCGGGCCACATTGGGGAATCACAATACTTTTTCCCGTTCATTTTCCTAAACGGGAAAGAATCAAAATTAAAATTTTTCCCAAACCCATGTCTGCACGTAAGAATCCAATACTTTTTCCGACCCATGTTGCACAGTAAGAATCACAATACATTTTCCGTTCATGTCTCCCCACGTAAGAATCACAATCTTTTTCCCGTTTCATTTTGGGACAGAAAGGGAATCACAAAAATTTTTCCGTCATGTCTGCACAGTAAAAATTCAAAATTTACTTTTTCCGATCTTTTTCCCCCCACAGTAAGAATCACAATAAAATTTTCCGATCATGTTCCCACAGTAAAAAATCAAAAATTCTTTTTCCGTTTAATGTCTGCACATTTAAGAAAAAAATAATTTTCCGATCTTGTTGCACGGGAAGTTTCCAAAAAATTTTTCGTTTCGGGTCGCCCAGTAAAAATCCAAAAATTTTCGATCATGTCTGCACAGAAAGAATAAAAATTTCATTTCATCAGGGTCTGCACTGTAAGAATCACAATACATTTTCCGATCATGTCTCCCACAGAAAGAATCACAATACTTTTCCGTCATGTCTGCCAGTAAGAATCACAATTTTTTTCCCGTTTTGGGTCTGCACAGTAAGAACCCAAAAATACTTTTTCCGCCCTGCCCTTGAAACAGTAATTTTCCCATTGCTCATTTGGGTCCCCAAACACTACATGTTTTGATCCTTTGGGAAAAAATTTTTAAAACAAACAGTTTTTTTTTCCAAAAATTTACATGTTTAAACTATTTTTTTTTTTCCCGATAAAAATATCAGTAGACATATTTTTCCCCACTTTTTACTCACTCCTTTTCCCCCATCCCCCTTGTTCGCTTTCACAAAATTTTTTAAAATTTTCCTGCGGTCCCCCTATTTTCCGTAAATTTCAAAAGATAATCAAGGGAAAAAATTTTAAAGGGTTTTGGCCTTTACCAAAAATTGAAAATTTCCCCAAAATAACCTGTAAAAAAAAAAACCCTTTTCTTTTCATTAAACCCTAATTCATTTAAAATTTTATCAACAAAAATAAATGCCAGGACAAACCTGTCTCAGTCCCCCCTTCGGTCTCTGTTTGAAGTTGCTGGGCCAGGGCTTGCAGGACTGAAGGCAAACCCTCCCCTCCCCCTGACCTCCCCCAAAAACGCGGGCTGAGTAGCAGTCAGGTTTAAAACAGCCCAAAACGGGTTTTTTTCAGGTGAGTAGCAGTCAGGTAAACAGAAAAACCCGGGATTACAGGTGAGTAGCGGTAAGGAAAACGGGCCCAACTGGTTTTACAGGGAGTAGCAGTCGGGAAAAAACGGCCAAATGGGTTTTTTACAGGGGGGTTTAGATCAGGAAAAAAGGGCCCAAAGGGGTTTTACGGGTTTGAGAACGGTCGGAAAAACAGGCCCCCGGTTTTACAGGGGGAGTAGCGGTCGGGTTTAAACAGACCCCCCGGTTTTTACAGGGATTTAGCGGTCGGAAAAAGGGCCCAACCCGGTTTTACGGGTTTTTCCCTTTTCCCGGTCAACGTGCCCCCAAAAAATCCCCCAGTGACAAAGAGGTCCATGGACGAAGATTTTATAACCCCTTTTTTAAAAAAAAATCAATCCTCGTGCCCAAAAGGTCCATGGACTGAACATGTAATAATGCCCTTTTTTTCCCCCAACAATCCTCAGGGGCAAAGGGGCCCATGGATTTTAAAACATGTTTTTAATCCCTTATTAAAAAAAACAAAATCAACCCAAAAAGGGACAAAGGGGGTCCATGGACTGAACAGGGAAATAATGCCTTTTTAAAAAGAACAAATCAATCCTGGGTTGAAAAAAAGAGGTCCGGGAAACTGGGCATGTAAAAATTTCCCCTATTAAAAAACCCAAAACCAATTGTTGAAAATTTTAATTTGGTTTTAGTTTTTTTGACCCTGAACTTTACTTTCTGGGGAGTCGGAAAGCGTTCGGGTTAAACATCCAAAAATAGTCTTCTGCGGTTTGGGAAAAATTTTGTGGCTCTCCCGTTAGAAACAACTACAAATCCTGAAAGGGGCCGGGTTGTACGGCCAAGTGGTTTTTGGTTTGCCGTTATGTAAAACTAAAAAACCTGAAAGGTCGGGCATTTTTAAGGGCCCAAGTGGCCCTTGGTTCTGCTTTATGAAAAACAAAAAATTTCCTGAAAGGTCGGGATGGAGGGCCCAAAGGGGCCCTTTGGGTTCTGCCGTTATTTTAAAACTCCCCAAATCCTCCCAAGGTGGGGCATGTACGGCCAAGGGGCCCTCGGGTTCTGCCGTTTGTAAAAAAAACAAATCTGCAAGGTCGGGCATTAGGGCCCCAAAGGGGCCTCATGACAGAGGACTTGGGTACAACCCGTATTTTGTGCTGGGGCCAAAACATGATCAGGAGACAGATCATCATCCAAATATATGGGTCTAGTAATATCGTGGTGGGCACACTTCATAGAGATATACAGATTATGGTCCAGGGACATGGATCATAGCAGAAACGTGATGGACGTCAGCAAACAACACAGACATATAGACATATTATTGTTTTTGAACATTGGTCGTAGTAGTGTCATGGCTGATGCAAGCCAGATAGGGAAACATAGAAACAAATGTTTGCCCTGTACAGACAAACAGACAAATGATGTATCCGTGACAAGGATCAGCAGATAGGGAAACATAGAGACACATGTTTGCTCTGTGCAGACAGACAGACAAATGATGTATCCATGACAAGGATCAGCAGATAGGGAAACATAGAGACACATGTTTGCTCTGTGCAGAAAGACAGACAAATTATGTATCCGTGACAAGGAACAGCAGAGAGGGAAACATAGAGACAAATGTTCGCTCTGTACAGACAGACAGACAAATGATGTATCCGTGACAAGGATCACTGCAGTGTTGTCATGATGGACACGATGGCATACAAAGATTTCCACAGCCGTCTGTCTTCAGTCATGCTCATCAGAGCAGACATGTTGGAAGCAGTGTCCTTTCTGCTGCACATCCCT
>CM031595.1:3995219-3997719 GCA_018398815.1 Conus ventricosus
CCATGGACTGACAGTCAAGGAATGGCATCGAGAGGCGGCCATTTCCTGAGGAGGTCATTTCATACTGTGGCTCAGAGTTTGATATTAATTTCAAACACAAAAGCTGCACTGGAACGAAAAAACAACAACACCATTCATTTCAAAGCAGAGTCCTCCTCCTCCTCCTCCTCCTCCTCCTCCTCCTCCTCCTCCTCCTCCTCCTCCTCCTCCTCCTCCTCCTCCTTCTTCTTCTTCGTCTTCTTCTTCTTCTTCTTCCCTTTTTTCATATGTTCGAAATGTGTGGATATTGAGAAGATTTTTGCGTCTTATTTCACTTTTTTTTATAAATCGAGAACATACACAGCTAGCTTGACTGCTTATGTTAGTAGGACTTCATTCCAAATATGCGTATATTCAGAAACATTCATCACCATTGTGTATACTTGTGTGTGTGTGTGTGGGGGGGGGGGGGGTCGTTTGCTGCACAACCTGTAGTAAATATTGCTTTGTGCCGTCGACATGGATTTGCAGATGATAAACCTTATATTTGTTACATCTGCTACTTGGTCAGTGTCAAAAAAAGATACTTCACGAGATACATACGATTAAAATAAGTCAACGTTTTCACTCTTCCTTCCATAACAAATTTGGTACAGCAAACATATCGTCATGAGAAAAAATAATTGGCCCCTGTGCCATGGCCTCCACTGACTAAGAAGAGGCCAGACATCCAAGGCAGAGCCCAAGAAGATTGATAGAAGGCAGAGCGTGTCCTGGGACGCATTCACCACCACCACGGTTTTGTTAACATTCTGGCCCACTGGGTATGGAAGAAAGGAGCAATTACTGAAGTCACTGCATATTATGAATTGTTATTACACTTGTTATAAGTGTATCCCCTAAGAACTAGGAAAAGGCTTTTTGCATTCATTCACTGCAACTTGGGATTGTTCGTTCTTGCTCGTTATGGTGTGGTGCATCTCACAATCCAGACACATCCCAGCTCCGTCTAATATCACCTAAACTGGATAGACCTAAATTTCAAACTAACTGACTAACGTATCCCAACTGTATGACTGCACGTACACAATCTGCTGCCTGATGTTTATACAGGTGGTAGATGGAAATAACACCAACACAATTCATTTTAGGGGGTTATTTATAGTACTCTAAGTGCTGAATGTGAGGATGAATTGATTCCAAACACTCAAATCATAGCCACTAGCTGAAATACGTTACAGCAAACAGACGCTTAAGAAGGTATATTTGAGTGACAGCTGGAAAGAGAAATGATTCTAACAAATGCATGGTATCACTGGTTGCATGCATGGTGCGACTCAGTACTGGACAAACTCGATGTTGGCAGAGGAAATGAGGGGTGTGGAGGGGAGCGAGCCAGGAATGATGCTAGAAAAAGCCGCGGGTTACGAAATACACTGATGGATGGGAGGTGAGACTCCACTGCTTGAGTGAACAGTTGGACTTACACAGATAGAGAGATACCATGGAGACAGATGGAGATGAGGCGAACTCAGAGATAGGCATTGAGGTGTGCAGACCAGCGCAGTCAGGCAGAACGAGAGAGGCAGACGGCGGACAGGGATGGGCAATGACGTGTCTCTCAGACTGTGATGTCATCACGTGCAGTCCATCAGTCTTCAATGACGTGTCCTCCCAGACTGTGATGTCATCACGTGCAGTCCATCAGTCTTATCCCCAGTTCCTGGCCCACGTGTCCTCACAGACTGTGATATCATCACGTGCAGTCCATCAGTCTTATCCCCAGTTCCTGGCCCATGATGAGGGTAGACATTGGGTGTTTTCTGTCACGCCCATTGTCACGACCGACCCCTGGATTTCTGCCCTGACAGGATCGGTCTAGAAGGAGTGAAGGGAGTGACTGGCCTCACACGCCCCGCAAGAGACCACACCAGAAAGTTTATGATACAAAACACCATTTATTCACACCAACACACACACAGTCACAAATAAGCATTTCAGCACACACAACATGCACAATCACAATTAAGCATTTCAACACACACAACATACACATAGTCACCAACAAGCATTTCAACGCACACAACATAACCATAATCATAAATAAGCATTTCCAACACACATTCCTTTCCGTGCTTCATGTGGTTCCCCCACCCCTGCTTTTCCAAAGTCCACTAGGAGTATCGTGTCGAATCAGGTGCCCCAAACCGGGTCTGTTCTTGAATAGAGTCTTTCAATGTCGACACCCTTGACACACACACACACCCAAATGGCACGACACAGAGCTAACCACACTGGTCACATGGGCTGTAGGAAGTCCGAGGACAGTGGAGGACGCATCCCGTGGGACGAGGCGTTGTCGCTGAAGGTCCCGGACAGGGGTTAGGACCATCCAGCGAAGTCCACGCGCACCTCACACACTATGGCCCCAAGAGCACAGGCTTTGGGTGAAGCCCCCGGGAGGAGAGAAAAGGGAAGGAACTGGAAGGAAAGAAGGGTACTAGAACCCCGCAGTCAGTAC
>CM031595.1:4007719-4027719 GCA_018398815.1 Conus ventricosus
ATTTGCTTGCTGTAACACACACGTCCTTACACTCTCCCAAGTCCTGTGTTTGATTTGCTTGCTGTAACAACACGTCTTACTCTCCAAGTCCTGTGTTTGATTTGCTTGCTGTAACAACACGTCTTACTCTCCAAGTCCTGTGTTTGATTTGCTTGCTGTAACAACACGTCTTACTCTCCAAGTCCTGTGTTTGATTTGCTTGCTGTAACAACACGTCTTACTCTCCAAGTCCTGTGTTTGATTTGCTTGCTGTAACAACACGTCTTACTCTCCAAGTCCTGTGTTTGATTTGCTTGCTGTAACAACACGTCTTACTCTCCAAGTCCTGTGTTTGATTTGCTTGCTGTAACAACACGTCTTACTCTCCAAGTCCTGTGTTTGATTTGCTTGCTGTAACAACACGTCTTACTCTCCAAGTCCTGTGTTTGATTTGCTTGCTGTAACAACACGTCTTACTCTCCAAGTCCTGTGTTTGATTTGCTTGCTGTAACAACACGTCTTACTCTCCAAGTCCTGTGTTTGATTTGCTTGCTGTAACAACACGTCTTACTCTCCAAGTCCTGTGTTTGATTTGCTTGCTGTAACAACACGTCTTACTCTCCAAGTCCTGTGTTTGTTTTTTTTTCTTTTTTCTTTGTTTGTTCGTTTGTTTTCTGATTTAATCAAAGTTTCCTGATGCTAAAAACTTGCTGTGTTTGTTTTCGTTAAGCGTCATATCCCCTAAGTCTTCCATGTATTTCTTGTGCCAGTATCGTTAATTACAGATATCTTCTATGGTTTCTTTTTGTTTCCCATATCAGTGTTTAAGACCTCCAAAGTCTTTCCGTAACGTGGCTATCTGTCGTTTTCATCCATCTCCCCATTTTTATGATATGTAATAACGAAAGGAATGTCTAACAGTATGTGTGATTAGAGCCATTTTCTTTTCTACAAACAAGAAACTAATGGTAGCATGAACAGGGCCTTCCACCTGTGTATGGTAACTAGAGGACTCTCCATTCCTACTTCTCTAATAATCTTTAACCTAAAATCATGGCTCTTTCATTATTCACCAGAAGGACAAAGGGTGTATACCATGTTAGAACTTCTATGACAACTTCCTCCACAAACTGGCACTGTTCCATCAACTGGCAGACGTGTGCGTGTGTGTGTGTGTGTGTGTGTGTGTGTGTGTGTGTGTGTGTGTGTGTGTGTGTGTGTGTGTGTGTGTGTGTGTGTGTGTGTGTGTGTGTGTGTGTGTGTGTGTGTGTGGCGGGGGGTGGGGGTGGGGGGGGGTGCGTGCGTGCGTGCGTGCATGCGTGCGTGCATGCGTGCGTGCATGCGTGCGTGCATGCGTACGCGTGTGTATGTGTGTGTGTGTGTGTGTGTGTGTGTGTGTGTGTGTGTGTGAGAGAGAGAGAGAGGAGAGAGAGAGAGAGAGAGAGAGAGAGAGAGAGAGAGAGAGTGTCTTTCTGTCCATATGTCTGTGTGCGTGTCTGTGTGTCTTTTCATAGAGCAGAGAGAGAGAGAGAGAGAGAGAGAGAGAGAGAGAGAGAGAGAGAGAGAGAGAGAGAGAGAGAGAGAGAGAGAGAGAGAGAGACAGACAGACAGACAGACAGACAGACAGACAGACAGACAGACAGACAGAGCCAAGAGCATACAATGTTCGTCTCAACGTGCATTGCTTAAACGTTATGCTGTGGGTAGAATTTCCACGCTGTGAGCAGACAAACGTATTAGTGAAATAACAACATTTCACATACTTCTGTTTTCCTTGAATGCTACCCTTCCTGCAATTAAAGCTAATACAAGTGGGCGTACATGCCAGACAGTATAATAGATGTCTCTAGGGGTAGACAAATACACAACTAACACGTTACCACGCATAGAACACATTCAACAATTTCTCTCATGCAGGTATGGCATTCACAGGAGTTTTGGAAAGACTTGACCCCCCACCCCCTTCCCCTGTATGAGGTATCATAAACAGACGTAAACAGGGGATAGTCAACACCAATGGGAGGTGAACCTCATACCTGTGACTGAACCAGGCTGACGTACATCACGGGCAGACGGTGGCAAAACCCGTTGCTCCTAAGGTTGGAGTTGGTGGCGTCAAGGTCAGTGAAGTCAGTGACCGTCACCCCCCCCCCCCTTTCCCACCCAGTGTGGAACCACGTCCATCTGTGGCCAACATTTTGATGCCATGTGGGTGGAACGTGTGCCAGCCTCACTGATGTGTGTCTCTAGAGGAACAGGCTATTGAATTCTGGAGGTATGTTCATTGTCATCTGTCCTTCTTCCTATGCTGAATGTATAAAAAAACACAAAAAAAAGTCTCCTGCTTGTGAGCATGTGCTTAAACACACACAAACGCGTGCACGCGACTGTGCGCGAACCCCCCCCCCCCCCCACACACACACACACCACACACACACATGCACGCACACACACAACACACACACACACACACACACACACACACACACACACACACACACACACACACACACACACACACACACACACACACACACACACACACACACACACACACACACACACACACACACACGCACACACACGCACAGACACTGAAAAATAAAAGGCGTTTCACTGCAAAAATGGATACGTTTAGACGCTTGATGCAGAGAGAGAGAGAGAGAGAGAGAGAGAGAGAGAGAGAGAGAGAGAGAGAGAAAAGAGAGAGAGAGAGAGAGAGAGAGAGAGAGAGAGAGAGAGAGAGAGAGAGATTCTTGATAAGATGACGCGAAGAGACGGTGAAGAGATCGAAAGAACCGCTAGCAGAGGCTCAGACAGACAAGTGGTTTCAGAACAGGACAGCCCCTGGGGCAGTGCTGAGTCAGTGACCAGCCATGCCATCAGTCCAGTCCATGGACAGTCCCTGGGGGAATGAGGCAGTGACCAGCCATGCCATCAGTCCAGTCCATGGACAGCCCCTGGCGGAATGAGCCAGTGACCAGCCGTGCCATCAGTCCAGTCCATGGACAGCCCCTGGGGGAATGAGGCAGTGAACAGCCATGCCATCAGTCCAGTCCATGGACAGCCCCTGGGGGAATGAGGCAGTGAACAGCCATGCCATCAGTCCAGTCCATGGACAGCCCCTGGGGGAATGAGGCAGTGAACAGCCGTGCCATCAGTCCAGTCCATGGACAGCCCCTGGGGGAATGTTGAGGCAGTGACCAGCCATGCCATCAGTCCAGACCTCGGCCTGACAATGCCTGGAAGGACTGGGATCAATGGAGGTATATTTTCTAAAGGGATCATTTCCTTCCTTGGGCAAGAATGAATGTGCTGTTGATTTTCGTACAAAACATCTGCACTGGTGCGGAAGTTACGGGTTTATTGAACAGTAGCATTTTTTTGGCCGTTGTTTTGGTGTTGTTGTTGTGGTTGTGGTTGTTTTTGTTGGTGGTGGTGGTGGTCGTGGGAGAGGTGTGATCTTTGTGGTGGTAATGGTGGCCTTCTCCTCCCCCTCTTCCTCCGCATTCTTCTTCTTCTTCTTCTTCTTCTTCTTCTTCTTCTTCTTCTTCTTCTTCTTCTTCTTCTTCTTCTTCTTCTTCTTCTTCTTCTTTCTTCTTCTTCTTCCTCGTCTTCCTGTCTACACTTGAAACGAATGCCACCCCCCAAATAAAAAAACACAAAAAACCCCAACAAAACAAAACAAAACAAAATCCGTTTTCTGTGCTCAGAAAACAAAGACCCAGCTTGCGCTCTTATGTTGCTGTGACTTTGCTTCAGGGGCACATCAAGTTTAAAGGTTTTGCATATTTGTTCAGTGTGATTGTGTGTCACACACACACACACACACACACACACACACACACACACACACACACACACACACACACACACACACACACACACACACACACACACACACACACACACACACACACACACACACACACAAGTGCGCACGCGCACGCATACACACATGCCAGTTACATGAAGTTTGCTTTTTATCTTCTGTGTTCATCAAAGGTTTTGGGGAATACGAAGCGAAAAAATCAATTTTCCTCATCATTCGACCGTATCGATTGGAAGAAGAAGAAGAAGAAGAAGAAGAAGAAGAAGAAGAAGAAGAAGAAGAAGAAGAAGAAGAAGAAGAAGAAGAAGAAGAAGAAGAAAACAACAACAACAACAATAACAACAACAACAACAATAACAACAACAACAACAACAATAACAAAAATAACAAAACCAAGAAAAGCAAGAACAAGAATACAAGCAAAATCATCAGGAAGAAGACATGAAGAAAAAGAAGAAATTATAAGAACTGACAGGAATAAAAACAAATACGTTTGGAACCAACGCAAAAAGAAGAAGAAGAAGAAGAAGAAGAAGAAGAAGAAGAAGAAGAAGAAGAAGAAGAATTCACTGTTAACTTGCACCTTTTTCCGCACTAATTAGGGTTTTTTGTATACAAATTAACACAAAATCTACGGCCAATAATACAAGTGCCCCTTCAGGAAAAGAACCTCTATTGATCCCAGTCCTCCCCGGCATTGTCAGGACGAGTTTTGGAATAATGGCATGGCTGTTCACTGGCTCAGCATTCCCCCAGGGGCTGTCCTGTCCTGAAACCACTTGTCTGTCGGAACCTCTGCTAGCGGTTCTTTGGGTCTCTTCTCTCCGCGTCGCTACCTCTTCACGTCATTTTATCGTCTTTTCCCTCACTAATTGTCTCTGCCTCTGGCTTTTTTCTCTGTCTGTCTGTCTGTCTATCTATCTGTCTATCTGTCTATTTGTTTGCCTGCCTGCCGTCTGTCTGTCTGTCTGTCTGTCTCTCTATGGTTATCAGACTTTGAGTTAAGCTGACAACAAACTGGTTTATATAGATAGATAGATAGATGGATAGATATATATGTATGTATGTATGTATGTATGTATGTATGCATGTATGTATGTATGTATGTATGTATGTATGTATGTATGTATGTATGCATGTATGCATGTATGTATGCAGGTATGTAGGTATATAGGTATGTATATATGTACGTATGCATATGTTGTTGTTTTTCTTTTACATGTGTGCGTGCGTGCGCGCGTGGTTTATGTTACTCATTTTTCTACAAATGGCAGACCATGATTACACGCAGTCAAGATGTTCTTTTACAATGGTGAGGTTACAAAGGACAAACTGTACACGTGTTTCATCTGCATTGAGTGTCATTTGTTGATTGAGATAAACCTTACACGGAAACGTACACACACACAGGCTGGAGGAAGAAGAAGAGAAAAAAGAAGAAGAAAAGAAGAACTATTTAATGGTCTTTTACTTTTCTTTAACAGGTGGGCTTAAGGAGTGGAGTTATGACTTTCTTCTTCCCAGTACCTTCCAGCCCAGACGCTAAGATTTGGAATGTCAAGTTGCTGTTAAACTGTGGCACTGACACTAAGATTTGGACTGTCAAGTTGCTGTTAAACTGTGGCACTGACACTGAGATTTGGACTGTCAAGTTGCTGTTAAACTGTGGCACTGACACTGAGATTTGGACTGTCAAGTTGCTGTTAAACTGTGGCACTGACACTGAGATTTGGACTGTCAAGTTGCTGTTAAACTGTGGCACTGACACTGAGATTTGGACTGTCAAGTTGCTGTTAAACTGTGGCACTGACACTGAGATTTGGACTGTCAAGTTACTGTTAAACTGTGGCACTGACACTGAGATTTGGACTGTCAAGTTGCTGTTAAACTGTGGCACTGACACTGAGATTTGGACTGTCAACTTACTGTTAAACTGTGGCACTGACACTGAGATTTGGACTGTCAAGTTGCTGTTAAACTGTGGCACTGACACTGAGATTTGGACTGTCAAGTTACTGTTAAACTGTGGCACTGACACTGAGATTTGGACTGTCAAATTGCTGTTAAACTGTGGCACTGACACTGAGATTTGGAATGTCAAGTTGCTGTTAAACTGTGGCACTGACACTGAGATTTGGACTGTCAAGTTGCTGTTAAACTGTGGCACTGACACTGAGATTTGGACTGTCAAGTTGCTGTTAAACTGTGGCACTGACACTGAGATTTGGACTGTCAAGTTGCTGTTAAACTGTGGCACTGACACTGCCAGGGGGACGGGCCAAAACGAAAACATGAGACACAAAAATGACCTGATCTGAGAGAGAGAGAGAGAGAGAGAGAGAGAGAGAGAGAGAGAGAGAGAGAGAGAGAGAGAGAGAGAGAGAGAGAGTGAGAGAGAGAGGAGTGAGAGAGAGAGAGAGAGAGAGAGATCAAAGTACAATGGGTTTTAGGGTTAATGCGTAAAAGGCATTTTGTTCATGTACTCAAGGGAAAAAAAGGAAAAAAAACCTTCAAAACTCCAATACAACATCTAATCATCACAGTAACAAGTATAGCTGTTGTAAGAAGCATTTTCGTTCATGTAGTGAGGGAAAAAAAAGGAAAAAAACAACAACAAAAAACCCTTCAAACTAAAAAAAAAATCTAATCAGCACAGTAACAAGGATAGCTGTTTCATAAACTGTGAACGAACAGAAAGTAAACGATATGGCCGATTTCAAAAGGTCAAGAACAATATAAAACGGCATAGAGAGAGAGAGAGAGAGAGAGAGAGAGGAGAGAGAGAGAGAGAGGAGAGAGAGAGAGAGAGAGAGAGAGAGAGGGAGAGAGAGAGAGAGAGAATTTGGAAACACCATGAGAGAGAGAGAGAGAGAGAGAGAGAGAGAGAGACAGAGAGAGAGAGATGATGATGATAATCTTTGATGATGATGATAATCTTTATTTCCAAGGGTAACAGATAAGCAAACACATGCTTTTTTCATCCGGCCCTTGCCCCGTTAATGGACTAAGTATGACTAGCGACGAAAACTTACAAAACGTTTAACAAACACACATATATTCACAACATTAAAAGTTTATGCATTAACAGTTCAGGCGTAGATGATTTAAAAAAAAAAAGAAACGATTTAAACAACAAACAAGAATAAAAAAATTTGATTAAAAAAAGGGAAAAGGTTACACACACAGTATAGGGAATAAGCGATCCTCCTATCGAAGGGGAGAGGAGGGAGAGGAGAGGAGAGAGTGAGAGAAGAGAGAAGAGGAGAGAGGCGAGAGGAGAGAGAGAGAGGAGAGAGGGGGAGGGGGAGAGAGAGGAGGAGGGGAGAGTGAGAGAAGGAATTACTTTCCTTTTGTAAAGATTAACATACAACAAATGTAAGAATAAAAACTAAGACAAATACAAAGCATCAATATATAACATTTGTTCTTTCTTTGCATTTATATGATGTGGTTATAAGGCAAAACGAGAACGAACAATCAAATTTCAGTAAGCAGCAATAAATTCCTAGCATCAAAAATTATAACATTTATTTTTCTGTGCGTTGTGTTATGTGGTGTGTGTGGGTGTGTGTGTGTGTGTGTGTGGGGGTGTGTGTGTGTGTGGTGTGTGTGTGTGTGTTGTGTGTGAGTGTGTGTGTGTGTGGTTTTGGGGGTGTGTGTGTGGTGTTGGTGTGTGGGGTGTGTTGTGTGTGTGTTGGTGTGTGTGTGTGTGTGTGTGTGGGGGTGTGGGTGTGTGTGTGTGTTGTTGTGTGAGAGAGAGGAGAAGGGGGGGAGAGAGAGAGAGGTGTGAGAGAGAGACAGGAGAGATGCCTTTTTTTCCTTCCCCTCTTTGTTGTTTTCTTCTTTACATTCATACACTACCCAAATTTACAATTAATAATTAAGCGCCCCCCTTCCCGAAAGCAGCCGTAGTTAAGAACAGAGAGAGAGAGAGGAGAGAGAAGAGAGGGAGGGGAGAGGGGAGGAGGGGGGAGAAAGGGAGAGAGAGGAAGAGAGGAGAGGGAGAGAGAGGAAAAGGGGGAGAAAAGGGGAGAGAGAGGAGGGACGAGAGGAGAGATTTGAGGAGAGGAAGAGCAATGACAATGCAATGACATTTTAAAATGAAAATCCCTGATTGCTCAAATGCCATGGAAGTGCAAAAATCAAAAAAATACTGCAAATAGGGCTTAATGCATAAAACCCAAGTAAATCAACTATATCACAACCCTATGGTCCGAAATAGGTCAACGTCAAATAATAAAAACAAAAAACGACAAACATAATGAAACATTTATTAAGGACAAGTACACTTTTTAAGGGAAAGCCTAATTCCACCAGGGCTAGTATTTCCCCCCCTATGTGTTCGATCAACCGACAAAATACAAATACAAAATGATGCAACATGGATATCGCTTAATCTTAAGTGACTCTAAAACCAAATAACGAAAAATTATCTTAGATTAGGCCAAAATTAAAAATGACAGTCTTTTTGCCTTAGGTTATATGGCGTCGTTAATGAACTTAGGGGAAATTTTAATAGTACTCTTTTTCCCTTTGAAAGAATCCCAACAAGTCATGTCTCTTCACATCCGTTCCCAAATAAACCACATGCCCACGTAAACCATCATATTCCTTACACACGAACAAAAAATGGCTTCTTTCCCTAGTCCGTCTGAACACAATGGACATACAGCATTTTCGGAAACTTTTTTTTAATTCCAGCTTTATTTATAAACATCCTAACGTTCTACCTAAATCTTGAAAAGTATCCCCGGTGCCATTTTTTGTTATAATTTTAGGTATTTTTCGGGCTAAAATAATCTTTAAAGAATATACCGGGTTTTTTACTATTTTCTGTTATATGTGAGTGCAGTTTTGTTGATAACAATCAATAACCCGCTTTTTAAATTCATAAAAAAAAACATTTTTTCATTTTCCCCCCCTTGCATTAACCCAAATTTTGCCCAAAACCATTTTCGGTTAAAGCTCTTTTGATTCTGTTTCCCCCAAATTATGATGCCCTGTTTTCTGTTGTCTAAAGGCATTTTATGCCCGTTTAAATAGAGTTATGGTAACCCGGGTTTGTTTTCCGTATCTCAGACTTTTTTAAATGGTTTTTTAAGCAAAGGGTATCTACCTGATTCACCGTCGCTTTTATTTGGGAAAAATGTAAAGGTTTTAAAAATCTTTATGGCTAAAGGGAAATTTTCCTATGTTTGTTTTCCTTTAATCCCCCAAAAATTTAGCGCCATACGTCAGCATCGGTTCAATTTGGAATCAAATAATTTTTCCAAAACGAATAATATCGTGGATCCAAGTCTTTTCAAAAAACCCAAGAATTTCAATTACCCTTTTTTCCCTTTCGGGCTGTTTCTGACCAAACCCGGTGTCAAATTAATTTTGTGGTGAAAACATGCCCAAGTATTTATTTGGTTTGTAACTCTGACCCCATCTTTACGTACCACCATCTTCGCTTGCAGATGTTTCCCTCCTTTGCGGAAAAAAGATTATGTTGTTTTGTCTAAATTTACTGTTAAATTTCAATCGTCTGCTTCAGATTTGAACACATTAAGTTGGTTTTGGGTCCCATTGGGGTATCTGAAAAAAAATAACATCATCGGCGAATAGTAATAAGAAAATTTCAATGCTCCTGGAAAATAACTTAGCCATGTTTCCAGTTTAGAAATCTATGCAAATTCATGATAAAAAAAAAAGAATAATTGTGGACTTTATGCGCCCTTTTTTTACCCCTTGGGCAAGAGAAAAATTTAGAAAATAAAAAATTTTGTCGCGAACACAAGCCAAAACTGTATCTATATTCCCCCTTAAAGCCTTGTACAATTTTCCCCCAACACCCGATTTTCTTAAAAATATCCATATTATTTTTATTGACGGAATCAAAAGCCTTACGAAAATCAACAAAAGCTACATACAGTTTTGAATTTCTTGAAAGATACGCTGGACTACTGAAACAAAGTGAAAATATGTCGGTTGTACTAAATCCTTCTGAAACCTGCTTTTTTTTTCAAAAATTTTTTCCTCCCTCTCTGCCCTTGCGTTAATTTTTTTTCAAAAAGTAGTATACATTTTACCCAGTACACTTGATAATGACACCCGAGAGAGAAAAAGGAGAGAGAGGAAAAAGAGAGAGAGAGAGAGAGATTTTAATTTTCCCTTTTTCTATCCCAAAAAATCACTGCAAAAATTACTATAAATTTAAATAAAAAAGGGAAAACATCAATATGTCAACGTATCCGGACCACATTTTTACCTTGCGGTTACGTGCTCAAAGAAAAATTTAAGAATAAAAATTTTTAAAATAAAACACGCCCCAAAAGTCCCCCCCCCCCTTCATCATAATTGATTTCAATCATTTAATAAACCCAAAAGTAAATAGCCCATTTTATTATCTTTTTTAAAAACGTCCAGCGGAAAGGAAAAAGGCCCTATCAGTTTAATATGCGCAAAAAGAGGGTGTGCCCCGGTTTTGATTTTGTTCTAATAGCATGGTTTGTGTGAAAGTGGATTGGTTTTTCCCTGAAGGATTCGTAAATTTAGTAAAGGAATGTGTGGGAATGAATTTCCAAAAAACGCTACTGAGTAGATAAGCTTATTTAAATGATCTATTTTTTGGTGTGGGAACCCGGATTTGGTTGAATCCCTAGGGTTTATGCTAAATTTGGACTGAAGAGTTTGTGGTGCTAAACCCGATGCAATTTTTTGCATTAGCTGACATTTGTTGACAGCAAACATTTCTTGTAACGGAAGAGCCCCGCTTTAGTATAATCCCCTTCACTAAGACTAGATGATTTTAATAGAACTGCTTTTAGAGAGAGGAGAGAGAGAGAGGAGAGAGGAGAGAGAGAGAGAGAGGAGAGAGAGAGAGGAGAGAGAGAGAGAGAGGAGAGAGAGGGAAGAGGAGAAAGAGAGAGAGAGAGAAAAGAGAGAGAGAGAGAAGAGATTATGGAAATGCCGTCCTCTGCAGGAATGTAGACATCAAACGGATCCACATTCTGCATGGATCCACATTCTGCATGGTCCATTGGGGATCCACATTCCCCATAGATCCACATTCTGTAGGCCCACTAGAACCACTTTCGCATGGTTCACATTCTGCAGGTCCATTTTGCTTCTGATCACAGACCTTGCAATCTTCAGAACCCCTCCTCCGGAAAACTGTGGGCGCTAGCGAATCTTTCAGTCGCCAGTTTCCCTCAGGGAAAGGATAGTAATGCCCTGTGAATCCTTCCCCACCAAACCACCTTCTCCTGAGAGACATGTGGAGTTTTTGGGGAAGGGTTTATCTGCCAAAACCCCTAGTTTTTGGACAGGCAGGGGAACCTTTTATCTACCTGCTCAAAAATGCCCCTTGCCTGTGCAAAAAACTCCCACCACCCATTTGCGCCCACAGGGAACCTTTGGGTTATCAGGAATAAAGGGGGTCCTAATATAGATCGGAAGTCAAGAACCTGATTAGGCAGGGAAGTCAATAATCCTGAAAGGTCAGGAAGTAAATAATACCTAAAAGGGTCAGGAAGTCTAAAAATCCCTGTATGGGGTCAGGGAAACCAGGATACTGTAAGGTCAGGGAATCCATGGACCCGATATGGTCGGGGAACCATGAATACCTATAATTGGGGAAGTCAAAAGATACCGAAAAACCAGGAAGTCAAAGATCCTGATATGGGTCGGGGAAAGTCCAGGATACCTAATATAGGTCGATACATGATTGGGTCAGGGAATCCAGGGATCCTGAAATGGTCGGGGAAGTCTATAGATCCTGATAAAGGCAGGAAAGTCCGGGTACCGATAAGGCTGGATACCTGATATGGGTCGGGGGAAACCAGGGATACCGAATAGGTAGGGAATCAATGGATACCTATATAGGTCGGGAATTTATAGTACCTGAAAAGGTCAGGGAAGTCCAGGGATACCGAAAGGTCGGGAAGCCCAGGATACCTGATATGGGGCGGGGTAGTAAAGGGTACCTGAATGGGGCGGGGGAAAGTCTACAGATACTTTTAATGGGTCAGGGAAGTAAATGGATACCTGATATAGGTCAGGGAAGCCGGGCCCCCCTATATGGGTCAGGGAAGTCCAGAAAAATCGAAAGGCAGGAAGCAAAGTCCCTGTTTTAGGTCAGGGAAGCTATAGATACCTGATATAGGTCAGGGAAGCCGGGATACCTAATAAGGTCTGGATTATGATATGTCGGGGAACCATGGATACCTAAAATAGTCAGGAATCTATAGATACATATAGCGGGAAGTCCAGGAAACCCTGATATAGGCTGGATACCGAAAAGGGTCAGGGAAACCATGGATACCGATATAGGTCGGGGAAAGTCAAGGGATCCGATATGGGTTGGGGAATCTATAATACCTGATATAGTCGGGGAAGTCCAGGGAAACCCTATTAGGTCAGGGAAGTCCAGGGAACCTGAAAATGTCGGGGGAATCAAGGGACCCCTGTATAGCCAGGGAAGGCTACGGCCCTTCATCTCATCTCATCATCATCATCATCATCATCATCATCTCATCATCACATCATCATCATCATAAATCAATCACACATCTTAGCAGCCAAAACAGCAAAGCACAGCAGCAGCAGCAGGATAAAAACGGTATTTTTTGATTTAGTGTTGCAATATAAGTGAATCTCTCTCTCTCTCCCCCCCCTCTTCCCCCTCTCCCCTTTCCTCTCTCTCCCCCTTCTCCTTCTCCCTCTCCCCTCTCCCTCTCTCCCCTTCCCCCCTCTCTCCCCTCTCTCTCCTGTGAGAGAGAGAGAGAGGAGAGGGGAGGGGGAGAGAGAAGAGAGAGAGAGAGAGAGAGAAGGAGAGAGAGAGAAGAAGAAGAGGTGTTGTGGGTGTGTGTGGGTTGGTGCGTCGTGCGTGCGTGCTGGGGTGCGTCCCGGGTCGCGGGTGCGTCGTGCGTGCGTGCGGCGTGCGTGCCGGCGCGTGCGCGTGCGCGGCCGTGCGCGTGCGCGGCGCGTGCCGTGCGCGTGCGGGGCCCGGCGGTGCGCGTGCCGTGCGCGGTGTGTGGGCGGGCTGCGTGCGGCTGGCGTGCTCTGCGTCGTGCGTGCGTCGGCCGTGCGGCTGCGTGCGGCGTGGGGGCGTCGTGCTGGCGTGCTGCGTGTGTGTGTGGGTGTGGGTGTTGTTGTTGGTGGTGTGTGTGTTGTGTGTTTGGTTGTTGGCGTCCACCCGCGCATAAAAGCGCTTCTTTTTTGAGGCTTTCGCCATTTTTTGCAGCCTGTATTTTGCTTTATTCTTTCTCCTTTTTCTTCCATTTTAGTCAGAATTATGTAAAAAACCAAAGAAAAAAAAGCCCCCAAATAAAAAATAAAATACATAATTTTTTTAAAATATGAAATAAATCAATCATTTGACAAATAACAGAAAAAAAAAAAAATATAAGGCAGCAAACAACAACAACACCAGAAACACCTACACATCAGGAACCCACATACATAAAAACACAAAGAAAAAACCCCTACACATCGTAAACCCTACACATACAACAAAAACAAAACAAAAGACACCACACATCATGAACCTACAGCAGTACATACAAAAAAACACAACAGAAACCCCTACACATCATGAACCACAATACTGACAACAACACAACAGAAACACCTACAAAAGGGGAACCTACCCATACATGACAACAACACAACAAACGAAACCCTCACACAGAACCTACAGCAGAATAAAAAAATAATAATAATAATAAAAAAATAATAATAATAATAATAATAATAATAATAATAATAATAATAATAATAATAATAATAATAATAATAATAATAATAATATATAATAATGAATACTTATATAGCGCCTATTCTCGGCTAGAGACCAAGCTCTAAGCGCTTTACAATCCACACTCGTTTACATAACGGGCTGCCTACCCGGGTAGTGCCGACTGAAGAGCTGCCAGCTGGCGCTTCATTCTGTCGTTTCCCGTGTCATCCAGTCAATATCGTTCAATATCGATCATTCATTTTCCTTACTTCCTTCATTCTTTCCATTTCTCACGCAGGGTGCATGCTATGTGTAACGTGTCATCCATACCTACGGCCAAACTGGCCCACTCTTCCGAAAGTTGGCGATGGGATTTTACGTGTGTGCAAGATGTTATGCGTGCGTTCACACACGGAACTCGGTTTATAGTCTCATTCGAAGGACTGTGTGGGAAATGGAGTCAGAACCAATGTTAACTCTGAGGGAAAAATCCCCTGTACCGAAACGCCCCGGCGGAGGTTCGAACCCGCAACCCCAGGATCACCAAGATTACGAGTCCGGCGCTCTACCAACTGACAACACAACAGAAGAACCTACACATCAGTGAACCTAAAGCAGCACATGACAACAACACAACAGAAGACACCTACACATCAGTGAACCTAGAGCAGTACATGACAACACAACAGAAGACACCTACACATCAGTGAACCTACAGCAGTACATGACAACACAACAGAAGACACCTACACATCAGTGAACCTAGAGCAGTACATGACAACAACAACACAACAGAAGACACCTACACATCAGTGAACCTAGAGCAGTACATGACAACAACACAACAGAAGCTACACTTCAGTGAACCTACAGCAGTACATGACAACAACACAACAGAAGACACCTACACATCAGTGAACCTAGAGCAGTACATGACAACAACAACACAACAGAAGACACCTACACATCAGTGAACCTACAGCAGTACATGACAACAACACAACAGAAGCTACACATCAGTGAACCTAGAGCAGTACATGACAACAACACAACAGAAGACACCTACACATCAGTGAACCTACAGCAGTACATAACAAACAAACAACAGAAGCTACACATCGGTGAACCTAGAGCAGTAGATGACAACAACACAACAGAAGTTACACATCAGTGAACCTAGAGCAGTACATGACAACAACAACACAATAGAAGCTACACATCAGTGAACCTACAGCAGTACATAACAACAACAACACAACAGAAGCTACACATCAGTGAACCTACAGAATTACATGACATCAACACAACAGAAGACACCTACACATCAGTAAACCTACAGCAGTACATGACAACAACACAACAGAAGCTACACATCAGTGAACCTACAGCAGTACATGACAACAACAACGCAACAGAAGCTACACATCAGTGAACCTACAGCAGTACATGACATCAACACAACAGAAGACACCTACACATCAGTGAACCTACAGCAGTACATGACAGCAACACACAGAAGACACCTACACATCAATGAACCTACAGCAGTACATGACAACAACACAACAGAAGACACCTACACATCAATGAACCTACAGCAGTACATGACAACAACACAACAGAAGACACCTACACATCAATGAACCTACAGCAGTACATGACATCAACACAACAGAAGACACCTACACATCAATGAACCTACAGCAGTACATGACAACAACACAACAGAAGACACCTACACATCAATGAACCTACAGCAGTACATGACAACAACACAACAGAAGACACCTACACATCAATGAACCTACAGCAGTACATGACAACAACACAACAGAAGACACCTACACATCAATGAACCTACAGCAGTACATGACAACAACACAACAGAAGCTACACATCAGTGAACCTAGAGCAGTACATACACAACAACAACAACAACAGAGGACAATCAATAATGTTAGCATCTGTAGCGCTAGCAGCAAGTGGCATCTGTCAGTTTATAGGACAATCCATAATGTTAGCATCTGTAGCACTAGCAACAAGTGATATCTTAGTTTATTTCGCTTCTTCCTCCTCCTACACCAAGGCAAAGAGATATTTCGTTGGTTTTTGTAACGTCGAGACGTCTGTGTTTATATGGACAGTGTCTTGGCAATTGGTCCTTGCATTATTGTAGTTCACACCACACACACACACACACACACACACACACACACACACACACACACACACACACACACACACACACACGCACGCACGCACGAACACACATACACGCACGCACACACACGCACACACACACACACACACACACACACACACACACACACACACACACACACACACGCGCGCGCGCGCGCACACGCACGGATGCGCACGCACGCACAAACGCATGCACGCACACACACACACACACACAACACACACACACACACACACACACACACACACACACACACATACAGTAGAAGGAAACTCGTGGAGAGCGTGGCAGCAGAGAGTCCTCAGAAGAGAAGCCCCCTTCAAGCAAGTGTTTCGGCCCTTATCTCCTGTCACTCTGGGGGGGGGGGGGGGGGGGGGGGGGGGTTTGGTCACACCCGGTTCATGACTCCGGATGTCCCTCTGCTGCCCCGTTTTTTCCCATCTTGGGACGAGCCATGGCTGGGATTCGAACCCATGACCCTCTGGACATGCTCATTTTTCACTTAATGACTCGCACTCTAACCACTGAGCCCCGGGACACCTGATATTTGTAGGAAATTTAAGCCTTATGAAGTTCACTTTTGTTTCTCCTTGACCAGATCCAGCTTGAACACCTCTCTGCCGCTTCTGCCATTGCTTTCAGGGCTCTGTTTTTTTTTCTCTCCTTGCAACTGTTTCATGAGGCTGTATGCAGACGTTCCTATAAATCCCCAAGCTCCAATTTCTGCAGTGAGGACTTTGACCTGATAGCCTTCTCTCCTCAGACTGTTTGCCAGATCAGCATACTTTTCAGTCTTGTAGATTTGAGCTGCGTCCATTCTGTTCTCATATGGCACCGTGAGCTCGATCATGATCAGCTGCTTGGTTGACTGAGAGTGGACTACTATGCCTGGTCTCATGCCACTCTTGCTGATGATCTCTGGTGGACTCTTCCATTCTGGGAGGTCTGCAGTGCACTCCCAGTCATCTGCCCCGTCCAGCAGACTCTGCCTGCATGTTCCGAGCGGCACTGTTGATCTTGGCCATGATTTGCCGCCTCCTGCCGTGAAGAATGTTGCGGGTGCTTTGGAGTCCTGATTTTCCCTTTTGTGGTGTTGGTACTAGCCCAGACTACTTGTACAATCTCTTTGAGCACTTGGTTGTGCCTCCATGTGTACCTTCCTTGAGCCAGGGCTACTTTACATGAGCTTAGAACATGCTCCACTGTTTGTTTTTCATGGCAGAGGGGGCATGCAGGATCGTCTGTTTTCCCCCACTTCACCAGGTTTGCATTTGAGGGCAGAAGGTCATATGCAGATCTGAGAATGAACCTGATCCTGAGAGGGGCCATGTGCCAAATGTCATTTCAAGTGAGACTTCCACGTTGTCCATTGCCCTTGCTGGCTTTGCTGGACTGATATTTGGAGTCTTTTTGGGGGGATCTTGTAAAAGCAATTTGCTATCGTCATTACATAATGAAACTGCCAACAAAGATGCTTCGCTTTGTCTATTTTTTTAATTGTGTGTTTGCGTAAACTGGTTTACCATAAAACAAGCCACACATGTTTTTGGTTTTGTCTTGTATTTATATATTTTCTCGCATTCATTCTCACACCCCCACCCTGTCTCTCTCTCTCTCTCTCTCTCTCTCTCTCTCTCTCTCTCTTCTCTCTCTCTCTCTCTCTCACACACACATATCAGGCGACCGACCCAAAAATGAAAAAAAAGATTGTGATATTATTTCCCATCGGATATGTGCGCAATTGTCTACCGTGCTAACTGTGACAAGAAATCCAATTCGGTTTCGCTCGCTGCCTTTGAAATTGTCTCCCTTTTATGGCCGTAGGAGTAGTCTCCTGTAATTCTTAGAACATTGTGCTGAATTTGCATTTGGTTTATTTGCTGTCTCGTTTGTTTGTTCGTTTGTTTATTTATTTATTTATTTATTTATCTCTTTATTTAAAAATTGATGAAAATCGGGTAACACGAACATAATTCTTAAGAATGTCAGTTTGCATGAATGTTGAATGAGTATGTCGCATCATTATTATGCTGTTTGAAATAACGTAATACATACATCGTTGTGTGTTTTTCTAGGAAGCACGAAACAAACAAACAAACAAACAAAAAAACACACACACAAAAACAACAAAAACACACTCACAAAAACAACAAAAACACACAACAAAAACAACAAAAACACACAACAAAAACAACAAAAACACACAACAAAAACAACAAAAACACACAACAAAAACAACAAAAACACACAACAAAAACAACAAAAACACACAACAAAAACAACAAAAACACACAACAAAACAACAAAAACACACAAATAAGCAAACAGATTAACTATAACATAGATATGTGAGTGAATGGATGAATGAATCGCTCAACCAATCAGTACATGAGTAAATACAAGAGTTGTATGAATTCTTATGAGTATTGCACATACCGTGCTATATTTTATTTTATACTGGAATGCACATAGTTACATATAATCTGATGTAGTGATGTGCAGACAGTTAGGTATCAATACTATAGTGCACTTTTTTTAACACTAATAATCACTATTACTTTATCAAAAGTATATCTTTGTAGTATAAAAAAAATCCCCCTCTTTCCATTCATATTCACTCCTTCATAAACCATGTACAGACACCGCTATAGATAATGACACTCCTACTCCCAGCATCGC
Source organism: Conus ventricosus (assembly GCA_018398815.1). Lineage (NCBI taxonomy): Eukaryota > Metazoa > Mollusca > Gastropoda > Neogastropoda > Conidae > Conus > Conus ventricosus. The sequence goes on from CM031595.1 coordinate 4,026,134, forward strand.
TCCTTTCTTACGCGCGCGCGCACACACACACACACACACACACACACACACCACACACACACACACACACACACACACACACACACACACCGCGCGCGCGCGCATCCTGCTTCATTGTCATACGTTAAGTTCCAGACGCAGACAATGACCACTCCACGGCCAGATTAGCTGTTAACCCGTTAAAAATGAAATTAAACTGAAATTCAGCCAAACTCTCCAGGAATTCTTCATGTTTGTTTGTTTGTTTTGGAAATCGATGTTATTGTATATGTGATTGATTTATTTGGTTGTATTGCAGTATGACTGACACGGCTGAATAATACTTGATGTAAAACTGTACACAACAAGGTTTGTTGACCACTTGGTAACACGTAAATGTTTTAAGCTAATTAACTGATTTATTAAAGAATGTTGCCATTTCCCAGATTAGATGTCACAATGTCAGCCACTGCGTGCTACTCTTTCATTTATCGGACTCCTTGCTGTTAACGTTTCTCAGCTAGACATGAGGGGTTGCCCAGTGCAGGGACCCTCAGAAGAAAAAGCAGAGGTCATGGAATGGCTGTCTGAGCGTGAGGGATTGGCGTGTGCATTAGTTGTATTACCTTCCATGCCAGCATCCCTTTCTTCCTGCTGTCCTTTCGTCCTGCTGTCCCTTGAGAAACAGACTTCATTTTCAGACGTGACAGAACATTTATCATCTTGGCGGAATAAGATTGTGTTGAGAATGTTTGCTGAGCTGCTTCTTGATACTTAGGTATTAGAACCTGGCAGGCAATTCTCTTATAAGCCCCTCAAACTCCACTCCACACTCCCAAATCACAATTCAACAATGGGGACAAGAAATGTCATAATATTGTTGAATTGTGCGCTCGTGTGGTTGGTAGGTTTTGGTTGGTTATGTAAGTGAATGGCAATGAAACAAACTGCGGCGTTACTGAAACACGACAAAAAAGCAGAAGAGCACACAAAACAAAGTGTGAAGTAACGACGATTTATTGCACGACACAAAACGGACAAGAAAATTTTCGGCAAAATGCCTTCCTCAGCGACAAACAAAAAAAGTACAGACATAAACATGCACAATACTCCCTTGTGAAGTCAAAGTGGTGAGTGAAGTAGACAGAGGGACAGTGGAAGAGAGGGTGAGTAGAGTTCAAGGAATAGGGCACGAGGAGGAAAGAGGGTGAGTAGAGTGAGGAGGAGGAAAAGGAGAAAGGGAGAGAGAGAGAGAGAGAGAGGGGGGGGGGGGGGGTGGGGGGGGGAGAGGGGAGAGACAGAGAGAGAATGGAAGTAGAGGAGAGTGGAGAATGAGAGAGAGAAGAGGAGGGGAAGGAGAGTGAGTGGAGGGGCGGAGGGTGTGATGGTATGTAGTGGGTGTGTTGCAAATGAATGAAAGAAAGCACAATAAATAAGATACAATATACTCGAAAAAGCATTTTAAATGACAAGGGGGTGGAGGGGGGAAGGAGGGGAGAGACAGAGAGAGAGAATGGAAGTAGAGGAAGAGTGGAGAATGAGAGAGAGAAGAGGAGGGGAAGGAGAGTGAGTGGAGGGGGAAGGGTGTGATGGTGGGTGTGTTGCAT
>CM031595.1:4032719-4045219 GCA_018398815.1 Conus ventricosus
TCGTTCCCTGTGGAATCAATCAGCTGTCCTGACCAACCTTTTCGTTCACATTCTGGCTCTCTCTACACTCTCTTTACTTGTCTACAACCTCTTTCACTCTGTCTTGAAGTTTGGACTGCACTGGACTCTGAATGTTCCACTTCACCATCAATCTGCATAACTTGATAACCGCCTTGAAAAGAGCCGTTCTCTGGACTAAGAGTGAAATAGGAAAGTTTGTCGCAAACCTGGGAACTCAGACAACTATTTGCTTCAGAGCACAGACGGAGACAAATCAGGTTTTCTGACCTTTTCCATCTCTAGAGCGTTGTCCAAGCAACGTGCAGTGCACAGATCAGTCAAAGTTACAATAAGACCGTTCTAAGGTTGTAGTAAATCGAGTAGCATGTATACAACGTAGAGAGTGCAGTGCATGATATGCAAGGTTTGCCTAATGTTAACAGCATCGACAAAAATTCTTGTACATCTAGTCAACGAATAATTATAAAACGCAGAGCATAGAATGAATGTGGAGAAATTTGTTGTTCTTACATTATATTTAAATTAAATCAATCAGTTAATCAATAACTCAGTCAATCAATCGATCAAATCATCGCATTATTAACTGTCACTCACTTACTCATTCATGTACTCACTCAATCGATCAAATCAATCATATTGTTAAGCGATCACTCATTTACTCACTCTTTTACTCAGTCACTCACTCACACGCTAACTCACTCACTCACTTAGTCACTAACTCACTCACTTACTCGATCGAATGAACTACACATGAATGAATCAATCAATCAATCAGTCAATCAGTTTACCAATCAGTTACCCATCACCAGCATACGACAGAATGCAGTCACCAGACGCCACAAGCAGGCAGATGAAGACAATTGATAGAACTCCCTCTCCTCCAGACAAACACTCACAACATCCATTAACCCTTGGATTCCACCCCGTTAATCATCTGCATTGGGTTAAAAAGCAGCAGCAACAACAACGACAACAACAACAACGACAACAACAACAACAAACCTGTTCATCTGGATCTTCTTTCACACACACACACACACACACACACACACACACACACACACACACACACATGCACATATGCACGTGCACATGCACGCACGCAGGGAATGCACGCGCACATGCACTCACACACACATATGTACGGTAGTAGTAGTAGTAGTAGTAGTAGTAGTAGTAGTAGTTGTTGTGTGTCGTGTGCACCATATAGTGCACATGTTTGAAAATGTTTCTTTTATTCATTCATTATTAAAAAAAACTACTTTAGACATTAACTCAAGGGGATGGTCAATAAACCTTGAGTTAACACTAGTAAGTGTCCGTTACAAAAAAAACAAAAAAAAACTCAAGATGCAGACTAAGGTAAAACTATGTGGAAAGTGTTTATGCTTTCCCTCACACTTCCTGAGAGGGTCAGTGATTCAGTTACAGGGCAATGTTGGTTATTTGGTATTAATAGTATGGTCTGCTGGCCAACTTGAAGTTGTATCTATGTGGCCTTGTTGGCGTTATCTGGTAAAGTCACTATGAGGTCTTGTTGCCCAAGGTTCAAGCCTGTGTGGCTTGTTTTTATTGATTAATGTGTGCTAATCGTTCTTGAAGTCTTGTTGTGAGAAAGACAAAGTGGTGAACAAAATTTCTGAAGAAATCATTGAAACTTTATTGTAAATATTTTTAAAAAATGGTTAAAAAATGTAAGAACTCCAAAGAAAAACTGCCTCTTTATTATAGGAAAGATTGAATGCAGGAGATCGTGTAAGATCGCGAGTGAAAGTTGGAGTCACGAGAAATTGTATCTGTACGACAATTGCACCTTCTCGTTTGTGTCTCTATTAGTCATTCCAAGGGTAGCCACCCCTGGTCATGGTAGTAGTAGTAGTAGTAGTAGTAGTAGTAGTAGTAGTAGTAGTAGTAGTTAGTAGTATGGTCGTTGTTGTAGTAGTGGTAGTGGTAGAAGTAATAGGAGACGTATTTGTTGTTCTTGATATTGATCTTGTAGAAGAAGAAGAAGAAGAAGAAGAAGAAGAAGAAGAAGAAGAAGAAGAAGAAGAAGAAATACTCAGTATTAGTCTTGGACTGACTAGCCATATCAGGAATGAAAGGCCGGCAAAGATGCAATTTCAGCCAATCAGACAAGAAATGCGTGGATCAGAATGGTGAAAATAGCAGCATTTCAAATGACAGCATGTTCAATTCAAGCGACGAACACTGGCAGAATACAAGCGTATTGTCTACATTGAAATGGCAGACATTGATAGAGAGCTGTAACCTGTAACGCAAACAGTGAAAGAGAGGTGTACATGAAAAAAAGCTTAACATGCTGACAGAGCTGCAGATTGATTCTGCAAAATGACAAGAAAGCAGTGATTTGGAGCGGCACAAAGTGAGCAGCTGTAATTGAAGGTGTGCGTGAGAGACATGCATGTGGCAGGGCCATGCTCAGGGGAGATAACCACGTCCTCCCACCCTCCCCACTCCACCACCAGCGGAGCACAGAGAGGTCTCTGCCAGAGGATCGATGCTGCCCGGGGGAATACTTGATGGCCTGAACGGATTGAGGCAGAAGAGAGGGGCGGGGAGTTCACGTCACTTTTTCTACTTGTTCATGCACTTTTTTTCTTTCTTAGTTCTTTTATGTAGGAAAGATGGCACCGACTCAGATTGACTGGCTATCATCTAAACCTGCATGTCTGTTTCTGTCTATCTCTCTTCTGTCTATCTCTGTCTCTGTGTCTGCCTCTGTCTGTCTGTCTGTCTGTCTCTGTCTCTGTCTCTGTCTCTCTCTTGTCTGTTCATAACTACTTCCCTCTCTCTCCTCACCTCTCTGTATAAAATATGCATCTGTGCCCTTCGCCTTATTCATATGTAATATTCAAAATGTTTTTGCCTGTGCTTACACTGCATAAAATCAGTTCAACAGCAAGTTCCCATGAACAGACCAGTCTTGGTGACTTTGATCGGACTAAAACATGAGCTTGGATGTGGGAATGTGACCTTAGTTGAAGTCACCATGACAGCAGAACATGAAGGGCAGCAGACTTTACGCCATCTGTGATGCTCTATGCAGTGAAGGACGATTATGATGATGATGCAGATCTCCGTGCTGGTTCGAAGTTTAACAAGAGACCTGCATGCTAAGTCATTGTTCATAATATATTCTAGCTTCAACCAGGCTAAAGTGACATGCATGTGTATGAGCTATTTCTGTATTTGTTTCATTAGAGTCGGCTCTGTAGAATTGTCAGGAAGGCAGGAACTTTGGGCAGACTGATCAGGCCATGAGAATCAAGGCTAGGATGTAGAATAACAGGGAGGCTAGGATGTAGAATGACAGGGAGGATGTAGAATGACAGGGAGGCTAGGATGTAGAATGACAGGGAGGATGTAGAATGACATGGAGGATGTAGAATGACAGGGAGGATGTAGAATGACAGGGAGGCTAGGATGTAGAATGACAGGGAGGATGTAGAATGACAGGGAGGATGTAGAATGACAGGGAGGATGTAGAATGACAGGGAGGCTAGGATGTAGAATGACAGGGAGGATGTAGAATGACAGGGAGGATGTAGAATGACAGGGAGCATGTAGAATGACAGGGAGGATGTAGAATGACAGGGAGGATGTAGAATGACAGGGAGCATGTAGAATGACAGGGAGGATGTAGAATGACAGGGAGGATGTAGAATGACAGGGAGGATGTAGAATGACAGGGAGCATGTAGAATGACAGGGAGGATGTAGAATGACAGGGAGGATGTAGAATGACAGGGAGGATGTAGAATGACAGGGAGGCTAGGATGTAGAATGAGAGGGAGGATGTAGAATGACAGGGAGCATGTAGAATGACAGAGAGGATGTAGAATGACAGGGAGGATGTAGAATGACAGGGAGGATGTAGAATGACAGGGAGGATGTAGAATGACAGGGAGGATGTAGAATGACAGGGAGGCTAGGATGTAGAATGACAGGGAGGATATAGAATGACAGGGAGGATGTAGAATGACAGGGAGGATGTAGAATGACAGGGAGGATGTAGAATGACAGGGAGGCTAGGATGTAGAATGACAAGGAGGCCAGGATGTAGAATGAAAGGGAGGCTAGGATGTAGAATGACAGGGGGGTCAGGATGTAGAATGACAGGGAGGATGTAGAATGACAGGGAGGATGTAGAATGACAGGGAGGATGTAGATTGACAGGGAGGATGTAGAATGACAGGGCGGCTAGGATGTAGAATGACAGGGAGGATGTAGAATGACAGGGAGGATGTAGAATGACAGGGAGGATGTAGAATGACAGGGAGGATGTAGAATGACAGGAAAGATGTAGAATGACAGGGAGGCTAGGATGTAGAATGACAGGGAGGATGTAGAATGACAGGGAGGATGTAGAATGACAGGGAGGATGTTGAATGACAGGCAGGCTAGGATGTAGAATTTCTAGGGAGGCTAGGATGTAGAATGACAGGTAGGATGTAGAATGAGAGGGAGGATGAGGAATGACAGGGAGGATGTAGAACGAAAGGGAGGATGTAGAATGACAGGGAGGATGTAGAATGAAAGGGAGGATGTAGAATGAAAGGGAGGATGTAGACTGACAGGGATGCCAGGATGTAGAATGACAGGGAGGATGTAGAATGACAGGTAGAATAACAGTGAGGCTATGATGTAGAATGACAGGGAGGATGTAGAATGACAGGGAGGATGTAGAATGACAGGGGAGGATGTAGAATGACAGGGAGGATGTAGAATAACAGGGAGGCTGTGATGTAGAATGACAGGGAGGATGTAGAATGACAGGGAGGATGTAGAATGACAGGGAGGATGTAGAATGACAGGAAGGACGTAGAATGACAGGGATGATGTAGTATGACAGGGAGGACGTAGAATGACGGGGAGGATGTAGAATGACAGGGATGCTAGGATGTAGACTGACAGGGAGGATGTAGGAATGACAGGGAGGATGTAGAATGACAGGGAGGATGTAGAATGACAGGGAGGATGTAGAATGACAGGAAGGCTAGGATGTAGAATGACAGGGAAGATGTAGAATGACAGGGAGGATGTAGAATGACAGGGAGGATGTAGAATGACAGGGTGAATGTAGACTGACAGGGAAGATGTAAAATGACAGGGAGGATATAGTAATGACAGGGAGGATGTAGACTGACAGGGAGGATGTAGAATGACAGGGAGGATATAGAATGACAGGGAGGATGTAGAATGACAGGGAGGCTAGGATATAGATGACAGGGAATATGTAGAATGACGGAGGATGTAGAATGACAGGGAGGATGTAGAATGACAGGGAGGATGTAGGAATGACAGGGAGGAAGTAGGAATGACAGGGAGGATGTAGAATGACATGGAGGATGTAGAATGACAGGCAGGCTATGATGTAGAATGACAGGGAATATGTAGAATGACAGGGAGGATGTAGAATGACAGGGAGGATGTAGACTGACAGGGAGGATGTAGGAATGACAGGGAGGATGTAGAATGACAGGGAGGATGTAGAATGACAGGGAGGATGTAGAATGACAGGGAGGCTGTGATGTAGAATGACAGGGAGGATGTAGAATGACAGGGATGATGTAGAATGACAGGGAGGATGTAGACTGACATGGAGGATGTAGAATGACAGGGAGGATGTAGAATGACATGGAGGATGTAGAATGACAGGAAAGATGTAGAATGACAGGGAGGCTATGATGTAGAATGACAGGGAGGATGTAGAATGACAGGGAGGATGTAGACTGACATGGAGGATGTAGAATGACAGGGATGATGTAGGAATGACAGGCAGGCTAGGATGTAGAATGAGAGGGAGGATGTAGAATGACAGGGAGGATGTAGGAATGACAGCGAGAATGTATAATGACAGGGAGGATGTAGGAATGACAGGGAGGATGTAGAATGACAGGGAGGATGTAGAATGACAGGGAGGATGTAGGAATGACAGGGAGGATGTAGGAATGACAGGGAGGATGTAGAATGACAGGGAGGATGTAGAATGACAGGGAGGATGTAGGAATGACAGGGAGTCTAGGATGTAGAATGACAGGGAGGATGTAGAATGACAGGGAGGATGTAGAATGACAGGGAGGATGTAGAATGACAGGGAGGATGTAGAATGACAGGGGGGCTAGGATGTAGAATGACAGGGAGGATGTAGAATGACAGGGAGAATAACAGTGAGGCTATGATGTAGAATGACAGGGAGGATGTAGAATGACAGGGAGGATGTAGAATGACAGGGAGAATGTCGAATGACAGGGAGGATGTAGAATGACAGTGAGACAGACAGCTCAGTCCATAAGAACCGAGGCTAGGATGATTTCTATGGCATTTCTAAAGGAGGCAAATTTCGAAGGCACGTGCCAAAGTGGATTGCAATTCTCTTTACAGTTAGCAATCTGGAAAATTGTGCAGAGGCCTGAAGGGAAATAATTACACAATCATTTTCAGTTCGAACCTGGTGTGTGTGTGTGTGTGTGTGTGTGTGTGTGTGTGTGTGTGTGTGTGTGTGTGTGTGTGTGTGTGTGTGTGTGTGTGTATGTGTGTGTTGTGTGTGTGTGTGTGTGTGTGTGTGTGTGTGTGTGTGTGTGTGTGTGTGTGTGTGTGTGTGTGTGTGTGTGTGTGTGTGTGTGTGTGTGTGTGTGTGTGTGTGTGTGTGAGTGAGAGAGAGAGAGAGAGAGAGAGAGAGAGAGAGAGGACAGACAGACAGACAGACAGACAGGCAGAGAAAGAGAGAGAGAGGAGAGGGAGAGAAAGAGATTCACACAGATGGAGTCATGACTATATACATATAGCCAGACAGATGCAGGTGTCTAGACTTCCATTGGCGAGCCTTTTCTGTGGACTGATCTTTGCTGTGCTGTGTCCAGCCTTGCAGGTAATCCCTGGACAGTTGAGCCCTCACCACTGGGCTTCTGCTGGCTACGTTTTTATTATTTTTTTTTAATTTGTATTATAGCTCACGTCACTGGCACTATTTTAAAGCCTCATGGCGCTGTACCAAGAAATTACTAGCCGAAGTCGTCTATATCACGGTACACGGAATGGTATTTCTAACACTGCCGTACCTTTGTTGTCATAGTCGATCATTTAAAAACACAAAACAAAACAAAACAAAACAAAACAAAACACGCGATCTGCCCGACGTCATATGAGAGGATACTTAAAACAAAGCCAACTCCATCCTTCTGACGTCATATTGCATGCCTCACCTTGCATGTCGCTTATCAAGAAGACATCTCGTTTGATATGATTTCATATTTAACATTCTAACTATTTTCATTATACAATAAACTAATACATTCCAAGGATAAGTACCGAGCACCATTCCAGCAACTTACAGAGCAGTTTGGTGTTGCAATGACTGCAAGAAATATTGAATTATAAACAAAGCCAACTCTTAGATTGAAGAAATAGGGGGAGATAAGCATTCATATCTGCAGTGGTAGATAATTCTGCCGAACTAACAGTATGTGCTTGAGTGGGTGAATGGGGAAAAACAAAATAAATGCTTCTCAAAATGAGCCTTCAGCAAGCTTATAGTCTCCAAGGGGGAGACAGTCTCCAATGGGGAGGAAACTCACTAACATATAACTCCTGGTCAGATGCCAATATTTCGAAACCTGATTGTTTCTCCTCAGTGACCGCGGAAAGTGATAATTTGACGTGACTCCTCTGCCTTTTCGGTTATAAGAAGAATGCTGTCCCAGAAAAAGGCTGGTGTGCAATACCGTAGTATGTTTGTTGAGTTAAAAAAAAAACAACAACAACCAAAGGTGCCACCTAAGAAGCGCTAGAAGAGCTAGCTTTGTTTATAATTGAATATTTCTTGCAGTCATTGCAACACCAAACTGCTCTGTAAGTTGCTGGAATGGTGCTCGGTACCTATCCTTGGAATTTATTGGATTATTGTAATTTAGTCCCTTGTGGATCCATTCCAAGAACTGGCCCTCAGCACTTGTGTCTTAAGAGGGTATCTTTTTATATTGTCTACTTTTCGCAAGAAAATGTAGCTTGTTTTGCTCTTTCATGATTTTCTTTTGCTTCTTAGGTGGCACCTTTGGTTGTTTTTTGTTGTTGAAAACTCAACAAACATACTACGGTATTGCACACCAGCCTTTTTCTGGGATAGCATTCTTCTTATAACCGAAAAGGCAGAGGAGTCAAATTACCGCTTTCTGCGGTCACTGAGGAGAAACAATCAGGTTTTGAAATATTGGTATCTGACCAGGAGTTATATGTTAGTTAGTTTCCTCCCCATTGCAGATTGTCTCCCCCTTGGAGACTATAAGCTTGCTGAAGGCTCATTTTGAGAAGCATTTATTTTACTTTTCCCCATTCACCCACTCAAACACATACTGTTAGTTAGGCAGAATTATCTACCACTGCATATATGAATGCTTATCTCCCCTATTTCTTCAATGTAAGACATGAGAGCTACCTTTGATTATATATATATAATATATATATTATATATATATATATATATATATATATATATATATATATATATATATATATATAATGATTAAAAGCAAATCTTAAAACCGGGACTACAAATTTGTTTCGAGGTCTTTCCTCTCTTCAGATCCCGTGCCAATTCTCTCTCTCTCTATATATATGTGTGTGTGTGTGTGTGTGTGTGTGTGTGTGTGTGTGTGTGTGTGTGTGTGTGTGTGTGTGTGATTTCATTCCTTTTGATTTTGCGATAATGTTTTAATTTGTAAACAAATATGTCAATGCCACCACACTAACTCTAAACAAATGAAGAAAGAGCAGAAGAAGAGAGAGGAAACCGACAGGAAACTAAGGTAAAATGAACAGCTGAACTCTTCTGCCATTCATTCCCCTCTCTGCCCCTACCCCCAGCCCCCTTCTTCACCAGTCGACTAGCCCTCTACAAGCAAACCCGGTCCACACCCCCACCTACCAAGGACCTGACCTGCTATCAGCGGACAATGTCTGTGTCACACCCTACCCATGACCTGACCTGCTATCAGCGGACAATGTCTGTTTCCCACCCTACCCATGACCTGACCTGCTATCAGCGGACAATGTCTGTTTCCCACCCTACCAATGACCTGACCTGCTATCAGCGGACAATGTCTGTTTCCCACCCTACCAATGACCTGACCTGCTATCAGCGGACAATGTCTGTTACCCCAGTCTACCCATAACCTGACCTGCTATCAGCGGACAATGTCTGTTTCCCACCCTACCCATGACCTGACCTGCTATCAGCGGACAATGTCTGTTTCCCACCCTACCAATGACCTGACCTGCTATCAGCGGACAATGTCTGTTACCCCAGTCTACCCATGACCTGACCTGCTATCAGCGGACAATGTCTGTTTCCCACCCTACCAATGACCTGACCTGCTATCAGCGGACAATGTCTGTTTCCTGGGTCGTTCACCCTGCACTTTCCTTTGTCTGATCGCCCGTGTGATCATCGTATATCTTGATGGAGGACTTAGACAACAATCTCTCTCTCTCTCTCTCTCTCTCTCTCTCTCTCTCTCTCTCTCTCTCTCTCTCTCTCTCTCTCTCTCTCTCTCTCTCTCTCTCTCTCTCTCTCTCTGCTTGTGGTTGTGTGTGTGTGTGTGTGTGTGTGTGTGTGTGTGTGTGTGTGTGTGTGTGTGTGTGTGTGTGTGTGTGTGTGTGTGTGTGTGTGTGTGTGTGTGTGTGTGTGTGTGTGTGTGTGTGTGCACTGCAATGTACAGAGGGTTGAATGTCCATTTGTCCCCCCTGCTGAATGAAGACATCTCAACGAGGAAGTCGGTTGGTACTCAGGGAAGGACAAGAAGCTTTCTTATCATCCATCGCCAGGCTAAGTGCAAAACCATGGATCACGTTGACAGTGCTGCACGAGGAAAATAACGACGTCTGCCTGTTACTTCGGTATCAATTCACCCCCATCGTCTGTCTCATTAGCTGCCCTGCTCTGGAGCCCCCTGTCTGCAAGACAATGCTGGAAATCCCCGCCAGACGTCCTCTTCTGACTGTCTTCTCTGTTCTGTGTGGGTTCTCCCTGTCAACGAGAAAAACATGTTTTTCGATTGCTCTTCCCCCAACCTAATATTCCCTCATCCTTTTCCTTGCCTAAGATATATAACCTAACAAACGAAATAAACTTTTTCAATAATACACCCTTCCTCAGTAAAATGGCGATTGACATGACAGTCACATTCAGTCATCAATAAAATGTGAATAAAACAAACTAAGATGTAATCATTTCATCTCACGAGACAAATGCATCTCTCTCTCTCTCTCTCTCTCTCTCTCTCTCTCTCTCTCTCTCTCTCTCTCTCTCTCTCTCTCTCTCTCTCTCTCTCTCTCTCTCTCTCTCCTCTCTCTCTCTCTCTCTCTCCTCTCCCTCACACACACACACACACACACACACACACACACACACACACACACACACACACACAACACACACACACACACACACACACACACCACACACACACACACACACACACACACACACACACACACACACACACACACACACACACCACATACACTCTTCACAGCATCCATATAATAGTTATGAAGTCTACCACACAGCAGTTTATGTCAAGGGCCAACAATAAACTGCAGCAACTATTCAGAATCTTCTGAGACAGAAACCGACAGCCAGTGTCTGACCAGACTGTTTCCCAGGAGATGCAGTAGCCGCATGTGATGGCATTGCTCGGGAGGACAAGACAGAAGTTCAGTCACCGCCTTTCCCTGTCTCCATCCTCATTTCTAGTTCTGCCTCACTGCACTCCTCACTATGTTTCTAAACCTCTGTCTGAGCTAATATGATCCCCCCAAACCCTCCTCTCCTTCCCTTCTGAATGGTATAAATGAATCTGCCCATGTGTTTAGTGCTAGCAGAACGTTTGGAGAAGTTCTAAACCAATGAGAAGACCCATATTGAACCCTCGGAGTTGGCACATGAAAGAGTTTATCATCATCAATTAAATAATCACACTTTGCTCAGTCCAACCTCATTCTCCAGATTGCTGGAAATCTCAACAGAAGGTCTGGTCCTGTGGATCAAGCCAAGGGAAGGAGCCAGGTGTGCATGTTGTCATGTGTTAATGATTGGTGAATGTCTGCAATGGAGATGTTCACCACCGTGACTCGTTTGATCTGTCATTCATGCCATGAAGTAGTTACTGCACAGACAGATAGCTGAACGGTCAGACAGCTTGTCACAGCTGCACAGAAAGAGAGACCAGCTTGGACACGATCCGTCTCAAGCATGTGTTACAGCATACAGTGATGATCATGAGGGCACTGGCTAGCTGTGAATGCATTGAAACCGATACTAACAAGTGTGCTTTGCTGCTTCTATACAAACATATTTGCTTTTAATGGTTCTATTCCGTTTCCCCTCAGTTTCTCTAGTCTAGGCCTTGACTCAAAAAAAATATTCTACCTTGAACGAAAGTGTGGTTTTTTTTTTTTTTTTTTTTTTCTATTTACATATTTGCTGTCTGCAGTTTTCTTTTTTTTTTCTAAGTCACAACGATGGCTAGCTTACCAAAGTCACACACACCACACACACACACACACACACACACACACACACACACACACACACACACACACACACACACACACACACACACACACACACACACGCACGCACGCACGCACGCACGCACGCACGCACGCACGCACGCACGCACGCACGCACGCACGCACGCACTCACGCACGCACGCACGCACGCACGCACGCACGCACGCACGCACGCACGCACGCACACACACACACACACACACACACACACACACACACGATCAGAGTATGCTGACAAACATCGTTTACTAAAATACTTTGGATTTTTTAAAACACAGGCAAAGGTATGTTGATTAGTAATTACCCTGAAATAGATTAAACCGAGGTTATGTTGATTAGTAATTACGCTGAAATAGATTAAACCGAGGTTACTTCGAATTGTTTCTGTAGGTCCGTGTATTTGTTTGGCTATATTTAAGATCGAAAAGGTTGTACCTGACTTGAAACGATGTTAAATTGTGTTTGTTCCTTTCTCCAGTGGTTGTGTGGATGTGTCAGGTTCAGGATTTATAGGCAAGCTTGGAACACTCCTGTTGGGGGCTGTCTCCATGTTGTTGGGGGCTGACTCCATGTTGTTGGGGCTGTCTCCATGTTGTTGGGGGCTGTCTCCATGTTGTTGGGGGCTGTCTCCATGTTGTTGGGGGCTGTCTCCATGTTGTTGGGGGCTGTCTCCATGTTTGTTTTGTTTGTTCTGCCTTGTAATTACTGCTAGGCAATTCAATGTCGTTAGCAGCATACGTTTGGAGTTAAGGGCGTGCATTTATGTCATCATGGAAACAGGAGTTACCCTACGTATTATGTCATCATGGGAACAGGAGTTACCCTACTATGTCATCATGGGAACAGGAGTTACCTTACGTATTATGTCATCATGGGAACAGGAGTTA
>CM031595.1:4052719-4077719 GCA_018398815.1 Conus ventricosus
TTTTTTTTCTTTCTTCTTTTTTTTTCCCTTTTTTTCGTTCTTTTTTTTCCCTTTTTTTCTTTTTTTCTTTTTTCGTTTTTTTTCTTTTTTTTTTCTTTCTTTTTTTTCGTTCTTTCTTTCTTTCTTTTTTTCTTTTTTTCTTTCGTTTTTTTCGTTCTTTTTTTCTTTCTTCGTTCTTTTCCTTCTTTCTTTCTTTCTTTTTTCTTTCTTTCTTTTTTCTTTTTTTCTTTTTTTTTTTCTTTCTTTCTTTCCTTTTTTTTCTTTTTTTCGTTCTTTTTTTCTTTCATTCTTTTCCCTTTTTTTCCCTTTCCCTTTTTTTCTTTTTTCTTTCCCCTTTCCCTTCTTTTTTTCTTTTTTTTCTTTCTTTTTTTCGTTCTTTCCTTTTTTCTTTCTTTCCCTTCTTTCCTTTTTTTCTGTCTTTCTTTTTTTTCCTTTTTTTTCGTTTTCTTTTTTTTCTTTCTTTTTTTCTTTTTTTCTTTCGTTCTTTCTTTCTTTCTTTGTTCTTTTGTTCTTTCCCTTTTTTTCTTTCTTTCTTTCTTTGGGGGTTTTTTGTTTCTTTCTTTCTTTCTTTCTTTCGATTTTTTTTCTTCTTTTTTTTCGTTCTTTCTTTTTTTTCTTTTTTTTTTCTTTCTTTTTTTCTTTTTTTTCTTTTTTTCGTTCTTTCTTTCTTTCTTTCTTTCTTTCTTTTTTTCGTTTTTTCTTTCCCTTTTTTTTCTTTCTCTCTTTCTTTTTTTCTTTCGTTCTTTTTTTTCTTTTTTTCTTTCTTTCTTTCCTTTTGTTTTTTCTTTTTTCTTTTTCTTTCTTTTTCGTTTTTTCTTTCTTTTTTCTTTTTCTCTTTCTTTTTTTTCTTTTTGTTCTTTCTTTCTATTTTTTTTTTTCTTTCTTTTTTTCTTTCTTTCTTTGTTCTTTTTTCTTTCTTTCGTTCTTTTTTTCTTTCTTTCTTTTTCTCTTTCTTTTTTTCTTTCCTTCCCTTTTTTTCTTTCTTTCTTTCTCTCTTTTTTTTCTTTCTTTTTCCTTTTTTTTTCTTTCTTTTTCTTTCTTTTTTTTCTTTTTTTTCTTTCTTTCTTTCTTTCCTTCTTTCTTTCTTTCTTTCTTTCTTTTTTTTCTCTCTTTCTTTCTTTCTTTCCCTTTTTTCTTTTTTTCTTTTTGTTCTTTCTTTCCCCTTTTCCCTTTTTTTTTTTTCGTTCTTTCTTTCTTTCTTTTTTCTTTCTTTTTGTTTTTTTCTTTCTTTTTTCTTTTTTTCTCTCTTTTTTTTTTTCTTTCCCTTTTTTCTTTTTTTCTTTTGTTTTTCCCTTTTTTCTTTTTTCTTTCTTTCGTTTTTTTTTTCTTTCTTTCTTTCCTTTCTTTCTTTCTTTCCTTCCCTTTTTTTCTTTCTTTCGTTCTTTCCTTCATTTTTCTTTCTTTGTTTTTTTCCCTTTTTTCTTTCTTTTTTCTTTCTTCGTTTCCTTTTTCTTCTTTCCCTTTCCTTTTTTTTTTTTCTTTTTCCTTTTTTTCTTTCTTTTTTCTTTCCCTTTTTTCTTTCTTTCTTTCTTTCTTTCTTTCTTTCCTTCTTTCTTTCTTTCTTTCTTCCTTTCTTTCTTTTTTTTCTTTCTTTCTTTCTTTCTTTCGTTCTTTTTCCCTTATTTAAATTTTTTTCTTTTTTCTTTCTTTTTTCCGTTCTTTCTGTACTTTTTTTTGCTTCCGTTTCCTTTTTATCACGTTTTTTTTTTTAGTTCTTTTTTTTCTCTCTTTTCGTGTTTTTTTTAAATCATGAAGGTGGTGGTTTTTTCTTTTTTCACCTTCCTATGATTTTTTCCCAAAAGGGAAATTTTTTATTTTGAACTCAATTATCCCAAAGGTGTTGTTTTACGGATTTTAAAAATTTAATGATGTCTTCTTCCAAATTTTTAAAAAACACTGAAAAAATATTTAATTTCATAAAACCCCTTAAACATGTTGGTTTTGTCTTTTCCCAAACTCTTTCCTCTGTCCCGTCTGTCGCCCGTCCCGTCTGACGTCTGTCTCTGGGCTGGCTTTTCTTTCTCTTTTCTTTTATCTTTCTACCTTTTTCCTCTCTCTCTCTCTCTCTCTCTCTCTTTTCCCCTTCTCTTACCCTCCTCCCTCTTTGTTGAGCGCGCGCGCGTGGGATGGGTTGTTTTGTGGGTGCGGCGTTTTCGGCGTGCGTGGTTTTGTGTGGGTGCGTGGTGCCTGCGGGGGTGCGTGCCCTGCTGCGTGCGTGCGTGGTGGTGAGTTTCGTGCGTGCGTGCGTGCGTGGGGTGCGTGGGCGCGAGCGTGTGTGTGGGTGGGGTGTGTTTTGGGGTTTTGTGTTGGGGGTGTGTGTGTGTGGGGTGTGGGGGTGGGGGAGGGTAACTCTTTGGTCTCCTGATGAAAAAGATTAAAAACGCCCTAAAACGACCCCCAAATGTTTTTAAAGGGGGTGAAATTCAAACCCTTACAGAAATAAAAACAAAACACGCAAAACAAAAGGGGACCCCTCCCCAACACACACACACACACACACACACACACACACACACACACACACACACACACACACACACACTCTCTCTCTCTCTCTCTCTCTCTCTCTCTCACACACACACACACACACACACACACACACACACACACACACACACACACACACACACACACACACAAACACACACCAAGCTTGTTCATAAACCCTGCACGTAAGGCTTTTTTTCACGGGAGAGAGAACCTCCTTGTTTACTCTGTGTGCATCATGTCAACATTTGTACATAGCGAACTGGTGCATGTAGCTGTGTCATCGTTGGACACAGGGTTATCTTTCATACAATTACCGTTTACTGCCCCTAGTCTCATTTAAAGTGTTCTTCCCTATCAACCAAATCGCGATCTCCTGTACCTGCTTATGTTCTGCAATTTATTACGTTTGACAGTATTAATCAAATCGAGGTTTCAGATAATTTAAATTCCAGTTTGTGTTCAACAAAGTAAGGGATTAATAGGCTGTCACGACCGACCCCTGGAGGTCTGCCCTGACAGGATCGGTCTAGGTGGGAGTGAAGGGAGTGACTGACCTCACACGCCCCGCAAGAGACCACACAATAAAGATTACGATACAACACCCCATTTATTCACACCAACATACACAGTCATAAATAAGCATTCCAACACACACAACATGCACAATCACAATCAAGCATTCCAACACACACAACATGCACAATCACAATCAAGCATTCCAACACACACAATATGCACAATTGTAAATAAACATTTCACCATACGACGTACACAATCACAATCACAGCATTTCAACACATATGACATATACACAATTATAAATAAACATTTCCAGCATCCATCCCTTCCCACACCATGGAGTGCCTCACACCCCTGCCTCTCCAAAGTCTATTGGGAGCACCCTGTCGCACTAGGTGCTCCAAACCGGGTCGGTTCTTGAAGAGAGTCGTTCAAGGCCGACACCCTTGACACGCACAAGCAGACAGTGAAGAGCGCGTCCTGGGGGAGGGGGAAACGTGGCGTTGTTACTGGAGGTCCTGGACGGGGATCAGGGCCGGCCAGTCAAAACCACGGGCTTTTCTACCAGAACGTGGTCCCGACCAGTGCGTGATCCCAACCAGCGCGCGGGTACCAACCAGAGCGTGGCCCCAACCAGCGCGTGGCACCAACCAGTCCGCGGTCCCGACCAGAGCGTGGCCCCAGCCAGCGCGTGGCACCAATCAGTCTGCGGTCCCAACCAGAGCGTGGCCCCAACCAGAGCGTGGCCCCAACCAGCTCGTGGCACCAACCAGTCCAGGCTCCGGGTGAAGCCCCCGGGAGGGGGGAAAAGGTAGCTGGGAGGAGAGAAGAAAGGGAGGGAAGGAAGAAGGAAGGGCACTGGAACCCCGCCGTCAGTACAATCTGACCCATGCTGTCAAATCCTAACAGCCACTCGCATGATGGGCGAGGGGAGGTCTACTAAATACACCAACAACACCAGCTCAACACAGACCTGAGCATAACACAGTAAACCAATCAAATCAAGAATGTTTGTTAAAGTCTTCTCACACGAAGCAGGTAAAAGACTGCATTAAATCAACAGGCTATAAAACCAATATGAATTATCTTCACCCTTCTCTCACTCACGTTTAACAATTTCCTTTCTTAGGAAATAAACCAACACAGCGACCATCGCTTTATAACTGCCACCACATTTGCAAATAATAATTCAATGGCATAATTGTCACATTTTATAGCCACATTTCAAAATAACACAAATCTCTAACCACGCATCCGAACGACAAATCATGCGTACGCACGCTCGCAACATAAAACTCGTTCTCCTTGCACACACAAACAGACGGTGGCCGAAGGATAAGAGTCCGGTGAATGTGACAGGGGCGGACGAGCGAGACCAAGCAAGTACCAACCCTGAATCACCAGGTTCTCTCCCATCCCCACCGACTACCGCATCACCAGATGCATAAACAGGAGAAAGAATTTTGGATATAATTTAGAATGGCCAGGTTAAAGATTGAATTAACCAGAGAAAGGTCTCAAACAATATTTCTTTTACAATTTTGCAAACAAAAGAAAATTGCGCAAAAGAGAAGAATAAGCCGGCTAACAACAACAAACCAAAACAAACAAACCACGAAACTGATGCTTACCAGCTACCGTGGGTGACCCCGAAGAGGCGGGTCAAACGACTCTCTCTGCCCTCTGTCCAGTCGAGAGGACAGAGGCACAGGTGCGGAAAAAGAAGAAGTGATGTCCCTCTCCTACAGGCCGACTGTAGGAATTGAAGATACGACTGTACCTTCGACGATACGGTGAAGAACCAAGACCGGAGCAGGCGCTCCCAGAGACATCTTCCGCTCGAGTGAAGAGCTAACCTCCCTCAGCGATGGCGGCCAACATGCCACGCTACGTCACAGAGTGAGCATACTTCAAACTAAAAGAAATGAAGCACGTGCGACAGGTAAAAAGACAGGCGAGAGGCCGATAGACAGCAAGTTCGAGAGAAAGATACCAGCCACCCGTGAACCTGCAGGATGAATAGCACGGGCAGTGGAATTAGAGAGAGAAAGAGAGAAAGCAAACCGAACGTGAGCTGAACTACACCAAGGTGCAACCGCACCACAAGCCACACTAAGGGACGGACACGTGACAACAACAACGATAATAAACAAATGAATTAATTCCGCCACCCAGTTGGGTCAAACGTCGTAGGCCTCGTGACAAACTCGTGACATAGGCTATGTCAACAAAGTAAGGGATTAATAGGCTATGTCAACAAAGTAAGGGGTTAATAGGCTATGTCTTCAATAAACGATGCGAGCTCATTCATTGTGCATGTGTGTCCGGCAGGGAGTTTAGTCTAGTTCGGATCATCCTCTGGAGGCGGGGGTTGGGGTGTCGGTGTATCCTTGTACTTCTGTGGCTTTGGTGCGACATTTGCCATGTGAATAAGAAATGTGAGTATTGAGCGTGTAATTATCCCAGAATGGAAGCCAAAAGTACTCATTTTTGTGCACTATTTGCTGATTATTTTTGCCTACCTCTTTTACATCTCTCTCTCTCTCTCTCTCTCTCTCTCTCTCTCTCTCTCTCTCTCTCTCTCTCTCTCTCTCTCTCTCTCTCTCTCACGTTATTCACAGATCTTTAGGAGTGAGTCTCAGTAATGTGTCTTGCTAGCTAAAGAGCACGGTGGTGTTTTGCCCACACATCTGCTGCCAATTTGGTGCCATGAGGGCAAAGTGATGGACTCTGTTAGTGTGTTCTTGTCATAGTTCCTAAGTCAATGACAGGCTCCAGTGTACGTTGAAAATGAGACTGTCATACAAAGAAAAGAGTTTTTTTTTTTTTTTGGCCTGGAGTTGCTGGTGTGGACTATTATATTAGGTCACCCACCTTTTGAGTCACAGACTGAAAACAGCAACGAAGTAGGCCAGCAACAACGCAAACAAAGGAAAGGAAAGCTGAGACAAAGGATGGCAGACAGACGGAGAGACACAGATTGACGCACAGGTCAACCAAGACAGTTGTTCGCTGATCATGCCCAAGGGAGGTAACAACGCCACTGCCAAACCCCTAGCTTAGAGAAGCGGCTTTGTGAAGATCGATCCGTGCTTTGGAAGTGCCTGTCGGACCAAACGACTTGTCTTTCTTTCTTATGTCTGTCTTTTCTTTTCTTTTCCTTTTCCCTTTTTTATTTGTCTTTTCATTTTTTTCTTCCTTTCTTTCGCTTTCATTCTTTCCTTTTCTTTAATAGTAAGAGATGGGTCGGTTTTCAACCAAGCGCGTGTTACTTCTGTTCACAAATGTGGACATGTTCCGGCAGTGAGGACAGGCGGGGGAGGGCGGTCAGGGTGAGAGCGAGGATGAATGGATACATGAGAGCTTGTGTTTCCTGTGTGTATTTATGTGTGTGAGCAATGAGAAAGGAATGGGAACTATGAGTTGGTACTGAGTGAGGGGAAAGGCAGGGTCTGTGGGGAAGTCTCCAAACTGGATGAGATCGTTCAACCGGGAGCTAGTTTATGTTATAAATACCTGTACCTTCCCAACGACGTGAGCGATATTTTCATCCAGACACTTCCAATAGTTTTGTTACATTCATTTTTATTAAGTTTCCTTATACTTCAATTGATGCAGTGTGTTGAGTCGTGAGTGTAACGCCCTTACCTTAATGGCTTGTTAAGCTGAAGGCAATACATACTCAAAGCGTCAAAAGTCTCTCTCTCTCTCTCTCTCCTCTCTCTCCCCTCTCTCTCTCTCTTCTCTCTTTTCTCTCTTGTAAATCACGCTGTAGATCGACTCTCTCTCTCTCTCTCTCTCCCCTCTCTCTCTCTCTCTCTCTCTCTCTTCTCTCTCTCTCTCTCTCGTAAATCACGCTGTAGATCGACTCTCAGTCTCTCTGCCTCTCTGTCTCTCTCTCTGTCTCTCTCTCTATCTCTCTCTCCTCTCTCTCTCTCTCTCTCTCTCTCTCATGGCGTTTAACATATGGCCGTGTGCTAGTTTTCTATTTGGCTTTAAGCTTCTTAAACACCCAGCCAGATGGCAATATTATGGTGGTGCTTCCCTACCCTTTCCCTAGGCTGTGAATGCTGTCATTTATTTGGATTATCTTTTAGTTCATTTAATATTGAATCAGTTCCATTTCATGTCCCTCCTCTGCATTACAAACGTGGTGTGAACAGGGTAATTACAGGAGGAGGAGTAGAAGGAGGAGGCGCAGGAGGTGCTGGAGTTAGAGGAGAACTGGCAATCCCGGTGTCGCTCAGGGAATAACTCGCACAGGGCCTTTCTCTCCCTCCTTCCTCATTTAGCCTTAAAAATACTTGGGAAAGCAGTCACACCATTCCCTCTTTCCTGAAAATAAGAACAAATCACGCGGATCAGGTGGAAAAAAACAAAACATGAGGAGATGGTTCAGGTATTTTTGGAATACTCTCTCTCTCTCTCTCTCTCTCTCTCTCTCTCTCTCTCTCTCTCTCCTCTCTCTGTCTCTCTCTCTCTCTCTCTCTCTCTCTCTCTCTCTCTCCTCTCTCTCTCTCCTCTTTTTCTCTTCTCTTCTCTCTCTCTCTCTCTCCTCTCTCCAAAGCATGATTGAATGTTATCGACAACACTGGGATAATAAAAAACCCCACAAAAAACTTAATAGTGGCAAACATGCAACATATCGTTTCCTTCAAACCCTTTGACAGCCTGCGAAATTATTAAACTGATATTACAATTCCTAATTTCGCAAATGTTCGTGAGATTTCAACTTGGTATTAATGATTTGAATGTCATCAAAGATACACACTAAACTCCAAAACCTGTCCATTTCTGTAACCAAATCGAGGACGAAATATATATTTCAATATTGCTTGTCCATCCTATAAAGATTTAAGTGATAAATGTATTTGGCCTCATACTAGAAATGTTTATCAAGTGTCATTCCTTCTTTTACTGCAAAATGAAAAGAGAATTGTAACTCGATCTGTAGCTAAGTTCATTTTAAAGCACTAAAACGAAGAGAGGAACTGTTATCAGTTAACACACAAATGCCAGAGTAATTTCAGGAAGAACATTTTGCTATGCAAATATTTTCTGTCATAATTTTTCAGTACATGCGCCGCATGCGTGTGTGTTCTACTTTTGTTCTTGACCTCATTGCAGATAGTCGGTGACTTTTGCAATTAAACTATTTGAATTTGAGTTTGAGTTTGAGTCTCTCTCTCTCTCTCTCTCTCTCTCTCTATCTCTCTCCTCTCTCTCTCTCTCTCTCTCTCTCTCTCTAATTACGCTGGGTATGGCCATGTGCTAGTTTTCTATTTGGACATAAGCTTTATGACACCCAGCCAGATGGCAATTCATGTCGTGCTTGCCTATCTATCCCCAGGCTCTTTTCATGGTTGCTGTGATTTATTTGGATTCTCTTGTATTTGGTTTTAGCTTGAATCAGTTCCATTTCATTTTCCCTCCTGTGCATTTACAAACGCGATATGAACAGGGTAATGGTGGAGGAGAGCTGGCAATCCTGGAGTCGCTCCAGGCAATAACTCACACCGGGCCGTTTCTCTCCCCTCCTTCCTCATTTAGCCTTCAGCGATGACTACAGATAGCAGCCCGCACCCTTCCCCCTGTCCTATAAATAACTACAAACCACGCGAATCAGGGGAAAAAAGCTATGAGGAGGTGGTTCTGGTATTATATCAATGACAGAATGCAACCCTTGTGTGTGTGTGTTTTGTGTGTGTGTGTGTGTGTGTGTGTGTGTGTGTGCGTGCGTGCGTGCGTGCGTGTGTGTGTGTGTGTGGTGTGTGTGTGTGTGTGTGTGTGTGTGTGAGGTAAATAAACGGGAGAGAGGGGCCGAGGTTCGTTGTCTGAAAAGGGGAATTGTCACAATCAAATCATGGTTGAAACGTAAACACGTTGTTTTGGTCTCCTGCTGATTAGAAATGCAAAACAAGCTGTGGACAAATGCTATAATCGAAAGAAAATAAGACAGAAGAAAGCGGGACAGCCAATTCATTTATCACAGCACATGGTTGTTGTGTGGCGTGTTGTTTGTTCTGTAAATGGAAAGGAATGTGCACTTTGACACATTGTATCTGATTGCATTATTCGATGTGATGAGTACTACACATATTGATATGCTGATGTATTCACTTGGAGAGAGAGAGAGAGAGAGAGAGAGGAGAGAGAGAGAGGAGAGAGAGAGAGAGAGGAGGAAGAGAGAGAGAGAGAGAGAGAGAGAGACGGGGAAAAAAAATCTTAATTGCACACTCCATTATGGACTCTACATATGATCTTAAAGAACGAGCATTGTCAACTAACACAGACCAAGCTCTACACCCTGTTCATTGCAGCTAAAGACACAGGAGACTCTCTTCCACCTATCACCCCACGCGGTTCATGGATCATTTTACAACAACCTCCTCCATCCAGCCAGCCTGTGAGGCGCTGGACGTCTGACCCCTTAGCACTACTGCACATTGCTCTGCAGACACAGTGCCAGACTCTCTCTCTTGTCGTCTGCTTCTCGTTCCCTGCGGAATCAATTAGATGTACTGACCAACCTTTTTGTTCACATTCTTTCTCGCTCTACACTCTCTTTACTTGTCTACAACCTCTTTCTCTCTGTCTTGAAGTTTGGACTGCGCCGGACTCTGAATGTTCCACTCCACCATCAGTCTGCATAACTT
Organism: Conus ventricosus; assembly: GCA_018398815.1. Taxonomy (NCBI): domain Eukaryota; kingdom Metazoa; phylum Mollusca; class Gastropoda; order Neogastropoda; family Conidae; genus Conus; species Conus ventricosus. The sequence continues at coordinate 4,062,385 of CM031595.1, forward strand.
GATAACCGCCATGAAAAGAGCCATTATCCGGACTAAAAGGGAAATAGTAAAAGTTTGCTGCAAGCCTGTAAACTTAGACAAATATTTGCCTCAGAGCACAGACGGAGACAAATCAGGTTTTCTGACCTTTTCCATCTCTAGAGTGTAGTCCAAGAAATGTGTGGTGCACAGATCTGTCAATGCTACCCCAAAGACCGTTCTATGGCTGTAATAACTGGAACAGCAAATTTACAATGTGTAGAGTGCAGTGTATGGTGTACAAAAGTTGCTTGATGTTAACATCAGCCAAAACGTATGTATTTCTAGTCAAAATAATTATACCAAACCAAATCAATCCGTTCATCAATTCCTCAATTAATTAATCGATCAAACAAATTATATTGCTAACCTGTCACTCACTTACTCTCTCACTTACTCATTCCCTCAATTGCTCACTCACTCATTCACTCACCCACGCACTAACTTCACTCACTTACTCATGCACTCACTCATTCACTCACTCACGCACTAACCCACTCCCTCGATGAATTGATTGAACAACCAGTGAATGGACGAATCAATCAATCAATCAGTCCATCAATCAGTCACCTGTCACCAACACACCAAATTGTGGTCACCAGAAGCCAGACGCAGGCAGGTAAAGACGATGTGCACAATGTGTAACTCCCCCCTCCTCCAGACAAACACTCACAGCATCCACTGGCCCTGGCATTCCACTTCTCTTATCATCTGGATCAGGTGAAAGACCACTCACTTCTGGAACTTCACGCGCACACACACACACCACACACACACACACACACACACACACCACACACACACACACACACACACACACACACACACACACACACACACACACACCACACACACACAAACTATTTAGCTAGTGCTATGTAAATGTCTGGACGGTGCGAGTGTGTATGATGGTGTAGTGGTGTGCTGTGGTTGTGAGGATGCATGGGGTATGATCTGTATGAGGTGTGTGCATTGCATTGCTTTGTATGAGTATTTATGTGAGTGTGTGTGTGTGGTGGTGGTGTTGTGTGAGTGTGTGTGTGTTTGTTGTGTGTGTTGTGTTGTGTGTAAAATGATGGGACGCCAATGGTGATAGCTTGTTGTTTCCGAATGAGCAGATTCCTGATGAAGGCTGAAACCGAAAATAGTGAGAAAGAACGAAAGTGGAAGAAAACAGGCACTGCATGTGATATCTTTATTTGTTATCATTATATACCTACATGGATACTAATCCTGCCCTTCAACTCTAGTGCGAGTCAGACTTATAGCAAGTTTTTCTGGAGGGAATATATAATATAATATATATATATAAAATATATAATATATAAATATATAGTAAAAATATATAGATATTCCCTCTCCATTTTTATATATAAATAAATATATATATATATATAAATATATATTGATAAAAAAATATATTATATAATATAATATATATAAATATATATTTATATATTACATATAATATATATATATATATATATATATATATAAAGATAAATAATATATTATATATATATATTATAATAAAACCAAGTTAAAAGAGAGTCAAAAACTATCTACAAATTTGTTTTTCAAGCGTGTTGCGCTGTCATCTGATGCATTTTGGTTTGCCCACCGCCGATGATATTGGCGTGTGGGCTCCCGTTTGCGGTGTTTGCACGTGCGGGTTGGCTGCCGTGATTTTTTTGGCTTTCAGATTTGTTTTGGGTGTGTTCACTAACAATCGATTTCCCATTTAATGCTCATTTGTTTACTATTTCTGTTTTGGTGTTTAAAGTTGCTAAGTATGTTGCATAGTATTAACCATTTTTCAGTTAAACAAGGTAGCACCTTTTGAAACATTGCTGTATGGTGATGCTCTTTATAATGATTTTCAGGATAATTTGTAGCTTTTTGTTTCGTCCTTTAAGTATCCGCAATATATTTGCTCAGTCTTCAGTTTTTCTTTATTAAATGACTTTTGTGGTTTGCATATCTGAGTTTTGAAGTGGTTTTCTCAGTGATCCCTAGTATGTTACTTTTCATTTTCTGATGTCACAGTAGCCTGGTATACATGTTGTTGTGAAGAACAATTAATTTTAGTGTGCACTGCTCCTTTCTGTGCAATTTGCCAAATATCCTTTCTTCACCCTCTTTGCTGTATTGATTTTCATTTTGTTGATGCGTCAATTAGGTTTTTTTATGGTTGGGCATACATGAGTACTATAGTTTGACAGTGTTTTTTGTTAAATATTTTGGACAGTTTGTCTTCTTTTGGGAATGAAGTTGTTAGAATTGAAGAATTCTTTCCCTAAGTTTGTTTTGAGTTTCCCGTCGTATGGGGGGTTATACCAGATTTTTTCTTTTCTATTTTTCTTTGGCTTTGTTTGTTGGTTGTTGTCTGGGTTGTATCTACTTTGTAAATGTTAATCCACTTTTTTGTAGTCCTCCTTTGTAACTACAGCTGCAATTGTTTGAACACACTCTCTCATTGCATTACAGGTTGATATTCCTCTTGTTTATGCCATGTATGGTCTATAATAGTAGATGGTGGTGTTACTTTTTGTGTACATAAAGAGGTGTAAACGTTTGGGTTTTCTTGTTATGGTATAATATAAGTGATTGTTGAGATCCAGTGTTATGTCAATGAAATCACGTACCTTTATGTATGCTTCAATGGGTAATCTTAAGTTGTGGTTTTTGAAGATTTAGCATATTCTTTCTTTCTTTATTTCGATGTTCATTGGTATGTTGGTCAGTGCACAAGCCAGCCATCGCTCTGTATAGTCCGACTTTGTTCCCCGTGGTTCCGAGGTTTTTTCTTGATGTTGGACAGCATGAATATCCGACCATTCAACATTTTCTCGCACCATCATATGACCCCATGGTCCAACGGCAATGGTGGGTTTCTGGTTGTTTTCCCTGATCCAGGTTCATTATTGCTGTTGTAGTAAATGTTTTCTTGTGGAGAATGATTTCCATTTCTGACCCTGTTATGTCCTGTGTTGTTACTGCAACTTCAGGGCTTTGGTGAGTATTCCTCATCTATAGATGGTTAGAAGTCTACTATGTCAAATGTGATGAATACAGTCATGTACGTAGCCTCACATCAAGGCCTGGGACTGCACCACACATTAGTTAGTAAATAATCATTCCCCATGCCACAACGGAAACAGGAAGAATTTCATGTGGCTTGACTAGTGTAGCGCGACCCCAAATAAATAGGGAGTATACTCGTAAAGAACCACATGTGTCATTCGGTGAAAGTGACCACTGAGTGATAGTTTAACAAGCTTGGTAAGTTTCTGGTCATGTGTTTTTGAACACTGAGTATGCACTCACTAGAGGAAGGAGGAAAGAATCAGTTTTAACCCAGCAATGCCTAGAGACTCGAAACCTGTCAGACTTGGGTCCTCGCTGCTGACCCGTCCATTACCAGGTTAGCGATAGTATAGATGGGGACAGCTCACAGGGAAAACTAAGGAAAAGAGAAAGAAAGAATCATAAGTTGAAGAAGAATGTACTTACACGACCCTTATTCGAGTTTTCCCTTCAACCTTTTAACCCTACCGCCCTTCACCCTTCACCTTTCAACCCCGTAGTGGTTGACAGATGGCCATGGTGTTGTGAACACACCGGTAGGCACCCCAGGAATTAAGGACACCAGGAGAGAGTCGGTAACTCGTCATCCTCACCAGGGACATGAAAGACGAGGGAGAGGCATTTGGAACTCATCTCTCTCTCCAGTAGACAAAAGAGTCGAGGAGAGGAAGTCGGAAGTCATAATCTCCAGACGGAGAAATTGAGGGGCGGAGATAATGTCTTAGAAGAGACAGGGAATCAGAAAGGAAGGCGATCGTAAACGGATGCAGGCATAGCATCCATCAAGATGAGAGAATCATTTATTTTCCTGGTCGGAGTTTGTGCCAATGTTGTGGGAGCGTGACTATTATTGAAGTCATGAGTGAGTTAGTTTGCCTCTCAAGGAAGAGTGCTAACCTTATTAAATTTATTATAACGTGTTTGATGTGGATTTGTAAAGTGTTTTTCCCCGAAGGATTAGGGAGAAGAAAAAACCAATCGTAGTGCGCCTTTGATGATTGAGAAAGCGTAGTGCTATGAGTAAATGCTGTCAAGAATGCGCAGTGCAAAAAGTGACAGTGTGACAAGTGGTGACCCCCCGACGTCCAGTTTCACCGACGTAGCTGCCGTTTTGTTTCCCCTAGAAAAAAAGAAGAAAGATTTCTAATTTGTACCTTCAAGGAAGGATTTTCTATTTGTATGCCCCTTGGGGGCCAATAAAAAAAAAAAATTTTGATTTGTACCCATCATGGTTTGAGGAAGAAAAAATAAAGAATAAAAAAGATTTTGATTGTACCCTCAAGTTTGAAGGGAAGAAAAAAGAAAAGAAATTAGTTAATTATTTATAGTGTAAATATTTGCATTTTGTTGTTGTTTTTTTACGATTGCTATATGTGTTATAGGGAGGTTGACATTTCTTTTGTTGCTCTACTCCGTTAAGAGGTTTTTTTTGGTAGGATTTTATTTTTGACCCTGCATTTACCTCAGTACCATAGCTCACAACCTCCTCTTGCTCGAACCAGGCAGCCAAGGGGCAGGCGTTGAGAATCGCTGTCCTTCCCCAAATATTTAGATTTTTTGTCCCCTTCCCCAGGACCTGATAGCCCCACCTCTTCCTGCGTTTAAGCAGGGGTGCACCCCCCCCAATTGGCGTTGGGGATCGATAGTCTTTCCTTCTCGTAATTATCTATTTCTTTCCCTTTCCATTGTTTCATTTTGATTTTTCTCCCTTGCCCCTCAGAGTGTGATCCAACTTCTCCTTCTCCTCCGTCACGCTAATATGTGTAGTGGTGAGTTGATTACCGCTCAGCCCAAATATACATCATTATCTTTGATTATTTTTTTTTCTGGGTGTGGTGCGAGATATCTTTGAATTTGGTGAATGTGCCTATATTAATTGATTGTTATATTATTTTGGCATTAAGCAGTAGTGTTTTATATTGTGAGTGATTTGTGTTTTTCCTCGTCTCCAGTTTCACTGGGGACAGTGACCACAAGGTCTGATCTGAGGCTTCTTTTGCTGTTCTGATTTTCTCCACTGTTCCGAACCTGTTGTATCCTTTCATTTCCTTTCACCCCCCATTTTTCAAAAACTCTACACTTCCTCACAATAAGCTCGCTAACTAGTTTCTTTTCAACATTTTCATCTTTTAGGTAGATTTCCGCTAGTTTGTGTTTCTCCCCTCTTTTTAAATTGTTTGTGCTTCCATTTGTTTTGTAAATTTATATTCATTTTATCTGTATAAGGCGGTGCATTTGTTTTTGTAATTCATTTGAATTAAGTAAGAAAGAAAGACCGAACAACAAGAACATTTAAGATCAAAAACTTTTATATATAATTTATTTTCAGAAAACTTTATTGTGTTTTTCCTTTCAGGAAAAAACATATTGCATTGAACTTCAATTATTTTTAAAATTCCAATTTAAGCAGTTTGCAAATTAATTTTGGAAAAATACATTCCTTTGGATTAATATCTACCCTGTTTTAGGTAAGCTGTTTTCTGATTACACCGTAAATTGAATTCTTTTTTGTAAGAAACTATAATTACATATTTTGTGAAATAATACAACATCATCATATAACGCCTTATTGTTATTCAAACTTAGAAATTGTGTTTGTGTTTTAATCCTGTTACTGTTCTTATGGATGATTTGATAAATATGTTAAACAAGCGGAACGCATGGTTTTGATGGATAAAAACTACCAACTATGTGCAACAATGCATAGATAGGCAGACAGGCTAATACAAGTAGGGAAGCTGAAGAAAATAGACTACAGAGGGAAGCTGAAAAAAAAAGATTACAGGAGGAAGCTGTAAGCTGAAGAACGTCAATTTAAGTTGAGGCAGATTAGAACAGAGACAGATGCCGAAATTAAAAAGAATACAGCTCGAGAGAACCTCACCAGTCGGTTCCGCAAGCTGCACCTCAACCAAAAGCGCGGCATATATTTCCAAAGTTACCGCCTTTTTTGAGGAAAAAAAACGATGACATTGATAGTTTTTCTTTTCCCGATTTGTAAAGTCAACGCAACGTCTTGTGGTTGGCCAAATTAAAGTGACATAGTATATTGCGTCGTTTTTAAGTTTAGCGCTTTTACACTGTACCAATCACATGCCAGCGAAAACAAAAATTAACCTTTGATCATTTGAAAGAAGAACTCCTCTAAGAAATTTCCATGTTCGCGATCGTATTTCGCGAAACGACCCGTTCTGTGCGCCCTGACAAAGGAGAAATCGTTTCGCGTCGTTTCTGATCCGTATGAGTCATTGTTTGGATCGATGGAACGAATTATCAAAACTAACAAAACATTTCAATCACACTGCGAGATCTCCTTCCGTAATAACAAACTTTTCCAGAGAGCGTGAGCAAATGATCTGGCCACTTTCCTTAAAAAGAAAGGCAATTTGAAAAGTTGAGGATAATAGTGTCAGCTGGCTGATCAGTATTTATCGCTCACAACCAGATAATGGGCGTGGCTATGTAAAGAGAGAATTTTCCGATCTTGTATCTCATGCGTCATGAACTATCCCCTCAGGACAGGGAAGTTACAGAAAGGATATCGTGGTCATTTCTGATCCTCGAGGATATTCTTATCCTAGAACGTACAGGAATCTTTTCCTGCGTTTCGAGTGACTTTCGTCAGTACCAGTACTCACCGCCGGAAAGACCCGTATACTACTACTCAGCAAACGATCCAAGGTCGGGGGACAACGACCACCACTAACCTTTTGGGCCAGGTTCGTGACAGAACCGAAGTTCACAAAATCAGTCAGCTGCCGATCAGACAATCGAAGTTTTCTATCGAATTGCAAGTTCCATATTTGAAAAGGAATTGGCACTTTCGAAAGCCAAGAAGAAATCAAACCCGCATTAGTCTCCACTGATTGTGAAGAAGGCCTTGTTTTGGGTCAACCACATCAAGCTGTTGATGGACTGGTGTTAGAAACGGAGCCATCAATGTTTGCAGGGCTTTGTTTTGTCGAGACACTGGTGCACCACCGCAGGTGTCACGGAAATCATTCGTGCTTCAAAACCAGAATCCTCAACACTGACCAAAAGTGTATCGTGTTTGACAAATTGAAACGTTCCGCTGGCGAAAATTTCATCGCTACACCGTACACTCCGGTTTTTCTTATCCGCTTGTCATTGATAACCCAGTCTGCGACTTAACTTGGGCAATTTGACCAGGTTCGCTACAGTAACATGGAGGTGCTGGAGGAACGATAGTTCCTTTCTAGTGAGTACTAGATCAAACGTCATAGAGGCAGGAAAGGCTACAAAGCCGCTAAAAGTCTCAAAGACTGGATTAACTCCTGATTACCCCAGATTGATCAGAAAAGAAAGCAGGAAAAAGACTAGACCCTGCGACGGTACTTTCAGCTGCTACACAGAAACAGTAACGGACAAACTACAACGGACAAACCACAAACATACTGGACTCTGACATTCCTCTACAGGTGTGAACCTGGACCAGGGACAACAAACAAGTTGTCGTTCCAAAACCCTTGAGAGACAGTACAACAACACGGCACATGATTCATTTGTTCGCTGGTCACTTGTGGGAATCAAAAAGTGGTGGGGTGTGGACATTAAAGATAGTTCTGATTCTTTGTTAATTGGCCAGGTGACACAAAGGAAGTTACAAAATCCTCCGCTCATGTGACATCTGCCAAAAGACATCTCAGAAAGGTCGCGTCCCTGTGCGAACCTTGCCACAAAATGCCTCCATATCCGATCCATTTCGAAGGTAGCTATTGATCTTGTTGGCCTTTACACTGTCTTCATCCGGACACTCGCTATATCTTAACTTTGGGTGGATACAGCGACATGGTATCCAGAGGCAATTCCACTGAAGAAAATTGGATACAGTTTCTGACGCTTGAAGCTTTACTTAGCGATTTTCCAGAGTGGGTCTTCCAGACGAAATGTCTCAACGGATTGTGGTACGCAATTCATTACCGATCTCAAAGAGAGAAATTACAGACTGATGACAAACTCTTCCATCTCAACCACGCATATCAACCCAATCGAATGCATGGTTGAACTTTCAATGAACGATTAGAAGACCAATGGTTCAGAAAAGGATGCAAGGCAGGAAACCCCATGAATGATCGTTTCATACCGCATTGCTTTATGCATACAGGAAATGCCGAACGAAAACGCTGGGATTTTCACCAATTCTAGCATCTTTTTTTTCGGACACTACCAGGGTCCTTTGGATCACGATACACAATGACGAAAAAGAACGACATACCCGACAGTAAAACAGTTACCATACGTTTAATGAACTGCATAATCGTTAGAAGGATGCATGTAGCTTGCTCAACAGTCCGTCTTATAGACAAAACCAGATGTGTACAAGCATTGCAGACAGAAAAGCAAAGGCACGTTCCTTCAGTGTAAGGGGAATAAAGTCCTTGTATTACTCACTGATTAACATAACAAGCGTCGTGTTATGTGGAAGGTCGCTTTCCATTGACGGAAAAACTTTCTGCATGTAAATTATAAGATCAAAATGGCAACCACTGAGAAGGAATTTCATGTAACAGTTGAAGAATTAATGTTGACCGTACAAATGTTGCCATCAACCAGTCAGTTGATGTTATATGTCCTGTGTCAGAAACTGAGTCAACAAGACAGACATTAATCATGATGAATTTTTGTACCCAATGTGTAACGTACAGGGACAGATCAAAGGTTAATAGAACAGCAAATGTAGGAGTGTAACATCTACCAGTGCAGATGAATGTTGGTACCCCTTCCTATTCTGTCTATCAAGGTGAAACCAATAGAGGATGTGGGTTCTGTCGAATGATTTGTCTACAATTCAAACAAACTCACAGACATGTTGAAAGACTTACAGGATGTGTAGACGGATACCCCAGGTACAGTAACTGGTTATGAACCCCATAGTATTCAGTTTAACATCTGAAATACCACTGCGGCGAGCGTTTTTTTTCCAGCTCAGAAGGGTTTTCGTTTGAACTAGCGAGACCATCAAAATTCGGTGCAAGTTTTTCATACTCTCGAGTTTTTGGTCACACTAGTTTCATGGAAAAATGATGCCAGAGGGAAAGAAATGGAAAAGATTTTGTCCTTTTACTTAAACCCACTACAAAGAAACAGATCAGTCACTCAACGGATTGAGTTTGTCCTACTACATGACGAATAAGTACCCCAACATTTGGCGTCCCTAGACGGCCCCGTTGACTGAACTTACGAAAGGACGAAGAACAAAATATTGTGGAGGACTGATGAGTGCCAGAAGGCTATTTGAGTGTGTATTTCAAACACCCTCAACTCATTGTCCTGTTTCTTTTGTTACCCTCCCTCTCAGAAGACTTTAATTTGAGAACTGATGCCAGTTCTAAAGAATGGGAGTCGGTACTGTGCAGAAAAAAAGGCTTAGTTTTACATCCATTGCAATCGCCAGTAAGAAAGTTCTCAAAGACACAAGAGAAATACTCCACTATTGAGAGAGAGTGCTAGTCTATGTAGGGACATGAGAAGTTCGCCAGGTTCTTTGACAGGAAGAAAGTTTCGGTTTACAGACTGACCAATAGGCCACTGACGTTCTTGAAATCGTCAAAGACTAAGAACAGCAGATTATAAAGATGCTTTGGCATTGCCGGAATTCCATTTACATTGAACCATTGCCTTGAACCCAAAATATCGTCATGGCATATTTATTGTCACGTTTAATATTCAAGGACACATGTAACTGCTTCAAAGGAAAGAACTAATCCTGTTTTGTCTTTCTTAATGATACGGTGTGATCACTTTGGACAGTGCATTGTATCTACTGGGTGGGGAAAGGGATAATCAAGGTATTATGCATAATTGCTTGTTGAAGTGACTATATTTTTTACAGCAAAACTACTTGATGGTGTTGTATTACATATCTAATCCAGCTTATTCTTTCGTAAGACAATGAAAAAAATCATCATGTACTATTTATGTCTAACTTGCTTGTGAAGATTAATATATATGTAATGTGTGATTAGGACAAATTAACCCTTTAGAAAAGTAATAACACATTGTTTTGATTGTGCAAGGAGACAAACCCTGGTTTATCATTTGCCTGTCAACAATGGAAAGCATGTGACTTTTCAATGGACATATAACATAACATGTTGGAAAAAAACTGTTTTCAACTAATTTTAAATTGTTTACTATGCTATTGAGAAACCTTTACACTTGGGAAATATTCCTCATTTTCATGAGGGTTTTTGAACACAGGAAGTGAGACAATGATCAAGGACAATATGTGCTTCACATCCTTAATCTATGAAGACACTTTGTACTTTGAAATGATAATATCCCTAATGTTTTTTATCCATGTAATTGTGAAAAGTATTTTGGTGAGATGGGAGATCAATTATGAATTTTTTTTTAGAAATGACCTGAAAGTTTGAAATAAGCAATTTATGGTGGATCATGATATAGATTCCTATAACGTCATATTCAAATTGGTGAGATCATTTGTGAAGGAAACCCATTTTGAGATTCATGGCTTAAGAGGTGTTGAAGTGAAGTTGTAATCCTTTAAAAAATTAACTGGAGAAAATTTTTTCATCCGCAGGATGGGGGGTGTCATGTGACGTAGCCTCACATCAAGGCCATGTGCGCTCCATCACATTAGTTAGTAAAATGAAGTCATTTCCCCATGCCACCACGGAAAAGGAAGAATATCATGGAGCTTGACTAGTGTAGCGGTGCGTCCCCCAAATATTTTGAGTATGACACGGTAAAGAAACAAATGTGGTCATTGGTGAAAGTGACCACTGAGTGGATAGATTAACAGGGCTGGGTAAGGGTGCTTGGTCATTGTTGTTCTGAACACTGAAATGCCCTCACTAGGAGGAAGAGAAAGAATCAATTTTAACCCACAGATGGCCTAGAACTCGAACCTGTCAGGACGATGTCCTCGCTGCTGACCAGTTCAATACCACGTGAGCGATAGATTATTGGGGAAAGCAACAGGGAAACGTAAGGAAAATAGAAAGAAAGAATACATATGTTTGAATAAGAAGGTTACTTACACGAAACCTATTCGTGTTTCAGCCCTTCAACCTTTAAACCTTCGCCAACGACCCTTCACCTATCCAATTCACCCCGTGGAGGTGTTTGAAGATGGCCATGTGGTGGGAACCACCCCGGTAGCAGCCCCAGGAATTAAGGACACCATGGGAGAGTGAGTCGTAACTCGTCATCTCTCCAGGGACAGGAGAAACGAGGGAGAGGAGTATGGAACACATCTCACGCAGTGACAAAGAAGAGTCGAGGGAAGGAGGTCCGGAAGTCATATCTCCAGGACGGGAGAAATCGAGGGCGAGAAGATGGTCTGAGAGAGACAGGGAAACCAGAAAGTATAGGCGAGTCGTAATTCGGATTCAGGCATATGCAACAAGGAGAGATGAATCATTTTATTTTTACCTAGGTCTGTAGAGTTTGTGGGCCAATGTTGTGTTGGAGGCCTGAACTTTATGCATTCATTTGATTGAGTTAGTTAGCCTCTCAGGAGGAAAGAGTGCAAACCTGTATAAAATTTGTTTATACGATGTTTGATGTATTTATTAAAAGTTTTTATCCCTAAGAGAGGGTGGAGAAGAAAAACATTCGTAGTTCGCGCCTTTTGGTTGATTGGAAGGATTGGGCGGTGGGCAAAGGAAGAAAATGCTGACATGAAAGCGCGAGTGCAAAAAGTGACAGTGTGACAAATACGTAATAACTTTGTTTATTGAATTTTTTGAACCATTGGATAACTTCGTATGTGTTCTTCCAGAGGTTGTATTCAGAGTTTGATTTTACGTTCTTTATTATTTTTCCAGAATTTTCTGCTTATTTGCCTAATTCAGATTTGGATGGTTTAATTAGTCTACATGTTGGTTGTTATGAAAATGGCTTGTGGTCTTTGAGTGTTATGAAAGCTTCTTTTGTTGCTGTCGCTTCTATCCTGTCACTTAGGTCTATGCGCTCTGCAAGTTCTTTTTCTTAGCGCGAATACTGTCATGTATATTTTTGTCGGCTTTTTTGTAGTTTTTCTGGATGTTTTTGTCAAGGAGTTGAGAGTATTCTTTTGTTCCATTTTGTAGTAATTGCTAGTTTTAATCAGCCTTCACAAATATTTTTTTTGTCATTTTGTACTTGTTTTATTTGTTTTTTTTAGTGTTGTTTGGAAACCGTTGTTAGATTTTTTGAATTCAATATTGGTTATCATCTTTTCATTTGATCTTCAAAGGGTTTCATTTCGTCTATGGCTGGTGGAGATCGCCATGATTTGAACTCGTTGGTGTTTTTGTCCTCTGTTTTTGCATTTGGGTTCAGAAAAAAGAATGCTTTCCATCTCATATTATGTACAAACTTTTCTGTTTGTTCTATTAATTTTTTACTATGCAAACCATACTTAGCAACTTTAAACACCAAAACAGAAATAGTAAACAACTGCAGGCATAAATGGAAATCGTTGTTAGTGAACACACCCCAAACAAAAACCTGAAAGCCCAAAAAAAACACGTGCAAGCCAACCCGCACGTGCAAACAACCGCAAACGGGAGCCCACACGCCATATAACATCGGCGGTGGGCAAACCAAAAGCCATCCTGATGACAGCGCAACACGCTTGAAACAAATTTGTAGATAGTTTTAAGACACCTTTTTAACTTTTTTTAATGTTGCTCCCCAAGGGGTTGAGCACAAAAAAAATTATTTTACATTTTAAATTTACTGTCTTAATTCCTCCCACTTTGAGCACTGTGGCCTGAAGGATTTAAAATGGAGGAAACCAATTTTTTGGGCACAACAAAAATTAAACCGTTTTAAAATCGCAACATATATAAAAAAAATTAAAAGAACAAACAGAAAAGTTTTTACATAAAAAGAGATGAAAGCATTCTTTTTTTTTGAACCCAAATGCAAAAAAAAGAGGACAAAAACCTACGATTTTTAAAAACATGGGGACTCAACCCGCCATAACAAAGAAACCCTTTGAAGATCAAAAGAAAAAAAGATAAACCCAAAATTTTAACAAAAAAACTAACAACGGTTTCCAAACAAAACCCCAAAAAAAAAAATAAAACAAGACAAAATGACAAAAAAATTTGTGAAGGGGAAAAACTTCAATTACACAAAATGGAACCAAAAGAATCCTTTAAATCCTTGACAAAAACATCCGAAAAACTACAAAAAAGCCGACAAAAAAAAAATGCAGTATTCGCACTAAAAAAAAAAAGAACTTGCAGAGCGCATAGACCAAGTGCAGGTAGAAGCGACAGCAAAAAAAGAAAACTTTCATAACACTCAAAGACCCCAAGCCCAATTTTCATAAAACCCAAAATTAAACTAATAAACCCATCCAAATCTAATTGGCAAAATAAAACAAGAAAATTTTTGGAAAAAATAATAAAGAACGTAAAATCAAACTCTGAATACAACCTCTGAAGAACACATACGAAGTTATCCAATGGTTCAAAAAAATCAATAAACAAAATAATACAGTATTCATCACAAATTTTCATGTAAACTTCTACCCTTATAGAGAGGAATATCACCAAAGCCCCCGAAGTTTTGCCATAAAAACACGACATAACAGGGTCAGAAATGGAAAAACTTCTCCACACCAAGAAAAACATTACTCACAGCAAAAATGAACCTGGATCAGGAAAAACCAAAAGAAACCAACATTCGACTGACTGGGATCGATGGTGCAAAACATTGAACGGGCGGGCTATTTTTACGTCCAAATCAAAAAAAAACTCGGAACACAATCGGGCTATACAAGACATGGCCTTGCTGCACTGCCCAACCAAACCCCAAAAACCATCGAAAAAAGAAGAAAGAACATGCAAAAAACTTCCAAAACCACAACTTAAAGATTACCATTGAAGCAAACAAAAAGGTAGTGAATTACTTAGACATAACACTGGATCTCAACAATCACATATATAAACCATACAAGAAACCCAACGATACACCTCTTTATGTACACACCAAAAGTAACCATCCACCATCTATATTAAAGACCATACCCCATGGCATAAACAAGAGACTATCAAACCTGTCATGCAATGAGAGAGTTTCAACAATGCAGCAGTAGAATACCAGGAGGCACTACAAACAAGTGGATACAATTACAAATTAGAATACAACCCAGACAACAACACAAACAAAAGCAAGAAAAATAGGAAAAGCAAAATCATATGGTATAACCCCCCATACGACGGGAAACTCAAAACAAACATAGGGAAAGAATTCTTCAAAATCCTAACAACTTCATTCCCAAAAGAACACAAACTGTCCAAAATATTTAACAAAAACACTGTCAAACTATCGTACTCATGTGTGCCCAACCTAAAAACCTAATTGACGCATCCAACAAAATGAAAATCAATACAGCAAAGAAGGGTGAAGAAAGGAAATCTTGCAATTGCACCAGAAAGGAGCAGTGCCCACTAAACAATAAATGTCTTCACAACAACATTGTATACCAGGCTACTGTGACATCAGAAAATGAAAAAGAAACATACATAGGGATCACTGAAAACCACTTCAAAACCAGATATGCAAACCACAAACAGTCATTTAATAAAGAAAAATATAAAAAACCAAACAGAACTGAGCAAATATAAACTGGAAACTTAAAGACGCAAACAAAAGCTACAACATATCCTGGAAAATCATAAAAAGAGCATCACCATACAGCAATGTTTCAAAAAGGTGCAACCTAGTTTAACTGAAAAATGGTTAATACTATGCAAACCATACTTAGCAACTTTAAACACCAAAACAGAAATAGTAAAACAACTGCAGGCATAAATGGAAATCGTTGTTAGTGAACACACCCAAAACAAAAACCTGAAAGCCCAAAAAAAAAAACGTGCAGCCAACCCGCACGTGCAAACAACCGCAAACGGGAGCCCACACGCCATATACATCGGCGGTGGGCAAACCAAAAGCCATCCTGATGACAGCGCAACACGCTTGAAACAAATTTGTAGATAGTTTTAAGACTCCTCTTTTAACTTGTTTTAATGTTGCTCCCCAAGGGGTTGAGCACTCAAAAAATTATTTTAGGCATTTTAAATTTACTGATCTATATATATATATATATATATATATATATATATATATTTAAAAATAATGCTCTCTTGTTGTCCTGAGCTCCGCACCCTGTAGAATTGACTGAAGTAGAAACCAGAAACGGTAAAATACAAGAATAAAAACAACAGTCGGTTCATGTCTCAGACTTG
>CM031595.1:4080219-4085219 GCA_018398815.1 Conus ventricosus
CAAACACCAAAAGAAATGTGTAATGAAGTGTTGGGGGAAAATGAAACAACAACAACAACAACAACAACAACAAAAACAACAACAACAACAAAACCGACAACAAAAACCATAAAGATAGAAAGAGAGCTGTAAACTGATTTTGCAAAATGACAAGCATTAATTTGGAGCGATGAACTGTGACCTCTAATTTAAAGTGCACATGCGAGAGATGCATGTCACAGGACCATGCTGAGGGGAGATAACCACGTTCGCCTACCCTCCCCACTCCACCACCAGCGGAGCACAGAGAGGTCTCTGCCAGAGGATCGATGCTGCCCGGGGGAAACTTGATGGCCTGAACGGATTGAGGCAGAAGAGAGGGCGGGAAGTTCACGTCACCTTTTCTACTTGTTCATGCACTTTTTCTTTCTTAGTTCTTTTATGTAGAAAGGATGGTGCTGGCTCAGGTCGACTGGCTATCGTCTACATCTGCGTTGTGGTTTCTGTCTATCTCTTTGTAATTCAGTTTTCGTCGTCCTTCTTCTCTCTTTTCCACCCCAGGGTCTGTCTCTCTGTCTCTGTCGGTCTATCTGCCTGCTGTCTGTCTATCTGTCTGCATGTCTGTCTGTCTCTGTCTCTCTGTCTTTGTCTGTCCATCCATCTGTCTGTCTGTCCTTCAATCTCTCTCTCTCCTCTCTCTCTCTTCTCTCTCCTCTCTCTCTCTCTCTCTCTCCTCTCCTCTCTCGCTCTCTCTCTCTTGTTTGTACATAAATCACTTCCTATTTCTCTGTGTAGAATATACATGTGGGCCTTTTGCCTTATTCACGTGTAAGATTCATGTTATTTGGCCCCGTATTTAAACTGTTTAAAATCCATTCAGCAACACTACCCACAAATTGACCAATGTTGTTGACTGTAACCGAGCATGGACGTGGAATGAGACCTGAGTAGAGGTCACCATGACAGCAGTACAGGTAGGGCACATCCATGATGATCTATGAGGTGAAGGGCGATCATGATGAGCTATGGATTTCCATACTGTTTCAAGATGTTGTAAGAGAGCTGCACTGTACGATTTCCCTCATGTTCTATTCCAGCTTCAACAAGCTAAAAGACATGCATGCCAATGAATTATTATAGTTTATGTTTTATTTTAATAAGCTCTGTAGAAAGGCAGGATGCTAGGATGTAGAATGACAGGGAGGATGTAGAATGGCAGGGAGGATGTAGAATGAAGGGAGGATGTAGACTGACAGGGAGGATGTAGAATGACAGGGAGGATGTAGAATGACAGGGAGGATGTAGAATGACAGGGATGCTAGGATGTAGAATGACAGGGAGGATGTGAATGACAGGGAGGATGTAGACTGACAGGGAGGATGTAGAATGACAGGAGGATGTAGAATGACAGAGAGCTAGGATGTAACTGACAGGGAGGATGTAGACTGACCGGAGGCTATGATGTAGAATGACAGGGAGGATGTAGAATGACAGGGAGCTAGATGTAGAATGACAGGGAGGATGTAGACTGACAGGGAGGCTATGATGTAGAATGACAGGGAGGATGTAGAATGACAGGAAGGATGTAGAATGACAGGGAGGATGTAGAATGACAGGGAGGATGTAGAATGACAGGGAGGATGTAGGAATGACAGGGAGGATGTAGAATGACAGGGAGGATGCAGAATGACAGGGAGGATGTAGATCACAGGGAGTCTAGGATGTAGAATGACAGGGAGGATGTAGAATGACAGGGAGGATGTAGAATGGACAGGGGGCTAGGATGTAGAATAAACCAGGGAGGCTAGGATGTAGAATGGACAGGGAGGCTAGGATGTAGAATGACAGGGAGGATGTAGAATGACAGGGAGGATGTAGAATGACGGGGAGGATGTAGAAATGACAGGGAGGATGTAGAAGGACGGGAGGCAGGATGTAGAATGACAGGGAGGATGTATATGACAGGGAGGATGTAGAATGACAGGGAGGATGTAGAATGACATGGAGGATGTAGAAATGACAGGGAGGCTAGGATTAGAATGACAGGGAGGATGTAGAATGACATCCCGGCTAGGTTTAGAATGACAGGAGGATGTAGAATGACGGGGAGGATTTTTAAAATGATAGGCAGGCTGGGATGTAGAACGACAGGCAGGCTAGGATGTAGAACGACAGGAGGCAAGGATGTAGAATGACAGGGAATGTAAAAATGACAGGAGGATGTAGAATGACAGGGAGACAAAGATGAGAAAGCCGGGGATGATGTATAATGACAGGAGGCTGGGATGTAGAATGCCCGGGAGGATGTAGAATGACAGGTGAGACTGGATGTAGATGACAGGGTGTGCATAATGACAGGCAGGCTAGGTGTAGAATGACGGGAGGCTAGGCTGTAAAATGGACAGCAGGCTGGATGTAAAAGGACAGGCAGGCTAGGATGTAGAATGACAGGGAGGATGTAGAATGACAGGAGGCTAGAATGTGAATGACTGGGCAACAGACTGGTCAGTCCATGAGAAAAAAGGCTAGGACGATTTCTATAGCATTTCTAAGGAGACGATTTTCGAAGGCACTGCCCCAAAAGAATTTAAAAATTCTTTTACAGTTAGCGAGCTGGAAAATTGTGCAGAGACCTGAAGGGAATTAATCACGCAATCATTTTTGGTTTGAACCCTTTGGCTGATAAGAGAGAGAGAGAGAGAGAGAGAGAGAGAGAGAGAGAGAGAGAGAGAGAGAGAGAGAGAGAGAGAGAGAGAGAGAGAGAGAGAGGAGAGAGAGAGAGAGAGAGAGAGAGAGAGAGAGAGAGAGAGAAGACAGATAGACACCAGCCGCCGTGGTGAAGTGGTTAGCGTCACGGACTCCCGGCTGGGAGGTCGTGAGTTCGAATCCCATCAGAGTCATGTGGGTTTTTTTGCCCCGACAGGCTCCTACCCAGAGTTCAGTTTGCTGCGGAATCAATTGGGAAGACTGGGACTACACAGTCGAGTTTCATCCACTTAATGGATGCATTTCTGAGAGTGTTGCTCAAATTTCCTGACCACACTGCAGGTGCCTGTATCTCTCGGGCCTGGTTGACGCCAGGATATATTATGAAAGGAAGCGTAGAGTATAGCCCTGTCATGTAGTCTCAGACCGAAATGGAAATCCGTAGCATCATCTTAATCATCCTCATTCTCATCGATCAGCATAAAAAAATGTCTCAGATTTTGTGGCCGTTCACGCCCTGCTCTCACGGTGACCTCATTTTCAATGTCCTCTCCACTTCTGTGGTCTTGGTTTGGTTCCGTCGTGGTCACCGGTATTGGCGAGTCCATGGGGGCTGTCGTTGGACGGGCGTGGTGGCATTCTCCGGAGGAAGAGCTCACTCACGCTGGCTCTGCGACTAAGCAATTATTGTCGTCAGTTGGGGGCTTAGTAGGTGGTGTCCTGAGTATGTTAGATCAGAACAGGCGCCACTGAACACCACCGAAGTGACTCAGCAGCAGTGTAGTGTATCCTCCGGTGGGTTGCCTCTTGATGACTTGACATTGACTGCTCCCTGTGGATTGCTGGTGCCGGGCTGCGGCGGGACTGACCGGGCTATGGCTGTGGACGGCGTGTCGGAATGAGCGACGTGGGTGCACTGCCTCTGAGGTGGCGCAGAGGTTGGGACAGCAAAAAAAAAAACAAAAAACAAGAAGACAGATAGACAAACAGAGAGAGAGAGAGAGAGAGAGAGAGAGAGAGAGATAGAGAGAGAGAGAGAGAGAGAGAGAGAGAGAGAGATATTCAGACAGACAGACAGACAGACAGACACAGACAGACAGACAGACAGACAGACAGACAGAGTCATGATCATATAAATACAGTCAGAAAAATGCAGAAGTATAGACTTAGAGTTCCTTCCTTTGGGGAGCCTTTTGTATTCACTGACCTTCTTCACTGATGTTTGCTGTGTTGTGGACATTGTCCAGCCTACCTGGCAGTCCCTGGACAGTTCATTCCTAACACTGGGCTTCTGCTGGTTAAGTATGTTCTATGTTCTCTCTGCAACATTGGAAAATAAGGGCTAGATATGTTTCTCATGACTTTTTCTATCATTGGTCAGACGTGTTTGTCAGACGTCCTCTTTGTTGGCCAGACGTGCTTGTCCTGACTTTGACTTTCATCATCAGCCATGTGCGGCTCTCTCGATGGGTTTCTTTACTGGCTGGACATAGTCATTCTGATTTTTCTTTTCGTTTATTGGATGTGTGTGTTCTGACTATTCACCTCATGAGATAGACACGTTTGCTTATTATTTGTTTTGTTTTTGTCCACATAGGTCAGAAATGTCGGTCTCCACACTTTAAATTGTAGACCAGAAGCATTCGCATTGACCTTCTTCATTATTATCCAAAGATGGTCCTCACTTTCTTTGTTATTAGCTATATCATGTCTGTCCTGATCGCAATTTTGCCAGTTTAGTGTTGTTTGTTTAATGTGGAGGATCAGAGGGAAAAACGAGAGAGTGAAGGCATGAGATAGAGCCGGGGTGGAAACGAGATTAAAACAATCATCCTGCCCTTACATTAAATTTTTTTTAGATTAACGATTTATTTATGTTGATAAAACATTGACAACAACTAATAACTTGTACACCAGATATAACAGGTTTAAGCATTCAACAAATACAGATAACACATTGTGCCTGTGAATGAACTATTATAGACGTAAACACAGCGTGATTTGTGTCTAAAATTACTTACTTTGAATTCCTCGGGTGATTTCATTCTAAAATTTAATGACTGCAGGCGGAATTTCAAATATTTAAAGCAAAGTGTGGAGATAATAATAACCTCATCCTGTTAGTCTTTTTTTAGGAGGAATGGAAACAATCCACTTCATAAAATGAAAGAATGTTCAGTTCAAGGGACAAACACTGACATAATAAAATCGTTTCATCGACATTGAAATGGCAAACATTGACAGGGAGGAGAAACCTAATTTACAAACATTGAAAGAGAAGTGTAAATGATATGTTGAGCAAAAAGACCGTAAAC
>CM031595.1:4090219-4095219 GCA_018398815.1 Conus ventricosus
AGAAGTGGCCAATACCCTCCTCCAACCAATGAACTGACTGCACATGTAGAAGTGGCCAATACCCTCCTTCAACCAATGAACTGACTTCACATGTAGAAGTGGCCAATACCCTCCTCCAACCAATGAACTGACTGCACATGTAGAAGTGGCCAATACCCTCCTCCAACCAATGAACTGACTGCACATGTAGAAGTGGCCAATGCCCTCCTTTAACCAATGAACTGACTGCACATGTAGAAGTGGCCAATACCCTCCTCCAACAAATGAACTGACTTCACATGTAGAAGTGGCCAATACCCTCCTCTAACCAATGAACTGACTACACAAGTAGAAGTGGCCAATCTCCTCCAACCAATGAACTGACTTCACATGTAGAAGTGGCCAATACCCTCCTCCAACCAATGAACTGACTGCACATGTAGAAGCACATGTAGAAGTGGCCAATACCCTCCTCCAACCAATGAACTGACTTCACATGTAGAAGTGGCCAATACCCTCCTCCAACCAATGAACTGACTGCACATGTAGAAATGGCCAATACCCTCCTCCAACAAATGAACTGACTTTACATGTAGAAGTGGCCAATACCCTCCTCCAACCAATGAACTGACTGCACATGTAGAAGTGGCCAATACCCTCCTCCAACCAATGAACTGACTTCACATGTAGAAGTGGCCAATACCCTCCTCCAACCAATGAACTGACTACACATGTAGAAGTGGCCAATACCCTCCTCCAACCAATGAACTGACTGCACATGTAGAAGTGGCCAATACCCTCCTCCAACCAATGAACTGACTGCACATGTAGAAGTGGCCAATACCCTCCTCCAACCAATGGACTGACTACACATGTAGAAGTGGCCAATACCCTCCTCCAACCAATGAACTGACTACACAAGTAGAAGTGGCCAATACCCTCCTCCAACCAATGAACTGACTTCACATGTAGAAGTGGCCAATACCCCCCTCCAACCATTGAACTGACTGCAATGTACAAGTGGCCAATACCCTCCTCCAACCAATGAACTGACTTCACATGTAGAAGTGGCCAATACCCTCCTCCAACCAATGAACTGACTGCACATGTAGAAGTGGCCAATGCCCTCCTCCAACCAATGAACTGACTGCACATGTAGAAGTGGCCAATACCCTCCTCCAACCAATGAACTGACTGCACATGTAGAAGTGGCCAATACCCTCCTCCAACCAATGAACTGACTACACATGTAGAAGTGGCCAATACCCTCCTCCAACCAATGAACTGACTGCACATGTAGAAGTGGCCAATGCCCTCCTCCAGCCAATGAACTGACTACACATGTAGAAGTGGCCAATGCCCTCCTCCAACCAATGAACTGACTGCACATGTAGAAGTGGCCAATGCCCTCCTCCAACCAATGCACTGAGCTGCTTCCAGCGGACAGTGCCTCTTTCGTGGGTCGTTCACCAAGTACTTTTCTTTGTATGATTGCCTGGTGATCATCGTATTTCTTAATGGAAGACTCAGCCAACAAACTATTCACATCTCTCTCTCTCCTCTCTCTTTGTCTGTCTGTCTGTCTGTCTGTCTGTCTCTGTCTCTCTCTTCTCTCCTCTCTCTCTCTCTCTCCTCTCTCTCTCTCTCTCTCTCTCTCTCTCTCTCCCTCTCTCTCAGTGCATGCTCGCTTGCGTGCTTGCGCGCGCACGCGCGCGCGCACGCGCGTGTGTGTGTGTGTGTGTGTGTGTGTGTGTGTGTGTGTGTGTGTGTGTGTGTGTGTGTGTGTGTGTGTGTGTGTGTTGCAAACTACAAAGCGTTAAATCCTCTTTTGTTCTCTTCTGCTAAATGAAGACACCCCAATGTGGACGTTGGCTGGTATTCAGGGCAGGACCAGAAGCTTTCGTATCATCCATCACCAGGTAGTCAGGGAAGGACAGGAAGCTTTCTTATCATCCATCGCAGGTAGTCAGGGAAGGACCAGAAGCTTTCTTATCATCCATCGCCAGGTAGTCAGGGAAGGACCAGAAGCTTTCTTATCATCCATCGCCAGGTAGTCGGGGAAGGACAGGAAGCTTTCTTATCATCCATCGCCAGGTAGTCAGGGAAGGACCAGAAGCTTTCTTATCATCCATCGCCAGGTAGTCAGGGAAGGACCAGAAGCTATCTTATCATCCATCGCCAGGTATTCAGGGAAGGACCAGAAGCTTTCTTATCATCCATCGCTAGGTATTCAGGGAAGGACAGGAATCTTTCTTATCATCCATCTCCAGGTAGTCAGGGAAGGACCAGAAGCTTTCTTATCATCCATCGCCAGGTATTCAGGGAAGGACCAGAAGCTTTCTTATCATCCATCGCCAGGTAGTCAGGGAAGGACCAGAAGCTTTCTTATCATCCATCGCCAGGTAGTCAGGGAAGGACCAGAAGCTTTCTTATCAACCATCGCCAGGTAGTCAGGGAAGGACAGGAAGCTTTCTTATCATCCATCGCCAGGTAGTCAGGGAAGGACCAGAAGCTTTCTTATCATCCATCGCCAGGTAGTCAGGGAAGGACCAGAAGCTTTCTTATCATCCATCGCCAGGTAGTCAGGGAAGGACCAGAAGCTTTCTTATCATCCATCGCCAGGTAGTCAGGGAAGGACCAGAAGCTTTCTTATCATTCATCGCCAGGTAGTCAGGGAAGGACCAGAAGCTTTCTTATCATCCATCGCCAGGTAGTCAGGGAAGGACCAGAAGCTTTCTTGTCATCCATCGCCAGGTAGTCAGGGAAGGACCAGAAGCTTTCTTATCGTCCATCGCCAGGTAGTCAGGGAAGGACCAGAGGCTTTCTTATCATCTATCGCCAGGTAGTCAGGGAAGGACCAGAAGCTTTCTTATCATCCATCGCCAGGTATTCAGGGAAGGACCAGAAGCTTTCTTATCATCCATCGCCAGGTAGTCAGGGAAGGACCAGAAGCTTTCTTATCATCCATCGCCAGGTAGTCAGGGAAGGACCAGAAGCTTTCTTATCATCCATCGCCAGGTAGTCAGGGAAGGACAGGAAGCTTTCTTATCATCCATCGCCAGGTAGTCAGGGAAGGACCAGAAGCTTTCTTATCATCCATCGCCAGGTAGTCAGGGAAGGACCAGAAGCTTTCTTATCATCCATCGCCAGGTAGTCAGGGAAGGACCAGAAGCTTTCTTATCATCCATCGCCAGGTAGTCAGGGAAGGACCAGAAGCTTTCTTATCAACCATCGCCAGGTAGTCAGGGAAGGACAGGAAGCTTTCTTATCATCCATCGCCAGGTAGTCAGGGAAGGACCAGAAGCTTTCTTATCATCCATCGCCAGGTAGTCAGGGAAGGACCAGAAGCTTTCTTATCATCCATCGCCAGGTAGTCAGGGAAGGACCAGAAGCTTTCTTATCATCCATCGCCAGGTAGTCAGGGAAGGACCAGAAGCTTTCTTATCATTCATCGCCAGGTAGTCAGGGAAGGACCAGAAGCTTTCTTATCATCCATCGCCAGGTAGTCAGGGAAGGACCAGAAGCTTTCTTGTCATCCATCGCCAGGTAGTCAGGGAAGGACCAGAAGCTTTCTTATCGTCCATCGCCAGGTAGTCAGGGAAGGACCAGAAGCTTTCTTATCATCTATCGCCAGGTAGTCAGGGAAGGACCAGAAGCTTTCTTATCATCCATCGCCAGGTAGTCAGGGAAGGACCAGAAGCTTTCTTATCATCCATCGCCAGGTAGTCGGGGAAGGACAGGAAGCTTTCTTATCATCCATCGCCAGGTAGTCAGGGAAGGACCAGAAGCTTTCTTATCATCCATCGCCAGGTAGTTAGGGAAGGACCAGAAGCTATCTTATCATCCATCGCCAGGTATTCAGGGAAGGACCAGAAGCTTTCTTATCATCCATCGCTAGGTAGTCAGGAAGGACAGGAATCTTTCTTATCATCCATCTCCAGGTAGTCAGGGAAGGACCAGAAGCTTTCTTATCATCCATCGCCAGGTATTCAGGGAAGGACCAGAAGCTTTCTTATCATCCATCGACAGGTAGTCAGGGAAGGACCAGAAGCTTTCTTATCATCCATCGCCAGGTAGTCAGGGAAGGACCAGAAGCTTTCTTATCAACCATCGCCAGGTAGTCAGGGAAGGACAGGAAGCTTTCTTATCATCCATCGCCAGGTAGTCAGGGAAGGACCAGAAGCTTTCTTATCATCCATCGCCAGGTAGTCAGGGAAGGACCAGAAGCTTTCTTATCATCCATCGCCAGGTAGTCAGGGAAGGACCAGAAGCTTTCTTATCATCCATCGCCAGGTAGTCAGGGAAGGACCAGAAGCTTTCTTATCATTCATCGCCAGGTAGTCAGGGAAGGACCAGAAGCTTTCTTATCATCCATCGCCAGGTAGTCAGGGAAGGACCAGAAGCTTTCTTGTCATCCATCGCCAGGTAGTCAGGGAAGGACCAGAAGCTTTCTTATCGTCCATCGCCAGGTAGTCAGGGAAGGACCAGAAGCTTTCTTATCATCTATCGCCAGGTAGTCAGGGAAGGACCAGAAGCTTTCTTATCATCCATCGCCAGGTAGTCAGGGAAGGACCAGAAGCTTTCTTATCATCCATCGCCAGGTAGTCGGGGAAGGACAGGAAGCTTTCTTATCATCCATCGCCAGGTAGTCAGGGAAGGACCAGAAGCTTTCTTATCATCCATCGCCAGGTAGTCAGGGAAGGACCAGAAGCTATCTTATCATCCATCGCCAGGTATTCAGTGAAGGACCAGAAGCTTTCTTATCATCCATCGCTAGGTAGTCAGGGAAGGACAGGAATCTTTCTTATCATCCATCTCCAGGTAGTCAGGGAAGGACCAGAAGCTTTCTTATCATCCATCGCCAGGTATTCAGGGAAGGACCAGAAGCTTTCTTATCATCCATCGCCAGGTAGTCAGGGAAGGACCAGAAGCTTTCTTATCATCCATCGCCAGGTAGTCAGGGAAGGACCAGAAGCTTTCTTATCAACCATCGCCAGGTAGTCAGGGAAGGACAGGAAGCT
>CM031595.1:4100219-4102243 GCA_018398815.1 Conus ventricosus
CGTAAAGGCCCATGACCACACGCAACCACCACGCTTTCCTAAACAACAAATGTACACACACCGCCATGGACCCCCATACAAAACACACACCCATAATGTATCATTAGCCTTATGCAGATACGTGTGTCACACCCCCCCACAAAAAAAAAACCCCCACACACACACAGACACACACCACACACACAACACACAACACCCCAAAAACACAACACACACACACAACAACCCCACCCCACACGCACACGCACGCACGCACAACCACACAACACACCCCACACCACAACACACCACCAAAAAATACAACCACACACACACACACTCCACACAACACACACACCACAACACACGCACGCACGCACGACGCACGCACCCCCAAAAAAAACAAACACACAAAACACAACAACACACCACACCACACACACACCCCATGGGCCTGCCCCCACAAACACAACACGCGCACATCCCCAAAAAAAAGGGAGGTAGGAGGCACACAAGGGTTTATCAGTGCGTTGGGTAATGGTAGGCCAGGGCATCGTGAGTGGTAACCACGAGCCCCTTTTTAATTGTTCATCTTGTTGTTAATTTTTTCCCTCAGCTTAAATATCGTAGTGTGGTCTAAAACTTAGCGGATTTTTTGTAGGGATATGGATTGCCCCACGCATTTCGCCTCCCCTTTATGAATGAAAATGAATGAATTTCAAAACTCATGGTGCGTCCCCCCAGAATGGTTCCTCGAATTTGCCCTAGTAATCTTTGGCCATGATGCTATGGAGTCACAGTCTCCCCCGTTCTCCCTGTATTCATGGAGTCATCGTATTTCCCCCGTTTTCTGTATTTTGGAGTCACGTATGCCCCCCGTTTTCTCTCGTCATGCATGGAGTCTCAGTTGCCCCCCGTTCTTCCGTCATTCACGGAGTCATCAGTATGCCCCCGTTCTCTCCCCGTCATTTATGGAGTCACGACCCCGTTCTTCCCCGTCATTCATGGAGTCATCATTGCCCCCAGTCTCTCCCCTTCATTCATGGAGTCATCAGTTGCCCCCCGTTTCTCCCCGTCATTTTATGGATATCAGTCTGTCCCGTTCTCTCCCGTCATTTTGGGTCATAGTTCCCCAGTTTTCCCCGCATTCTGGAGCATCAGTCTGCCCCCAGTTCTCTCCCCTTTATTCTGCGTGTACGTCCATTGAAACCCAAAAAAAAAAACCCCCTCATGTTGTTCTTAGAAGGTTGAAGCGTTTTAAATTTTCGAAAGAAACGTATACCGCGGCTCTTTATGGGAAACGCAAAACGGTTGGGGGCCTGGCTCATGATAAACTCCTTCACCATTGATTTTTGGTTCATCAAAAATCTGTGCCTTTCCCTGTTCTGTTGCCCCAGTCGGTTCCTTCCCATATCCGTTGTTTTTTTTTTAAGTGCAACAAAAACCCAATATTTTTCGTTATGGGAATGTTTTGTGGATTTAAGCCCCTTTAAAAACAGGGAGAGGTGGTTTTGAGTTAACAGAATAGGCGGGAAAGGCCCATGCTACTTTCAGAGCTGTCAAGGCCCACTGCAAAATTTCACGAGTGTCAGGCCCATGCATATTTTGAAGAAACTGCAAGGGCCCATGCATTTTAGGGAAAAGCTGTCAAAAGGCCCCCTGCTATTTTCACAGAGCGGGCAAGGCCCAATCTTTTAACAGGTGTCAAGGCCACATGCATGATTTACACAAGGGGGTCAAGGCCCAATGCATTTTACACAGAGGCAAGGCCCACATGTACTTTACACAGGCTGTCAAGGCCACATGCTACTTTTCCCGAGCTGTCAAAGGGCCCCCATGATACTTTAACCCCGAGCAGTCAAAGGCCAATGATTTTTTACACAGACTGTCAAGTCTACATGATACTTTTCCGGCTGTCAAGGAAATGCTACTTTTCAAGAGCTGTCAAGGCCCAATCCTCTTTCCGGATGTCAAGGCCCAAAGAAACACAAAACTTTAAGGCCCCTATCTTTAAAAGCTTTTAAAAATTTTAAAAAAAAGGGAAA
>CM031595.1:4102343-4109843 GCA_018398815.1 Conus ventricosus
CATTAAAAATACGTCTGAAGGTGTAATAGAAATGAAATCTGTACACTGACCTAACCAAAGGATCAGGATGATTTAAGTGATTAGCATACGACACTCCACACCCAGTTGATGCACAAAACACAGCAAAGTTTAACTGGTTCTGATAAAACTGCATCGGATGACTAAACCACGCTTTCGCGATGTAGTCTTTTTTAATAGGGGGTTAAGATAGCTCTTCAATGGAGTACTCACCTTTTTATGAAAGCGACAGTCTGGGTCACAGAAATGTCAAGGGTGTCAGTTGTTATATTTTTAAGATTGTAGTGCGGCCCAACAGAATATTTTGCATCAGTATATTTGAATGCACTCATTTTTAATTTGTTTTAAAAAATGTTTGTAACAATAACAACTCAAGACCGCCCTTCGTTTTTAGAACATGCTATTAATAAAAAATGCGGAACCAGAACGGTCGCGCTCCATGAAATATTTTACAAAGTCGTATGGTTTAATATAAGCAAAGCCAAGAAGAATAATAAGGTTCTAAAAGTTAACAGAGCAGGGACCAAAATGAGCCAGTTAACAATACCTGATGGTTATTACGGGTTTTGCTCACTAAAAGAAGCAATGAGTAACTTTGACATTACTCTCAAACTTAACAATCCCAAATCTAAAAACAATGTTAACATTTAAGCTTGAAGACGAAGGAACATCTTACTTTTTTGATAAAGAGCTAGCTAAAATGTTAGGCTTTACAACTAGCAATTTACCCACTCATAGTTTTATTGCTGGGCCAGACAAAACTACTTATGAGGGGGAAAATCCGCTCGATCTTGCATTACATTCATTACTCTATGTTCATTTGGATGAGCTGAGCACTGATGAAAACTTATATGATGGAAGGCCCTCAACTGTTTTAAGAGCTCTTCCGTCAGGGAAAGCAGCATATTGCGATTATGAAATTATACGATTCCCTAATTTACAGTTTAAAAGATTAGTTTGTGGAGGGTCGGATCATTTAATATAGAAATCAAAGACAAAGCAGGAAAAGTTGTGAAATGCGATAACCTGCACATTGTTTTGGAAATAAAATAATAAGTTGTACTAAAAAATGTCGCGTGGGCCAGATGAATCAGGAGTTACATTAGCGCCTGTGAGGTGTATAACTTTAGAATTAAAAGACCTTGCAGACGTTACAGACTTTGAACAGAATGGTGAGATAGGCACTTTGTATGGTTTTGAGTACACTAAAGATGGTGATTATAAACGCAAAGAGGTTGACGACAACAAAAGGTTTCCTAAACTAGAACAACTACGCAATCTAGAAGCAAATAATGTTGGTCAGTATAAATATAAAATAGTTCGAAAACCTGACCTCAAATGGCACTTAGAACCATATTTAGAATGGGAAATAAAATTTGAATTCATAAGCCCATTTACATTTTTTGGCCGTCAAAAAAGTTTCAGAAAAGCATTCAACTCTGGCCCTTTACATGTAAGTCTTATACCGGACGATAATAGTCGGAAAGAAATTGAAATAACGCCGTATGGAAAAAAACAGTACATCCTCCACAGAAAAGAAACAGTTGTAAAAAAAAGCTTCTACAAAATTACAGTTCTTTCCAAGCAGAAAATTAGGAGACACGTTCACAATGATATTTGAAATTTCTGTCTTTAAAGATGTGGAGAGGGATGGGGTTGTGGGCGTTAGTGATGACCTTATAAAAGGAATTAATATTAGCTGGCAAAACTTAGACGTTAAACGCCTTAACGTTACCATCGTCGTTCTTCACAATGGCGAGGATATTAAGATCATAACAACAAGCAACAAAATCACTGTTGACTTAAATAGAAACAATCTTACAGGACTAAATTGGATTAATCTTACACATTTAGGCCTCATAGGGTTTTATTATACTGAACAAGTTTTGACGGAGAGTATGATAAAAATAATAACTGAATTAGATTAAACTCTGTTTTAAAACTATGGAGCAGTTAAACTTTATGACAAAAACTCCTCATTGCTCATTGATTTGTGGGCAGACTGGTTGTGGAAAAAACAATATTTATCCTCAACCTGTTACAAACAGTTTATCGTTATAATTTTAATCATATTGTGGTTTTCTGTCCAACACTTAAATGGAACAAAGCATATCATAATAGAAGGTTTATATGGACAGATGATGACATATATTTAGTTAATCCTAGCAATAAACTGAGTGAGTGTTTAGAACAGTTTTATAGACTGTTTGAAGGAACGCAGACACTATTTATTATAGATGACTGTTCAGCAGAAAGAGACATAGTTAAAAAGAGAAACACTTTGTCGAAACTAGCTTTCAGCGGAAGACATGCTGGGATAAGTGTGTGGATTTTATGCCAGAAATATAACTCAGTTTTAAAAGACTTTAGAGAACAGTTAAAGACTGTAGTTTTATTTCACATGAAAGACAAAGACTCATTTGAAGAATGTTTGCGCGAAAATGATGTTATTGAAAATAACCAGGAAAAACATAGGATTAAACAAAAACTGAAATCTGAAAAGTTTAGTAAATTAGTATTGAAAACAGATAACCCTACACAGTATGTTTGTTTGTAGGGTCGTTATTTTTTGGTTACTTGTCAGAGAACAGGAATAGGCGGCTTTTAGGCCACTTTCGCCCAAAAACGTGGTGGAGTAGCAAGTGAGTCAGAATCGGTGTTTATACGTTCTCTTAAGATCTCTCTCTCTCTCTCTCTCTCTCTTCTCTCTCTCTCTCTCTCTCTCTCTCTCTCTCTCTCTCTCTGCTTTCATATAATCACTTCCAAATGCGTTTGCTCGTTCAGCAGCCATGGTTAGAACTAAGTATCTGTTTCAGTAGCAGTTATAACTAAATTCCGGTAAATGGATGCTATAACCTGCCCATTATTGTGAGAGAGGGGAAGAAGATAGCTGGCATTACGTAACTCAGGCAATGTGATGCGGTCTGTCCCAAGTTGACATAATATTTGATGCAGAATTGCACAATTCAGCTTGGATTAGGGAGCTGGAGGATGGAAGCTGGTTGATGAGAGGGGTAGAGGAAATAGGACTTCTAGGGGGGTTGTTTTTTCCATTTTGATGAAATCATGCTACCACTTATGCCATTAGCTATTGCTGTGTGTGTGTGGCTTGTTCTCGCTTACCCCATGCAGTGTTGTGTCACTGCATATTCTCAAGTGGATACAAAAGGTCGCCTGTGTGCATGACGATGGGCTTGATGCAGATAATGCCAGTGGTGGCAACTATTGGTTATAGTTGTTATTATTATTGCTGTTATGATTTTCAGGGTGGTGGTTTGTTATCATTCTTGTCATTGCTATTGTCATTGCTATTAAGATCCATCCATCTTATTTGGAAAATGTGAGCTTTGCATTAGTAGTTTGTTTCGTTTATGAGTAAAAGCATGTGCGCACGTGCAGGCACGCGTGCGCATGCGCGCACGCACGCGCGCATACAGCGCACACACACGCATGCTCTTATACACACAGGTACATGCATACACACACGCGTGCACTCATGCGCGCGCACACATGGGCGCACACACACTCACGCACGCACACACACGCACACACACACACACACACACACACACACACACACACACACACACACACACACACACACACACACACACACACACACACACACACACACACATACACACGCACGCACGCGCGCGCGCTCGCACGCACACACACACTTTTTTTTAAACTGCCATATCAACATGTTGATAGTAACCTCGCATGTGCTCATGATAACTTCAGTGCGGTATAGAAAAGAGTTTAATTGTCATTTAAAGCTGATTTCAATTAAGTTTTATTATATTATGTACTTATGTTACTTGATTTAAAAGAAAACAGAAAGGAAATGATAGACTGGTTTATTATTTACAGAGACATTACTAACTGAATAAAAACTAGCTTTCTCTTGGACATTTTTTAAAATGATAAATGATAACATTTGTGGATATATCAACAGATGACGTTAACTTATTTCAATCATGTATTTGTTTGATTCTTGATCTATGTATTCGTGCATTTTTCATGACATTGTTCCACTTGACTACGGATGGATATCATAATTAATGAAGCTTACGTGTTTCTTTTTCTGTGCTTCTCTCTGTCTGTCTTTACTCTTTTCTCCCCCCCCCCCCCTTTACTCTTTTCTCCCCCGCCCCTCCCTCCCTCCCTCTCTCTCTCTCTCTCTCTCTCTCTCTCTCTCTCTCTCTCTCTCTCTCTCTCACACACACACACACACACAGTCTCCCTCTTTCTCTCCTCTCTCTTCTCTCTGCCGCCTACTCTATTTGTTTTCCTCCCACTCTCCCCTCCCTCTTATTGTTTCTCCCTGTTCGCTTACTTCCTCCTCCTCTCTCTCTTCTATTTGATGAAATCATTTTACCACTTGACTTATGCCATTAGCTATTGCTGTGTGTGTGTGTGTGTGTGTGTGTGTGTGTGTGTGTGTGTGTGTGTGTGTGTGTGTGTGTGTGTGTGTGTGTGTGTGTGTGTGTGTGTGTGTGTGTGTGTGTGTGTGCGCGTGTATGTGTGTTTGTGTGTGTGTGTTTGTGTGTGTGTGTTTGTGTGTGTGTGTGTGTGTGTGTGTGTGTGTGTGTGTGTTGTGTGTGTGTGTGTGTGTGTGTGTGTGTGTGTGTGTGTGTGTGTATTACAGTGTGTGTATGTGTGTGTGAGAGAGAGAGAGAGAGAGAGAGAGAGAGAGAAGAGAGAGAGAGAGAGAGAGAGAGAGAGAGAGAGAAGAGAGAGAGAGAGAGAGAGAGAGAGAAGAGAGAGAGAGAGAGATCACGGAAGTCACAAAGAGAAAGGTTTACACCAAGCTTCGTATAAATCCTAGAACTTGATTGAAATAAAAACATAGCTCTAAACAACTGTTTCGAAGATGTTTTACATATTAGGAACGGATGTTATCAAGACCAGGAGACATTTTAAGTAAACACATCGCACGCATAAAACCAGAACCACACACACGATGTAGGATGAATATTTCTTCAACATAATGTAAACAGAAACAATCATACGAATGAGACAGAACACACACATCCTCAAAGTAAAATGCAGTTACACGGACATGCAGAGGTAGTGCACATGTTGACAATAAAAAAAGAATGACATAATTGACAGCATTGGAGGAAGCTGGTAACCTGTTCTACAGTGTTGTGCCCCACTCACTCTCCATTGAGAGGAGGGAGTGGGAAAAGAAACAGAAGACATGCACATAACCATATACACATGACGTGAGATGTACACATACAAACTATGAACCAACCCATTACACACAAGTACATTTGTATGACATAGGATGGACATATGTAACAAAAGACATGATTACACACACATAATCACATACACATGACACTCGTTGTGCGCATACGTACAATTACACAAACATAACCACATGCTGACATAGGGTTCACATATCTCAATGACAAAACATGTCAAAACCAGCATACACCAGCCACACTCCTCCATCATCATCCAACCTTCTACACGGGACTTTCACTCAAACAACAATGGGGTTTTGATAGAACGCTTTTATTCACCTCTGGGGCATCTATATTTTCTTTTCAAATTCAGCTTCATGTGTTTAAAATGCAAAAAAATCATTTGGCATAACAAATGCTCCCCCTCCGTCCCTCTCCCCTCTCACTCACTCACTAACACACACGCGCACACACTCACACACACACACACACACACACACACACACACACACACACACACACACACACACACACACACACACACACACACACACACACACACACACACACACACACACACACACATGCACACACACACACACACACACACACACACACACATGCACACACACACACACACACACACACACACACACACACAAACACACACACACACACACACACACACACACACACACACACACACACACACACACACACACACACACACACACACACACACACACACACACACACACACACACACGCGGAGGCGTACACAAGATCTTTGACTGTTGGTCTTAGTTCCGAAAATCAGTCTTGTGTCTTAACTAGCGAGCAAGAGTATAGATATGTGTAATAAGTTCAGACAGGCAGTCAGGTGCTGTTTCAGATAGGACTGAAGCAGTCAAAGTGTACAGTTTCAAATCTATAATGTCAGAGTTAGAGAGCCAGTGACGAAAGTGAAGTAGTTCATACCCGAGTTCGAATTGTGAGCATCGGGAAATGACACGGGTTATTTTGCAGGCTATCAAGAAGATAGTCTGGAATGCCTGAGAGAAAGGAATCGCCATACTGTCCTCTGGAAACGACAGGGGACATGTCAGAGCCCTGGCACCTTCCGCAGACACAAGGTGGCGAAGAGAACGAACTCTGTGTCATTCCAGATAGGGTCATTTGCAGATGTTTGAGACGTGTTTTTCCAAGATCAAAAGGCAGTCAACAGCGACTCCAGGGGTGCGAACAGTTGGTGAAAGGAAGACTGAGGAACCATTGATCAGAACAGATTTAGGAAGAGAAAGTGACTGACAAATCTTTTAGGAGAGGCACACTTTATTTCAGTTTTGTCGTCATTCAATCATAGCTTGTTGTGGTTCATCGATGTTTTGAGGTAAGACATGCATTCCTGTGTATGAGATATCAGCTTCTCTGCTTCTGTAACAGTGGCAGGCGGGTAAACCTGAGCATCATCAACAAAATATTCAGGCAGCATAGAGAGACAACTGACGTCATCAGAGACAGGAGTAGCACACAGTAGAAATAGGAAAATACATTTAAAAAAAATAAATAAAAAATGGAAAAAAAAAAGCAATGGCCAGAAGGAACATCGACAACGACACTAACACAGCGCTGGCCAAAACAACCGCAATATTACACTTTGCTTCCTCTCAATCCACTCGGCTTCTTGAGTTTCTCAAAACAATCTAAAAGCAAAGGATTTATATATCTTGGTGCAGGAGTGAAATAGAATCACACTATCTCTCCATCTTTTTTTTTCTACCGACTTTGCCCTTTTCCCTAAAGCTCTGAATGCATTTGAAAACACCATTTCAAACACCGGAAAGCATCGTGTTGAAAAAAACATATCATCAACACGCAAGCAAGAACACAGTATACTGGAGGTTGAAAGAGTTGAAATGTCAGCTATACAGACATGGATTTTCCTCGACTGTATGTGTTCTTACCGAGGACAATTGGAACTTCCTTCGATTTTAGATGACATCGCTGGAAACGTTTAATCTATAGGACTCAGTGTGGAACACAGCAGAAATATAACTCTCAAACAACTGTTTCTGCTCACTGCTGAACGCTTTGGATGGAGCTGGTCTTTATCCCTCTTTCCACCTTCCATGTTGGAAACGTGTTTGTATGCATTGGACTCTGTCTGTCTAGCTCTGGATCTGGATCTGTATCTGTCTATCGGTCTATCTGTCTGCCTGTGTGTCTGTTCATTTTCCTGTCTGCTGTCTGTCTGTCGCTTTCTCCTCACTCCCCATCCACCCCC
>CM031595.1:4117343-4124638 GCA_018398815.1 Conus ventricosus
AGGTATGTTTTGGACAGTAATATGGCTCACAATCCACAACCAGCTGCATGCGGCTAAAAGAGCTCATTTTGAAAAAAAAAAAACGGGTTTTGAAAATAAAAGGGGAAAAACTATTTTTAAAAAACCCAAAGAGAACGAGAAACAAAGAAATTGAGAATTCAAACAACAATATGTTGTAACCCAATGCAAGAAAAGCAGAAGTTTAAAACCCACGTTTCCCCTTTGACCGATAATTTTGGGCAATTTCTGATGTTTAAATTTTTTAGTTTTTTTTTGATGAAACTTAGGTCCAAAATTTTTTTCATACGCAACAAAAGAGAAAAACCGAAAAAAGGGAACGTAAAAAAAAAGCAAGACATACAACGGCTCGAAAAAAAGAGAAAAAAAGGAAGAACGAAATCCAAGCTAAGAGTTAAAGAAGGAAAGGCTGAAGGTTATTCAAGATAAAAAATAAAAGGGGGTACTTTAAATCGAGGGCCGGGTGAAAGCAAAGGGGAAAAAAGTACGAACATTCTGTAACTAGAAAAAAAAAGTTTTTTTAAAAGTAAAGTTGGCTAGATAAATTGAAACCAGGG
The DNA here is from genome assembly GCA_018398815.1 of Conus ventricosus. Classification (NCBI taxonomy): domain Eukaryota; kingdom Metazoa; phylum Mollusca; class Gastropoda; order Neogastropoda; family Conidae; genus Conus; species Conus ventricosus. The sequence goes on from CM031595.1 coordinate 4,117,919, forward strand.
TAATTTCTAAACGACCGAAACAGAGTTTTTTTACGGGGTTCAGGGTTTTAACGAACATTGTAAAAAAAATAGGGAGTTGATGTGGTTTGGTTGAACTCATTAAAAATTTCACTTTTAGACCATGACAAAAGCACTAATAAGAGGGCGAAACCACACGGAGGACAAAATTTGCATTAAAAAATATGAAAAACAACAAACGTCCTGGCGGGGATGGTTTCACAACAAATTTTTTAAGTGTTTTTGGGAGCAGAATTGGTGTTTTGTTTCAGAGCTTTAAATGCCGAATTTCAAAGGGGGAGTTTTCTTGTTTCAAAGAAGGGAACTCGAGCTTTCAAAGGGAGATAAACCAAGACTCTCGTGAAAAACTGGAGACAAACCTTTGTTAAATTTTGTATAAAAATTGGGTCTCGGTATAGCCAACCGTAAAAAAACTTAGGGGTCCATCAATGAGGCCCCAAACTTTTTTTGTGAAGAATAGGTACATAGGGCTACCTTAGGCTCTTTTACACACATTTGCTTATTTAGAAAAACGCAATTTACCAGGGTTTTTTATTAAACTTTGACTTCGAGAAAGCTTCGATTCGTGAGCGGGTTTTATGCTTAAAGTATTAAAGCTTTGGTTTTAAAAGGGGTTGTGCAAATGGCTTGAAACATTCTATAAAAGAAATTGACCAGTTCCTTTTCGTGGTAAAGTTTCTAGTTGGTTTGAGATAGACGGGGATGCAGCAAGGTGACCCACTATCGCCATTTTATTAATTTTAGTGTTAAAATTTTTAGCATTAATGTTGGGGAAAATGTAAACATACGCGGAATAGTTATAGATAAGTCGTACGAAGTTTTCTCAATATGAGAGGGGACGGATTTTTTTTTAAGGCACAAAAAATCATTTGAAACACGTAAAAACGGCTGGAATGTTTTGGGCGTATACTGTTCGACGGCTAAGTAAAATCGGGTCTGCGCTGTTGGGAAGGGGCAGAAAATTGTCTTACCCTCTCTCAAAAGTGCACCTCATGCTTTCGGAACAAACCACTGCCCATCCTTCCAAAATGCAAACCCAAATAAATTAGTGGTAAAAGGAATTTGGGTTGTGTGGCCCTGAGAACGCCCGACTGCAAACACATAATTTGTGAGCATACCGGGGGAGTGCAGTTTTAGTCTGCATTTTTTCCCATTGCTGAAGACCGCTGGTATGCCCCTGGAGGTACGGACAAGTTCAGTAATGTAAACTCCTCCCTCGACATTGTCGGCATCTGTTACAATCGACAAAGAGAGAGCTAGAGAGAGAAGGGAAAGAGAGAGAGAAGAGGGAGGGAGAGGAGGAGGAGAGGGGAGAGGGAGAGAGGAGAGGAGAGAGACGGTGATTCAGGGTTTTTAATAAAAAAAGAGGAGGAGGTTTTTTTTGAAGAAAAAAAAGAGAAAAAGCATAACACTTGTTTTCATAGTGAACAAAAGTGGAAAGCTCGTTTCTGTGAAAACAAAAAAGTGTAAACGCAGCATTTTTTCATAAAGGGAAAATTTGAAAAAATAAAATTTTTATTTTGATGAAAATAAAACCCCCAAATTGGTCGTATGGCCAAATTTCGAAAAGCTTTAAAACCCCCATAATTTTTTGCTTAAAAAAAAAAAGGGTGGGTTTTATTTTTATGAAAAAAACGGGTCCACTCGGCAAAGGCCCCCCCCCCCTCCCCCCCCACCCTTTTGACCCCCCCCCCCCCCCCCCCTAATTTTTTCCCCCCCCCCCCCCCCCCCCCCCCGCCTCCCCCCCCCCGTTTTCCCTAAATTTCACCCGCCCCCCCCCCCCCCCCCCCCCCCCCCCTCACTCCTCCATCCCCCCCCCCCCCCACGTAATCTCCTGCCATCCCCTCCCCCCCCCCCCCCCCCTCCATCTCCTGCCATCCCCACCCCCGTCATCTCCTGCCATTCCCCCCCGTCATCTCCTGCCATTCTCCCCCCCCCCCCCCACCCCCGTCATCTCCTGCCATTCACCCCCCCCCCCCCCCCCGTCATCTCCTGCCATTCACCCCCCCCCCCTCATCTCCTATCTCCTGCCATTCCCCCCCCCCCCCCCCCCGCCCCCCCTCATCTCCTGCCATTACCCCCCCCCCTCATCTCCTATCTCCTGCATTCCCCCCCCCCCCCCCCCCCCCCCCGTCATCTCCCTGCCATCCCCCCCCCTCATCTCCTGCCATTACCCCCCCCCCCCCCTCATCTCCTATCTCCTGCCATTCCCCCCCCCCCGCGCCCCCCCTCATCTCCTGCCATCCCCCCCCCCTCATCTCCTGCCATTACCCCCCCCCCCCCTCATCTCCTATCTCCTGCCATTCCCCCCCCCCGCCCCCCGTCATCTCCTGCCATCCCCCCCCCCCCCCCCGTCATCTCCTGCCACCACCACCCCGTCATCTCCTGCCATCCCCCCCGCCCCCCCGTCATCTCCTGCCATTCCCACCCCCAGTCAGCTCCCTCCATTCCCTGTCACGTGCACAGTGTGTGAGGTCATTCATAAAAACTCTGTGTGTGTGTGTGTGGTGTGTGTGTGTGTGTGTTGTGTGTGTGTGTGTGTGTGGTGTGTGTGTGTGTGTGTGTGTGGGTGGTGTGCGTGTGTGTATGTGTGTGTATGTGTGTGTACGTGTGTGTGTGTGTGTGTGTGTGTGTGTGTGTGTGTGTGTGTGGTGTGTGTGTGTGTGTGTGTGTGTGTGTGTGTGTTTAGAGAGAGAGAGAGAGAGAGAGAGAGAGAGAGGAGAGGAAGAGACAGACAGACAAACAGACAGACAGACAGACAGACAGGCAGACAGACAGAGACAGACAGGGAGAGAGCGAGAGAGAGGTTAAAGAAATTTTGAAGGAGGAGGAGAAGAAAAAGGAGGAGGACAGAGACAGTGACAGAGAGGAAGAGAGAGAGAGAGAGAGAGAGAGAGAGAGAGAGAGAGAGAGAGAGAGAGAGAGAGAGGAGAGAGAGAGAGAGAGAGGTAGAGAGAGAGAGAGGGGGGGCTGGGGGGCAGAGACAGAGACAGACAGAAAGACAGACAGAAAATGGAATTTACCCAAACTGTTTCTGATAACCCACCCACCCGCAGTAGCTGCCATCAGATAGAGAGAAAGGAAAGTCAAAGAGCAGTAATAATAAAGATAAATGGTGTAAACATTATCATGACAGGTGGAATAAGGGAAAGAACAGAGAGAGGTAATCAAAGATAAAAAGGGGGACGAAAAGAAAACCGACAGTAACAACACTGACATCAACACAATAATACCGAGGGCAAAAACAGCCACAATATTGCACTTTGCTTCCGGTCAAATCCGCTTGGCTTCTCAAGTTTCTCAAACAATTTAAAAGCATCGGGGTTAGGTTTCTTGGAGTAAGAGTGTAATCAAATCCCCCAATCTCGCCATCCTTTTTTCATTTAACATTTTCCCTTTCCCCTAATGTTCTGATTGCGATTGGAAAGCTCCATTTCAAACATCAGAGGCACACTGCAATAGCTGTGTAAAACAAACAAACAAACAAACAAACAAACAAACAAACAAACAAACACCCAAATAAACATACTCCCAAACAAGCAAGAACACATAAAGTGGAATTTGTAATGGCTATCAAAGGAAGCTGGGATTTTTTAATTCTCTCATATATGGGCATTTATCGAGGACAGTTGGAGCTTCTTTCAGTTCACGTAGGTCCAATCAGTGGAAGCTGTTACTGTTCATGTCTCACAGCCAGCAGATGTCTGTCAGACCATTGCTCCGCTCTCTGCTTTGGGCGGAGCTGGTCTTTCTCTTCATTTCACCTTCCAGGTTCTAAGCCTAATTTAATCCCCAATCCCTCGGGGGAGGGGTGGGGGGAGTCTGTTTTGTCTGCCTATCTGTCTGTCTTCTGTCTCTGCCCCTCTCTCTCTCCCTTTCTCCCTCTCTCTCTCTCTCTCACTTTCTCTCTCTAGCACACACACACACACACACACACACACACACACACACACACACACACACACACACACACACACACACACACACACACACACACACAACACACACTGTTCTCTGACTACTTTCCGTTTTGCAGGCCAGTGCTGGCCGTAACCTCTGGCACTCTCAACGTCTTCGTTTGAACGGTACATCTGTCTGAAGTCTGATGCTAACAACAGAGGTAACAGTTTGAACGGTACATCTGTATGGAGTCTGATGCTAACAACAGAGGTAACAGTTTGAACGGAGCATCTGTCTGAAGTCTGATGCTAACAACAGAGGTAACAGTCTGAACGGAGCATCTGTCTGAAATCTGATGCTAACAATAGAGGCAACAGTTTGAACGGAACATCTTCTGGAGTCTGATGCTAACAATAGAGGCAACCGTTTGAACTGTACATCTGTCTGAAGTCTGATTCTAACAACAGCGGCAACAGTTTGAACGGTACATCTGTCTGAAGTCTGATGCTAACAGCAGAGGCAACAGTTTGAACGGTACATCTGTCTGGCGTCTGATGCTAACAACAGAGGCAACAGTTTGAACGGTACATCTGTCTGGCGTCTGATGCTAACAACAGCGGCAACAGTTTGAACGGTACATCTGTCTGAAGTCTGATGCTAACAACAGAGGCAACAGTTTGAACGGTACATCTGTCTGGAGTCTGATGCTAAAAACAGAGGCAACAGTTTGAACGGTACATCTGTCTGGCGTCTGATGCTGACAACAGAGACAACAGTCTGAACGGAGCATCTGTCTGGCGTCTGATGCTGACAACAGAGGTAACAGTTTGTACGGTACATCTGTCTGGCGTCTGATGCTGACAACAGAGGTAACAGTCTGAACGGAGCATCTGTCTGGCGTCTGATGCTGACAACAGAGACAACAGTCTGAACGGAGCATCTGTCTGGCGTCTGATGCTGACAACAGAGGTAACAGTTTGTACGGTACATCTGTCTGGCGTCTGATGCTGACAACAGAGGTAACAGTTTGTACGGTACATCTGTCTGGCGTCTGATGCTGACAACAGAGGTAGCAGTATGTACGGTACATCTGTCTGGCGTCTGATGCTGACAACAGAGGTAACAGTTTGTACTGTACATCTGTCTGGCGTCTGATGCTGACAACAGAGGTAACAGTTTGTACGGTACATCTGTCTGGCGTCTGATGCTGACAACAGAGGTAACAGTTTGTACGGTACATCTGTCTGGCGTCTGATGCTGACAACAGAGGTAACAGTTTGTACGGTACATCTGTCTGGCGTCTGATGCTGACAACAGAGGTAACAGTTTGTACGGTACATCTGTCTGGCGTCTGATGCTGACAACAGAGGTAACAGTTTGTACGGTACATCTGTCTGGCGTCTGATGCTGACAACAGAGGTAACAGTTTGTACGGTACATCTGTCTGGCGTCTGATGCTGACAACAGAGGTAACAGTTTGTACGGTACATCTGTCTGGCGTCTGATGCTGACAACAGAGGTAACAGTTTGTACGGTACATCTGTCTGGCGTCTGATGCTGACAACAGAGGTAACAGTTTGTACGGTACATCTGTCTGGCGTCTGATGCTGACAACAGAGGTAACAGTTTGTACGGTACATCTGTTTGGCGTCTGATGCTGACAACAGAGGTAACAGTTTGTACGGTACATCTGTCTGGCGTCTGATGCTGACAACAGAGGTAACAGTTTGAACGGTACATCTGTCTGAAGTCTGATGCTGACAACAGAGGTAACAGTTTGTACGGTACATCTGTCTGGAGTCTGATGCTGACAACAGAGGTAACAGTTTGTACGGTACATCTGTCTGGCGTCTGATGCTGACAACAGAGGTAACAGTTTGTACGGTGTTACAGAGGTAACAGTTTGTACGGTGTTACAGAGGTAACAGCGAGGATACGATGACTTCGCAGCCAAACGAAAGAAGTAACAACTTACCAAACAAAGATAACGCTTTCCGACCTTCCTTGTCTAACTTACCAAACAAAGATAACGCTTTCCGACCTTCCTTGTCTAACTTACCAAACAAAGATAACGCTTTCCGACCTTCCTTGTCTTCTTCAGGCACGAAAAGCAAACTGAAGACAATGAAAACGAAGGATGATCGGACAGTCACTTATCACCTCAGTCTATGAACAAACCGGCTACAGAATAGAACCAAGGCTGAAGGGGAGACAATACAATACGGGTTAAAGGGATAATAATGATGGTTAAAAGAAGACAGCTCAACGGAACATTCTTTGTGATGCATCATTGTCTGAAAAGCATGCCGTTATAGAGTGTTGGGACTTCACTGATATCAGACATGCACTTTACAACTGACTTAATGGAAATCTTGTTCAGAAATGTTTAACATCAAGTCACTTACGAGTTCTGGGAAGAAGTAAACATTTTTTTTTTTCTTCTATAATCTCATGTTTTATGGAATAAAGATTTTAAAGCAATTCCAGCGGGGTTTTACTAATCACTGTTCATTTTCTTTTTCTTTTTTCGAAAATCTGTTTTCATGTCTTCTGTGAGTATGAATTGTTAAACATCTGCGTAGAGGCCGTGACGAGGCGAACGCCCTGATATGGCCCTTTGCGGTTGGCAGGGCTGTATACTTCCTCTTGCACTCGTGCTTAAGTTCTACCTTGACGGAAAAGTCTCATTAAAGGGGCGTTGAATTTAACATGGTGAGGAGATAAAAGTATTATCGTAATTAATTGAATCAGGCAACATCTCTGTCAGACCACATCAAATGAGTAACGCCATGAATGATGATC
>CM031595.1:4124738-4129738 GCA_018398815.1 Conus ventricosus
TAGTTGGTTTTTTTTTGCAAGGTAAAATTTCGAGATTAAAAAAAGAAAGAAATGTTCATTCATTTGGATATTCGCGCCTCTCCTTCTCCTTCTCGTCACGCAATGTCCTAACACTTCCACCGTCATCAGCTGGGGACAACCTGTTGCTGTGGGTTCACAGAGCCCTGTAGTCCTGTCTGCTGGAATAGACAGAACTCAGCACAAGCTTAGTGACATCTGCCTCCCTTAAACTGGTGATGAGACATACACAATAAACAGGACACCTGCTACACGCACAGTCGCCTAGTTCAATGTAATAATATAAATGAATAAGTATACGCTATCAAAAAGGAAATAAAAGACTGAAGATGACGTCTGCATGGTAATCCGAAGGGCAGAAGCAACATGTTATTGTTTGTTTGTTGTTCACATTTTTTTCAGTGGAAACACGCACTTATGTCAGTTTAATGGTCGTTAAATCAACCGTCCGTCTTCAAGCTGTAGTCAGGGTCATCATTGACAGACTCTCACTCATACAACATCGACAACAACCAGTCTAACAAAACAAAAGAAGAGTTCACCCATATTCTTAACAACTAAACACTTTACGCCACTTACACACACACACACGATTAATGATACTCATTTAGACTCAGCTACATGAACAGGTCCTCAAGGACTACAATAATCTATTTTTTCTTTCCAATATCACACTCACGATGCCACACAACATATTCGATTCGTACAAAGAAAGTTGTCAGATCCTCACTGACCTATAACACTTTCTTTCCTCGTCTGTGACCTCTTGTGAACTTACAAACATAGCAAGAACTGTGCCTGTGTCCCTGTCAACAACTGCAACAACTACAAAAGACTACGCCCGGATCTATCCCGAAAGAAAGTTTGTGATAGGACCAGGAAAAAAAACATAATGGCCACCATACTATTTTTATCTAAAGAATAATTATTCTCATCAATTATATCTCTCTGTTCATTTTCTTCACTATGGTCAACCTATGGGGTCGTCAGTATAGTGTAGCCATGGCCTTAATCATCACTCACACACCTACATGTCTTTGACAAAAAGAGTGAGGCATGTGTGGTCTCGCGGGCCTCACTGTCTGTATGTCGCTATCAACTGGTTTCCCCCCTATTCCAGCTACCCATCCTACAGATGGCAAATAAATTTGAGCCATCTGTCCACCGATCAACACGCATGCATGCTGCATGGTCTCCTTGAACAGATGAGCCCAGACAGACGACTGTCAAATCCGTCATTTATGGATAGTCTGCACAAGTGATCCATGTGTCCATGAACACACTCCCCTGACAGATAAACAAACGAAATCACCAGGAAGTCTGGCACAATTCCAGACACACGCCCACATCAAGGCGACGATGCCACCAGCAAAAACAAGCCCAATATTGCACTTGGCTTCTTTTCAATTGGCCAAGCTTCTCGAGTTTCTCCAAACAATTTAAAAGCATGGGATTTATTTGTCTTGGTGCCAGAGTATAATCAAATCCCACGATCTGCTTTTCTATTTCGGCTTTCTTGTTTCCTGTGATAGCTTGAATGCGTTCGAACATTGGGCACAAAGCGACGACTTCAAAACAACAACAACATTAACAAAAACAACAGCATTACCACCACCACCACCACACCACCACCACCAACACACACACATAACCACGCGCACGCGCACGCACGCACACACACACACACACACACACACACACACACACACACACACACACACACACACACACACACACACACACACACACACACACACACACACACACTCACACACACACACACACACACACACACACACACCAAAACCACACACACACACACACACACACACACACACACACACACACACACACACACACATACACATATCTATATCTATATCTATATGTATACACACACACACACACACACACACACACACACACACACACACACACACACACACACACACACACACACACACACACACACACACACACACAAACACACACACACACACGCACGCACTCACGCACGCTCGCACGCTCGCACGCATGAACGCATGCACGCGCTCACTACCAAGCAAGCAAGAGCCTAGTAAACTGGAATTTGAAACCCCTGAAATAGCCAATAAAAGATAAACCACTGAAATAGCCAATAAAGATAAACCACTGAAATAGCTAATAAAAGATAAACCACTGAAATAGCCAATAAAAGATAAGCCACTGAAATAGCCAATAAAAGATAAACCACTAAAATAGCCAATAAAAGATAAACCACTGAAATAGCCAATAAAGATAAACCACTGAAATAGCCATTAACAGATAAACCACTGAAATAGCCAATAAAAGATAAGCCACTGAAATAGTCAATAAATGATAAACCACTGAAATAGCGAATCAAATTTAAACCACCAAAATAGTCAATAAAAGACAAACCACTGAAATAGCCAATCAAATTTAATCCACTGAAGTAGCCAATAAAAGATAAACCACTGAAAGAGCCAATAAAAGATAAAAGACTAAAGTAGCCATTAAAAGATAAACCACTGAAATAGCCAATAAGAGATAAACCACTAAAATAGCCAATAAATAATAAACCACCGTGTAGTCGATCAAAGATAAACCACTGAAGTAACCAATCAAAGATAAACCACTGGAGTAACCAATAAAAGATAAACCACTGAAATAGCCAGTAAACGATGAACCATGGAGATAGCCAATAAAAGATAAACCACCGAAATAGCCAATAAAAGATAAACCACTGAAATAGCCAATACAAGATAAACAACTGAAATAGCCAATAAAAGATAAACCACTGAAATGACCAATAAAAGATAGACCACTGAAATAGCCAATAAAAGATAGACCACTGAAATAGCCAATAAAAGATAAACCACTGAAATAGTCAATAAAAGATGGACCACTGAAATAGCCAATAAAAGATAAACCACTGAAATAGCCAATAAAGATACACTACCGAAATAGCCAATAACAGATCCCCCCCCCCCCCCCCCCCCCCCCTCAAGATTATAGGAAATTTCTCCACCCCACGTACTGAAGCCTATTTTCAGTTTACATGGATATTGTGGCTTTAAGAGTTTACTGTTTATGTGTCACTGTGGAACATGTCTGTGCTGTTCATCACGGCGAACAGATGTCTATCAGATCATAGCTTTCACTCTGTGCTGGATGCTTTGGATCGAATAGGTCATTTTTCTTTTTTGTCATCTTGCAGGTTAGAACCATAAATTCATCTCTCTACCTTTGTCTATCTGTCTGCCTGTCTCTGCATGTCGGTCTGCTAGTCTTTCTGTGTGTGTCTATCCGTCTTTCCGTCTGTCTGTTTGTCTGTCTCTTGTGCAGTCTGTCTGTCTTTCTGTTTGTCTGTCTGTCTGTCTCTGTTTTCTCTCTCTCTCTCTCTCTCTCTCTCTCTCTCTCTCTCTCTCTCTCTCTCTCTCTCTCTCTCTCTCTCTCTCTCTCAAGATGCATTGTCTCCCTTCCCAGCAGCCTCGGTTCCATTCAACATATATTTTGCGCCCACTTTGAGGAGTTAAGTGATTGTATGTTCGTGCTTCGGTTTCATTGTCTTGAATTGCGTTTGTCTTGCCTGAAGAAGACCAAAGACATCGAAAGTCATCGCGTTTGTCTCGTGATGTGTTTGTGTCTTTAGTTTTGCAGAATGATAGTTTTGATCCTTTGATCGTGTTTCAATGTTCCCCTTCAGTCACTGCACTGTGAAACTAAGCTCGTGTAAGTTGGTTGTGTTTTGTTTGATACAGTCGTGTGACAGATAGCACAACGCCTTATCACTGTCTGTCTCACTGCAGACAGCACAACGCCTTATCACTGTCTGTCTCACTACAGACAGCACAACGCCTTCTCACTGTCTGTCTCACTACAGACAGCACAACGCCTTATCACTGTCTGTCTCACTACAGACAGCACAACGCCTTCTCACTGTCTGTCTCACTACAGACAGCACAACGCCTTATCACTGTCTGTCTCACTACAGACAGCACAACGCCTTATCACTGTCTGTCTCACTACAGACAGCACAACGCCTTATCACTGTCTGTCTCACTACAGACAGCACAACGCTTATCACTGTCTGTCTCACTACAGACAGCTCAACGCCTTCTCACTGTCTGTCTCACTACAGACAGCACAACGCCTTCTCACTGTCTGTCTCACTAACGCCTTTTACAGCCAGAGACAGGATCCGCTGTAAAACGTGAATCTCGTGCTGTTTGATGCCAGGAGACATGATGGAACGAGATATCTACAACGGCCCTGCCACGCAGCCTCTGATGCTGACCTTCCCTTCCCTGACATGCTGGCTTCACACACTGATCAGTTGTTGTTGTCAGCAGGGAAGTGGGTGGTGGGGTCATGAGTATGGTGGCTCCACACACTGATCAGTTGTTGTTGTCAGCAGGGGAGTGGGTGGTGAGGTCATGAGTATGGTGATCAGACCTGGGCACTGCTGAAAACCACGCTCAATGTCACTCTGCCGTATTGCAGTGTCTCCTCCAGTGGGTGTCCTCATGGCGGCAGTGCTGGGGCAGTGACGGGACAAACCTGAAAGCAGTTATGTCTGGAGAAGGCGGAATGGGCAGCAGTAAACATGTACTGTGGGGGCACGGAAGAAGACAAATCAAACGCATAAGCGAAAACAAACAAACAAACAAACAAACAAACAAGCAAACAAACAAACAAACAAACAAACAAACAAACAACCAAACAAAAGAAAGAAAGAGAAACACAAAGAATCTGGGCGAAGTCGCCAGAAACAAAAAAGAAGTGTGAAAGGAAAGACTGGAATACCAATCTTTGTACTGACCTTCTCCTGCGCGTGTTGGCCTCACAACATTAACAGACTCTTTGTAGTGAATACCTAGCTTGATTGGATGTTTTTCTGATAGGAGATCAACAGCACCATCACTGTTTTGTTTGTCTTGTTCTCTGTACAAGACCGTGTACGCAACTAGTGATGAAACGTA
>CM031595.1:4140517-4161057 GCA_018398815.1 Conus ventricosus
GATCGGAAAGAGTAACAGTGCTCGACAAGTTCGGTGAAATCCCAGAGAGAACAGGGAAAGGGGCATTCTGGGCCACTTCCGCCCTCACCCAGTTTCGGGCGAAAGTAACCCAGAATGCCCCTTTCCCTGTTCTCTGACAAGTAAGACTTCAATAACTAAAAAATAACGATTATCTACAAACAAACGTACTGCGTAGGGTTATCCGTTTTCAATACTAATTTACTAAACTTTTTAGATTTCAGTTTTTGCTTAATCCTGTGTTTTTCCTGGTCGTTTTCAATAACATCATTTTCACGCAAACATTCTTCAAATGAGTCTCTGTCTTTCATGTGAAATAGAACTACAGTCTTTAACTGTTCTCTAAAGTCTTTTAAAACTGAGTTATATTTTTGGCATAAAATCCACACACTTATCCTAGCATGCCTTCCGCTGAAAGCTAGTTTTGACAAAGTGTTTCTCTTTTTAACTATGTCTCTTTCTGCCGAACAGTCATCTTTTAATAAATAGTGTCTGCGTTCCTTCAAACAGGCTATAAAACTGTTCTAAACACTCACTCAGTTTATTGCTAGGATCAACTAAATATATGTCATCATCTGTCCATATAAACCTTCTATCATGATATGCTTTGTTCCATTTAAGCGTTGGACAGAAAACCACAATATGATTAAAATTATAGCGATAAACTGTTTGTAATAGGTCTAGGACAAATATTGTTTTTCCACAACCAGTCTGCCCACAAATCAATGAGCAATGAGGAGTTTTTGTCATAAAGTTTAACTGCTCCATGGTTTTATAGAAGAATTTAATCTAATCCAGTTATTATTTTTATCATACTCCTTTTAAAACCGTTCATATAAAAAAACCTATGAGGCCTAAATGTTAAGATTAATCCAATTCAGTTTTTAAAGATTTTTCTATTTAACTAATTTTGATTTTGTTGCTTGTTGTTATGCCTTTTAATACCTGCCATGTAAGAACGCACGTAATTTTTAGACGTAAACTTTAAAATTTTTTGCCACAAATTAAATTTCCCTTAAAAAAAGGACTCACTAACGCCCACCCCCTCCCCCCCTTTATCTTTTAAGACAGAAATTTCAATAAGTAAACTGTCCCCAAATTTTCTTTGCGGCATGAACTGAATTTTGTAGAACATCTTTTAAAACCTTTCTCTTCGGGGAGGGTACTTTTTTTTTCCCATACGGTTTTATTTCACCCTTTTTCCCGACTATGTATCGGGCAAAAGATTTACATGTAAAGGGGGCCAATTTGAATGCTTTTCTAAACTTTTGGGGGCCAAAAAAAATGTAAAGGGGCTTAGAATTCAAATTTATATCCCATTCAAATAGGGTTTCTAAGTCCCAATTGGGGCAGCTTTTCGAACTTTTTAAATTCTACGGGCCAACATTTTTGCTTCTAGATGCGCATTGCTCTATTTTAAAAAAACTTTTTGCTATCGCCAACCTTTTTCCCGTTTATAATCCCATTTTTTAGTGTACTCAAAAAACAAACGCCTTCTCACCTTTTGTTCAAATCCGCACTCTAAATCTTTTATTTTTAAATTATCACCTCAAGGCGTAAAAAACTCCGGTTCTTCGGCCCACGCGACATTTTTTTTAGTAATATTTTTTTATTTCTAAAACAATTCGGGGTTATCGCATTTTAAAACTTTCCCCGTTTTGTCTTGTTTTTTATATTAAATGATCCGACCCTCCCCAAAACAAATCTTTTAAACTGAAAAATTGGGGGAAATTGTTAATTTCATAATCGCAATTGAGTTTTCCCCCCCTAGGAAGAGCTCTTAAAACATTTTGAGGGCCTTCCGTCATAAAGTTTTCTCATGCTCAGCTCACCCAAATAACATAGGTAATGAATGTAAAGCAAGATCGAGCGGACTTTCCCCCCAAAATTAGTTTTGGCTGGTTAACTCAAAATCTAAAATTGTTACTGAAAACCCCTAACATTTTAGCTACTCTTTATCAAAAAGAAACCCTACTTCTTCTCGGCTTAAGTTTAACATTTTTTTTTAGTTTTTCATTTTAAGTTTAAGGGGTTATGTCAAAGTTCTCTTCCCTTTCTTTTGTGACAAAACCCGTAATAACCACGGGTTTGGGTTTTAACTGCCAAACTAATTTTTCCGAAATTTTTAATTTTTTGAATTTTTATTATTTTTCCTGGTTTCTTATATTAAACCAACGACTTTTTAGAATTTTTCAGGGGAGCCGACCTTTTTGGCCCCCCGCAATGTATTAAAGCATGTTCTAAAAACAAAGGACGGTTTGGGGTTTTGTTATTTTACAAACTTTTTTTTAAACGAAATAAAAAAAGTGCATTCAATATACGGGTGCAAAATTCTGTTGGGCCGCCTACAATCTTAAAAATAAGCAATGATACTTTTGACAGCTGTGACCCAGACTGCCTCTTTTCATAAAAAAGGTAGTCTCCTTTAAAAATATTTTAACCCCCCCTTTAAAAAACGACCACACCAAAAAAGCGGGTTAGGTCTCCGATGCTTTTATCAGAACCATTTAAACTTTCTGTTTTTGCGCATCAACGGGGTTGTGGAGTGTCGTATGCTGATCATTTAAAATACCATGACCTTTTTGAGTCGGTACGATTCTTTTTTATTACCCCTTTCAACGTTTTTTTGACGAACGCAACCGCCATTAAAAAATGACAAACCATTTAATCCACTCGCAACAGAATAACATAAGGCTTTAAAAGGGTTTTGTAACGAATTCAATATAACATCAAGACAGGTTTTAACAAAAGTTGGATCATAATCATGGCCTAGGCCCTTTTTTTTGGGGGCACGCCAGAAAGATAACTAGACGGGCATCCTCCTTTCAATTTTTCTTTTCGGGCAAACTTTTCCCCCCGGGGTCCCTACAGCAGAGATAAAACCAGGGAAACTTTTTATTTTTGACATTTCTAAGGCCAACTAGGGGGGGAAAATAAAACGAATAAACGACTCAAATCTACTTACTTTGGTGTTGCGGGGGCGAAAGCACAGGAAGATCGAGATAACTGACCTTCTACGGCTTTGACCGGCAAAAAAAATACTTAGCAAATTTAGAGGACCCTTAATTCTACATTGATTTCCCTTTAAAGTTTTTAAAAAAGATACCAAAATGTTTTACAATCGCAAGACGAAAGTAGACTTTGTGTTGGCACTGTTTTACAGGGCCCCTTTTCTGACCTCAATCCAGGTGGGAATAATAATAAACAAAAAATGAAATTTTATAGCAGGCAATAAACGAAGGTTGGGAAAAAAAAAACAAAAATCTGAGCCAAATATTACAAACAATAAAAGAAACCCAAGATTAATCACCCAAACCCCCCGAAGCCCAAAACCCCAAAATCATAAAGACTCAGCAAAGCTCGCGGACTCTTTCGCGATGACCAGAATATAAAAAAGACGCGTTGTTTTTGGGAAACGGGAAAGGGATTCTTGGTTTTATCTTAAAAATAGAAACCCCAAATATTACGAGAACTAATGTCCAAAAGGGGTCGGCCATAAAGCCAACTACTTGCTTGCAGTAGACAAAACCCCAGCGACAATACCCCCCAATACCTGGTAAACGCCCCGGCTTTTCCGCTAATTTTTTTAATAAACTTGCAAGATGATCAAGCTTTTTTTTTACCCATGATTTATCGGGCGGAGGGGGGCGGCGGAGGTAATAACTTGGCCCACCGCCGCCGTAAAGCCACACCATTTACTATTCCCAATCCTAAGGCCGTTAAAAACGCTTGCTAATTGACCCCCCTCTTCTAAACAGTGTTCGTTCGTTCTGCAGCGTTTTGTTTCATATAAATTTTCGGATATTTTTCTCTATTTATTCACTTGAGTTCAATTGGTTCGGGTTAGTACCATTCTAGTTTCCCGATCTTCTTGTTAAAGATTTTTTAGTCTTTGTCTTATTCTTTCTTTAATCTCACGCCCTACAGCGGTCGTCACCCTCAACGAGTTTTTTTTTTTCCTTTTTTATCCCATCAGTTCACCTATTTTTGCTAAATTGTTTTTTAATTCCCCTCTATCCTTCTCAAAGCTGATAAAGGCCGCTATTTCCCGCATGGGAGGGGAGTTGTATAGTCTTTAAAGCTGTTTCTTCTGAAAAACGGTTTCTGTTTCTATTGCATTATTATTTCATTCCCTTTGATTTTTTCTTTAATTCCCATGGGGGTTTGGTTACTTTTGGGGATTTCTGTATGTGTTTTAAATTTTAGAAACTGCCCCCCTACAAATTTTGGTCAGAAATCCCAAGGCATTTGATTTTTCACAGGGGGTCTTTTATAATTGTACTCTTGGCTAAAAATTTTGAGGGGTCGGTTTTGGGGTTGTAACCCAAAAACAAGTTGTCCGGGTCGTTTTTTAAAACAAATGACCATCTTCTAATTCAAAATCTTTGGGGTTTTAAAAATTCGGGGGTTTTCTTGGCCAAATTTTTGTAAAATGTTTCGACCGTACTTGCTGTTAATTCATCCGCATTGAAGCGCTGAGCATGCTTTTCAAAGGACCCATTTCACTCTGTCGTCTCCGGGATCAAAAACATCAAACTTTTTCGCCTTAAATTCCTCCCCTTTTTAAAATAATTAACTTTTTTTTTTTGTTTATAAAAAAATGTCAAAACATAGGTCGTTCTTGCCCCGAAAGAAACTGAAAAAACCCCTTGGCGTGCGGGGGAAATAAACGGAATATTCTTTTCCCAAAAAAAAAACCCATCTACTATTGATGCAGTCAAATTCTACTGTTAGATTTCCAAACCAGGGGGGATGATTTGATCGGCCAGGTCTGCAGGGCTTATTTTTAAAAAATGAACTCGCTTCAACAACCCCCCAAACCAAAACAGTTGCCAGAATTTGGGACGGGCACGTTAAAAAAATTTCTGTAAAACTTGGGGGGAAAAATATTTTCTTTAAACAATGCAGACATATTTTTAACCATTCTGATCTAGGCTAACCGCGAAGAAAGGGGGAAGATCTGGTTTTCAGGAATCGGCAATGAAGAACACTAAAACTAAAATGGGCGCCGAACTGCCTCAGGCGCTAAAAGCCAAAAAGCTTTAGGTAAGTTTGCGTATGGTAATCGTTTTTCCATTCCCCAGATTTTGAGTTGTTAAAAAGCCATCCCCCAAACTTTAAAGGACATTAAAAGACAGATTGTCTTGAACTAACTTTTAATGAATACAAACGGTTATCAAATCAACAGACACCGAAGCAAAGTACAGCATTTCTGACATCTCGTTAATTTTGCTTGTTAGAAACCCTTAAATTGCGAGCTGTTTGGGGATAAATTTAAATCCAAATTAGCAATATATTACGAAAACGTGCGTCACATTCAACATACCCAAAAAGGGGGGCAGACGCTTTGGGAATTTTTATTTTTAGTGTCGCAGTAAAACGCTTAAAGGTTTTTTATTGCTGTGTGAAGAGAAAACCCATCGAAAGAGCAAAAAAAATTTTTTTTAATCCAAAAAAACGAAAGACAATTACTTTGAGGGCAGTCCAAACCCCAAATCTAGCTAGGGACTTAACCTTATCATCTTTTTTGAAAATAAAAAAAATTTTTTGGGGGGGTGGGGGGGGTAGAAGTCCAACAGCAGACCTTGCGTCAAAAAGATCTACCCCTTTCACAGTGTTGGCTATGATTATTTAACATCAAAATACGGTTAGGTTGACCTAATTCAAAGGGGTAATCATTCATAGAAGTGGGAGAGAGGTTAAAGACGTAAAAAATTCAAATTGGAAAAAAAAAAGAAGCTAAAAACCCGCTTAATGTACTTTGTTTTTTTTAATTGATGCACAGCTGAATTTGGAGATAGCAGATTACAATATGATATACAAAATTTATTTTTTTCATTTAAAAAAAAGCATGTCTGTTAGGTTTTTCCAAAGTGCCTACAGCCCCGGGAGATCCCAAGAGAAGAGAAAGTAGAAAAACCCTAGCATAAAAACCTTCAGTTTAAAAAACATTAACAAATGCAAAAGTACAGAGCAAGACCTTTCAAAATACAGCAAAACCCAAACAAAGGTATTCGCTGCCTTAAGCTTTTACATATTTTAATACGGAGCTCGACTTTATGCTGTTCGGGGGAACGATGTAGGCCCCTTGCAACGGGAAGGTGCGCCCGCATTTTTACCCAGGGGGTTTGTCTTTAACTCTTGGCCTGTTTTTCATTAGTTAAGGGCGCAAGCAAAAAAAAAAAAAACTAAACCCAAAAGCACCGCTATGGCAACTAATAACAGCTAAACTTAGTTCCTTTAAGTGATAATAAATAAAGCGCTACTGACTCAAACATCACGGATGAAAAATTTTAATCGTTTACACCGTTTTGTGACTACAAAAAAAAAAGTTTGTCTTCAAAAAAAGGCGAGGACAAGTTTTTTAACAAAGCCAGACCCGAGCAAAAAAAAAAGGAATGTTTAAAAAAAGTAAACGAAACTTTAAACTCTTTTTTACACTCCATTAACAATCCCAAAAAGGGTGTTTATATTTTATTTTATGAGTCCAAGCAAAAAAAGACCGTCGATTTTGATTCGATTAACCCGTTGTATTTTTTTTAATTTAAAATAAATATTTTGGCTTAGAAAGAAAGACAGCATGGCAAGATTATGAAGGACAAGACAAATTGTTTAAGGAATGTTGAGAGAGAGCGTTATCAAGGCACGAAGAAATTGATTTAAAGTCATTGACCCAACAAACGACAGGAAGCTTGTCATGAAATTTCTCAAGTTCCCCGGCAAACAACAATAGACCCGCCATTAAAGAAAATGTTACTGTTTAATCGCTAGAACAATAAAGAAAAAAAATCTAAAGTCGGGGTCTCGACTAAACGCAGATATTTTTCTCATAATGATTTAAAACCCCGGGGTTTTGGGCAACGAACTGCTTACAAGTTTGACGCTCCCCGGAAGAAGCTAAAATGAGAGGCTCGGGGGGGCAAGGGGAAGTCTTAGAGTTTAAATTTAAAAACGGGCAAAGATGCACCGATTGTGGGAAGGCTACATTCCGCTACCTGGGGAGGGGGTTTTAAAGAGAGCATTTTTTAAACAAAAAAAATTAACAACAAATTTATGGGGTGCGTTTTTGCAAGGCTCAAAAAGTCCGCGAACACGAAAGAGGACTAACTACGGAATACGCCAAAGACTTAATTTAAAAGAATATCCTTTCCTGTTAGTGTAACCAAATGACATTTGAAGAAAAAAACAACCCAATAATGTTAATGTATACCGGGGGGGGGGGGAAACAATTTTGGGGCGCCAATTAAAGTTCCCAGAACACCAACAATAGGCAACCAGAAAAAAAATCATGTTGACTTACTACTAAGTTTTCACCAGGGGGGGGCTACCCCATTACCATTGATACCAAAAGGGTAGATTATTGATTTACTACAAACAAACATAGCAAACAAGAATTCTGAAAAAAAATGTTTAACAAAATTCCATCTGTGCAAGCTGCGAGTGAACAATAAAACATGAAAAATTTCTGTAGACGTAATACGAACAAATTTTCCCCCCCGCCCGGATCTAAATTATTTTTTAAAAATGGAAAAAACTGCAACTTCCCCAAAAAGTTGTTTACGCGACTTTGAACACTCATTTTTCCTTTAAAGGGCCAGCGCCACAAAAATTTCGAAAAACAGTTTTAATGAGTAATCATCAGATTTGTTCTTTCCCTTCATTTTGTCAGGTCGGAGGGCGTTTATTCAGAACCAAATTTATATAGGGGCCAGATGTGCAAAACATTCTTAAAACGCATGCAGCAAGTGCGTAACGCCTGTTTCAAATAATCTAAACTTATCTAAAATCATAATGGGCCTAAGACCAACAAATAGACTCAGCCACGCTTTTTTGGATTTGCGGTTAACCGCAACCCCCAAGAGTGAAAACCCCCACAAAGAACCTTACTTTAGGGGAAAATTTAAGGGGTGCAGCGCAAAACAAACAATTTTTCAACTAAAGTTTGAACCAAAGACATGGAACGGGCCGTATTCTTTTTGGGGGAGGATGACCCACCTTATAAGCAAGCATCCCCAGCCGCCTTCGGGGGTAGCATGCATTGCACGTCATCAAAAAAAGTACAGGGTGCTTTAATCTAAATAATAGTCTTTCTACGACTCACAAACTAAAAGGGCTCATTAGAGGCACTGGTATGCCCCCTTAAAGTCCCCCCAATAACGGAAAAATATTTTGACCCGACTCTCGTTAAAAAGGGCTTTACCCTTAGATACATGAACATTGGGAAAGGTTTGCAAAGGGAACGCTTCCTCCAAAAGGCCGTTCTTTTCAGCTTAGGGGAAAAGGGGAATCAGGACTCCGATTCCACATGCTCAAGTGCTTGCAAAAGTTAGATTGTAAAACGATGGGACTATCATGACTCCTTTTTAAAGGCAGATTATGTTTGTTGGGGAAAATTTTTTGAAAATTATAAAAAACCTCTAAAACATTACATTTTGACCCTCCCAAATTATTTTTTCTGCGCCGGAGGGTTTTGGGTGCTTTCTTAAAGTTTATGGAGTACAAATTGATTTTTGTCAATTTACCAAATTCGTATTGAAAAGGGGTTGCGGGGGGGATTAGTATGGCGTGCATCATTACAAAAAGCAAACAAAAAATACTTGGACTTTAGACCGAGAAAAAGGGTCTAACTACTCATTTATTTAGATGAAACAATCTGTATGTTGGCAATGGGGGCAATCGCTTTTTTACGCAATTTAAAATTACACAGAAGACAATCCGAATAATATTCAAAAGGCATTAAAGTGGTTTTGGGCAGTTTTTTAACCCCTGACAACAGGGTTTCATTCTAGAAGTTGACTTGAATATCCTCATGAACTCCGACCTGCAAAGACTATCCATTAGCAGCAGAAAGTCTAAAAATGGACCAAAAACCGCCTAAACTTTTGCCTAATCTTCGAGGGGAAAAAAAAATTTTGTCTGTCATTACAGACTTCTACAAATTTTTTTTTTGGCAGGTTTTGAATTGCAGCTGTTCACGTATAATTGCTTTTGATCAAAACAGTTCATGAAACCATACATCATGAAGAACACTGTCTTGAACAAAAACCACAGATGTCAGAAAAAAACTTTTTCAAACTGAGAACAAAGCTGTTTTTTAAAGACTAGGAAAAACCGCCAAGCCAAAGTGTCGATTTGGGCACCAGAAGAAGAAACAATTAACTGATTCAAAACCCAATTATCAGGATTCAAAGATTTCATAATCAGCTTTTTGGGATAATGATGAAAAAAAAAAAAAGTCAAATTAACAAACCTGTATTATTGGGTTTACTGTTTTTTGGGGAAATTTTCAAAGTTTTGATGTTGAAATTTTTTTATGACTACTTAAGCCCTCGATCCTGAGTCCAGAGGCTTTACACAGATACGATAGTTTTGTTATAGTATCCCTACTGAAGACATCTAAAAGACAAGGAATAGAAGGGCAAAGGTCATGCGGGGGGATGACACGTCCGATTTTCCCCAAAGATTCGCCTTTGCATTTTAATTACTAATAAGAAGGTTTTTGGAAAATGAAGGATGAATTTTCTGGAAAGGTGATCAAGGAGTATGTGGGGTTAAATCGAAAATGTACAGTATTTCGAGCCAGGAAAAATCATTTAAAAAAGCAAAGGGAAATCTCGCATGTTTTGCAGTCAAACATATACATGACAACAAAAGAAGCATTGTTTGGGGAATAAACTTTTTATCATGACAACGTAAAACTGGATTAATCTACATGAGACAACCAACAGTTGTAACAAAGAAGTCGTTAGATAGAACAAAACAAAACGGGTGTTTGTTTTAAACGGGGTTTTATATGCAATTGGGCACTGGGGGGGGAACCGCATAAACCGGGGGGGTTTTTTTTTCATCAACTTTTATTATAAGATCGATCATAGCCTCAAACCAATTCATTTAAATCTTTTCTCATGTTTGCTTGACGTTCGAATTTTTTTATTTTTTCAAGATATTCTTTTCCCCCAATTTTGGGGGGGGTTTTAGTTTAGGTGATCTGGTGATTTTAAAGCATTGATAATCCCGAAAATTTTCCTTTAAAAGCATTTCACGCCCGAAATTTTATTTCCCCTACATTTTTAAGGTCTCTTCCTTTTCCCTTTTTGTTTCGTTCTGCCTTCCCTGGGCCCTTTCCCTTTTAAAATTAAAAATATTTATGTAAATTAATTAAAGCGGAACTGTTCTGGTGGGTTTTCTGAGTTCTTCCTTTACAAAAAATCTTTGAGGAGCTGGGTTTTTTTGTTGGGTTTATTTTTTCGAAATAATACACGGGGGGGGATTCTTTTTACAATTCTTTTTTTTTCATATGGGTCAAACACTCCAAACCGGTCATTGCCCTGAGCGAGGTCCCCTTTCTTCCCCCGTAAAAAAAGGGACCTTTCTTTCAATCCAAACGGCAATGTTTGCCGGGTGAAGTCTCTCCTTAACAACATTTATTGTTTTTTTTTTGATTTCTTTTACTGGTTTTTGGCCCCTTTAATCTTTATTTTTCATTGCGCGCAAAACTGAGGGCAGTCTTCAACCCATTCGTGTTGCGAGAGTTGTCAAAAAAGTCTCTGTGAACGGTAGGGGAAAAGTCTTTTGGCAACGTTTTTAAAGTTTTTTAAAAAAAGCCTTTCTGGAACTCCGGAAAACCTCTTTGATGGTAACCTATGTTTCAACAATAATTGTTCGCTTGGGGTTTAAACTCTTTCCATCGTCAACTTGAATATGCGAGGATAAAATTAGTGGCCCTCGTTGGATTCATTGTATGGCAACAGCAAAACAGAAAACACTCTTTTTTTGTTAATGGTTTCCGCTTTTTTAATCTTAACTATACAAGACGTGGGGTGCGTACTAAAATTTTTTCGTCTAATCCATCAGAGGGTAAAAATAGAAGGGAAAATTTTGGGTGTCGTTCGGTATTTTATTCACAAAGGCGGTCCTTTTTCGTCTAGGGGAGGGAAATAAATTTGCCAAATCGCTTGTTTTGATAACCTTCCTTTTTGTTTTTCACGACACCTGCCGCTTGGCTTGCTTTTTTTGCTTGATCCCTTCCAATATCCTTTGGCGAATAATAGATTTTGTTCTTTTTTTCTCACCAATATTTTGTGCAACAAAATACACAACGGCATACCAACGAAATAAACGCGATTTCTTGCATCTTTTGTTTTTTTGATGGGTTTATAAAAGTCCCTGAATTTTTTGGGGGGGGGCAAGTCTGGGCCGGGTTGCCTGTTACAAAATATTCTTTTTTTGCTTGGCAACATTTTTTTAAAGGTAAGCTGCATGCCCCCGTTTTTCAGGTGTCATTTAAAAAAATCAACTGCTCAAGTTCTGTTTTTTAGGCTCTTGTGGGAGCTGCAGTTTCCATGCTTGTTATGTCTTTTTCTTCGCCGTCATCCGCAGTTTCTAAAACGAAAATTTCTTCCGCAAAAACAAGGGGTTCAACCCCCAGGCCGCCTATCATTATTGCGAGTGGCCATTTTTTATAAATTTTTTTTTTCTTTCATATTAATTGTCTGGAATTTCCTTGCTTAACTAGAAAATCTTTTTGTGGGGAACCGAAGCGCAATGATAGCAATCATTTTGCTGAATCCTCAAAGTCTGTTTTCCAAGAATTCTGGTTTTTAATTTTTAACAAGCTTTTTTCCAAGCATCGTGATCCTATACTTTGGCCCTCCAATAACCCAAATGGATACAAGGTTGGGAAAATTTTTTTTGGTGCTCATTTTTAAAAATAAAATAATTTAATTTAATAAAAAAAACGAACAGTGATGATCTATACGCTACGGGGGGGCCAAACCTTTCCCGAACTTTGAATGACCAAGTTGATGATCAAACATTACCCCCCAAAAAAGGGGAGGCGTATTCTTTGGGACATGTGGGAAAACAAAACAGTTTTTTCGGAAAAATGTTCGCTTGAAAAGATTCAAAAAGATGTCGCCGCAAGACATTATAAAGTACATAACAGGTAGGGAAACGACGGGGTCGAAATGGTAAAAAGTGGGGGCAAAAAGGGTTTATTTTTCCTAAACTTCCGTAATTTGCTCCCCTTGATTCTGAAAAGTCTTACGTTTAAATTAACGCAAGATCCATTTTACAAAGAAAATTAGAGTCTCTAGGGGGTGATTTATATACGATTTGGGGAAAATTGTTTATCCCGTTAATTTTGGGATTAATTATTTTAATCAAAATTTTTTTTCCCTTCAAAAAAGAAAGAGCGGAAAAACTCAAATCAGAATCAGGTGGGGGAAAAAAACCAAGCCAGAAAATCACAGAAAACACTAAACCATGGGGCCCTGAAAAGAATCCTCACCTGGCGTGTTAAAGCAGGAAAAAAAAATTTGCGAGTGGAACAACAAAAAAAAATTAAATTTTCGAAAAAACTCACAGAAAACATAAAACCCGCCGGCGCCCCGAACAATTTGGGTTCAATCCAGCTAAAAAACTCCTTTGATACAACCTACACAAACCCAAAATCTTCAGGAATATTGAACTTAAAACTGTTGCCATTTTTGCGCCATTGCTGCGTTTTGGGGCAGTTATTAAAGGTTAAAAATTTACACAAAGGCAGCAAAGCAAAAGCAATCAAAAAAATCTGAACCACAAATTAGAAAAAGACAACACACCCAAAACCGCCAAAACAAAGCATCATTTTTATCCCTTTGAAAAGTAATAAAAAATTTTTAAAAACTTAATTTTAAATTTTTTTAATAAAAATAGATCATGGGGTATTTTAAAATGAAAAGTCAATAAATAAAGACAGGGGTCTAAAAAAAACATTTCCCCTAGACCGAATTTTAATCAATGCGGTTTGTTTGGGTTTTAAGAACTTCATTAAATCTATGCAAGAGGGGGGGGGAACGCTGACAAGACATCCCCAACGTGGCGTTTTTTGAGGGGTGGTTACTATTTAGACATCTGCATTTAAGATAAAAACTAGATTTTATTTTTTGATAATTATAAGAAAATTGAATAGAACTTTTGGGTTTCTAAAGGGGACTTAGTTATATCTTTAGGTAAACTTAATCAAAAACTTAATCAGAACTTATTTAAAAACTTGAAGTAACTTTGGGGGGGACTGGGGGTGACTTAAGGCAACTTTAAATGACTTAAGTAAGAAAATTGAGGTACTTAAAGTGACTTGGGGGGAAATTCATTAAAACTTTTGGGGAAATTTATGTGCATGCGTGGGGGGGGGGGGGGGGGGGACTGCTGCGTGGGGGGGGGGGTGGGGTGGCATGCGGGGGCAGGACAAAACACAAACAAACAAAAACACAAACAAAAAAACACACAATGAAATCCAGGGGGGGGGGGTGGGGGGACGGGGTGGTGGTTTGGGGTGGGGGGGTGCATTTTGGGGTAGGGCAAAACACACAAACACCAAAAAAAACAAACAAGAAGTGAAACACTAGGCCCACTTTTTGCTTTGTGACTAAACGGTTGTGTCCCCGCGCACCTCAATCAACTACCAAGTGATCACTTTGATACTTGGCCTGTTTGCCCCCTGAGCTTTGCAGGGGGCTGCCGCGCTTTTTCAGGTCAAGTGATCATATAGGATCACTTGGCCAGTTTGCAGGGCCCGGCTGACCATTGGCGGCAGGGGCTGCGCTTGCAGGTCAAGTGATCCATATGATCACTTGGGCCCATTTGCTGTGCTCCCTTTTTCTCAACCGGGCTTGCACGGTTTTGGGGAGATTAAGATAATTGCGTACCAAACTTTTTTGGGGGCTCTAAACGCCAGTATATACCCGCATTGTATATTTTGGGGATTTTATGAAGATAGTGTGGCCACACACTACTCCTCTCCATTCGGTAGATGACTAAGGTCTGCCTAGCCCTATCTAGTTTGTTTTCCAGAACATTCGAAAATCGTTTCCCGTTGCAAAGGGCACACTGAAGGCAGATGAACTGGTTTTTGAATTTGAAAAATAGAAAAGTATCCTCTTAATACACGACATTTGCCCCATAAACACGAATCTAGTTAAAATCAATCAAGTCTAATACAAAAAAAAGAACATTTTTACTTGGGGGAACAGCAAAAATGTTTCAAATAAAATTTTTTTAGCATCGAACAGCCGGGTTTCCTCCCCCTTAAGAAATGAACGCCATGTTTTTTAAAAAATGGCTTTAGCTGTCTTCAAGCCCCTCCCAAAAACACGCGTGATGGGTTTGTTTTGGGTTCGGCCAACTTTTGAACAATCTACGAAGCCAAACACTATTAAAAAAAGCTGTATCTTGTCAACAATATTTTCTTCAACAAACCAACAACCTTTAAGATACACAATTCTGTTCTTGGTAAAAAACCCGGGTTTTAAAAAAAAACCCCACCGAAAAGTAAACCCTCCTGCTGTCTAACTGTCGCGAAAGAATGTGTGGGGTTCTGTCATGTAGCGCCCGGGAAACTACGCTTTTAAATCGATATTGGGCCCGGCGTAAAGCCCGCCACCCGCGGGAGTGTTTGGGGTGATGTCATATGTTTTAAAACCGGCAGGCTGGGGGAGGAGGGGGGTGGGGGTAAACGCAGTATTGATTTTTTTGGGCCGGGGGCACCCTCAAAGTAGACAGGGGGCCGCCCCGAGGGGGGGGGGTAGCCCCTTTAAACCAGGGACACTTTTTTTTAAAAAGGTGGGGGGGTGTGTGTGTGGTTGTGTGTGTGCGTTGGTGAGTGCGGGTGTGTTTGGGGGTTGGTGTGGTGGGGTGTGGGTTGGTTCATGCGTTTGCACGTGTGTGTGCGTTGGTGTGTGTTTTTTGTGCATGTGTGAGGTTGTGCGACGATTTTGTGAAACGCAAAAAACGATCCCAGGCCCCGTGTCTAAATGAAATACACAAAGAATCCTTCGCCACACGGTCAGGTTACGCCAGCCCTGCCTTATGGCGCCCTAATACGGGCATAGGATCCGTCCAGGGGATGCCGCCACAAACCCGCCCCTAATTAGGGGTGTTCGCACAGGTCTCAGCTAAGTTTTAGTTTGTGACTGTCTCTGCAAAAAAGATAGTTGAAAATGTGTCGCGCGAAAATGATTATTAAAAAGACAGAAAAACGCGAAAACTGAAATCTGAAAATTTAGTAAATTTGTATTTAAAAAAGAATAACCCGCACAGTAGTTTTTTTAGAAATCGTTAAATTTTTTTTTTGTTATTGAAGTCTTTACTTTTTCAAGAACAGGGGAAAAGGGGCATTTTGGGGTACTTTCGCCCGAAAATGGTGAGGGCGGAGTGGCCCAGAATGCCCCCTTTCCCTTCTCTCCCAGATACGGATTCCCGTGTTTCCTTAAGAGAGAGAGAGAGAGAGAGAGAGAAGAGAAGAGGAGAGGGGGGAGGGGGAGGGAGAAGAGGAGGAGAAGAGGAGGGAAGAGAGGAAGAGAGAGAGACGGGGAGAGGAAGAGAGGGAGGAAGAGAGGAAGAAGGAGGAGGGGGGAGAGAAGGGGAAAGGAGGGGGGGGGGCAAGAGAGAGCAGAGGGAGGCGAGAGAGAGGCGAGAGAGAGAGGAGAGCGGAAAAAAGAGAAGAGAAAAGAGAAGAGAGGGGAGACAGAGAGAGAGAGAGGGAGAGAGAGAGAGAGGGGGGGGCCGTGGGGGGGGAAGGGAGGAGAGAAAAGGGGGGAGAGGAGGGAGGGAGGAGAGAGCGAGGGAGAGAGAGAGACAGAAGGGGAGAGACAGGAGAAAAGGGAGAGGAGAGGAGAGAGAGAGAGAGAGAAAAGAGAGGCAGAGAAGAGAGAGGAGAGAGGGAAAAACAGGAAGAGAGAAGAGAGGGAGAGCGGGGGGAAAAGGGGGAGAAAAGGAGGGAGAGGGGCGAGGAGGAGCGAGAGAGGGGGGAAGAGGGAGAAAAGAGAGAGAGAGAGAGAGAGAGAGAGAGGAGAGAGCGAAGAAGAGAGGAAAAGGAGAAGAGAGAGAGAGAAGAGGAAAGGGAAAATGAGAGGAAAAAGGGGGGAAGAAAAAGAAGACAGAGACAAACAGAAGAGAAGAGACAAGAAAAAGACAGAACAAAGACAAAGAAAAGGCGAAAGCCCAAGGGAACAGCCCAAAACAAGAAAAAAAGTTTTAAAAAAGAGGAAAAATAGGGGGAGAATTGAAAACGGCCGGGGGGAAAGGGGGCAAAAGGGGGTGAAGGGAGGGGGGCCCCAAATTCGGGGGAGAGGGGGGAGAGGGGAGGGGGGGGGGGGGAAGGGGGGCCCCCGGGGGGGTCTGGGGGACCCAAAGGAAGAAAAACCCACAAAAAAAATTTGAGAAAAAACCAAGAAGAATTTAAAAAATCATAGAAACAAACCGCGAAAAGCCAAAAAGAATCTTCTCCCTTTTCCGAATTTTCAAAATCACCAAAAAAAAAACCGGGGGGTAAAAAGAAACCAAGCCGGAAATTTTTTTTAATTAGAAAAGCTTTTCCCTTTTTTTTTTTTTTTCTTTTACCCTATTTCAAAACCAAAAAATAAAAGGGGGGTGCACCGGGGAGACCGCCCGGCAAGGGGGGGGGGGGGGGGGGGGGTTTGGCCGGGAGGGTTTTTTTAGGGGAAGGAGGGGGGGGAGAGGAAAAGGGGGAAGGGGGAAAAAGAACAGCCCCTGAAAACAGATAGAACAGAGCAAAGACAGAACAGAGACAAACAAAGACAAAGGACATTGAATTGCTTTCTATTAAGGTCGAACAGACTCGAAATAACAAGAAAAACAGTCTTCCTTACCAAGAGGAAAAAATAGGTTGTGTGTTTTTTTAGAGAATTAGTAAAGCGGCACAAGACTGTATTACCTATCGAAACATAATCGTGGATGCTATTGTAGCGCGCTTCCATCAACTACTGACTATGTTGAGAGAGAGAGAGAGAGAGAGAGAGAGAGAGAGAGAGAGAGAGAGAACAGACAGACAGACAGACAGACAGACGACAGTGTCAACCTCGGGGTATGTCAGTGGAGGAAGGACTAGCGCACAGCCCAAACACACTCACAGCTTGCTCACAAT
This sequence comes from Conus ventricosus, assembly GCA_018398815.1. Lineage (NCBI taxonomy): Eukaryota > Metazoa > Mollusca > Gastropoda > Neogastropoda > Conidae > Conus > Conus ventricosus. The sequence continues at coordinate 4,157,460 of CM031595.1, forward strand.
CTCATTCATATATCATGCATTCGTCACATCAAACCACTAGTAAAGTCTATAACTTTACTACACATGATCATAGAAACAAACATCAATGCGCATAAAGCCAAACAGATAAAACATTCTCTCTTTCCTTGAACTTCACAAAATCATTTGTCTAAATCATCATAACTAACCCGGGTATAAAAGATTTCCACTTACCTGGCCAGGTAATTTTTAACTATTCACGAATCACTGTCTTTTCTTTTCCCTTTTTTTTCTTTGTTTCTTTTCACCGTCACTTTCACAAACACAACACAACCGCTGGCACTGGTCAGGTTAGACTGCTGGCACTGGTGTTGGCCTGTGGTTCTGCTTGACGAAGTGACGCTGCCAGGTATGAGGTCGAACCCCGGTTCAGATTGAACAGTGACTATCAAACATCGATCTGTTCTCCTTTCTTCTTCTGCATTAACGCATTGCACTCTCTCTCTCTCTCTTCTACTCTATCAAATGGACATGGTTGCTTTTCTCTTTTTTTTCCTTTTCGCATTAACGCATTGCACTCTCTCTCTCTCTCTCTCTTCTAGTCTGCTCTATCAAATGGACATGGTTGCTTTTCTTTTCTTTTCTTTTCTTTTTTTTTCATCAGTTAGCAACTCTCTATCTCCACATCTCTCCTTAGTCCTTCCTCTGCAGACTATCTCATGCTAATGCCTCAACTGGTTCTCTTCTCTCCTCCCCTCATCTCTCTGCCTTTCTCTCGAGCAGACCTATACCCAGAACCTCTTCCTCTCTGTCTGTCTGTTCGTTATCGTGTCCTTTCTCTCACTCACGCATTCCTATCTTATGCTCATCCCATCTGTCAAAGGGTGAGTACCATTGGTCAGTATTTTGCCGCCTTACTGAGGTTGCCTCCCTTCTAATTCCATTGGATATGTGACTCGTCAAAGCCACACCTACCTGCCTTGCTCTCTGTGGTGGTCAGTGGTCATTTAATTAATTAGCGTGATTTCACCCCCCACACACAGTACCTTCCCCTCTCCCTTTCCGGCGACGTCGACTTAATTGTGGACACTGGTCCACAAATTGGCTGGATGAGTCTGGCCCAGGCGCTGAGACTCGTCTGACCAGACATCGAGACGTCTGCCAAACGGCTTAGTCCGTCTGCTGTCTCCTCGCTGTGCTTAAATTGGCTGGACCCGACACATGAGGCCGTCTGCCAGGCGCCCTGAATGTTTGACTTTGGGCTTATGCCCAGTTGGGCTGGCCGGCGACGGACCACGACTTTGGTTGTTTATTTTTTGTCCGTGACAATTTCCCCCTTGCAAAAGACTATGCTCTGCATTGTCTCAAAACAACGGTACAAAAAGGACAACAACTGAATTTGCTGATACACAGCTACACGTGCAAAGTTTGAAAAATACTTTACAACAAACGGTTTAAAATTATACAATATATCCTTAGTGAATACCACCCCAATGAGTTATCATTGACGTGCGCTCTTGCGTTATTTCAACTCATTTTGTAACAACCTCTGTGCGCACCTATGCAATTCCCCTACTGCGGATTGCCACATCTTCTCTTCACAATTATTATGAAAAGCACAATCGAATATGATCACGATCCATGACACCTCACTGAGGAATCTCCATCCTCATTTATCGCAAACAGTGCATTACTACACAAGCGACTGTATGCTCCAAACATAACCACATTTACATGAACAAGTCTCACAAAGAAAATATGAACCATAACCAAATGGGAATGAACCCATATCCACTCAATCTCACTGTAATCGACACATATCATTTACAAAGTAGCTTTGCGCCGGTCATGACTGACTTCCTCTGAGTTGCAGCTTGCTAGACTGCATGACTTAAATAGTCAGCTCCTACATTCTGTCGACCTGGAATGTACTGCACTCGATACCTGTAGGGCTGCAGTGCCATTGCCCAACACAGCACCCTGCTGTTTTTCAACTGCGCCTCCTGCAGGAATTTGAGTGGTTGATGATCTGTCTCTATCACGAACTTTTCCCATACAAGTATTTGTGGAACTTCTGCACGGCCCACACGACAGCTAACCACTCCTTCTCTACCGTTGCGTACCCTTCTTCACACTTTGTCAACTTCCTGCTAGCATACCTCACAGGGAACTCGACCCCTTCGTGCTCCTGCAACAATACTGCACCTACTCCACCGCCTGATGCATCTGTCCGCAACAAAAATGGTTTTGACATATCGTAGCTTCAAGATGGGCGGGACCTAGTCTTTCCAACACCGTCTGCAGTGCTTGCTCTGCGCGTCTGACCATTCGACCACTGCCGGTTTCCTGCCTTGACCAAATCACTGAGAGGACTCGTGATCGCAGCGAAATTTGGGAACAACTCCTATAGAAACCAATAAAACCTAGCAGACTCCTGACTTCTGTTTTGGTCTTGTCTCTCTGAATTCATCATCTTTCCACTTTCCCTTTTCTGGCTGCTTTGTGTCGCTCCAACAACAAAACCTAGGAACTCCAGGCTTGGAAAACCAATCTGGCACTTTGTTGGTTGGCTGTGAGATTGGTTGTCTCAACCTCTCAAAAACTGCTCCTAGCTGCTCATATGCTCCTCCCATGTCTCGGATGCTATCAGAATGTCATCTATGAAATTCACAACGCCTTCCAATCCCGTCAATAACTTCTCATATCCGAGAGAAGACTGCAGGTGCGTTGACCATCCCAAAAGGGAGTACTCGCCACTGGTATAGCCCCATAGGAGTGGAGAATGCTGTGCTTCCTTTGAGTCCTCACTCAAGGCTATTGCCAGTAACCCTTGCTCAGATCTATCCTGGTGAAATACTGGCTCTTGCTTGTGGCGATCTGAGCGAACAGGTCTTCCATGTTCGTATGACCTCTGCATCGACCTTGGTGACACTGTTAGACGTCTATAGTCAACACAGAATCGATGCTCACCTGACTTTTTCCTCACTAGACGACGGGTGCACTATACGATGATTTGGATGGTTCAATCACCCCAAGGTCCAACATCTTTCTACCTCTTCCTCGATCACTTGCTTGGTGCATATGGGATCGGGTAGGCTTTCACATGTACGGGTTTTGCGATGTTAACTCCACCGTACATGTCTCTAGAGTTGTCCTGCCTGGTTTATCAGTCAGGGACGCCCTATACTGTTCTAGGAGCCCTAACTTCTCCTGTCTCCTACTGTCTAGCCCTTCATACAGTGACACATCCCTGTATGACTCTTCTCCTGGAAACTCAGACAACAAAATCTCCCCTTCTTCTGCTGGGTCTCCTTCACCTCATCAATGATTGCTGCTGCGCCTATGTGCTGAGTTCACGCTGAATATATTTGCGGAGCAAATTTGCATGGAAAAGTTTTGATTTCCCATTCACATCGATTCGGTAGTCTGATCTACCTTTTCAATGATGGTAAATGGTCTTCCAATGCATCAGCAGCTTGTTGTGAATCCGTGGGAAGCAGTAACAGGACTTGATCTCCCACCTTGAGGGATTGCTTCCTCACCTTTCCTGTGTATTGCTTCTTCTGAAGACCTAGCCTCCTGCAACTCTCCTGCGACCTTACATGTTCTCTAGCCTATGCGTAAGTCCACCACATACAAA
>CM031595.1:4162057-4164557 GCA_018398815.1 Conus ventricosus
TTCAAAATGAACGGTCGGAAATCAGCAGAATCAGGAAACATTGAATCAGAAAACACTGAATCAGGTGGAGAAAGTGACCAGTAAAATGCCTCCTCATCCTGGACGCGTTGCAGCAGGGAAAAGAGTAGCAGAATTAAACAGACAAAGAAAATTAAAGTTACAATCACAGAATATAACTCATAATGAAAACATAACCCCGCCAACGCCAGAACAAGTTGATTCAATGCCAGCTATAAAAACTCCATATGATTCAAGACCTACAGCGCCAAAGTCTTCATGGAATATTGAACTTAAAACTGTTGCCATTTTTGGCGCCCTTGCTGCTGCTGGGGGCAGTTATTACGGTTATAAAATATATAAAGAATGGCAACAAAAACAAAAGCAGCCAAAAAAATCTGAACCACTAAATACAGAAGAAGACAACAGCATGCCAGCACCGCCAATAACAAAAAAATCATTTTGATCCATTTAAAATGCAATAATATTTTAAGAACTTAAATTTAAATTTTTTTGATAAAAATAGAACATGGCGTATTATAAAATGATGGAGTCAATAAATAAAGACATGGAGTCTATAAAAGACATTTCCATAGACCAGAATTGTAATCAATGGTTGCTTAGGATGTAAGAACTTCATTAAGATCTATGCTAACCAATCTCACGCCAAGGGCGTTAAGCAAGACATCCTCAACGATGACGCGTTTTTTTGAGGCGTGTGTGTGCTATATTAGACATCTACTATTTAAGATAAAAACATAAATTGTTTTTTTGATAATTATAAGATAACTTGAATAAGAACTTAGTTGTACTTAAAGGACGACTTAATTACAATCTTCAGGTAACTTAATTAAGAACTTAATTAAGAACTTAATCAAGAACTTATTAAGAACTTGAAGTAACTTAATTAAAAACTTAATTAAGAACTTAATTAAGAACTTGAGGATGACTTAAGTGTGTGCATGCGTGGGGTGGGGTGGGTAGGGTGGGGTGGGGTGTGTGCATGCGCGCACCTTTGATTATTTATAAGAAACAGATGTTCAGAATATAATATAGTTATTATCAGTAAAACAACAAAACAACAACAATAACAGCACACACGCACAAACATTAAAAAAATAGGGAAGTGCTTGCATAGGGAAATGTAAAAGGATTTTATGGTTTGCGGCTGTCAGTCTCTCTGTCAACTGAAGATTATTCAAAGCGGCCACCAAGTGCATTTATCAAAAGCTTGATTTAATAAACAAGACAGTTGAATAAAGTACACACTCTGTGGCCGCTTAAAAAAGCAGCCAAAAAAGTTGAAGCAGGACGTTGAAGCGAAGCAATATATACAAAGTCATGAAGTGCTTGGTGGAAATTCAAGGCAGTCAACTCTAAACAAACCTGATCGCTCCTGCAAGAGCGTTACTATATTTAGAGCCACGTCAGTGGTAGGCCTGCAGTGCGCGCGCACTGTTGCTAAAGCAGTCAACTCTAAACAAACCCGACCGCTCCTGCAAGAGCATTACTATATTTAGAGCCACGTCAGTGGTAGGCCATCCGAACGGTATCTAAAAATAGATCTTACGTCACCTGCTTTCAAGCCTGTGGCTGCTGGCTAGCAAGCCTGGTAGCCGAGCTTTTATGGCGGCTCTAATCGCCAGTAGTTAGTACACCCGTCATTGTATATTTGGAGCATTTATATGGAGACAGTGCTGGCTACACACTACTCCTCTCCATACTGGCAGATGTACTAAGGTCTGCCTAACCCTATCTAGTTCGTTTGCCAAAACATTCGAAAATCGTTATTCTGTTGCACAAGTTTAATAATGGTTTGGCGTTTGCTACACAGTTCATTTATACTAATGCATAGCTTGTGAAATTTAGGATAGTTATAAAAACACACAGAAAGTTGAATGAGTTTCCTAGCATACGAATCAGCCATGTTCACCTGCGTCTTGAAAAATGAACGCCATGTTTGTAGAGTTTTTGTTTTTTAAACATGACTTGAGCTGTTTCAAGCCAGCGCCCAACAATTAACGCGTGATGGATTGTTTTGCTTTGGCCGACTTTCAACAATGCAGCGCCATTTATTAGATAAAGAACCATCTCATTAATAGTCAAACACGTATTGAAACTGGCTACATCTTGTTCAGCAATATTTCTTTCATTTTCTTGAACCAACAAGCCTTTAAGATAGTCGTTCATTTCCAAAGCAGTCGGTTCACTTTTTTCGTTTTGTAGAAAAGCAATGCTTCTTTCCGGTTTCACTGGTAGAGAACATGCTTCGCCTAATTCTTTTCGTCAAATACTCTAACATACAGTTAAAGTAAAACTTGTGGTCTTGAATAGCACAAACCTGTTCTTCAATAACGTTTTAGCCATTTTAAAATAACGCAACCAAGCACAGTACACAGCACAGTAAACGCGTTCCTGCTCGTCCGGCAGTCAGTGGGAGAATGATGAAACCGGTGTTGGTTAACCTGGTCATGTGAGCGTCGTAAGCCCACGCTTAATTGTA
>CM031595.1:4169557-4172057 GCA_018398815.1 Conus ventricosus
AGCTAGAAAGTTTGTTATCCTCTGACGATAACAGGATAACATCTCTTCTGGGTAACCACGTCTCTGTTACCCAACATTTCGTTTTCTTGACATGAGATGCCTATCTAATGTCAGGAGAAAGAAATGTTCGGTAACAACTACCAGCGTTTTTTTTTTTTTCAAGTACCTTACGCAGCTTGATGACCTTATTCGAAATGTGTTCGTTCTCTTCACTATCATGAATAATAGAGTAATGGACGTTCAGGACTTATGCGGTCCAGTAGAAATGATTTGTATCAGAGAATGTGTGTGCCTGTGTGTGGCGCTTGTATAAACGATTATGTTATAAAGAAAATTACGTAGTAGTTTTGAAGGATGAAAAAGTACGTCATTTTCCTTTTTTCTACGACATGGTTTCGAGTTCTAATATTAATATTAACGTTATCAGTTATACATTTTTGTCTATTTGCATTACTTTTTTCGGCGCTGCAAGTATTAATGTACACCCCCTCGACATGAAGGCTATATGAAGCCATTGTCAATAAAATCGTGTCTGAAGCGTCTCTCTCTCTCTCTCTCTCTCTCTCTCTCTCTCTCTCTCTCTCTCTCTCTCTCTCTCTCTCTCTCTCTCTCTCTCTCTCTCACACACACACACACACACGCACGCGCGCGCGCACGCGCACGCACGCACGCACCACGCACGCCCACGCGCACGCAACGCACGCACGCACGCACGCACACACACACACACCACACGCACACAAGTTGTCGTGGCTTCCCTCACACACTGCGCCACGTGACAGGGATGGGAGGAAGCTGACGGAAGGTGTGAATGCCAGGAAAAGAAGGCGGGGGGGGGGGGGGGGGGGGGGGTTAAGGGGATGACGGAGGGGAGGGAGGGGGGAGGGATCCATTACCGCGAGCAGACGACCATTCTTTTTAAACGCGTAAACCTGAAACTTGGCACTTTGGTTGAAAACTTCTAGGTTAAAAAGAAGAAAAAAAATCAAACAGAAAACAAATGCAGTGGGGAACGCGAAATGTTTGTCTGTTTCCTACAGACCACAGCTGAAGGAATTAAACTGCTACCACACAATTCTGATTCTTTTTCCACTGAATATGACGAACATATATGATTAAATGCAATCTGATGATTCAGTCATAGGAATATTCTTGTTCAGAAGATGCGTTGTGTCCACATATGTTTTAAACAGGTTGAACATAGATGAACAACAGTTTGGGGGGGGGGGGGGGGGGGGGAGTAATTACGTGATGCAAGAATTAAAACCTGATTTTGCGTAAGTAAACGAAAACATAAGAAATATATGATTTGTTTTGAAGCAGTATTTGTACTGCAACAGATCTCAACATAACCCCAAATTTAATTTGTATATAACAGATTAATGTCCGAAATTGAAAGTGGATGAAGTCTTCACCCCTTAGTTTACCACAAGACTTAGTTTGTTCTCAACTTACCAGTAATATTCATGCACAATTCTGGTCAGGATTTGAGAGTTTTAGAATATTTGGCTTGTATGGCCCCTTGTAACTATTCGCAGTTTGCGTTAGATTCTGATCAGAAACATCACTTTGAGGAGTAACTGGGCACTGGTCAGATCACTTCTGAAGTTGAAAGTGCTAGCTGTGGGGTCACATGAGACACACCTGTGCTACACGTTCACTGTTTATTGCTACCTGCCTCATCTCACGTGCACACACACACACACACACACACACACACACACACACACACACACACACACACACACACACACACACACACACACACACACACACACACACACACACACACACACACACACACACACACACACACAACACAAATTCATCTAGCATTCCCTTTCATGTTAATCAAATCAAGGGTGCTCGTATCCCCGTCTGTCCATCTGTTGTCTATTTGACTATGTTTAAGATCTTTAAAAAAAAAAAAAGGCCGTGCCAGTCTTGAATAATTTATGTTTGGTCACTTTTACTCGTCCTGGACTGTGTGTGTGCACTTAAACGCAACAAACTGGGCACTGCATAAAAAGAGAGATCAATAACGACTATAGTCAGGTTTGCATTAAAAAGAAAACTCATCTAAATGAACAATGTACCTTTTTGTTCTGTTGCAATGTGTAGTTGTGGTGTGTAACCATGCCATTACATGTTTTGTATTGTGTAGGCTGGATGTGTTTTGTTTGAACGTTGGTGATACAACCGTGCTGTAGACACCATATACCTCGTCACTGTCTATTTCATCAATGCCTCATCACTGTCTATGTCATTAACGCCTCATCACTGTCTATCTCATTAATGCCTCATCACTGTCTGTCTCATTAATGCCTCATCACTGTCTGTCTCATTAACGCCTTATCACTGTCTATCTCATTAATGCCTCATCACCGTCTATCTCATTAATGCCTCATCACTGTCTGTCTCATTAATGCCTCATCACTGTCTATCTCATTAAAGCTCATCACTGTCTATCATAAGCCTCATACTGTCTATCTCATTAATG
>CM031595.1:4191398-4193898 GCA_018398815.1 Conus ventricosus
GTTTGTGTCTGTCTGTCTGTCTGTCTGTCTGTCTGTCGCTCTCTCTCTCCTCTCTCTCTCTCTCTCTCTCTCTCTCTCTCTCTCTCTCTCTCTCTCTCTCTCTCTCTCTCTCTCTCTCTCTCTCTCTCTCTAAGTGATACGTAAGCTTCACATCGATAGAAAAATGTAGCTCATCTTCACTATTCTTACAAAATGGGCACAGCATATACTCAGAATCTTTACATTTTGTTCCTGTAGTGTCTGTTTATCTTTTAATCATTTATGTCTAATCTGAATCCGGTGAGTGCTGATCTAAACGTGTTAATTGTTATTATTGATAAGTATTGCTCACCGTGTGGAAGTAATTTGAAAGAACAATAGAATTTATATATGTCGCTATCCTTAATCTTGGATTCCCATGTCTTTTGAAAACAGTCTATCATTATTTGTTCTTGATAATACATGCAGGGAGACGTCCTTTAGACCCTGGATTACAGGATGTCTTACACTCATGGGATGAGGCACTGATGAGGTGTGTGGCTGTCCAGACCCTTGGATTACAGGATGTCCTACATTCATGGGTCAAGGCACGGATGTGCTGTGTAACTGTACATTTTGGGAACCTTTTTTTCAGTTTAATATCGGACCTGCGGTTTGTTCATCTCAAATTGAATTTTGTTATTTATATTGTTTTTTGTTTGTTTGTTTATTTGTGTGTTTGTTTGTTGTTGTTTTTTCAACTCAAATACACTGCATTTGTGTGACGTTTACGTGTGATTATGTAAACAGTATTCGGTGCAGCATTTGCAATGTGTTTTCTAATGCTCCCTTTCCGTTCATCTCTGAGAGACACATTCTGGACTTTTCCACCGTGGGGCAGAATTGGGGCAGACTCCAAGCTTGTGTCAAAACTCTTCTTCACAGAGAGACACATTCTGGACTTTTCCACCGTGGGGCAGAATTGGGGCAGACTCCAGGCTTGTGTCAAAGCTCTTCACAGAGAGACACATTCTGGACTTTTCCACCGTGGGGCAGAATTGGGGCAGACTCCAGGCTTGTGTCAAAGCTCTTCACAGAGAGACACATTCTGGACTTTTCCACCGTGGGGCAGAATTGGGGCAGACTCCAAGCTTGTGTCAAAGCTCTTGCTGGACAACAATCTTGAAACGCCTCTCCAAGGTTTTTGCATCTTTTGTCTGATCAGTGAGAGATCTTTTTGAAAATTTGTTTTACGATTTTCAGGGTTTACATATAAAAGAAACAGATCGCTGTTGATGATTGCTGACTTGTAAGGCACACGTCGATAGTATGTTGTCAACAACACTTGCTTCTTGTCCTTGCGTTTTCATTCTTGGTTGGCAAATGCAACTTAGTGGTCTTCTTTCTTTTTCTCCTTTCTGTTATTCTCTCTTTGCAGGGGCACTGTCCCAGCCTTGCATTGAAGAAAAAAAGAAAATGGTGACAACCTGTCTTACAGAACTTCGTCGTCATTGCACAGCATCCTTAGGCGCATACCAATGCCAGAAACCAGTCTTTGGAATACTGATGGGGCATGATAACTGGCACATACCAATGCCAGAAACCAGTCTTTGGAATACTGATGGGCCATGATAACTGGCACATACCAATACCAGAAACTGATGGGGCATGATAACTGGCACATACCAATACCAGAAACCAGTCTTTGGAATACTGATGGGGCATGATAACTGGCACATACCAATACCAGAAACCAGTCTTTGGAATACTGATGGGGCATGATAACTGGCACATACCAATGCAGAAACCAGTCTTTGGAATACTGATGGGGCATGATAACTGGCACATACCAATGCCAGAAACCAGTCTTTGGAATACTGATGGGGCATGATAACTGGCACATACCAATGCCAGAAACCAGTCTTTGGAATACTGATGGGGCATGATAACTGGCACATACCAATGCCAGAAACCAGTCTTTGGAATACTGATGGGGCATGATAACTGGCACATACCAATGCCAGAAACCAGTCTTTGGAATACTGATGGGGCATGATAACTGGCACATACCAATGCCAGAAACCAGTCTTTGGAATACTGATGGGGCATGATAACTGGCACATACCAATGCCAGAAACCAGTCTTTGGAATACAGATGGGGCATGATGACTGGCACAGAGAAGGTAAGCATGACAATGCTTATTGAATTATCAGTGGGGATCATCCCATCTTTTATGGTCCATTGAGTGGAGGGAGAATGCAGAGCTTGTAATTGATTTCTTAACACTGTGAACTAAACCACTGTCAGGCAGAAACTGATGGTGGCGCCTCTAAATCTCTACCAATGAAGGAATCTAAAGGTATCTTGTTCTTCTGGAGGCACAGAGGAAGAGATAAGAGGATCGGAGACTCATCATCGACCTTTTCATCGATCACATCAATGAAAGTATCTCCTACATCACATTCATGGCTAGGTCCCATGGTAATACCATCGTTTGGTCTGACAAAGAATCGTTTGACCCTGGCTATCAGAATAGTGTGT
>CM031595.1:4198898-4201398 GCA_018398815.1 Conus ventricosus
TGTAGACTGATGTCACGGGACATGTGGCTGGCAATGACGTTACGTCTGTCTTGAGATTTAGACTGATGTCACGGGACATGTGGCTGACAATGACGTTACGTCTGTCTTCAGATGTAGACTGATGTCACAGGACATGTGGCTGACAATGACGTTACGTCTGTCTTGAGATGTAGACTGATGTCACGGGACATGTGGCTGGCAGTGACGTTACGTCTCTCTTGAGATGTAGACGTACGTCACAGGACATGTAATTGGCAATGACGTCACGTCTGTCTTGAGATGTAGACTGATGTCAAATGACATCAGACTGTAAATGTCGATATATTTGTTATGTTAAAGGACACAAAGGTGACGTGCAGAAGAAGGAATACTATGACAGGACAATAAAAAGAAAAAAAAGCAGTTACTGATGAAGCTGGATTAAGAGTGTGACAAAGAGCAGAAGAACCAGACGGAGAAAAGACAAAGAAAGAAGCAGCACAGAGACAGCAGCGACATGGAAGGAGAGTGGGGTTGCACAGAACTTCAAAGGACGATGACGAAATGGGAGCTGGGGAATCTGTGATTCTTAGATGGTTCAGGAAAAGATCAAAGAATTAATTCTTTTAAAATCCATTCCAATTTCACGATAAAACCTAAGCGAATCTCTCTCTCTCTCTCTCTCTCTCTCTCTCTCTTCTCTCTCTCTCTCTCTCTCTCTCTCTCTCTCTCTCTCTCTCTCTCTCTCTCTCTCTCTCTCTGTACACACACACACACACACACACACACACACACACACACACACACACACACACACACACACACACACACACACACACATGAACAAACAAAACAAGTTGCAAATTTAGATTCATTACACACACACACACACACATGAACAAACAAAACAAGTTGCAAATTTAGATTCATTCCATATACAACACAAAACAATGATTGTTTTTAATTTATAAATCAAACGGCAATAACAACAGACACCAGAACCTACACAACAAAAGGTGCCAAGAGGACTATCAACGACAGAACACGAGGAGTCGTCGGACAGTTGAGAAGAGGTAGAAACGTCCATGACGATGGTATCACGCATCACAACATGGCTGTTCTGATGTCAGGACGACGGTATAACACACCACAACATGGCTGTTCTGATGTCATGACGACTGTATAACACACCACAACATAGCTGTTTTGATGTCATGACGACGGTACCACACATCACAACATGGCTGTTTTGATGTCATGACGACGGTATCACACATCACAACATGGCTGTTTTGATGTCATGACGACGGTATAACACACCACAACATGGCTGTTCTGATGTCATGACGACTGTATAACACACCACAACATAGCTGTTTTGATGTCATGACGACGGTACCACACATCACAACATGGCTGTTTTGATGTCATGACGACGGTATCACACATCACAACATGGCTGTTTTGATGTCATGACGACGGTTATAACACACCACAACATGGCTGTTCTGATGTCATGACGACTGTATAACACACCACAACATGGCTGTTCTGATGTCATGACGACGGTACCACACATCACAACATGGCTGTTTTGATGTCATGACGACGGTATCACACATCACAACATGGCTGTTCTGATGTCATGACGACGGTATCACACATCACAACATGGCTGTTTTGATGTCATGACGACGGCACCACACATCAGAACATGGCTGTTCTGATGTCATGACGACGGTATCACACATCACAACATTGGTGGTCTCCGATCCAAGGGTTACTGACTGTATTTCTCTGTGGTCTCTGTCCTTTTGGATGTAACCATCTCCTGATGGATCGTTAGAGATATGCTGGAAAGTTACAAAGACATGCAATTATTTGATGGATTCAAAATACATTTGAGAAGAAAATTGGATCAGCTGCTTGGAATTCTAGTCGTGAGGGTCGTTACGTCTGTCCTGTTATAGCCTGATGTCACGTGACATCTGGCTGGCAATGACGTCACGTCAATCATTGGATGTATACTGATGTCCTGTTATGTATACTGATGTCCTGGTATGTATACTGACGCCTGTTATGTACACGACATCAAGTTGACTGTGACGTTTTGTCTGTTATGTTCTATTGACTCATGTCAAGAATACCCTGCTGGAAAAGACTGTTAGTCTGATCTGTCACTGACTTTGATGTCAGGAGATAGTGACGTTTTCTCTGTACTTGTTAAAAACATTGATGTCAGAGGACATCACGTTGGGAATAACATTGTTTTCATGTTCTTATGTACACTGGTGTCAGTAGACATCATGCTTACAATGACCATTCGTTTGTTCTGATACGTACGGTGATATCAGGGGGCATCAGACTGGGGGGGGGGGGGGGGGGGAGGAAAAAAAAAGAAGAAAAAAACAAAAACTTTTATCTGTCATGGCAAGGGACGTCAGGAAGAAAGGCAGAAGAAGAAATTCCTAGACATAAAACATAAGAAACAAGGATGGTGAATCATCAAATAATTAGCTAT
>CM031595.1:4208898-4210819 GCA_018398815.1 Conus ventricosus
GTGTGTGTGTATGTGTGTGTGTGTGTGTGTGTGTGTGTGTGTGTGTGTGTGTGTGTTGTGTGTGACAATGAGAGAGAGAGAGAGAGAGGAGAGAGAGAGGGGAGAGAGAGAGAGAGGGAGAGAGAGAGAGAATAAACCAATTTGGAGTAAGACGAATAAAACATAAAAAGGTAGATGAAAGTGGAGATGGAGAGAAAGGAGGAAAAGAGACGAAGTGAATTAATGTTTGGAACTCAGCTGTGTCAGACAGAATGACACCCGTTGCTGAAAGGAATGGGGATTGTCACTTTCCCAAAAGCTTGTCAAACACACTGTTTTTGTCGATTTTGGAGGTGGGGGGTGATGGGTGGGGGGGGGGGGGGGTCGTTCTTTACTTTCGTTCATTTGTTTGCTTCCTTGTTTTCAATGATTTTTGTTCTCCCAGTGGTGGTGGTGGTGGTGGTGGTGGTGGTAGTGGCGCGCGCGCGCGCGCGCGTGTGTGTGTGTGTGTGTGTGTGTGTGTGTGTGTGTGTGTGTGTGTGTGTGTGTAAACTTGTCAATACTGTAACTGACGTGCACGCGATTTTCTCTTCCTCACTGTGGTTGCATATATTTTTCTTGTGGAACCAATTTTTGTCATAAGCTTGTCAAAATAGCCAGTCGTTGGGATCCCTCTTATAACTAAGCTGATGATATTTACCTCACAGACCAACCTGACGCGTTTCTCTTCAACACAACAATCTGCAAGTTTATTTCTCGTCTGCTCCTTTGACCAATTCTTTACAGATCCCTGCGTGTGACCTATGTGGTTCACATGGCGTAAAACTCGCCTTTAGTCACACTTTATTTGCTCTTAAGTGGAATTTAATTCGCTGTCGTAGGGTCTTTTTGATCACGTCGAACCTGCTGGCGATTTCTTTCTATAATGCTAAACTCGCGTTTCCCAGGTCAAGACGGGATCCGCCATTGTTGTTTTCACAGGGACGGCTGGCTTCACTGGCAGGACGACGACGGTGCTGCTGCCTTCACCTGCAATGTTCCAGCTGTCGGTCAGCAGGGCGTTAAGGGCTGTCTGCACAGTCGCTGGAAGTCCAGTGACTGGCATTGTCAAAGAATAATTGAAACTACTTTCAGCAGCTTAAACAAATGGCGTCTTGTCGTTTCGTGTCAAACCACGTGACCAGAGACACACAGAGAGAGAGAGAGAGAGAGAGATTAATGCTGTTTCTTCTTCTTCAGTGGTTTCTGCTCCTATTGCATTTATTGCTTCGTCCGTTGTTTGAATTAAATCTTCAGGTTTTGTGTTTTGTATTTGGCTACCTGTTGGGAGTTTTTGTGGTGTGTTTTGATGTTTAGCAATTTCATCCTCATCTAATTTTGGTTTAGCAATGCCAGGCGATTTTGTACGCTCACAGGGAGTTTTTGTCTAATTGTACCTATGGCATAAAACTTTGATGGGTCTCGTTTAGTTGTAACCTGAACACGTTGTCCCTGGCCGGTTTTCACATACAAATGGCCATCATTATCTCGGTCAAAATCATTAGGGTCTAAAACTACGGGAGGTTCAATGCCTAAATTTTGGTACAATGATCTAACATGGCTTTCTGTTAATTCACGCCGCAATGAGGGTGTTGAGCGATGCTGTGTTAAAGGAGTCATTTCAAACATGTCGTCTTCAGGATCAAAATCATAATCTTCTTCACCTTCAATGCCGCCATGTTTTTAAATAATTAACTTTTTATTTTGCTTCATAAAAATGTCGCAAACATATGGCTCATTTCTTGACCCGCATAGAAGACTGAAAGATCCTTTAGGCGTGAAGGAAATAAACAGAATATTATTGTTCCAAATAATCCATCTACTATTGATGCAGATCAAATTCTTACTGTCATTTCCCGACCTAGGAGCAGATATTCATACGCGAATTAGACTGCCAAATTGT
>CM031595.1:4211819-4244319 GCA_018398815.1 Conus ventricosus
TTTTTAACTGACGAGCATGCTGGATCGAACCCATGACCCTCTACATGCTCATTTCACTTAATGACTCGCGCTTTAACCACTGAGCCACAGGACATGATATTGTAGGGAAATAAGCCTTATGAGTTCACTTTTGTTCCCCCTGACCAGATCCAGCTTGAACACCTCTCTGGCGCTCTGCCATTGCTTTCAGGCTCTGTTTTTTCCTTCCCTGCAACTGAGCTGTTTCATAGGCTGTATGCAACGTTCCTACAAATCCCCTAGCTCCAATTTCTGCAGTGAGACTTGACCTGATAGCCTTCTCTCCTCACTGTTTGCCAGATCAGCATACTTTTCAGTCTTGTAGATTTGAGCTGCCTCCATTCTGTTTCTCATAGCACCGTGAGCTCGATCATGATCAGCTGCTTGGTTGACTTAGAGTGGACTACTATGCTGGTCTCATGCCACTCTTGCTGATGATCTCTGGGTGACTCTTCCATCTGGGAGGTCTGCAGTGCACTCCCAGTCATCTGCCCCATCCAGCAGACTCTGCCTGCATGTTTCGAGTGGCACTGTTGTTCTTGGCCATGATTGCTGCCTCCTGCCGGAAGAATGTTGCGGGTGCTTTTGGAGTCCTGATTCTCCCTTTGTGATGTTGGTACTAGCCCAGACTACTTGTACAATCTCTTGAGCACTTGGTTGTGCCTCCATGTGTACCTTCCTTGAGCCAGGGCTACTTTACATGAGCTTAGAACATGCTCCACTGTTTGTTTTCATGGCAGAGGGGGCATGCAGGATCGTCTGTTTTCCCCCACTTCACCAGGTTTGCATTTGAGGGCAGAAGGTCATATGCAGATCTGAGAATGAAGCTGATCCTGAGAGGGGCCATGTACCAAATGTCATTCCAATTAGACTTCTTTGGAGTGCATTCTCCCACGTGTGTCCATTGCCCTTGCTGCTCTGCTGGACTGCTTTTTGGAGTCTTTTTTGGTCTTCTTCTTTTCTCATCTCCTGAATCATCATGTCTCTTTTGGCTTTTCCTTGCCTTTGACCACCATTCAGTTTGTCACCCCCAGTCCTTGTCTGTTGGTCTGTGTGTGTCCTGTTATTTCTCTGATCTTGAACTTTCTTTTGCAGAATCCATCGCCTCTTGAACTTTCCATTTTCTGCCTGTCTTCAGCTGGGGCTTGATTGCTTCTACCACCTTGTCTCCTGAGTCCTCCAGCATGCTTGAAGTCTGATCTCCCTGCTTTGTATTCCTCCAGGATGGATTTCAGTGGTAGTTTGAGCTTTGCTTGGCGACAGTACAGCGCGATGTCAGTCAGACAGGGTGGGACACCAAGCCATTTCCTTGTGAACTTGTTGATTTTGGCTCCAATTGCCTCCACTGTGCGGGTGCAGATGCCCGAAATATCATCAAGCCATAGGACTTGATCAGCATGAACTGCAGAAAACCAACCTGATTTGCCAGGAGCCCACACTGTCAATGGTCTCCAAGCCTTCTTCCCCATCTGCTTGGGTTTCTTTTGCTCTTTGTGTGTCTTCAGCTAATCATCAAAACCATCTTCCAAGGCCTTGACTGGTTCTTCTGTGACTGTTGGAATGGCCTGGTTTGGCAACACTGAAGACCACAGATTGGGCCACTTTTCCTTTTCCTCAGTGAGAGACTCCGTGATTTCTTTGGCTTGAACTTCATTCTGGATAGGCAACTATTCGTCCAGCTCTCCAGCACATGACGTGTCTCGTCTTCTCTGGATGAAATCACTGTATGTCATCCAGAAGGCCTTGAGAGGAGGCATCTTGTAATCCATCCCCAAAGGTCTGTTTGCTCGCGTTGTTTGTTGCGCTTTCAAGATGATTCCATTGCCAGCACGAACAAAATCGGGAAATTGCACAGCCCATTGCAATGCCCACTTCCAAGTTGACCCAAAATCAGTTGTGTACTCCTTGGTAAGAACGCATTGAGAAGCCATTGAAGTACTTTCTTGAGCATGTCGCGGATGTTCTTTGGCACAGGAACATCTCAAGACCAACTGTATCATCTCATGGGCACAGATCCATATGCTTTGCCAAATCAAGCCACACTACGTCCAGGTCTCTCTTTTCTGTTTTTGTTTTTTGGATTGCGTCCCAATCATTGTGGCGTGTTCTACACACCCACCACGCCGGGGTTTGCCCCCTTTTTCTGGACAAACACATCCAAGTACTTGTTTCCTCAGGTCTTGGTCAGCCTTGCTGCCATGACAGAGAAGAAGATTTTCCCTTCGACTTTAGTAGTGATATTGGCCCGAACTGGCTGATGTCAAATTGATTTTGCTCGTTGGGATGTACACACCATCGCCGTCATCCACTGGCCGCTGATTTCTGGTTTCTCCAAGCCGATCGCAGCAGCCTGTGGGGCCACCCACACCTTGGACATTTCTTGTAAGCTGGTAAGGTATTCCGTTTGGCCCTGGGGGATGATTTGGGTCTGGGTTTGTCGACCACCTTCTTGATTTCCGCCAACGTGGAGCTTGCCCCTTGAACTGTTCCTCAGGGTTGGTTGGCCACACCAGACCTTAATGTCGAGTGGTGCTTTGCTCTGTGAGTCAGAGTATGTTTCCTCAGATGCTGCTCAAGAACTCCTTTGTCCCCCACTTAGGTCCCAGATTTTGGGTGCTCAAACAGTGTTCTGGCAAACGAAGGGGGCTCTGAAGAAGCGTTTTTTGTGTCTTCTTCTTTTTGCTCTTTTCCCCTTCCTCCAGATTCCGCTTTGCTGAGGGCGCTGTGTTTTTTCTTTCAGGTCTTCCCACAGTTTTTCCAAGCCTTTTTTTCAGCTGCAGTGCGGTCTTAATTTCTTTTTTGAGGGTTTTCTTTTGGACTCGATCTTGTCCATCTTTTCTTGGCGTCTGGATTTCTTTGGAGTGGTTTTCCTCTTTGGGTAGTTTTAACTCCATAGGCGTCTCTACATGTGGCATACACAATGTCCCCATATGTGGCTATTTTGTGTTCCAGGTGCTTTTCCCCATCAGTGCATCGAGTCTTTGGACGATTTTTGCATCCAGTTTCTCCCAATCTCAGTTTCGTTTGCTCGTGGCAGGTTGAGTTTCAGGCGCTGGCATCGAGGGCCTGTGCAAATTCCTCATCCGAACAACAGCGTGGATGTCCTTGGCACTGTGGTTTAAATCCTGGCCTTGGTCTTCCGACGTCTTATCTGCTGATGCAGTGCGCTGCTGCTCATTCAGATGAGTCTTCACACATCCCATCTTTGTCTGTGGATCTTCATGCCACGGGTGGTAGCGAAACGCTTTCCACAGACACATGGATATTCCATTTGGTCCATGTTCATAGTCCGTTTGGGATTTGCAGTCGTGATTGGTTGAGCACCGATGGATTCATCATTCTCTCCCCCTTTCGGTGAATCCTGGGAGCATCTTTTCCTTTTATTTTTAGTAGCCACATGTTTAAGGCAAAGTGGGGAGCCAGCCCACAGAGAAATTCTAACATCAAAAGCTTTGATAATTCTAAAACAGTAAACCCAATAAATGCGGGTTTTGTCTAATTGACTTTCTTTTTTTTTTTCATCATTATGCCAAAAAGCTGATCATGAAATCTTCTAAATCCTGATAATTAGGTTTTGAAGTCAGCTTAATTGCTTCGTTCTCTTTGGTGACCAATCTGACATCTTTACGCTTGTGCGGATTCTCCATAGTCTTTCCGAAACAGTGTTGTTCATCAGCTTGAAAAAGTCTTTTTCTGAAGCATCTGTGGATTTAGTTCTAAGATCAGTGTTCTTCATGATGTATGGTTTCATGAACTGTTCTTGATCGAAAGCAATTATACGATGAACTGCTGTCAACTTCAACCATGTCTTAAATAAAATTGGGAGAAGTCTGTAATGACAGACATAATTTTTTTTGCCTCGAAGATTAGGCACAAGTTTAGGCAGCTCTCTTGGATTCATCTTTAGACTTTCTGCTGCTAATGGATAGTTTATTATGTAGGTCATGGAGTTCATGAGGATATTCTAAGTCAACTTCCAAATAAGACCTCTTTTACGATCAGCTGTAAGAGTATGCAGTTGTTCTACAAATTCTTGAATGTTTTAATACCGCCCGTGTACATTTTAAAGTTACGTAATGGAAGTGATTGCCCATAGCCCCAACCATACAGATTGTTTGCATCTAAATACATGCGATAGTTAGACCTTTTACTTGGATCATAGTCGTCCAAGTATTTGTTGTTTGCTTTACAGTAATGATGCGACGCCATACTAATTCCTCCCCCCAATCCGTCACGGCAGTTCTGACTGCGCATTAAGTCGCTTGAGTCAAAGTCTTCATAGCGTGAGACGGAAAAAGCAGAAGAAACAAATTGTGCGCTGGGTCTGTTTACTGTTAGCGGTCTTGTGCCCGACGCCCTGGAGTGTCAGGAGAAAAAAAGTCTCGCGCTAGTACTGAAAGCATGGAGAATAGCGAAACACACACTGCTTTGGTGCTGTATCGCGCCTATAGTGACCAATATTTACACAACGACGCACAAAAGCCAAGCCTGGTCACCGAGAAAAGCGGAATTGTCTTTGTCCCAACACGCTGTGAGCTATTTTCGCGTGCCGGAACGAAGTATCGTTCCGAAGCACTTGAATTCTTACACATACACGAACACATACGCGTGCGCGCGGCGCGCGAAACACACACACACAACACACACACACACATGCGCACACCATGCACACATGCGCGCGCACTCACAATATGTACATAAAAGCGAACTTACCGAAATACCTCCATAATGATTATTAACATTACAGATGTGGGTTTAGGTATGAACCTGACTAATGGAAAAAAACAAAACAAAAACAAGACCACGCTTGACGAAAAACGCTGCAACCCAAAGTCGAGTGTGTTGTGTGTGTGTGTATGTGGTGTGTGGGGTGTGTGTGTGTGTGTGTGTGTGTGTGTGTTTGTGTGTGGTGTTTTGTGTGTATGTGTGTGCGCGCGTGTGTGTCTGGAGAGAGAGAGAGAGAGAGAGAGAGAGAGAGAGAGAGAGAGGGGAGAGGGGAGAGAACGAGAAAGAGAGGTGAGAGAGGAATGGTTTGATAAAAAATGATACACAAGACACGGGCAGCAAATTTACCACTTATAAAATCAATAGGGAAGAAAAGAACAGCACAGTGTACCCCGGCCCGCGCATGCAAAAACTGAGAGAGAGAGAGAGAGAGAGTGAGAGAGACAGAGAGTGAGAGAGAGAGAGAGAGTCTGACATAGAGAGAGAGGGAGGGAGAGATTGGGGGTGGGAGGATGACTGTTTGAGAATACATACATAAAGAAACAGACTGCACGGATACCTTTGTACACACAAAATCAATAAAAGCATGCAGAGACAGAGAGAGAGGGAGGAGAGTGGAGGTGGGAGGGAGGACTGATTAATAATACATATATGAAGAACTTGACATGCACAGATAGCTTTGTACATACAAAATCAAAAAAAGCATGATCAGAGAAAAAATGTTTCACAGGGACAATGGCTTGACTCAAAAACTGACAATCTCTCTCTCTCTCTCTCTTTCTCTTCTCTCTTTTCCCCCTTCCCCTTTTCTCCTCTCCTCCACACACACACAAAACACACACACACACACACACACACACACACACCCCACAAAACACACCCCTCTCTCTCTCTCTCTCTCTCTTTTACACACACACACACACACACACACACACAACACTCTCTCTCTCTCTCACACACACACACACACCCCACACACACCACACACACACACACACACACACCACACACTAAAAATTACATATACACGGCACACGGCATACGCGTCTGAGGCGGAGAGAGAGAGAGAGAGAGAGAGAAGAGGAGAGAGGAGAGAGAGAGAGAGGGGAGGAAGAGAGAGAGAGAGAGAGAGAGAGAGAGAGAGAGAGAAAAGGAGAGAGAGAAACTGAACTGAAACTGACGTGGCATGCATGACTTCACAGAACAAACAGATATCACACACACACACACACAACACACACACACCACACACACACAACAACAAAACATATACCGGCACACGGCATACGAGACTGAGGTGGGTCAGGGAAGGGAGGGAGGGAGAGAGAGAGACGGGAGAGAGAGAGGGGGGGGGGGAAAGAGAGAGGAGAGAGAAGAGAAAAGAGAGAGAGAGAGAAGGAGAAAAGGAGAGAGAGAAGTGAGAGAGAGAACTAATAAAATGAGTGCATGCATGATTTTAACAGAACAAAACAGATCCCCACACACACACACACACACACACACACCAAACACACACACACACACCACAAAAACGCCCCACACACACAGCACGCACGCACGCACACACACACATGGTATCACGTGGTAAAGCCATGGTTCTGTGTCAATATCCACTTCTCATCACATAACTGTTCACTATCACTTTTAACACAACACAAACTGTCTTGTCTGCCATGTCTCGTGGTGTGTCCTACACTCTCAGATCAGCGGCTTGTATTACAGAAGAGTGGACACTGACGGGGCTTTTGCTGTTGTCCCCTCTCCTCTCTCAAACCCCCCACCCCCACCCCGTCCCCACCCCCACACTTTAACATGAAGTACACTTTGCCCTTTTTGAAAAAAAATCTAAAACAAAAAATAGTTGATGTTCAGTAGTTACTCTCACTTCATTAAAAATTTTTAAAAAACCCTATATTTATCAATATAGGCTAATCTTGGAAATAAAGGTCAAATATTTTTTGGTATTATATACACCCATTACAAACATGCAATTCAACTTGTGTCAGTGAACATATGTCAATTTGAAAGTAACATTAAATGCTCTTACGTTCTATAGGATGATTATGTACACAATTATTTTGTGTAAATTTGGATAGTACTTATGTATGCTTTTTCATTTCACAAATTACGTATATGAATTTTCATACCTGTCTCTCTCTCGCTCTAAAATGGATGATCTGCAAAAGTCTCCCGGGAAACATTCTTAGAATTTTGTTCAGTGACAAAATATAAAGATGTTTTGGGGAAAGAATGTACAAACTGACAATTACAAAACTTTTTCCCCCCGTAATCAGTGCTGTGTTTTTTCTCACGTGGTGGAGTATCATCCATGAAACTGTGGTGCCACAGTGTCAGATGCCTGTGAGCAGGACTTTGAGCTGTTGCTGTTTGTTTTTAAACCCCCAACTCTTCTCAACAGTGCATTGATTGTGGCTGTGCCCTCCTCGCCCCCTTGCTCTCCCAGCAGTGCCACTCCTGTCCCCAGTGTCTGACCCAGGGAACCAGTGATGTTCCAACAGATGTTGTTTTGGAATGATGGCAGTTTGGGAAACTTTTCCTCTGTAAAAGGCCATGAAACCGCTTAAAGGGGATGTTTCAATATCTTCAACTCATCATCACAGATGGGCTCTTTGATGCGATATGCGCCGATAAAACATCAGAGAAAAAGGGCATTTCAGCTCAGTGAACTTGTCACGAATGTTTCTGGATGTATTTAGTATGGGACAGCGAGTTGGAATTCTCCTGTTTTTCTGCAACACTCGACAGATGTTTTGTACACCGGTTCTTTCAGATACTTGTTGCAATGGTTCCAACAAAGGCCTGGAATGATAAGCCTATGGGGAAGATTTGTTTCCCCGCAGAACATCTTCTAGATTTGCTGTGATTGGCCCAGAACGGAATAGCAATGAAGTCGCTGTAGATTTCATTTTTTCCACTTTTCCTTGCTTCTTTTTATGCTTTCTTCAAGTTCCTTTGTAGTTTTACTTCGGGCCCTTTGGCATGGATTTGTCTCAGCAGTTTCTTTTTTTTTTCCCAATGGCTCTATGTCTTTACATGCTGCTGAAACGTACTGAGAAATACTCACAATTGTCAAGAGTGATGTCATCAAGTGAAGCATAATGTCTTGCAGCCGTTCATCAAGAGCATGGCACTCATCTTCAAGCAGGTAAAGGTGTTTTTTGACAACCCCCCGCAAGATGTGAAGGTGGGGAGGTGTCACCTGCTTCAGTTCTATGTCTAAAACTGGTTTTCTGATGACTTGTTTTGAATAGTTTGGCTTTTGATTTCTTTTTTTCCTGCACGCTTATACTTCTGATAGTCCCTCTTGATCTGACTGACCGTTCTCTTGCTGATGTTTCCTTCATTGTTCTCCGGGGGCAGCTGCATCTGTGTTTCGTTGTTGGCAGTACAGACACGGGTGGATCCCCTGTGCCCCTGACAGTCCATACATTTTAGTTAAAAAGTCATAGTCTCCAAAGAGAAAAAGGCAGTTTGTTTGCCTCTCCATTCCATGCTTTCAAGGTCTTCAATTTGCTCTTTGTAAGGGTCCAACAGTCTTCTTAGGTTTTCAGGGGTGTCCTTACATTCAGCAATGGTCAAAATGCATGTGTTATGCTTTGAATTAAAGCGTTCACCAGGTTTGCTATTGAAGCTTCATTTTAAATGATCCGCCTCCATGGTCACCGCCAATTTTGATCCAGATTTCGTTCTCTGGAATACTCTCATCATGCCATTTTAAATCGGCCTTGATTGTCATAAGCATCCAGCAGTTTGGTGACAAATGCGGGACATCCTTAAGCCTGCAAAAGGGTGTTGGAACCAGTTCCTAATCCCATCGATCTCATTCCAGACCTCCAACTTCTCATTGACATTCTACTTCTGCACACTGTGCTTTGACTTGTTCTTTCCTTTCTTTCTTTTCCCACTGGCAAACTGTACCCGAGCCTCCTATAGAATGTTTGTGCATCTGTACTTTGTCAAATGAGGCCAAGTGCCGCACGAAGGCAGGACCTTGTTTTGCAGTTACAGATACTTAACCACATTTCGCTTCATTAAGAACCAGCTGTTTGCGTACTTTGCTTGCCGTCTTCAGTTCTGTGCCCTGCTGTTGGCCGCATCTTGTTCAGTGTCCCCCTGATACATTCAAACGAATTTTGTTCATTTCTTTTGCTCGCTTCTTCCTGAGTGGTGTTCGAGCTTCACTTGATGCTTTCCGAGTTTTGTAATTTTTTTCAGCACAATCGGCTGCCCACCAGTTTTGGCATGGACAGTCATTTTTCACTGGACTGTGAGAGCTTAATGCGGGCAAGTTTTGTAAATAAGCTTCTTCTGTGTTTGTCAGTGGTGCCTTCAGCTGACTCAAAAAGGCCTGAGGATTCTTTTTCTGAATGGAGACAATGCTTTGCAATGCCAGTTGGAACGGGCTGCATGATGCGCCTCTTGAATCTTTTGGGTGAAGTTGATGTGGCATCAATGTGATACAAAAAAGGGAAAATTGTTTTTTTTGACTGGATAATGCTTCATGATGCCAGCTGGGACAGTCTGCACTGATACAGTTCTAGGACTTTTGCCCGGGGTTGATGTGGCTTCAGATGAGACAGAAAATGAAATATCATATCAAGATCAGAGTTTGATTGGCACTTTGTTTTGCTGGTTGGGAATACTGTTTGAGAACGGAGTTTTTTTTATCTTTTTCTCTGGTTCCCACCTTTACTCTGCTGTTGAAAGTGAGCGCATAGCGCACACTGATGACAGATAAACTGGGGGCAAACAGGTGCCATAATTTGAGGCTTTTTCAAATTCTGCCAATGCACGGCTCTTTGCTGTATTGAATTTTTGCGGTTTATCAGATTTTTCAAAGTTCTTGCACAAAACACACAGACTTTTTTGAAGTATTCCTCCCTATCTTCCAGAACATTCACATTGAAGATTTCATTTATTTCAGAAACAAAACTCAAACATTTACCACTGATTTGTTTTTATCTTTCTTAATCTCTTAGACCTTTTCCCACACAGTCTACACAAGACCTTTTAAACGTTTTAAATGTACAGTGAGAGAATGACCGTTTTGTTCCCTAATCCTTTCGGCACCCCACCCCCTCTCTCTTTCTCTTCTCTTTTTCTCTCTCTCTCTCTCTCTTCTCTCTCTCCCCCTTTTCTTTTCTCACATACACACCACACACACACAAAACACACACAACATCACAACACACACACACCCACACACACACACACACACAACACACAAATAAAAAACACCCAATGGTACTACCAACAGCACACTTAATTTGAATTTGCCGATAGAAATTTGTAGTATGATTGGAAATGAAGTATTATTATAATTATGATAATTGTTTACTTATTACTGTTAGGCCTACTCCCTTTTCTGTTATCATAGTGTTATTTTGCTTGTAGTAATTAAGTTATCCTCTACGTTTCCCTTTAATTAGGCCTACGTTGCTCTACATGCAACCATAGTACATATAAAATGTAGCAACAATGAAGAAATATGTGTGTATACAACGGTGTAAATACGACCCCTTTACAAATGCCAACTTTTCGTTCACAAAGATGCTTGCCAATGTTTGACCTACTTCGGCTTAAAAGCACATCAGCCAACGACGCACGCACGCGCAGGCCGGTCGCAAAAAGTTCTGTCAGAAAGTTTTAAACACATGCTTAATTATGGTACTCACAGAGCTGGTCGAAAAGCCAGTTTTTGTCACATTCTCAAATTTCTCACTGAGTATTGCTGACACACAGAAATTATAGTCTAAAAACAACTGTACAGTAAATATAACTTAATGATGTTGCACAGGTCTCGAAGGTCCACACTCACACACCCCAAACAGTACCGCGTCTTCGCTGAGCGCGTCTGGAAGTGGGTGGCTGACTGGTTACTGCCTGGCTGGGGTCAAAAGGCAAAGCGCTGAGCGAACTTAATGCAGTTGCTCTGAGTGTACCTGCGGCGCCGTGCCCTTTTCAATATCTGAATCATTGGTAAATCTGACAATAAATCAATCTTTACTCCAGTATCTTTTAAGAAAGCGTCCCAGCTCATCCCGGCGCAGAAAAGTTTAAAGCGCGGGATCCAGGCTATAATGTTTCATGCAGGTCTTTCTATAATTTTCAAAGACGTCCCCCAACAAACATGTATCGGCCATCAAGTAAGAATCATGATAGTCCCCCATCGTTTTACAATCTAACTTCTGCCACGCATCTTGAGCATGCTGGTAATCAGAATCACTAATGACCTTTCCTCTAAGACTAGAAAAGAACGCGTCTTTAGGGAAGTGTATCTTCGTCAAACCTTTCCCCAAATGTTCATGTACTCGTAAGGTAAACGCCCTTTCTAACGAGAGTTGGGTCAAAATATTTTTCTGTTATTGGGCAGGACTTTAAGGACATAGCCAGTGACTCTAATGATCCATCAGGTGTTGCATAGGTCATAAAAACACTGTATTTAACGTGAAACACATGTACTATTTCTGATGACTGTGCAATGCATGACACCCGGAGTCGCCGGTACTGCTTGCATTATAAGATGAGAGTGTAACCTCGCAAGTTATGAAAGAAGATGGGCAGCTTCCCTGTTTTTGGATCAAACTTTAGTTGAAGATTGCATTTACTGTGGCGCTGCTCTCTGAACTTTCCGCTAATGTGATCATGGTCTCTTACTGTTGGATTCTCTGCGTCTGATGAGAGGCCTAAACCGCAAATCCAAATGTGTGGCTGAGTCATACTGTTCTTGGGCTTTAGGCGTCATAATAATGTCTGAGAGATTCAGATTATTTGAACGGCGTTACGCACTTGCTGCATGCGTTCTAAGAAGTATTTTGCAGCATCGGGTCCTCTATATAATTCTGGCTTTGAATGAACGCCATCCGACCTGACAATAATGAAGACAAATGAACAAAATCTGATGATTACTCATTAAGACAGTTTTCGGAAGTTTCTGTGGGGTTGGCCCTTCATAAGGGACAAAAGCGACTCGAAGTCTGCGTAAAACTACGTATGGAGAATTTTGCGTTTTTTCCAGTTCTTAAAACTAACTTTAGATCCGGGTGGGGCGTAATTAGTTCTGATTACAGTCTACAGAACTTTTTCAATGTTTTATATGTTAAGCGCGGCTTTACCGGATGGAATTCTTGTTAAAAATTTTCTACAGAATTCTTGTTTGCCATGAATTTTTGAAGTATGCCGCATTAGTTACTCATTGTTCGTATCAATGTGTAATGCGGTTTGCCCCGCTGGTGAAAAATCAGTAGTTAAAATCCACATGGCTTTTGTCTGGATCGCCAATCGTTGGGCTGTCTTTTAGACACTCTAATAGGCACCAAATTTGTTTCCTCGACCATGTGTATACATTAACAGTTATTGGTTTGTTTGTTCTTTTAAACTGATCAATTTGATCTACACTAACAGGAAAGGATATTCATTGAAGTTAAGATCTTTGACGTTAAAGCTCTAGTTAGATACTCTCTCTGCGTTTTTTGCGGACGTAATGCAGCCTTGCAAGAACACACCACATAAAAAAATTTGTTGTGTGAATTCTTTATGTTTTGAAATGCTCTTTTTGCGACTAATGCTGGAAGGTAGCGAAATGTAAGACTTTTCCAACAATAGGCTCATACTTAGCCTGTTTTAATCTGATCTCTAAGACTTCGCCCCCTGACCAACCAGAGCCTCTCATTTTGGCTTCTTCAGCGGCCACATCAAACTGTGTAAGCAGTTGGTTGCCCAACCAGGTGTTAAGTCATTATGAGAAAGAATAACCTGCTGTTTTTGTTGAGACCCAGACTTCTAGGTTTTCTTCATTTATTGTTTTTATAGTCGATTTTAAAACCCGCTAACATTACTTTAACTGGCGGGTCTATTGTTAGTTTACCCGGAACTTTAGAAATAGCATGAACAAAAACTTGCCTGTACGTTTGTTGGATCAATTACTTTAGATTAATATCGTTTAAAGCTTTTGACAAACGCTTCCCTCGAGCATTCCTTCAAACAATTCGTCTGGTCCCTTTATATGTCTTATCCATGTTGAGCTTTCTTTTCTAACTCAAATATTTAATTTAAATTTAAAAAATAATTAATCTGAATCAATACCGGTCTTTTTGTGCTTGGACTCAAAACTAAAGTATAAACACCCTTTGATGTTGTTACTGTGAGCGTTTTTGAACAGGGGTTTTAAAGTCTCGTTTACTTTTTTTTTAAAAATTCCTTTTTTATCTGCTTGGTGTCTGGCCGTTGAGAAAACTTGCCCTCGCCTTTTTGTGAGATCAAACTTTTGTCTTTTATAGTCATCAAAATCGGCGTGTAAACGACTAAAATTTTTCTCCGTGATGTTTGAGTCAGCTATTGCTTTATTTATTGTCAGTTTGAACGAACTAAGTTTGCTGGTGCCTAACTTCGAGGCAAAAAAAATTATGTTTTGTCATTACAGACTTCTACAATTTTATTAAGACATGGTTGAAGTTGACAGCAGTTATCGTATAATTGCTTCGATCAAGAACAGTTCATGAAACCATACATCATGAAAACACTGACTTAGAACTAAATCCACAGATGCTTCAGAAAAAGACTTTTTCAAGCTGATGAACAACAGCTGTTTCGGAAAGACTATGGAGAATCCGCACAAGCGTAAAGATGTCAGATTGGGTCACCCAAAAAGAACGAAGCAATTAAGCGACTTCAAACCTAATTATCAGGACTTTAGAAGATTTCATGATCAGCTTTTTGGCATAATGATGAAAAAAAAGAAAGTCAAATTAGACAAACCTGTATTATTGGGTTTATGTTTTGAATTATCAAAGCTTTTGATGTTAGAATTCTTTATGACTAATTTAAGCCCTCGTATCCCGAGTCCAGAGTACTTTACACAGATACAGACAGTTTTGTTATGATATCCCACTGAAGACATCTATAAAGATGGAATTAGAAGTAGCTAAAGGCATGCGGGGTGGATGATACACTGATTACCCTAAAGATTCGCCTTTACATTCACCCGTTAATAAGAAGGTTTTAGGAAAGATGAAGGATGAATTATCTGGAGGGGTGATTAAGGAGTTTATTGGTTTAAGGGAAAAAAAAGTACAGTATTTCGAGCCAGGAGAAAATCATTAAGAAAGCAAAGGGAAATCTCGCAGTGTTGTGCAGTCAAAAAATCACATGACAACATACAAAGAAGCATTTTTTGACAATAAGACTTTTCATCATGACAACGTAAAACTACGATCTAATCTACATGAGATCAACACAACTGTTGTAACAAAGAAGTATTAGAAGAACAAACACTAAACGAGTATTTGTTAATCCAGAGTTTTCATATGCAATCGGGCACTGGAGGGCCGCATAAACAGGGGGGTTTATATTTTTTAATCAACTTTTATTATAAGATCAATTATAGCTTCATCCAATTCATCTAAATCTTTTCTCATGTTTGCTTGATGTGCTGGAATTTTTTCTATTATTTCAAGATATCCTTTTTCCCATTTGGGAGTTTGGATTTTAGGTGATCTAGATGGTTTATCATGCATTGATTAATCTTCGAAAATCTTCCCCTAATAGCAGAATTTTTTTCAAATGATTCTTGTAACATTTTCAAGGTCTTTTCCTTTACCATTCTGTCCTGAGCTTCCATTTTGACCCAAATATATTTATGTAAATTAAAAATTAATTAAGCAACTGGAACTGTGTCTGGAGGGATTATCTGCAGTTCTTCCTTCACAAAAGATCTTTGAGGAGCTGGTTGTTTTGTCGTGTCAGTTTCTCATAAATAATACACGGGCGGATTCATTTTTACAATTCTTTTTATTTCATATGGATCAACACTCCAAACTGGATCGGTTGCCCTGATGCGAGTGTCCCCTTCCGCTTCCCCCGGTAAATAAAGGTACCTTACTTTTTAAACCAAACGGCAATAGTTTGCCGGATGAACTGGCGTCTCCTTCAACAACATCTATTGTTTGTTTTTTGATTGCTTGTACCAGTTTTAGCCCTTTAAATTCTTCATTATTCATTGCGCGCAAACTGAGGGCAGTCTTCTAACCCATTCTGTGTTGCGAGAATTTTCAATCAGCTCTCTGTGATACTGGTAGGAAAAAAGTCTTTCAGATAACTGTTTGTTAAAGTTTTCAACTAAAGCCTGTGATCTGTGAACTCCTGGAATGCCTCTTTTAATGGTAAACTCTATGTTTTAACAATAATTGATTCACTCGACCTTTAAATTCTTTTCCATCATCGACTTGAATCATGCGAGGATAAGTTAGCGGGCCTCGTTGGTATATCAGTTGTATGGCAACAGCAACAGCAGAAGCACTCTTTTGTGTTAATGGTTCCGCATCTTTGTATCTTGAAGCTATGTCAATGACTGTGAGTGCGTACTTAAATCTTTTTCGTCTAATCGTATCATGGGGTAAATATAGAAGATCCATTTGATGGGTGTCGTTTGGTGTTGTGTTCACAAAGTGTGGTCTCTGTATTCGTCTAGGCGCAGGTAAATAAATTTGCCAAATCGCTTGTTTAGATAACCATTCCTTTGCTGTTTGTTCACTGACTCCCGCTGCTTGGGCTTAGCTTTTTTATTGCCGTGATTCCCTTCCAATATCCTTTTGGCGAATAATAGATTTTGTTCATTTTTATTCAGCCAATATTATGTGCAACAAAATACACAACGGCCCATACCAAAGACGATAAACACGATTTCTTGCATCTTTTGTTTTTCTGATGGCTGATAAAAGTCACTGAATTTTGGCGGGGGCAATGTCACGATTGGTTTCCCTGTTACAAGATAATATTCTTTTATTGCTTGGTCAACATCTTTAAATGTGTAAGCTGCATGCCCTGTTTTTTCAGTTTGTCATTAATAAAATCTAACTGCTCAATTCTCCTGCTTTTCATAGCGATCCTGTGCAGCTGCTAGTTGCTCCATAGCTTTGTTAGTCTTTTTCTCTCGCCGTCATCCCGCAGTTTACTAAATGCGTAATTACTTCCGCTAAAAGCAAGCGCATTAACCACAGCGCCACCAATCATCATTACGAATGAAGCCATTTTTATAAATGTATTTTTTTATTTTACATATTTATACTGTCTGGAATTATTCCTTGCTTAACTAGAAAATCTTTCGTAGCGAATGAAGCTGCAATGATAGCAATTAGCTTTGCCGAATCCTCAAAGTCTAGTTTGCCAAGATCTGCTGGTTTTATTTTTAACAGGCTTTTACCAAGCATTGTGTATCCTATACTTAGGCCTCCAATAACAGCAGAATGGTATTGTCAGGAAGAGCGCTCTGGAGAGATTAAAAAATTGTCTGGGTATATTTAGTCACGGGATAAAAAATTCACCCTTACACTGTGGTGTGTCAGAGAATCATTTTTGAAAGTGAGTGATGTTCAGAGCACTCAATTTTGTGACTGTCTCTTCTTTCTGGGGAGACTGAGAGAAGACAGCCTGGAGAGCGGATGGGCTCTCTGTTAGTTAGCCTGGCTTGGTAGCGGGCTAAAAAGGGGATTTCCAGGTCAGGGAAAGTCGTATTCCCCCTGAGTATAATTTGTAAATATAAACACCCAAATGCTAGTGTAGACTAGGTGTCTACGGGTCCGAAAAGTAAGTGTCAAATTCGCTTGTAACCTAACCAGGCAGTGGAGACTGAAGATTTAAGAATATATTTACATTCTTTAAATTAAACCTAAGGTTTTGCTTTGATGTTCATTGTAATTTAAGTATACATATTGTGTTCTTTCCTAAAATGTATACAAACGTTGATAATGTTCATAAACCTGTTTAGGTTTATAAAATTAATTGTCTTTGTAAAATGTTAACTGCATTTGATCAGAGATGACTTTCATCTGGCTTTTCTAAAGATCTTTCAGCAAACTGTTTTAAAATCATAAGCTCGGAGTTTAATTGTAAATTGTTGGAAAGAGGCTTTAGGGAACTTGTGTATCTTACATTAGGATTCTAGTTCCAGAGCGCTCGTACCTGGGGAAGGACTCCCGAACGTATCCCCTGTCACTTTGGCTCTTGTGAGCAAGACTGAGGAAGGACTCCCGAACGTATCCCCCTGTCACTTTGGCTTTTGTGAGCCAGACTGAGGAAGGACTCCCGACGTGTTTCCCTGTCACTGCAGGATGGGGCATGTTGTGATCTGTTGTAATGGAGGCGAGGTGCTGCAAAACAAGTACAGAGTAAAGGATGGAAGAGTTGTGAGTTGATGTGAAAGTGTTGTGTAGTGTTGTTTGATTAAATTTGTTGATTGCTCATGTGTTTGAGTATTTGTAAATAGTAAGGGAGTGAGTGTATAGTAGGTACTTGACAGTGGTGACCCCGACTGAACTTTTTTTGTGTGTATGAAGTAAATTTGTTGTTAATCATGATTTCAAAAACATAGGTAACATTGAAATTTGAAGATTTCCATTTTCACCTTTGGGTATATAAGAATCCATTGCAGATTTTCATTTCCCTACCCCATTCATTATCTGTATAGTCAATGTGAGTAGGGAGGGTGAAAAGATATCCTTTTGAGACAGCCATATTTTCAAATTTAAATGAGTGATTGTTAGAGTGTATGTTGAGAGTTCTTTTTATTTTCATTTCACTATTGTATTAAGGTGTTTCCTCCTTTTATAAATTTTGTATTGTGGTTTACTTTCTTTATAAGTTCACTTGTGTTGCTATTTAGAGTAGGAAGTAGTTCTTATTTAATTGAAATAAAATATTTCCCGTAGGGTAGATCTTTATTAGATTTGGGGTACATTTCAAAATCTTGCCATATGATCAATAGAAAACAGTAAAATTTCCAAATAATCCCTTCCTCTGGTATTTAAATAAAAAAAAAAAACACCTGAACATTGAAAATTATTACTTTACATTTCCTATTTCTTTTTGTTCTTGCTTGCTTAATTAAAAGATGGTTGTGTTGTTACATATCTTTTATAAGAACAGTAATGTTAACATTGTATAATGCGATATAAGAATCTTCTGTTCATTCTCAAAGTTTATTTGGGATTGTGCTTCGTGATGGAGGACTTTGATCGCTTTATAGCCCAGGGGGAAAAACTGGGTTATACTGATGATAGATTATTAGAGTATATAACCCAGTGTGAAGAAAGAGCACTGAGGCGAAAAGAAAGAGAACAAGAAAGAGAGTACCAGCTACAGCTGGAAATTAAGAGACTGGAATTGGACAGGGAGAAAAATGATAAAATAAGAGAGCTTGAAGAATTGGATAGAATCAGAAAACATGAACTGGAATTGATAAAATCGGAGCAGGGTGTTCATGGACAAACTGAAGGTGAAGGACCATGGCCCCTCCCATAAATCCCGTACATCCCTAAACTACCTGCTTTTGATGAGCAAAGAGATGATATTGATTCTTTCTTGTTTCGATTTGAAACACATGCTGCAACATGTAACTGGCCGAAAGACAGAAGAGAACAGGAAAAGGCGGCTTTTAACTCACTTTCGCCCTCAACCAGTTTTCGGGCGAAAGTGACCTAAAAGCCGCCTTTTCCTGTTCTCTGACAAGTAACCAAAAAATAACGATTATCTACAAACAAACATACTGTGTAGGGTTATCCGTTTTTAATACTAATTTACTAAACTTTTCAGATTTCAGTTTTTGCTTAATCCTGTGTTTTTCCTAATCATTTTCAATAACATCATTTTCACGCAAACATTCATCAAATGCATCTCTGTCTTTCATGTGAAACAACACTACAGTCTTTAATTGTTCTCTAAAGTCTTTTAAAACTGAGTTATATTCTGACATAAAATCCACACACTTATCCCAGCATGTCTTCCACTGAAAGCTAGTTTCGACAAAGTGTTTCTCTTTTTAACTATGTCTCTTTCTGCTGAACAGTCATCTACAATAAATAGCGTTTGCGTTCCCTCAAACAATATAAAAAAGCGTTCTAGACACTCACTCAGTTTATTGCTGGGATCAACTAAAAATATGTTATCATCAGTCCATATAAACCTTCTTTCATGATATGCTTTGTTTCCATTTAAGTGTTGGGCAGAAAATCACAATATGATCAAAATTATAACGATAAACTGTTTGTAACAGGTTGAGGATAATATTGTTTTTCCACAACCAGTTTGTCCACAAATTAATGAACAATGAGGGGTTTTTGTCATAAAGTTTAACTGCTCCATAGTTTTATAATGAATTTAATCTAATCCAGTTATTGTTTTTATCATGCTCTCTGTTAAAACTTGTTCAGTATAATAAAATCCTATAAGGTCTAAATGTGTAAGATTAATCCAATTCAGTTCTGTAAGATTGTTTCTATTTAGACTAATATTGATTTTGTTGCTTGTTGTTATGACCTTTAATATCCTCACCGTCGTGAAGAATGACGACGGTAACTTTAAGTTTTTCAACGTCTAAGTTTTGCCAGCTAATTAGAATTCCTTTTAGAAGGACGTCACTAACGCCCACAGCCCCATTCCTCTTCACATCTTTTAAGACAGAAATTTCAAATATCATTGTGAACGTGTCTCCTAATTTCATTTGCGGAATTGAATTGTAATTTTGTAGAAGCATCTTTTAAACCGTTTCTTTCTGTGGAGGATGTACTGTTTATTCCATACGGCTTTATTTCAATCTCTTTCGACTATTGTCATCTGGCATAAGACTTACATGTAAAGGGCCTGAGTTGAATGCTTTTCTGAAACTTTTTTGACGGCTAAAAAATGTAAATGGGCTTATGAATTCAAATTTTATTTCCCATTCTAAATTGGTTCTAAGTGCCATTTGCTGTCAGGTTTTCGAACTATTTTATATTCATACAGGCCAGCATTATTTGCTTCTACATTGCGCAGTTGTTCTAGTTTAGG
This sequence comes from Conus ventricosus, assembly GCA_018398815.1. Classification (NCBI taxonomy): domain Eukaryota; kingdom Metazoa; phylum Mollusca; class Gastropoda; order Neogastropoda; family Conidae; genus Conus; species Conus ventricosus. The sequence continues at coordinate 4,231,404 of CM031595.1, forward strand.
AAACTTTTTATTGTCGCCAACCTCTTTGCGTTTATAATCGCCATCTTAGTGTACTCAAACCCATACAAAGTGCCTATCTCACCATTCTGTTCAAAGTCTGTAACGTCTGCAAGGTCTTTTAATTCTAAAGTTATACACCTCACAGGCGCTAATGTAACTCCTGATTCTTCTGGCCCACGCGACATTATTTTTTAGTAGCGTATATTTTGTTTCTAAAACAATGTGTAGGTTATCGCATTTTACAACTTTCCCGCTTTGTCTTTGATTTTTATATTAAATGATCCGACCCTCCCACAAACTAATCTTTTAAACTGTAAATTAGGGAATTGTATATTTCATAATCGCAATATGCAGCTTTCCCTGACGGAAGAGCTCTTAAACATTTGAGGGCCTTCCATCATATAAGTTTTTCATCAGTGCTCAGCTCATCCAAATGAACATAGAGTAATGAATGTAATGCAAGATCGAGCGGACTTTCCCCCTCATAAGTAGTTTTGTCTGGCGCAACTCTAAAACTATGAACGGCCCGATCGGCAGTTGTAAAGCCTAACATTTTAGCTAGCTCTTAAATCAAAATAGTACCCTACTTCTTCTTCTTCAGGCTTAAAGGTTAACATTTTTTTTTAGTTTTGCATTGTTAGTTTGAGGGTAATGTCAAAGTAGCTCATTGCTTCTTTTAGTGAGCAAAACCCGTAATAACCTCAGGTATGATTAACTGAAACTAATTTTCCTTATTATTAAATTTTTTAATCTTATTATTATTCTTCGATTCAGTTATATTAAACCAAAAGACTTTGTAGAATATTTCATGGAGCGCGCCCGTTTTGGTTTTCCGAAATCGTTCTCAACGCATGTTCTAAAACGAAGGACGGTCTTGAGTTGTTATTGTTACAAACATTTTTTAAACGAAATAAAAATGAGTGCATTCAAATATACTGGTGCAAAATATTCTTTTGGGGCCGCACTACAATCTTAAAAATATAACAACTGGTATTTGACATTTCTGTGATCAGTCTAAACGCTTTAAAGTAAAGGTTAGTACTCCATTGAAGAGCTATCTTAACCCTCCTATTAAAAACGACCACATCCCGAAAGTGTGGTTTAGTATCGATGCAGTTTTATCAGAACCAGTTAAACTTTGCTGTGTTTTGTGCATCAACTGGGTGTGGAGTGTCGTATGCGATCATTTAAATCCCCCTAATCCTTTGGGAGGTCAGTGTATAGTTTTCATTTCTTTTACACCTTCAGACGTATTTTGACTGAATTGCAAGCGCCATTACCAAATGACAACCGTTTAATCCATTTAGAAACAGAATAGACATGAAGGCTTTTGAAAGAATCTGAAACGAATTCAATATTAATGTTAAGGAAGACTTTAGACAAAGTTGGATCTTAATCATGGCTTAGGCACCCCTTATTTTGGGGCGTGCACAGAAAGTATAACTATGACGGAATCCTCCTTATACATCTTTCTCTTCAGGCAAAAAATGTTCACCTCGGGTCCATAGAGCAAGAGCATAAAACAGCATGGACAACATTTATCTTAGACACTTCTAAGGGCCTAACTAAAGCGGGAATAGAGCGAATAACGACTCTGTTCGTACTTAATTTTGGTGTTTGCTAGGTTCGCAAGCACAGACGAGGTCGGCATAACTGATCCTTCTACTGGTTTTGATGCACAAAAACAAATACTTGCAAATTTAGAGGACGCCATTAATTCTACAGTTGATTTACCTTCAAGTATTAAAAGGTACCCAAAAAGTTTTACATTTCGCAAGATCGAAAGTAGACTTTGCTGTTGGCACTGGTTTATACATGCTGCCTTCTGACCTCAGACTCCCGATAGGCGTAATAATAAACTACAATAATGAAATCATCGTGGCAGGGATGAACAGAAAGTTGGGAAAAACGAAATAAATTCTGGGCCCGTAATATTGCAAGCAGTAAACAAACACCAAAGAATAAGTCATCCAATCCCGCGGTCCCAAGCCCAAAGGCCCTTGAAGACGCGGACTCGTTCGCGATGACCATGAATATGGGAAAAGACAGCACTTGTTTTGGGATTAACTGGCATAGGATTACTTAGTCTTATTTTATGAATATTAACCCAAATATTAAGAGAACTAATGTCCATAAGTGCTTTGGCCATAAAGCCCAAATACTTTGCCTGCAGTAGAAAAAGCCAGCTAACAATACTCCCTAATATTCCAGGTAAAAGCGTCCACGGCTTTACCAGCTAATTTTTTAATAAACTCGCAAGAGATTAAGCTGTTTTTTACCCACGATTTATCAGGGAGGTGGATGGCGATGGCGGTGGAGGTACTGAACTTTGGCCACCGCCGCCTGTAATAGCCAACACCAATGTACTTATTGCAAATCCTAAGGCAGTTAAACTTGCTAATGTGACTCCCCGCCCCTCTAAACAGTGTTTTTATTCGTTCTGCTAGCGTTGTGTTTTCATAAAATTTGTTTGAATAGTTTCTCTTACTTCGCTCACTTGAGTTTGTTATTGTTCTCGGTTAGTATTCAACACTTCTAGTCTTGCTGATCTTTCTTGCTCAAGATCTTTTAGTCTTTGGGTTATTCTTTCTTTAATATCAGGCCCTAAGTTGGCGTCGTCAGCCTCAACGAGTTTTTCTTTTTCTCTTTTTATATGCTCATCTAGTTCACCTAGTTTTGCTAAATTGTTTTTTAATTCGCCTCGGATGGTTCTTAAAGTACGATCAAGGGCTAATAATTCTCTCGGTTCGTGTATAGTTTTTAATGCTGTTTCTTCTTCTTCAGTGGTTTCTGCTCCTATTGCATTTATTGCTTCGTCCGTTGTTTGAATTAAATCTTCAGGTTTTGTGTTTTGTATTTGGCTACCTGTTGGGAGTTTTTGTAGTGTGTTTTGATGTTTAGCATTTCATCCTCATCTAATTTTGGTTTAGCAATGCCAAGGCGATTTTGTACGCTCACAGGGAGTTTTTGTCTAATTGTACCTATGGCATAAAACTTTGATGGGTCTCGTTTAGTTGTAAGCTGAACACGTTGTCCCTGGCCGGTTTCACATACAAATGGCCATCATTATCTCGGTCAAAATCATTAGGGTCTAAAACTACGGGAGGTTCAATGCCTAAATTTTGGTACAATGATCTAACATGGCTTTCTGTTAATTCACGCCGCAATGAGGGTGTTGAGCGATGCTGTGTTAAAGGAGTCATTTCAACATGTCGTCTTCAGGATCAAAATCATAATCTTCTTCACCTTCAATGCCTACCATGTTTTTAAATAATTAACTTTTTATTTTGCTTCATAAAAATGTCGCAAACATATGGCTCATTTCTTGACCGCATAGAAGACTGAAAGATCCTTTAGGCGTGAAGGGAAATAAACAGAATATTATTGTTCCAAATAATCCATCACTATTGATGCAGATCAAATTCTTACTGTCAGATTTCCAGACCTAGGAGCAGATGACGTGATTGTGCCAGGCTCTACGCGACTTACTTTCAACAATAGAACTCGAATCAACAGACCCAAACAGGACAGTTGTCCAGAATCTGGGACGGGCAATCGTTAAGAAAAATTTCTATAAAACTTGAGGGCAAGAAATATTTTCTTTACATAATGCTGACATATTTTTAACCTATTCTGATCTATGGCTAACCGAGAATGAAAGGAATGATCTTGCTTTTCAAGGAATCGAAAAATGAAGCACTAAAACACAGAATAGGCGCTGAAGATGCTAAAGACGGCAAAAAGTATGTAGCTGTAAGTTATGCGTATGGAAATCGCTTTTTCTATCCCTTGGATTTTGAGTTGTTAAGTACGCATGCGCCATACTATCAAGGAGCATTAAAAGACAGATTGTCATATGAACTAACTTTTAATGAATACAAACGTGTTATCAGATCAACAACAGACACGAAGCAAAGTACAGTATTTCGACATCGCGTTAGAGTTTGACGTTGTTAGGAACTCTAATTTAGCAGGGTTGATTGAGCAACGATATAAGGCACTAGCAATATATTACGAAAGAGTGGATCACCATTCTACACATCCTAAAAGCAGGCAGACACTATATGGAATTTTAGTTTTAGTGTCTTAGCAAAATCAGTCAAAGGTATTTTATTGCTGTGCGAAGATGAAGAACCATTTAAAAGACAAACTGAAAAGTTTCTTAATCCTAAAATAACGAAAGTGCATGTACAATTGATGGTAGCCCAAACCAAATCTACGCTAGCGGGCTTAGACCTTATCAGCATTTTGACGAAATAAGAAAATTGTTCGGAGGTGGGAGGCATAGAAGTCCCACAGCAGACCTTTGTCTAAGATCTTCATCTTCACAGTGTAAGACTTGATGTATATTTAACAACAAAATACGGTTTATGGATTGACCTAAGATCAACAGAGGATAATCAGTTACATGGAAGTGGGAGAACTGTTAAAGACGTAATAAACATTCAAATTGACAAAGAAAAAGATGACGATAAACCGCTTAATGTACATTTGTTTTTAATATATGATGTGCAGCTGAATATTAAAGATAACAGGTTTCAAAATATAGAAGGCTAAATTATTTTTTCATTTTTAAAAAGCATGTCTGTTCAGGTTTATCCAAATGTGCCTACAGCGCCAGAGTCGCCAAACGAAGGGATAGTAGAAACCCCTAACAAAAACCTTCAGATTAACAAACATTACACAAATGCAACAAAACTAGAGCAGGACCTTTCAAAATACAGCAAAACCAGACGAAGGTATTCTGCTGCCTGTAATGCTGTTACATATGTTAATACTGGAGCATCGGCTTTGGGCGGCCTATCGGCAGGGACAAGTGTTGGTCTCTTAGCAACAGGCATAGGCACGCCCGCAGCTGTACCTCTGGCCGGTTTATCTTTAGCTCTTGGCCTGTGTTCATTAGCGTAAGTGCTGCTAGCAAAAAATAAAAACTAAACTCCAAAAGCACACAGCTATGGTTCAACTTATAACAGCTAAACTTAGTTCCTTCAAGCTGATAATAAATAAAGCACTAGCTGACTCAAACATCACAGATGAAGAATTTAATCGTTTACAGGCTGATTTTGATGACTACAAAAGACAAAAGTTTGATCTTCAAAGAAAGGCAAGGGCAACTTTTTCTCAACAGCCAGACCCTGAGCAGATAAAAAAGGAATGCTTAAAAAAAAGTAAACGAAACATTAAACTCTGTTCTAAACAGCTCACATTAACAACGCCAAAGGGTGTTTATACTTTAGTTTATGAGTCCAACACAAAAAGACCATCGATATTGATTAATTATTTTTTTGATTTAAATAAATATTTTGAGTTAGAAAAGAAACTCAGCATGGATAAGATATATGAAGGTCCAGACGAATTGTTTGAAGCAATGCAAGAAGATTTATCAAGAGCACTGAATGATATTGATTTAGAAGTCATTGATCCAGCAAACGTACAGGCAAGTGTTGGTCATGCTATTTCTCAAGTTCCAGGTAAACTAACAATAGACCCGCCAGTTAAAGTAATGTTAGCTGTTTTAATCGACTATGTAACAATAAATGAAGAAAATCTAGAAGTCTGGGTCTCAACTAAACAACAGTTATTCTTTCTCGTAATGACTTAACACCAGGTTGGGCAGACCAACTGCTTACACAGTTTGATGTGGCCGCTGAAGAAGCCAAAATGAGAGGCTCTGGTTGGTCAGAGGGCGAAGTCTAGAAAGATTAAAAGGCTAAGTATGAGCCGATTGTAGGCAAGTCTTACATTCCACTACCTCCAGCATTAGTAGCAAAACGAGCAGTTCTAAACATACAAAATACAGACAACAAATGTTTCATGTGGTGTGTTCTCGCAAGGCTGCATTACGCCGCAAAAACGCAGAGAGAGTGTCTAACTATCACCCTTACATCAATGATCTTAACTTTAGCGGAATATCCTTTCCCGTTAGCGTGGATTCCATTGATCAGTTTGAAGAACAAAACAAACCAATAACTGTTAATGTCTACACATGGGATGAGGAAACAAATCTACAACCGATTAAAGTGTCCAAGAACAGTCCAACGATTGGCGAACCAGACAAAATCATGTTGACTTACTACTGATGTTTTCACCAGCAGGGCTGCCGCATTACACATTGATACGAACAATGAGTAGATTATTGCGGCATACTTCAAAGCATAAAAATAAACAAGAATTCTGCAGAAAATGTTTAACAAGAATGCCATCTGTTCAAGCCGCAAGCGAACATAAGAAACATTGTATTGGCCCAGTTGACTGTAATACAGAACTAATTACGCCCCCACCCGGATCTAAAGTTAGTTTTAAGAACTGGAAACGGATGCAAAATTCTCCATATGTTGTTTACGCAGACTTCGAATCACTCATTGTTCCTTATGAAGGGCCAGCGCCACAAAAACTTCGAAAAACAGTCTTAATGAGTAATCATCAGATTTGTTCATTTGCCTTCATTGTTGTTAGGTCGGATGGCGCTCATTCAGCACCAGAATTTTATAGAGGAAAAAATGGGGCTAAAAGTTTTTTTACGCGCATGCGCAAGGGCTAATGATTGTTCAATAATCAAAAATTTTTTATCTAAAAAACCCATAAAAACCCCTTTAAGACCAACAACATTTTAAAATGACTCAGCCACACAAGTTGGATTTTTTGGTTTAGAACTGATTGGGGAACCAAACCCAAAAAGGGTAAGAGCCCCCATGACACATTAGCGGAAAGTTCAGGGGGAAAGCAGCGCACAAAACAACGAAAATTTTAAAACAAAGTTGACCCAAAGACATGGAGCTCCCCGTATTCTTTCAAAACCCTTCGAGGTTACGACTCTCATCTTATTTTGCGCAGAAACCCAAAACCCTTTCCCGGGGTACCCACTTTGCACAGTCATCAAAAAGTACATTTTTTTCATTTTTAAATAACATGTCTTTTTATGACTCAAATGCAGCACATGAGGGGTTCTTTAGAGTCACAAAGCTACCCCTTAAAAGTCCTCCCCAAATTTAAGGGAAGAATTTTTTGCCCAAAAACGCTTTTTTAGAAAGGGTTTTTAAACCCTTTAAAGAATACATGAACATTGAAAAGGTTTTGGAAAAGTTTCACCCCCCCGCCAAAAAGGCCGTTTTTTTTCTATCAAGAGGAAAGGACTTTATTTGATTCTGATTACCAGCATGCTAAAAGATGCGTGGCGGGAAGTTAATTGAAAAACGAGGGGAAAACAATCAACTCCTATTTGGGAGGCTAAAAACCTGTTTTTTTGGGGGATTTTTTTTAAAATTATAAAAAAACCCTCTTAAAACTTTAAATAGCCTGGATCCCGCGCATTAAAATTTTTTTGGCCCCCTGGGAGGGATTGGGATGCTTTTTAAAGTTTACTGGGGGTACAGATTGTTTTTATTGTCTGACCTCCCAAAAGTTTCCCAGAGGGTTGAAAACTTTTTTGCGGGGGGAAAAAGTATGGCGCGCACCCATTACTGTAAAGAAAAACAACAAATACTTAGCGACATGTTTCCGAAAAAAGGGTCTAACTACCTCATGTATTTGGGTTTCAAAAAATTCTGTATGGATGGCAAGGGCGCAATCATTTCCCCCATTACTTAACTTAAAGTGTACACAGGCGGCGAAACCGAAAAATATTAAAAAGGAAATTTAAAGTGGTTGAGCAGTTTAACCCTTATCAGCAGCGGGTTTCTTTCTAGAAAAACTAGAAAAACCCTTTCATGAACTCCATGACCTCCCTTAAGACTACCCCTTAGCTGCAAAAAAGCCTAAAGAGGAAAAAACCCAAAAACCACCAAAATTGGTCCTAATCTTCGAGGAAAAAAAAATTTTATGCCCGGTCATTACAGACTTCAAAATTTTTTATTTAAGGCAGGGTTTTTGGAATTTGCCCAACTTTCTCGAAAAACGCTTTCAAATAAAAAACCCTTTTTCATGAAACCTTTAACATCATGAAGAACCCTGATCTTAGAACAAAATCCACAAAATGCTTCAAAAAAAATTTTTTTTTTCAAGCGGATGAACAACACTTTTTTTGGAAAAAACTATGGAGAATCCGCCCCAAGCGCAAAAGAGGTAAATTTGGGTCCCAGAGAAACAACAATTAACCAAACCCAAAAAAACCAAATTATCAGGCCCTTTAAAAAGTTTTCCCTTGATCCCCTTTTTTTTGGCATAATGATGAAAAAAAAGAAAGTAAAATTTGGGAAAAAACCCTGTATTTTTTGGGGTTTAAACCTTTTTTAGAATTTTTAAAAGTTTTTAAAGGGTTAGATTTCCCTTTATGACTATTTAAAAAAAACCCCGTTTTCCAGAGTCCAGAGGGCTTTAAAACAGATACAAAGTTTTGTTTAGATATCCCCTGAAGACATCTATAAAGACAGGAAATAAATTTAGCAAAAGGGGGCGATGGAGGTTTAATCCCACATCCATTACCCAAAAAGATTCCCCTTTTTTGCATTAAAATTACTAAAAAAAAGGTTTTAGGAAAGAAAAAGGGATGAATTATCGGAAAAGGAAAAAGGGATAGGGGGGGTTAAGGCCGAAAATGTACTTTTTTTCCCAAAGCCGGGAAAAACCATTAAGAAAGAAAAGGAATATCTCGCAGTTTTTGTCCCGGGGGTCGAACATATCGCATGCCAACTACAAAAAAAGCATTTTTTTGGGCAAAAAGATTTTTTCCATCATGAAAACGAAAAAACAACGATCTAATCACATAGATAAACACAAGGTTGTAACAAAGAAGTCATTAGATGGGAAACAAACAAAAAAAGGTTTTGGGTTAAAACCAAGTTTTCAATGCAACGGGAAACATTAAAAACCCGTTTTAAATTTAAAAAAGCGGAACTGTGTCTGGCGGGATTATCTGCAGTTTCTTTTTTCCAACAAAAGACCCTTTGAGGAGCTGGTTGTTTTTTTTTTCCAGTTTCTCGTAATAATACACGGGCGGTTTTCATTTTTAAAAATTTCTTTTTTTTTTCATTTTGGATCAACGCCCAAAAACTGGATCGGTTGCCCTGATGCGGTGCCCCTTTTCCCTTTTCCCCCCGGGGTAAATAAAGGTACCTTACCTTTAAAACCAAACGGAAATAGTTTGCTGGTTTTACGGGAGCCCTTCAGCAAAAATTTAAATTGTTTTTTTTTTGATTGCTTGTACGGGTTTTAGCCCAAAAAAATTCTTCTTTATATTCGGCGCGCAAAACTGAGGGAAATTCTTCAACCCCAAATTCTGTTTTGCAAAAAATTGTCAAAAGCTCTCTGTGATACGGGTTGGGAAGAAAAGTCTTTGGGAAAAACTGTTTGTTAAAGTTTTCAACAAAAAGCCTGGATCTGTAACCCGGGGAATGCCCCCTTTTTAAATGGTTACCCCTATTTTTTAACAAAAATTTATTCACTGGGGCCCTTTTAAAATTTTTTTTCCATCTTCGCCCGGGAAAAAGCGGGATAATTTAGGGGCCCCCGGGGTTGGTATATTATTTATGGCAACAGCAACAGCAAAGCATTTTTTTTTTGTGTTAATGGTTCCCCATTTTTGTACTTAAGCTAGGGGCCCAATGACTGTAATGCGACTTAAATCTTTTTCGCAAATTCGTATCAAAAGGGTAAAAATAAAAAGATCCTTTTGGGGTTTCGTTTGGATTTGTTTCACAAAGTGCGGACTCTGTTTCCCGCGGGGGGCCCCCCAGGTAAAAAAATTTTTTCCCAAAAATCGCTTTTTTAAAGAAAACCCATTCTTTTGCTGGGGGTTCACCCCCCCCGCTGCTTGGCTTATTTTTTAATTTGCTGTGTTTTCCTTTTTCCAATATCCTTTGGGAATAATAGATTTTTTTTCATTTTTTTTTTCCCAGCCGATTTATGCCCCACAAAATACACAACGGGTCCATAAAAAGAAAAATTAAACCGTTTTCCCTTGCGTTTTTTGGGTTTTTCTAAAGGTTGATAAAAGCCCACGGGAATTTTGGGTGGGGGAAATTTTTTTTCCAAATTGGTTTGCCGTTACAATAATATTTTTTTAAATTGTTTTAAAAAACACTTTAAATTGTAAGCTGCAGGGCCCCTTTTTTTTCAGTTTTATTAAAAATCTAACTGCTAAATTTCCCTCTGTTTTTTAAATAGCAAATCCTGTGCGCGCAATTTGCCCAAGCTTTGTTATGCCCCTTTTTTCCTTCGCCATCACCCCCGTGTTTACTAAAGGGCGAAATTATTTTCCGCTAAAAGAAAACGCATTAACCACAGCGCCGCCTATCTTATTACAGTAAACCATTTTTATAAAGTTTTTTTTTTAATATTTATATTTCGGGAAAAATTCCCCCTTTAACTAAAAACCCCTTTCTAGCAAACGAAGCTACAATAATACAATTACTTTGCTGAATCCCAAAGCCTAGTTTCCCAAAATTTTTGCGGGTGGCTTTCCCTAACAATTTTTTTACCCAAGCATTGTGTATCCATATTTTGGGACCGCTAAAAATTTTCAAATGGTAAACAAGGTTAGTAATTTTTTTTTTTTCGGTGCTCATTTTAAAAAATAAAAAATTAAAATTTTAAAAAAAAAACATAAAACAGCGATGATCGCAAAGAGCTACAAGGGGCCCCTACACAGTTTTGAATTTAAACAAATGAAGAATTTGGGAAGATAAAACAATTATCCCCAAAAAGGAAAGGCTGAAATTTTTGGGCACATTTTGGAAAAAAACAAAACAGTTCCTGGAACTGAATTCAGCTTTGGAACAATTCAACAGAGTCCCACAAAACAATAAAGAACTTAACGGGTTTTGAGGCCATTTGGGGCCCGAAATGGTAAAAAGCTTTGGGCAAAGGGTTCTTATTTTGGGACCCTAAATTTGTCAGAAAAATTTCTCCCATTGTTTCTGAACAAAAATCTACGTAGATTTAAACCGGGATCCATTTTTAACAAAAATCATTAAAGCTCTAAGCTGCGTTCTGAAATTACAGATTTGGAACATTTTTAAATTGCCGCTACCATGGGTTTTAATTACTTTAATCATATAATTTTTATTTCCCTTAAAAATGAACGAGTCAAAAAATCACCCGGAATCGGGGAAACTTTGGAATCAGAAAACACTAATCAGGTGGAGAAAGTGACCATAAAATGGGCCCCCTCATCCTGGGCGCGTTTTCAAACGGGAAAAAAGTAGGGAAGTTAAAAAAACAAAAAAATTAAAGTTACAATCACAGAATATAACTCCCTAATGAAAACTAAAAACCCCAACGCCAAAAGTTAACCAAAAACCCGCTCCAAAAAAAGAGCAAGTTAATTCAAGGCAACCCAAAGTCTTCATGGGGAAATTTTAACTTAAAACGTTGCCATTTTTTGGGGCCCTTGCTGTGCTGGGGGGAATTAAATTTGGGTTTTAAAAAAAAATAAAGAATTGGGAACAAAAACAAAACAGCCAAAAAAACCCGAACCACTAAATACCAAAAAAAGACAACAGCAAAAGCCAGCAAACCCCCAATAACAAAAAATCAATTTTTTCCATTTAAAATGCAATAATATTTTAAGAACTTAAAATTTTAAAATTTTTTTATAAAAAAAAGATCATTTGGGGGTTTTAAAATTTTTTTTAAAAAATGGGGTCAATAAAAAAAGACATGGAGTCTATTAAAAAAAAAATTTCCCCTAGCCCCAAAATTTTTAAACAATGCGGTTGCTTAGGAGTAAGAACTTCATTAAGGAAACTATGCTGACCAATTTTCACGCCAAGAAAACCCGAGGGAAACAAACCTCAACGATGACCCCCTTTTTGAGGCGGGGTGTACATATTAAGGGGATCTACTATTAAGATAAAAACATAGATTGTATTTTGATAATTTTAAGATAACAAAAAAATTTTGGGGGACTTAGAGGAGGAAATTAGTTTTGGTTCCCTTAGGTTTTAAATTGGGTAAAACTTTAGGGTACTTGAAAACAAATTGAAATTTAAAAACTTTTTCTAAGAAATTAAGGGGACTTTGGGGAATAAATTAAGTAAAAACTTGTGAAAGGGCTTTAAGGGTACTTTTGAATGACTTGGGACAACCTTTAGTAAGAACTTAAATGACTTGGATTGGAAATTGAGTTTAAAAACTTGTGGAAAGACTTTAGTGTCAGGGGGGGGGTGGGGTGGGGTTTTCTTTCGTGGGGTGGGGTTGGGGGGCGTGCATGCTGGGGGGAGGGCAAAAAAAAACAAAAAACACAAAAAAACAACAAACAAACACACAATAGACAAATCCCGGGGGGGGGGGGGGGGGGGGGGGGGGGGGGGGGGGGGGGGGGGGGGGGGGGGGGGGGGGGGGGGGGGGGGGGGGGGGGGGGGGGTTTGGGGGGGGGGGGGGGGGGGGGGGGGGGGGGGGGGCTTTTGGGGCTGAGGGTAAGGCAAAACAAAAACCCTTGAAAAATAAAATTTCTGGCCTTTTTGCTTTTTCTAAACCCGTTTGTGGCTTTTTGGGGATTAAAAGCCAAATAATTGGGGATCCGGCCCTTTTAGGCGGCTTTGGCCCGGTTGCTGCTTTTCCCTTTTGGTTTAATTATATAAGAATGCTGGAACCTAATTTTTTTCTCCCTTTTCCCGGTACCCTTTTACAAGGGTTCGGCCTTTCCCGAATTCTTAAATTTTGGGGGCCAAACCCCCCGAAAATTCCCCATTGTTTCTTTAAATCTTTTTTAAAGGTGTTGTTTTTTCCCCACATTTTCCTTCCTACTTGGGGAAAATTTTAAAGGTTTTTTAAACCCCCTAGTTTTGGGAAGAAAAATTTTCTGTTTTCAAATCAAAATGGGTTTCCGGGTCCAAGGAAATGAACCCCGGTTTTTGGTTTTTTGGTTTTAAAAAACATGAAAATTAATGTTTTTGTCAAAAGCCTTTTCCGGGCCCAAAAAATAACCCGTTTAATTTTTTTGGTTTTTTTTTTGCTTTGGCCAAAAAAATTTTAACCA
>CM031595.1:4249319-4279363 GCA_018398815.1 Conus ventricosus
CTCTACGGCCTAGCATTAAATCAGATCTCTCTCTCTCTCCTCTCTCTCTCCATCCTCTCTCTCTCTCTCTCTCTCTCTCTCTCTCTCTCTCTGGCCTAGCATTAAATCATCCTCTCTCTCTCTCTCTCTCTCTCTCTCTCTCTCTCTCCTCTCTACTCCGTTCTCTCTCTCTCTCTCTCTCTCCTTTCCGGCCTAGCATTAAATCAGATCTCTTCTCTCTCTCTCTCTCTCTCTCTCTCTCTCTCTCTCTCTCTCTCTCTCTCTCTGTCTCTCGGACTAGCATCTAAACGTACTCTCTCTCTCTCTCTTCTCCTCTCTCTCCTCCTCTCTCTCGCACTCTCTCTCACCCTCTCTCCTCTTGCAAAAGTCTCTTACGAAAGTGATCGCTATCGTTACGTCTCTTAGCAGTTCGTCTTTGTGGTCTTAGCCTGGTGTTGCCGGTCCTTTCCTCCAGCCCTAAGAACAACTTACAACCCCATCATCAGACGCGCACAGGACTTACGAAAGTCTCTTACTAAGCAGCGCCTATAAAAACCGCTGACCTCGTTCCGCTCCTCTCAGAAGGGATGAGGAAAATGATTCGTTCTGGAAGGGTGGGCGCCGGCGTGGCGCTGCTGGATGTCTGTTGCACCGTGGCCACACGCGCCACTCGCAGACGCTGTGCACCAGTCGGACTTCAGCGAGCTCCGTCCTATGACTTCAGCTTGATGGACGTCCACAAGGAGAAAATGGTGAACCTCTCCCGCTACGCCAACCAGGTGAGGAGGCCGTCACTGGCGATCATCAGTGTGGATGGAAGTGCAGTTTAGCTGGATATGAGTTGTTGGTTTTGTGGCGTAGGTATGCATGAGAGATGGCACGGACGAAGTCCAAGTTTAAAGGCCCCAACCCCCCAGCCCCAGCTCCAGCCCCAGCCCCAGCCCCAGCCCCACCCGACCTCCCCCACCCCACCCCCTCCCCCCACCCCCACCCTGATTGATGAACTAGCGTTTTCACGGAGAAACTATGCTTCTCTTTGTGAAAGATGTAGTCAGTGACAAGGTCACGAATAGGGCCTCCGAACTTGAGACATTGAGATGTCATCTTCGAGTGGAGAACTTCGGAAAGCATGGTCCAGACCTTAACCTGACTCTAACCTTATCCCTGAACCTTCTCTGAACCTAACCCTAACGCAAACGAGAACCCTCGTCAGAATCCTGACCCAACCCTACCTGTACAAAATCTGTCAAAGACTTCAATTGATAGATTGTACCGCTGTATGGGGGTGTTGTCGCCCCATGGTCCAAACCCAATGGAGTTGTCTTCTCTTGTTCTCTGTCTACAACGGACAGAATGCCTGCCGATTGGTTCAGCTTGTCTGGTCGTATGATGTCAACAGAACAGCTGGAGTTTCATGCGCACAAACGAAGGAGAACCAAACTGCTCTTTCACTCAGTCCTTCGAATTGTGTTATTCAGTGCATCTGATTTCGTGTTGTCTTATTTCGTGCGATGAATATAAGGTTTCTTTCCAACCTGATACAGGCCGACTCTCACCATACGTAGATGGAAAAGATAGTTGCTCTCTCTCTCTCTCTCTCTCTCTCTCTCCTCTCTCTCTCTCTCCTCTCTCTCTCTCTCTCTCTCCTCTCTCTCTCTCTCTCTTGTGTGTGTGTGTGTGTGTGTGTGTGTGTGTGTGTGTGTGTGTGTGTGTGTGTGTGTGTGTGTGTGTGCACGCATAACTCCTTCAAAAGAAGTGATGTGGCACGTCGCAACATGTGCACATACTATATACACGTTCTTTGTATGTAATGAATTACCTGTGTTTAAATATGCCTTGGAATCTTTGTTACTTAGTCCCATCAGCTGAGACTCTGTCCCTTTCTGGAATAAATTCGGGTAATCGTTATCTCTGTGAGAGTAAAGAGAAATGTGCACGCTGATGCATATTGAATGTGGAAAACATTGGACAGGATAATGTGTGTAAAAGGTCTTGCCTTTATTGACCTGGTTTCAATGTTCCTTCTCTCGGATACTGTGTGCTGAAAATTTCATCTTCTTCTTGCTCAAAATTGAAAGATATTTTTAAAAATAAAGAAGTAATTGCAGCTTCCGTTTATGTTACTACCACCTCCAACAACAAACAGCTACTGAGTGTTAGGAAAAAGCAACTATAATACGAACCTCTGTTTCAGTAAAGCTATGTCGCGATCGTGATGCGTTATTCCGTGTAATCGCTCCTTTTAGGACTATGGCTTCTAAGAATGAAACTTCTTGTATGTACCTGAGCTTCTTGATCAAATGTTTTTTTTCAGCACGGCCCATTCATGGACACAGTTTCAAATGTAGCATTGCTACTTATGACGAATCATCTCCTCTCTCTCTCTCTCTCCTCTCTCTCTCTCCTCCTCTCTCACCTCTCTCTCCTCTCCTCTCCTCTCTCTCTCTCTCTCTCTCTCTCAACTCCAGAGGAACGTGCCAAACTTGACCCTACCACTTCATCACCTGCTGTCACCAGTTCCTGGCGCTGTTCCCCTCGAGGTTTTGGGAGAGGTTCTCCCCTACCAGGTACCCCACATCAAGACACGCCATCGAAAAATGTAGTGTGGGTGGGAAGGGAGGGTAAAGGCAAGACTATGGGTTCACGTCAACCCAAACCTAAAACGTTCATGATAGTCAGCCGTCACCAGTGTTGACCAGAAGCCAGTCTAGCAGTGGACAAACTTCTTCCTGTCCAAAGCAGCAAAAGCTCCCTAGTGATTGGCACTGTAGTCATCCACAACTGAGGACGCTGATGATGTGACAAATGAAGGTCAGGCCAAAGCCCTTTAAACATTAATAAAGTTCATGTTTCTAACGTTGGAACCAGTCAATCGTTCAAAAATAGACCGTTTGACAGATTAAAACATGTTGATGATAAAAATTTACTTTCTTTTGCGGTCTTTAATATTGAAGGATTTTGGAGTATTACTCAATGTTGGATTTGTCTTTTTTTGTAAATAGCTATGATATTGTTCTTTTGTGGAAACCTTCATCGTAACTTTACCAGAATCATTTTTCCCTACTCATAAGATATTTATTTCCCCTGGTGTAAAGGTTTCAGACAGTGTCCATGGTCGTCTGTCCGTGGTGTTAATCATTCTCGTGAGAGACAAACTTGTTAAATATGTTGAAAGACTGAATATTGAATATGACAACATGATTGCTCTGAAGCTGTCTCATAAATTATTAGGTACAAACACTGATTGTTTGTTGTTAGGAGTTTACTTGCCACCCGAAAATTCTGTGTATTATGCTGAAACAAATATATACAATGGAGTTTCTATGCTGGAAGACTGCCTCTTTGAACTAATTAGGGTAAATGGTGATTTGCCACTGATTGTATTTGGCGACCTAATTCAAGAACTGGCTCTGTTAATGCCAGTAGTTCTGACCCTGTGGACGAAATGTGTGATGTGGTGTCCCATGTTGACTTCCACTGTTCACACAGTTCGGATGAAAGTATAACTAGGGAATCAAGAGATGCTAACTACGAACTCTTTTGGTCGTTATTTGATCACTGTGTGTGAAATGTTTGGTTTGTCTATTGTAAATGGCTTGCGAGTATTAAAATTTCAGGCGATTTTACGTATATTTCTCCAACCGGTACAGTGTTCTAGATTACTTCATAGTTTCACGTGGTTACTTTCTCGATGTGCCGACTTTAACATAGTTTATAAAGTTGAATCTAAACATGCAGTGGTGATTTTAGCTTTTACGATTGACAGTAATGGATGTGTTGTAGAAAAAGAAGAAGTTAATAGGACTACTATTTCGAAGTATAAATGGGAGGATCAAAAACATGCTACGTTTTCCGCTTTGATGCAAACCGAGTATGTCCAAGGTCTGTTGAACGAAGCAACATTTTTAATTGAGTCTGATGTAAACCTGCCTTGTGCAGACTTCATGAGTGTTTCAGATATGCTGGGGAATGTATGAAGAAAACTATATTCCTTGGAACCGAGAAAAATAGGGTCTGGTTTGACCTTGAGTGCAAACAAAGCAGAAAATTGTTAAGAATAGATTTACACAGGAGTTCAAGATCCCATAATATGATACAGACAGGGCAGCATATTGTGCGAAGAGAACAGCCTATAAGGAGTTAATTAGGCAAAAGAAAAAAAGCCATAAAGAGAATATCATAATGTCTTTACAAGATAATTTGAAGAATCCAAAGAAATTCTGGGATACCATTCGATCTGTCAAACCTAAATCTACCCAACCAATGATTTCCATTGAAGATTGGTATAACCACTTTAATAATGTATTTAATGGTGTTGCAAATGAAAATGCTCTGGGCAATGTTGGTAGCGATCGTTTTGAATGTATCTCCGACGCTGATTTTGATATTAATATTGACTCTCTAAACGAGAGAATATCTGATAATGAAATTAAAAGTGCAATCAAAGCATTAAAGAGGCAAAAAGCGACTGGACCGGATGGTATGCTAGGAGAATTTTATAAATACAGTGTTGATATTATTGTACCTTTCTGATTAAATTTTTCAATCACATTTTTGACAATGGCCTGTATCCTGATGAATGGTCCTTGTCAATCTTACACCCTGTATTTAAGAAAGGGGATATGAACGTGCCTGACAACTACAGGGGAATCTCACTGCTGAATGTATGTAGCAAATTGTATAGCTTGTGTTTAAACAAAAGAATACTAACTGGATCGATGATAACAAAATAATCGTGAAGAACAAGCTGGATTTAGAGCAAAGCATAGTACCTCTGATCATGTTTTTTACGCTCATGGCACTGATTCAGAAACAGCTTGTAAGACATCGGAAACTGTATGTTGCTTTTATTGATTTCCGTAAAGCATATGATACGGTTCATAGAGAGAAACTATGGAAAACTTTAGGCAACAATGGTATTAAAGGAAAAATGCCTGGGCAATAGAAAGCATGTACGCTGTTGTCAAGACTCGGTTCGGGCAGGTGGTGATATATCTGAAATTTTCTTCTGCCCACATGGCCTTAAGCAAGTGAAGTATGCTCTCCTGTCCTGTTTCTCCTTGTTCAATAATGAACTAACTAAGGATGTCATCAGTAATGGTAGACATGGAATTCAGCTGTATCCTGATATTGTAGAACTTTTTTATTTTGCTCTTCGCTGACGATGTAGCATTATTTTCAGATAGCGTGGTAGGTCTGCAGACACAACTGAATATACTTTACAACACGTCTAAGCGCCTAGATCTGATAGTTAACCAGGAGAAATCTAATATAGTTGTTTACAGAAACGTGGCTATCTTTCCATGAATAAAGAATGGTATTTTGGAGAAGAAAAGTTAAAAATTGTGAGCATGTACAAATATCTAGGAATATATCTAACAACAAAGCTATCTTTTCAGCCTACATTACGAGATCTCGCAGATCGCGCTAAAAAGGGTATTTGTGTTATTATGAAACTTCTATGGTCCATTGGAGAACATTCTCCAAACATATTCTTGAAAATGTTTGATTGCCAGATTCAGCCAATTTTGACGTACGGCTCAGAAATTTGGGGACTGTCACAGGACCAAGAATGCATTGAAAGAGTGCATCTGTCTGCTTTGAAAAGGTTTATGGGTGTTCATATCCAAAGTCTCCAAGACATTTAGTTTATGGAGAGATTGGAAGGTTTCCCATTTTTGTCAACACATATTCTAGGTGTGTTAAATTTGGCTGCGGGTGGTATATATGAATGATGATAGGTATCCAAAAAAGGCGTATAAAATGCTTTTGTCCTTGCAGAGGCAAAACTATACCACTTGGGCCTGCAGAATTCGTAATGTTTTATATGAATTTGGTTTTGGTGTCGTTTGGGAGGCACAGGGTGTTGGAAGCATTAATTTGTTTAATGAGAGAATTCAAACAGAGATTGATAGATTGTTATAATCAGAATTGGCATGCTTCCTTGCAGTCTCACGAATTTTACAGTGTTTTATTCGCAATTCAAGAGCACATTGATTCTCAGCCCTTATATGTATCTATGTTAAGAATGTACAAATTCGAAGAACATTTGCAAGATTTCGGATGGAATGTCTCCTCTGAAGTCACATTTCTTACAGTATATAGAGAACAGTGTAATGATAAATTATGTCCATTCTGCAGAAACACACCAGAAACTGAATTGCATTTTGTTCTGGTATGTCCTCTGTACGATGAAATAAGAAACGAATTTATTCAGCCCAAATATTTCCATAAGCCATGTATGTTTAAATTCTACCTACTTATGTCAAGTGAAAACGAAGGTGTTGTTTTAACGGTTATCTAATTTTGTTTACAAAGCGTTAAACTTAAGGATGCAGTTTATTCAGTTTAAATGATTCTTGTTGTGCTATTGCTCCCATGTTATGGGCCAGAGGCCTGACATTAAAACATTTTTGACTTTGACTTTGACTCTCTCTCTCTCAATGCATTAACAGTGTCTCACTATCTATCTATCTATCTATCTATCTATCTATCTATCTATCTATCTATCT
The DNA here is from genome assembly GCA_018398815.1 of Conus ventricosus. Lineage (NCBI taxonomy): Eukaryota > Metazoa > Mollusca > Gastropoda > Neogastropoda > Conidae > Conus > Conus ventricosus. The sequence goes on from CM031595.1 coordinate 4,255,811, forward strand.
ATCTATCCATCCATCCATCCATCCATTCATCCACCTACACACCCATCCACCCACCCCCCATTCATCTATCTATCTATCTATCTATCTATCTATCTATCGATCTGTCTGTCTGGTCTGTCTGTCTGTCTATCTATCTATCTTTTTTTAATAAGCTGCTGATCTGCTTGCTTGAATTATAGCAGTCTGGCATGGCATTTATTTCTTCATGCTCACAAAAAATTTTCAAAAAGTTCCATAAATTTCGTAAACTGGCTTACCTTTTCGTTGTCCTTTTTGCCCCCCCCCCCCCCCCCCCCCCCCCCCAACCCGTGGTCCTCTGTATCAGCAGTTCTGTGTTATCTTTACAGAAATAAACAACACGGGAATGACGCATGCGCACTTGTGTTCAGTTCTCTTTAAAACCAAACTTCGATGTTAACCACAACTTCCACACATACTCTCCCCCCCCCCCCACCCCCTTCCCCCCAAAGCTGAGTTTCAATAGACTTATTTCCAGTTTGAACTTGAAAGCAGGAATGGTTGTCTTGTCTTTCCTTGCTAATGAGTTTGACTTTGACCTCTTTCTTGTCCCCCGTTAAGGTTTGGATTTTAGACTGGCCATGAACGCTTCTGGTGTTAAAGATCAGAGGTCAGAAGGAGGACAGTTGTCATTGGTCTAGTGATACTGGTGACTCCTGTTATCATAAAGAACCAGTGAGGAGGAGAGACCGTTACTGGTCTAATGATATTGAACACTCCCATCATTGCAAATCAACAGTTGGAAACAGGGGCCTTGTAACTGGTCTGTTAATATCGAACACTCCTATTGTTGCAAACCAACAGTAGGAAGAGGGGGGGGGGGGGTAGGAGGGTGCCATTGGGTCTTCTGATGTTGGACACTTTCATTATTCCAAATCAACAGTAGGAAGAGGTGGAGGGGGAGGGGGGGAGGGTGCCGTTGGTTCTTCTGATGATATTGGACACTTTCATATTCCAAATCAACAGTAGGGAGAAAGTGGAGGGGGGGGGGGGTTGCCATTGGTCCTCTGATATTGGACACTTTCATTATTCCAAATCAGCTGTATGAGGAAAGAAGGGGAGGTGCCACTAGGTTTGTTGACATTGAACATTCCCACTATCACCATTCAGCTATAAATGTGAGAGGGCGAGGAGGGGAGGGGAGGGGGGGGGAGGAGTGCCACTGGTTTACCTGACAGAGTCTAGGAGGAGCTGGACCTTCTAGCATTGCTGGCAGAAACAGGCAGCCGACAATTAAAAATGAAATAAAATAAAATAAAGATAGGTCAGAGATGATTACTCCACAATCGGGACGATTCACTCAAACACGAGTCACATAACATCTGTGTCGTACACTGGTCCAAAACTCCTTTGCTTTCAGTCGAAGTAATGGTGATGTCTGACATACCCACACCTCCATGTGACTGAGCACACCCACTCCTACTGCCTCTTACTTATTTACTTACTTACTTTGGCCCTTAGCTCAAGGGTGAGCATAGGTCATCGACAACACTCCGCCATCGCACTCGGTTCTGGGCTGCTCGCTGAATGCCTGTCCAGTTGGTCCCCTGCCTCTTTATCTCTGCCTCAGTGTCTCGCCTCCAGCTGCTGCGAGGTCGGCCTCTCTTCCTTTTCCCCTGCGGGTTCCATGTCAGGGCTTGACGTGTGGTGCTGGATGCTGGCTTCCTGAGAGTGTGTCCAATCCAGTCTGACTTACCCACATCCCCATAGGACTGAGCACACCCACTCCTACTGTCCCTGGGGCAGAATAAAGCCTGCGTCTTGGATCTATCCTTGCTTAATTGTCTGTTCTTTTTCTTTTTCTTTTTTTTTTCTTTTTCTTTTTCTTTTTTTTTTTTGTTTTTTGTTTTTAAAATTGTTTTTGTTTTTCGTTTTTCTTGTTTTTTGTTTTTTTTGTTTTTTCTTTTTTTTTTCCTTGGGGGGGGGGGGGGGGGGGGGTCTCATTATGATATTGTCGTCAGAACTGCACACACTCAAAAACAAATTTTTAAAAAAATGTTACGCAGTTCATTGGCAGAAAAAAAACAACAACAGAAGTTTATTAGGTCAGCTAGGAAAGGAACAAACAATTTAAAGATGGAAGAAAAAAACTACAACATCGTGTTGTTCTACTTTTCTGCCTTATTGGAGGAGAGGGACCGCACGGGAAGTGATGGCTTACAATTGTGTATCAGATGACTATTTCTTCTCCTGTGACATTTTCTTCCGTGTCGTCTTAAATGGACTGTTGGCCCTTTTCTCATTGGTCAGTTCTTGTTTCATTTCACCTATTTGCTCGTATTTACTTTATTCGTTTATTTATCTATAATTACCATAGTCATTAACCATTTCTCCCACGACTATTTACGTTAATTTTGTTCCTCTCTCTCTCTCTCTCTCTCTTCTCTCTCTCTCCTTCCCTCTCTTCTCTCTCTCTCTCTCTCTCTCTCTCTCTCTCTCTCTCTCTCTCTTTGTCCTCTCTCTCTCTCCCCCTCTCTCTCCCTCCCTCTCTCACCTCTCTCTCTCTCTCCTCTCTCTCTCTCTCTTTCTCCTCTCTCTCTCTCTCTTTCTCTTTGTCCTCGATCTCGTCTCTCTCTCTCTCTCTCGTATCTCTTTGTCCTTCTCTCTCTCTCTCTCTCTCTCTCTCTCTCTCTACTCTTCTCTTCTCTCTCTCTCTCTCTCTCCTCTCTCTCTCTCTCTCTCTCTCTCTCTCTCCTCTCTCTCTCTCTCTCTCTCTCTCCTCCTCTCCCTCTCTCTCGCTGTCCATGCCCTGGGTGTTGGTTGGCTGGTGACGGGGAGGGGGCTGTTTCAGGTTCTCCTGGTGGTGAACGTGGCGGGATTCTGAGGGTCCACCCACCAGTACCACAGTCTGAATGCACTCCAGACCGACCTCAAGAACTTCCACATCCTCGGGTCCCTGCAACCAGTTCGGCAAGGTAGGTGACAGTAGGTGACAGTAGGTGACAGTAGGTGACAGTAGGATGACGGTCACAGGTGACAGTAGGTGACGGTCACAGTAGGTGACAGTAGGTGATAGTCACAGTAGGTGAGAGTAGGTGACAGTAGGTGTAGTCATAGTAGGTGACAGTAGTTGACAGTAGGTGACAGTCACAGAAGGTGAGAGTAGGTGATCGTCACAGCAGGTGACAGTAGTTGACAGTAGGTGACAGTGGGTGACAGTCACAGTAGGTGATAGTAGGTGACAGTCACAGTAGGTGACAGTAGGTGACAGTCACAGTAGGTGGAGGTAGGTGACAGTAGATGACAGTAGGTGACAGTCGCAGTAGGTGACAGTCACAGTAGGTGACAGCAGATAATATCACAGTGGGTGACAGTCGCAGTAGTGGAGTAGGTGGCAGTAGGTGACAGTCACAGTAGGTGACAGTAGGTGACGCCACAGTAGGTGACGGTCACAGTAGGTGACAGTAGGTGACAGTGACAGTAGGTGACAGTAGGTGACGGTCACAGTAGGTCACAGTAGGTGACGGTCACAGTAGGTGACGGTCACGGTAGGTGTCAGTAGGCGACGGTCACAGTAGGTGAGTGTCATAGGACGCTCTCTGACCTGTGGGTGGATGGAAACATCAGGAGAGCTTTGTCAAAATCACACTGAAAGAAGCATAGAGTCCCCTCACTTTTTTGTTTTTCTTTTTTTTTTTTTTTTCTTTTTTTTGGGGGGGGGGGAGCTTTCGGTCTTCCACATGAATAAATCACCTAAGTCTGTATCTCTCTGTTTTTGTCTCTGTCTGTGTCTGACTGTAAGTCTGTCTGTCTGTCACTCTCTCTCTCTCTCTCTCTCTCTCTCTCTCTCTCTCTCTTCTCTCTCTCTCTCCTCTCTCTCTCTCTCTCAATCACTCTATAATAATATAATATCTCTTCTCTCGCCCTCTCTCTCTCTCTCTCTCTGTTCGTCCATCTCTCTCTCCTCTCCTCTCCCTCTCCCCCCCCCCCCCTCTCTCCTCTCTCTTTCTCTCTCGTTAGCGTGCACGCAACAACGGCACATATGACATCATGGATGCATGCACACACGAAGACACACACTCTCACGCTTATTTACCTCCCATCCATTCCCCTACCCCACAACCACACACACACACACACACACACACACACACACACACACACACACACACCACACACACACCACACACACACACACCACACTCACACACACACACACACACACACACAACACACGCGCGCACCGACCTCACGACATAATAAATCACTGTCCTCTGGCACTTCATTAATAGTGAAAAAACCCTACACAACACACACGCAACGCACGCACCATGACCTCATACAGGCTCATTGTCTGCCTGTTCTCAACGTGACAGCAAGAGCCAGGCGGAAACGGAACGGAAATCCTCACAGTCTGAAGTACGTCCGTCCGGGCAATGGCTTCGAGCCCGCCTTCCCCTTGACGGAGAAGTGGAGGTGAATGGGGAGAACGAGCACCCTCTACACTTATCTCAAGGTACTCTGTTGTCTGTGTGTCTATCTGTCGCTGTCTGTCTGTCTGTCTGTCTCTCTCTCTCTCTCTCTCTCTCTCTCTCTCTCTCTCTCTCTCTCTCTCTCTCTCTCTCTCTCTCTCTCTCAAATGGAATTTGAAAGACTACTTTACAGGGCATACAGAATGTTATTAGAACTGGATTGTGAGGTAAGAAAACCTGGGCGTCGAAACGTTCGAAACAAATTGTATGAATATGGATTTGGAGTCGTATGGCTTTATGCACGCCTTTCGTGGAGACTAATAGACTGTAGATAGCAAGACTGGGACTTTCGCATTAAAAATAGGGATAGATTCCACTTTTACAGAAATGATAAATGGGTTACATAGAATGCCTAGCTACATGTCAACGGTTATTAATAGAGAATGGAAGCGTGTGATGACAACATTTCGTTTGAGTATTTCTAACATCTCTGTTTGTCATTCTCGCTATAGGCGGTCAAGGAATTATCTTATTTGCCCATAATGTGGCGCGTCAAGAGAGATGAATTTCATTTTGTACTCATTTGCCCAGAACTTGGTGATATCAGAGAACAATTTATTCCGCATAAATATTTCAAACAACGTTGCTTGTTTTAAACTTATGTTAATGTCGTCAACAAATGAGAATATTGTGAAGCAGCTTGTGCTATATTTGAACAAAGCATTCAGAGGAGGAAGTCTGTATTTAGCACATTTAGGTAAAAATTCTTGAGGCTTTATATATCTTTTCCATGCATACACCCTTCCAAGGGGATATGACCTTTACGAATATAATCTCTCCTCTCTCTCTCTCTCTCTCTCTCTCTCTCTCTCTCTATATATAATATATATAATATATATATATATATATATATTTATATATATATATATATAATATATATATATAAAATGCTGAACAATTAGGTAGTGGGGGAAAACAAGTGCAGGTTAACAATTCTTCAGTCGTTATAGTAATGACTTGGCAAAGATTTGAACTTAAAAAAAATATTAAAAAGGTTTGAAGATGAAGAAAATGGGGGGGAATATATTATAAATATGAGAGCCCTTCACTAGCTGCCTGAGGGAATCATCGCAATCCCTCTTGAAAGCACACCCATTTGTATTGCCTGCTCCCAGGCCCCTCGTCCGCGGATCGGACTCACAGGGAGACACGGGCGATTGTGTCAGTGCTCTTGGTGTCAAATAGAGACACACCACAGTCCATCATTCTGTTGTGTTCTCACCCCTAGGATTAAAAAAGAATCCAACAGCACCTCAAAGCAGCCAGCGAAGGGTAGTAAATGGAACAAAACACAAGTGTGGAGATGAAAAAAGTTGCTGAAAAACTAAAAAGCATTATTCAAACAATATAAAATATAGGGGACAATCTTTGAGCCTATGCTTGAGGATCCATTCAAGGATGCAAGGGAGATAAAAAGATATGGAACAGTCCGAGTGGTCAGCTCTGCTGTCAATAACCCAAGCATTGTGAGTGGCTAAAAATGTACAGAACAACCTTACTTGGATCTCCTAAGAGATGCAATCTCCCACTGATTGACCAAACAATAGAATGCTGAACATTAAGTAGTGGGGGAAAAACAATATATATATTAATATATATATATATATATTATATATTATATATATATATATATATATATATATATATATATATTATGTATGTATGTATATATGTGTGTGTGTAGTGTGTGTGTGTGTGTGTGTGTTGTGTGTGTGTGTGTAGGGCAAAAGATGCTTTAATATGTGTCATGAAAGATTGATTGCTTTGAATAACAATTCTCTTGAGCTATTTCTAAAAAAAAACATTTGATTCCCAAATACAGCCGGTTTTTGATGTATGGGGCTGAAATTTGGGGTTTGGATAATGCCGTTGTTCATTGTGAGGCAGTACATTTATTTGCTTTGAAGAGGTTTCTAGGTTTTGACAGGCGTATTTCTAATGATCTGGTGTATGGGGAGACCAGTGGATATCCACTGTTCATTTATTCAACCATTAGATGTGTTCGGTGTTGGTTAAAGCTTTTACACATGGAGCATTATAGATTGCCTCGTAAGTCTTATGAAATGTTGTTCAAATTGGATGTAAAGGGAAAAACAAACTGGGTTTCAAATGTGCGTCTGTTTCTGTGTAAACACGGATTGGGGATGACTGGCTGTCACAGGGTGTTGGAAATTAAAGCCAGTTTATTCATGTTTTCGTCAAAGGTTGATTGACTGTAGATGGCAAATGTGGGACGATCATATACAAAGTAGTGGACGTTATGATTTGTACAGAAATTATTCTAGTTTTCGTTGTACTCAGCCTTGCTTGAAATTTGATTTGGATATGCATCTGAAAAGATCAATTGCTAAATTCAGAGTTGGTGTTTCTGACATAAGGACTCATTACTTGAAATACAGACAACGTAGACAAATGACTGGGTATGCCCATTATGCAAAAGGTGAGGAAAATGAAATACACTTTATGTTCCTTTGTCCAGCTTTAGAAGATATTCGTCAAAAATGTATCCCACAGAAATATCATAGGCGCCCATGTATGTTTCGTTTACGTTACTACTTAACTCTAACAGTATAAGATTATTAGGAAGTTAGGTATGTTTCTGTTTAAGGCGTTCAGATCAGAGAAGCAATGACGTCTTAGATGGTTTTTTTTTTTTTTTTTTTTGTTTCCGGGTAAATCTTTTGTTTTTTAAACATTTGTTTGTAAATTTATTTGCTCTTTCCCCTTCAAATGGGCCAAGGGCCCTTTAAACTGAAAAAAAATCTAAACCCTCTCTCCCCCTCTCTCTCTCTCTCTCTCTCTCTCTCCACACCCCCACACCCCAAAACACCAAAACCACCCAAACACACACAACCACCAAAACCCACACACCCCACACACCCCAACACAAAACGCACGCACCCAAAACCGCGCGCACACACAACACACACACACCACAACAACACACCCCACACACACCCACACGCACACACACACACCCCACACACACACACACACCCCCGGCTGAATGTCTATGCGGCCCCCCCCTCGTTTTGTATTTTAAATTTGTAAAATCTGGTAAAGGGCCCTTTTTGCCCCAAAAAAAAAAAAAAAAAGGTGGCCCCTTTTGGCGTTTTTGGGACCGGCGGGTGCCTGAATTTTCCCGGCATACAATCTTTTTTAAAAAGGGCAAACCCCCATTATCCCCCCCCCAAAATGGGGTGACGGGTCTTGCAAAACATGCAGTAAAGGGGGTTACCGTGATTTGAATTTTCCCTCCGGATTTCCCTGAAAAAGGATAATGTGTTTTTTTGAATTTTTTGTGACTCAAAGATTCACTGTTTCAAATAGGGATAGGGGCCGGAAGGGGGTTTGGTTGTTTTTGTGGGGTTGTGTGTGTGTGTGTGGTGTGTGTTGTGTGGTGGGGTGTGTGTGGGGTGTCCTGTTTTTTGGCACATTTTCTTCCCGGAGCGCTTTTGGGTCATGCACGTCCCAACGCGCACCCCGCTTGACCCTGACCCTTTTTTCTTTTTGGTATGGGTTTTCCGTCGTTTTGCCCCCCAGTGGACAAGGTTTTTACCCCAAAGGGGGGGCATCTACTATCCCCCTACAAAACGGGGGGACGTCCCGCTGGAACTTCGAGAATTTTTCCCTCATCAACAAAAAAGGGCACCCCCCTCCCCCACCCAATTTCCCAAACCCGCTGAGATCCGCCAGGCCTCACAAAACCTTTTTTGTGGGGCCCAAGTTGGGCGACCCCCGGGATTTTTTCTAGATTCGGTGTCCTCCATCTACCCCCAAAACCCGGGGGGGTTTAAACTCTTTTCCCCCCCTCCCCCCCACCTTTTTCCCCCCTTCTTCTTCTTTTTCCCTTCTTCTTAGCCTTAGGGAGGAGGGAGAAAGATTTTCCCGTGGAAAAAAGTCAGAATGGAAGAAAAGGAGTTTATTTTCAAATTCCCATCAAAAACAAACAAAAAAAATTAAACCAAAAAAAAAGGGAAAACTGGAGGAAAAACCCAAAAACAAACAAAACAGGTTTCTTTTAAAGATTTGATTACAAAACTTGTTTTTCTCCCCAAAATTGGAAAAAAAAAATAGCGGGAAAAAAAGGGAGAGGAAAACAAATTTTTTTAATGGAAAGAAAGAGAAAAAAGATAAACTTGTTTAGGAAAATTTTGGGACTAAACTGAGAGACAAAAAAGGAGAGAGAGAGAGAGAGAGAGAGAGGAGGGGAAGGAGAGGAAGAGGAGAGGGAGAGAGGGAAGAGAGAGAGATTTTGTCTTGCCCTTTTGGGAAAAAAAATTTTTTATCTAGGGGGGGAAGGGAAAAAAACAAAGGGAGTTCACAAAAAAAAAAGTTTTGAAAAAAATGAAGACGGAAAGAGTTTTTAAAGACTTTTTTTGTGATGGGAATTCCCCCCTAAAAAATTTAATATAAAGGAAAAAAAGAAGGAAAGGCCCGAGTAGATTATAAAAGACAGATTGGAAAAAGGGTTCCGCATAAAAGAAAAAGTTTTTAAAAAAAAATGTTGATCTACTTTTCCTTTTTTTTTTTTTTTTTTTTTTTTATACTTTTCTTTCTTCTTTCTTTTTTTTTCCTTTTTTTTTTTTAAATTACCGCGAACGAATGACGGGCTCGAAAAAGACAATTTGGAGGCACCGTTTCAAGCAGGATTTTTCCCAACCTTTTTTTTGTGCTGGTTTTTTTTTTTTTTTTTTTTTTTGTACGGTAAAACGCACAGCGTATGTACTCCCTACTCTTTTCTTCTCGCCCACAAATTCGTACAAAAATTGTTCGATGAATAGTTTTTTGGCCCCCCCCAAAAAAAAATTTGGTTTGACCCCCCCCCTTTTCCTCTACCACCCCAATTTTCCCCAAAAACAAAAAAAAAAAAAACCCAAAAAAAATCCTTCTTTCCCCCCCTCCCCCCTTTTCCCCCCCTTTTTTTTCCCTTCCCTTTTTCCCACAATTTTGGGGGCGGGGGGGGGGGGGGGGGGGGGGGGGGGGGGGGGGGGGGGGGGGGGGGGGGGGGGGGGGGGGGGGGGGGTTTGGGGGGGGGGGGGGGGGGGGGGGGGGGGGGGGGGGGGGGGGGGGGGTTTTCCCCGGTCGAAAGGGTTTTTTTCCACCACAAAAATGTTTTGGGGACTTTCGTGACGCGTCAAAATTTTTTTGGCGCCCCCCTCGAGGGATAGGGGGATAGATCTGAATTAACTTTGGGTTTTTTCCCAACTTCTCATCTTTTTTACTTTACCCCTTTTCTTTCATCCAACAGACTGACCACACCACACACACACACACCCCTCACCCCCACCCCACCCCAAACACACACACCACACACACACCTTTCCCTTTTTCCTTTTCTTCTTTTATAAAAACCGCCCTACGCCGCTTTTTTTTTTTTTTTTTTTTTTTTTTTTTCCATTTCGGGGGCCCAACGTTTTTTTTATAGCCTACAGGGGGGAGGTAATTTGTGCTTTCCCTTAAACCTCCCCTGTTTGGGGGCTGTTTTCACCTGAATGAGGGGAATTAAATACAATGCCCCCAAAAATTTCTTAAATCGGTGGTGTTTTCCCGGGATGGAAAAGGGGGTGGGGGGGGGGGGGGGGGGGAAATTTATTATCGCTTTTTTTTTTTTTTTTAAAATTTTTTTTAAGGCTTATATACCCCGTTTGCCGTGGTAAAAGTTTTCAAAGAGAAATAGACTATATTCGTGTTCACATATAAAGGATGTTTTTTCCCTGGGCAATTTTTTAATTGGTTTTTTATTTGATAGAAGTAACTTTTTCTTCCCCGGTGTCATTTCCCGGGGGGCAACAACGGTGATGGCCCCATAAACCTTGGGGGGTGAGTGTTTTTGATGCCTAAGAGGGGGGGTAAATTTGGGGGCATTCACTTACCTCCCCCGATTGGGGGGGTTTTTCCGGCCCCGAAGTGACGGGGAAATTAAAAAAGGGCTTTTAAAACGCTTTTGGGTTTTGGGTTGGGTTTGTTTCTCTTCTCTTCTCTCTTTTCCTTTTCTCTCTCTCTCCCCCTCTCTCTCAACACCAAAACCCCCCACACCCCACACACACCCACACCCACACACCCACAGAGAAAGAGGGGAGGGGGGGCGCTCGAAAAAAATTTGTAAAAACCCAAATTTTTACCCAAAAATTTTTATATATATATATATATATATATATATATTTATATATAATTTTATATATAACAAAACCCTGTACAACCCGCGGCGTATGTCCTTTTTCCCACCCGCCATTTACAAAGGGATTGGGGGGGCGCACACCCTTTCACACACACTCTCTCTCCCCTCCCCCTCCCCCTCTCTCTCTCCCCTCTGTTTCTCTTTTTTAAAACAAAACCAACGAAATAAAAAAATTCCATCGATTTTAAAAAAATCATACAATTTTGGGGCAGCAAAAATGATTTGGTAGTTAAATAGGAAAGGGCCCCCCCCCCCCCCCCCACCCCCCTCCCCCACCCCAAAGAAAAAGATCAGTGGGCCGGGGAAAGGGGGGGGGGGGGGGGGGGGGGGGGGGGGGGGGGGGGGGGGGGGGGGGGGGGGGGGGGGGGGGGAATCCTGCAGGAAAGGGGGGGGATGTGGAAGGGGGGCAGGTGGGGGGGGGGGAAAAGGGTTTAAAAATTTAAAACCCATCCCCTTTTCACTTCCCCAACCCCCCTCAACTCCCCTCCCTCCTGCAGTTTTTGCCCCTTAAGATACCCCTCCCCTTTGGGAAAGGGGTAACTTCCGCCTGACGGTCATTTACTCGTCACTCTTTTGGGGGGTTCTTTGTCTTTCCTGTTAGCCCGATTAAAGGGGGGGGGTGGGGGGGGGGAGGGGGGGGGACCCTGTCTGGCCCCCCCCTTCCCCCCCTGGGGGGGGGGGGGGGGGGGGGGGGGGGGGGGGGGGGGGGAGTTTGGCCCCAAAGGGCAAAGAAAACCCCTAAATTAGTTCGTTGATCGAATTTAAAGGGGCAACTCTAAGATTTTCCTGACCTTGTTGGGGGTCTGCGTTCCCCACTGGGGCCCTTTGGGCATTTCTTTTTTTTCCCCCTTTTTTTCTTTTTTTTTTAATATGTTTTTGAAAAAAGTGCATCAAACTAAAGGCAGGTCGAGGTTTGATCTTTTTGGGTACCAACTTTTCCCTTTCCCCAATTTGTGTTCGAAAAAAAGAGCCCCAAGCTCCTGTGTTGTAGCCTATACAATCTGGGCCCCGCTATGCTAACCCGGGCAGGGTTTCCAAAAAAAAAAAAAAAAACCCAAAAAATTTCCCAAAAAAAAAAAAATACTCCTTTACGACCCCTTTACCAAAAAAGGGCCACTTTGTTTTTTTTGTTTTTGGTTTTTTTGTTTGTTTTTTTTTTTTTTCTCCCCGCGCCGTTTCACGTGGGGAACGATGCCCGGGGAACCGAAGGCGACTAAGCTTCGCTTTGATCTCCAAATTTTACCAGGAGTCTCCCTAAGCCGGATGAAAAAAACAGGGGTCCTGAATTTTTGAGCGTGCCAAGCGTTTGTTTTGTTTTTTGTTGGTTGTTGTTTTGGAAACCGGAAATTTTTAAAAAGTTTAAAATTTTTTTTTTGTTTAATTCCCAAAACAAAAATCCATTCATCATAAAACGGGGGCTCCGGGGTTTTAGAAAAACTGGAAACCAAATTCAGCATCGATTTAGAGGCCCGAAGCGGTTGGGGGCGTTAGGTTTTCATGGAGATCCCCTTCTGGGTGATTTTAAATTTAGAACGAGGGGCCCCTCCCTCGGGACAAGCTACACCCCACCCACACACAAACACACACCCCAACACACCAAAACAAAACACACACACACACACAGAGAGGCCCAGCACGTACCCCCGGCACCCACACACAAAACACACAACACCACAAACCCCACACACACCACACCACTTTCAAGTCTTTGTACGGAAAATTTATATGCCAAGGGTGAATTACCCCCGTACGGGCATTTTAAAGGGGGGGGGGGGGGGGGGGGAAAAAGGGTTTTTTCTCAGAAAATTTGGGCGTTGAGGGAAAGGCGTTACTGAGAATGGGGGGGAAAGAGGACGGGGGGGTTGTAATTTTCCGGAAATTTTTTCATTTACGAAAGACGTCCTGCCCAAAGAAAAATTTGGGTTGGGGGAGGGTGGGGGAAGAGTGGGGGAAAGGGAGGGGGGAGACCCTAGCCTTTAAAAATTTTTTGGTGATAATTTTTTTTAAAAATTGTTTTCCCCCTAACCCCCCCCCCCCCCCCCCCCCCCCCCCCCCCCCCCCCCCCCCCCCAAAGTTTTTTGATTTTTTCCCCCTCCCCCGGCCTCCTTTCCCCCCCACCCCCCGCCCTACCCCCCCCCACCCCCCTGCCCCCCCCCCCACCCCCCACACAAACCCCGCCCTCCCGGGGCCTGTGGGTGGTCTTCATTTTAAAACCCTCAACAAAATGGAAACAAACCCGCCGCAAAAATTCCAAAAAAGCCGAAAAAACCCCGCCCCCCCCCAAAAAAAGAGAGATTAAAACAACCCCCCGTGGGATCGCCCGGGTTTTTAATTTAAAATGGGCCCCTTAAGTCAACTAAGCCGCCCCCTGGCCTTCCCCTGTCAACCAATCCCCTCCATCAGTTGTGTAGGTGACCAGTCAAACCCCAGCACCGGGAGGGTGTAAAAATGGGAGAACAGGGAGGTTCCAAACGTCCCGAAAAAATCCAGTCACCATCAAAAAGGCAGAAAACTGGCCTTTATTAAAAATCCCGAACCAAATGTAAAAACCCAAAACCCAAACCCGCAAAACCAAAAAAAAAACAAAAAAAGAAAAAGATACATTTTTTTCCTTTTGGAGCACAGGGCCCCAAAACCCAATTTTTTTTTTTAAGGTTTAAAAAAAATGTTTAAGTAATTATTTTACTTACACATACAAGCGCGCGCAAAGGGGCGGCACGCATTTACCAACGCCCCCGAACATGCTAAACCCCATTTCGTGCAGCGCGGAAGGGAAAAATGGGGGGACGCGTGGGTGGACCCCAAAGAAAATTCACTCTCTAACAAAAAAGAAAGATAAAAGGAACATTTAAATGAGGCAGGGAACCCCAAAAAAATAAACAGGGAAAAAAGTAGGGGGCCCCTTGCGCCCCCGAAAAAAAATGCACGCCCCTACCCCTAAAGGGGAAATGCTTACCGGGCACCGAATCGCCTACCGATAGCCCGCACAGAGCGCCCAGAACCAACATGGAACCAAAAATCGGCCCTTTGTTGCGGGGGGGTTTGGTGGGCTTTAAACGGCATTCCCTTTTGGGGTTTAAAAAAGGGGAATTTCAACTACCGGGGTTTTCATTTTGTCCGTTCAAAATTTTCTCCCTTTACCCCCCAAAACCCTTGTCCGAATGGGCGACGCACCCCCCCCCCCCCCCCCCCCCCCCCCCCCCCCCGTAATGGGTCCGGCCCTTATTTTGAGTCCGCCTGTACCCAAAAAACATTTCTCCCCGTTTGGAAAAGGGGAAAACCCCGGCCCTTCTCACAAGTTCTGAAAATTTGGGCCGTCTTGCTGTAAAAGGAAAAGGTCTTAGATTATTATTTCCCCCCGGAGGCCCCTTCTGTTTTGGGTTTTTTTCCCCCCCGTCTTCCCCCTTTTTTTTTGCTCATGCCTTTTAACAGAATATTGTGAGTTACATAATTTTTTTTTCTTTGGGTTGGGTTTTCCCTTGTCAAGGGCAAATCCAAAAAAGAAAAACTTTTTCATTGCCAAAATGGCCCTAAAAAAAAAAAATTTACAAATCCTTCACCCCCCCCCCCCCCCCCCAAAAAAAAAATTTCTGAACCCCGGGTTTTTATTGAAAATTTAAATTTTGTTCGGGAAATTTTATGGAAAATGGGAAAAAAACTGTTTTTGGGGTTTATTTGTCTTGAATTTTTGGAAATTTGGGAAACTTCGTCCAAAAGGAGAAAATTGTAGTTTTTTTTGTAAAAACGTGGAACTGTCGGCGCAATTTTTCCAGCTTTTTGTGTGAAAGGGATTATACAATTAAAACTGTTTTTAGAATTTTTTCAAGTAGTCTTTCCACATGTATTCACCCTTTTTAAAACGGTTTTTTTTTTTTTTTTTCAAAGCCAAAAATTTCCAAACCCCAAAAAAAAAAGCCCCCAAAGGCCCCCCCTGAATCTCCCAAAACCCCCGGCCATTTATGATCATTGGACTGCTGCGCTTTCCCCCGGGGGAAAAACACATGTTTAATTTTGACCGGTCGACGTTTTCCAAATGTTAAAAAAGTTCATGTATGTCAGCCACGAAAAAGATTGGATTTAAAAAACCTTAATTTTTGCTGAAAGGCATTGCAAATGTGCCCCAGGGGGATACTCCCCCCTCTCTCTCTCTTTTCCCCTCCTCCCTCTCCCCTCTCCTCTCTCTCTCTCTCTCAGCGCCATGCATTTGTATGTGGTGTGTGGGTGTGTGTGTTTTGGTTTGGTGGTGTGTGTGTGTTTTGGGGGTGTGCGCGCGCGCGCGCAATGCGTGCGGGTGCGGCGTGCGTGTGTGTGGGGTGTGAGCTCCACAGCCAGACCGGGAAAATAATCCTGTTTGTTTCTTTTTCAGCCTGAAAGCGGCGGCGTGGGAAAAGGGGAGGAAGAAAGGGGGAATCACTTTCCCAAAAGGAGGGCTGCAGCCGCCCCGCCATCGATCCCCCCCCCCCCCCCCCCCCCCCCCCCGCCCCCCCCCCCTTTAAAAGCAACCCCCCGCCCACATCACGCCACCCCTGACCTCTTCAGGGAGGGGCAGGGCTGTAATGGGGGCCAGGAAGAAGTACCCAAAGGGCTGCGGGGAAGGGTCTGCCCGGGTTTTCTCAGCAGCCCATGCCCCTTTTGCAGCAGCACCCGAGCTGTCCGTCAGGCCCCAGACACAGACACCGTCAGCCAAAAGAAGGCGTTTCCCCCCCTGTCGAGGGAAACGTCCGTTTCGAAATTCCCATTCTTCGTGGGGATCCCTGATCAGCATTTATGTTGGTTCGTTTTTCTTTTGTTCTTTTTGCTTCTTTTGGGGCCCTTTTCCTCGCCCCTCCTCGTCCCCCGTCCTTCTCTGCCGTCTTTTTTCCTTCCCTGTCGACTCGTTTTTCTCTTTGGTTGGGCCCCTTTTCTGGCGCCTCCCGATTCCTCTCCATACTTTGCTGGCCTTACCAGGCGGGACGGCATGTCGGGGGCAGAATTTCCCTGGTTTTCCGCAGTTTGGGTGTCCTCTGAAGTGGTTTCTTTGGGGGCAGAGGCCCTTCTCTGTGGGGATTGCCCACTTTTCCTTTTGGGGGGCCGGGGCTCTCTGGGCGGTGGTCATGGGCGACAAAAATCCGCAGGGTCGATCTGCCGCTCCCCGCCGTCCTTCCTCTTTCGGGGTTCCGTGCCACCTTTAAGAGGGCGTAAACCGGATGCAGAAGACCGCCACCACCGCCCCACGCCGACGAAGGCCACGAAGGGGGCGGTGCCCAGGACCCTGAAGGCCTTTATTGCAGTCAAAGCCCCTTGGGCACCCGGGAATCCTGGCGTTGTCCCCGCCTTTTTCCCCCGTGTGGAAGTAAAAGCGGTCGGGGCGAAAAACGATTCGAAAGGCTTTCCGTGCACCCGTGGAAAGGGCCCACAGTTGCCTGTTTTTTGGGGGGATTTGGGGGGGGGGGTTTTTTTACCGTTTGTAAGTTTTACAGTGCCTGTTGTAAGTTTGTTTAGGGGGCAGTTTTGTAATGGTTTTGTCCCACCTGCGGGGTTTGTTTAAAGTTTTGTAGTCTAAGGGTTCTGTTTAATTTCCCGTGGGCACTGGTGGGGTTCAATGTTTTTGTATCTACCCTTTCCGGGGTTGTGATTTCTGTGGGCTACTGTGTTTTGTTTTTAAGGTTTTTTGGGGCTACTGGGTTCTGTTGTAAGGGTTTTGTGGTCTACTGTTGGTTCTTCGTAATGTTCTGGGGGTCTTTCTGTGCAGTGTTGTAATGGGTTTTTTTCTACTGTGGGGTGTTTGATGTTCTGTGGTTTTACTGTGCCGTGTTTTTATGTTTTTGGTCTACTGTGCCAGTGTTTTAAGTTCTTTTGGTCTAGGTTCTTTTTTTTAATGTTCTGTGGTCAAATGTGTGGTGTTTAATGTTCTGTGGTCCTGTGCCGTGTTTTTATGTTTTTGGGGGTTTATGTGTGGTGTTGTAATGTTTGTTTCTACGGGCCGGTTGTAAAGTTTTGTGGGCCCTAAAATGGGCCGTGGTGTTGTTCTGTGGGTTAAATGGTGGTGTTTTAATGTTTTTGGGCTACTGGGGTTTTTTTAATGGGTTTTTTGTCTACTTTTGGGGGGTGTTGTAATTTTCTTTTGCTTTCGGGGTTTTTGTTGTAAAGTTCTGTTGTCCCATGTGCCGTGTTGGAAGGTTTTTTGTTTACTGGCGGGGGGTTGGGCGTTGTCTACTTGCGGGGGGTTGGAAAAGTTCGTTTTTTACTGTCCGGTTTGATGTTCTGTGGTCTACTGTGTGGGTTTTTATTTTCTGTGGGCTTTCTGTGTTTGGTTTTTAAGGTTTTGTGGGCTACTTTTGCCGTGTTTTTTAAGTTTGTGGTCTTTTGTGCGGGGTTGTGATTTCTTGGTCTACTCTGCCTGTTGTAAGTTCTGTGGTTATGTGCCGTGTTGTTTATGTTTGGGGGCTATGTGCCGTGTTGTAATGTTTTTTGTTAGGGGGCGTGTTGTGATGTTCTGTTGTCTACTTTCCGTTTTTTAAAAAAATTTTGTTGGGCTACTGTGCCGTGTTGGGGGATGTTTTGTGGGGGTCGGGGCCCCTGTTGTGATGTTCTGTGGTTTTAGTTTTGGGTGTTTTGATTTCGGGTCTACTTCCGTTTGTAATTTCTGTGGGGTTCATGTGCCGTGTTTTAATGTTTGTTGTTATGTGCCCTTTTTTGAGTTCGTGGGCTACTGGCCCCTGTTTGATGTTTTGTTGTTCCCGTGCCGTGTTGTGGTTTTTCTTTTTGTTACTGTCCCTGTTGTAAAATTTTTTCTTTTGGGCCCACGTGGTGGTGTTGTAATGTTCTGTTGTCTTTGGTGGGGTTGTGATGGTTTTTGTTGTCTACTTTTTCTGTTGTAACTTTTGTGTTACTATTTCTGTTTTTGATGGCGGGGGCTCCCGTTGGTGTTGTAATGTTCTGTGGGGTTCGTGCCGGTTGTAATTTCGGTTTTCAACCTTGCCGTGTTGGGAAAGTTCTTTTTCCTTTTTTGGCCGTGTTGTAAAGTTCCCGTGGCTTTTTGTCGTGTTGTAATGTTCTGTGGTCTATGTGGTTTTTTTAATGTTCTTGGTTCCTGTGTGGGGTTGTAATGGTTTTGTTTCTACTGGGGGTGTTTTGATGTTCTGTTTTTTCCCACTGGCCGTGTTGTAAAGTTTTTGTTTTCTACTGTGGGCCGGTGTTGGTGCTGTGGGCTAAAAGGTTTCCGGGTTTGAAAGTTCGGGGGTCCACTGTGCGGGTTTTTGATATTCTTTGGGCAAATGTGCCCGGGTTTAAATTTTTTGTGGTTACTTGCCGTTTTGTAATGTTCCCTTTTTTACTGTGCCGGGGGTTTTTGGTGTTTTTTTGTTACTGTGTCCGTTGTGTAATGTTTTTGTCTACTGTGGGGGGGTTAATGTTTTTTGTCTACTGTGCCGGGTTTGGGGGTTTTTGGGGTTTTCTCCCGTGCCTGTTGTAATGTTCTTTTTTTACTGTTTGGGTTTTGTAATGTTCTGTTTTCTACTGTGTGGTTTTGATTTCTGTGGTTTATGTGTTCTGTTGTAAGTTCTGTGGTCCCTTTTCTGTTGGGGTTTTTTTGGTTACTTTTTGGGGTTTTTAAAGTTCTGTGGTTATTTTGGGCCCTGTTGTAAAGTTCTGTTGGGCACTGTGCCGTGTTTTTTAAAGTTTTTGTTTTTCCACTGTGCCGTGTTGTAATGTTCTGTGGGCTCGTGCCCTGGGTTTTAAAGTTTTTTGGGCACTGTGCCCTGGTTTTTAAAATGGTTTTTGTGGTTATGGGCCTGTTGTAATGTTTGTTGGGTTAAAATTTTTTTGGGGGGCCTTTTGAAGTTCTGTTTTTTTACTGTTTCAGTGTCGTTTTGTTTCTGTGGTCTAGTGTTTGGGTTGTTTAAAGGTCTGTGGGCTACTTTTTGCGGTTTTTTTAATGTTCTGTGGTTACTGTGCCGTGTTGTGGGGGTTTTGTGGTTTTTCTTTTGCCCTGTTTTAATGTTCTGTGGGTTTTTGTGGTGTTTTCATGTTCTGTGGCTACTGTGCCCTGTTGTAAGTTCTGTGGTTTTACTGTGTGGGTTTTTTTTTGTGGGACTTGTTGGGGTTGTGATGTTTGTGGTCTACTTGGGGGTGGTTTTAAAGGCTGAAATTTTACTGTGCGGTTTTTTTAAAGAAAAAAGTTTCCAACCCTTTTTTTTACATTTTAAAGCAAGCATTAACACGTGATTTTGAAAGTGTCAGCTAAATCGAAACCTGTCGTTTTTTTGATGTGCTCAACCCTTTTTCTTTTTCCCCCAGAAGGGGGGGGAAAAAAAGCCCCCGAAAAATGGGGTAAAATCATAAAAACTTTTTTTGTGCCTTTTCTAATCTTTGAACGTTTTATTTTTATATATATAAAATATAATAAATATAAAGGGGAGAGAGAGAGGGAGGGAGAGAGGAGGGAGAGAGAGAGGAAAAGGGGAAAAGAGGAGAGAGAGAGACATGCCCTGATGACACTGACATTTTTTTTTGACATTGGCCCAACTACCCTTATTTTCAAGGGGGGTACCTTTTTCTTGTAAAAATTAAACAAGGCGAAAAAAAAAAAAAAATAACAAAAACCCTACTTTACCCCCCCGAAAAAAAAACCCTTTTTCACATATGTGAAAATCTGTGGCGGGGAACAACACCACACACACACAAAACACCCACACACAACACACCACACACCCACCACGCCGCACGCACCACCAAACCCCACACCCACACAACACACACCGCGCGCCGCCCTGCGCCCACCCCATTTCCCTGCATACTTACAAAAGTGTGCGTACAAAACCACATTTCAGCGTCAAAATTTTGCGTCTCAGCTTATTCGTCCAGTTTTAAACAGGGCTGGGACAGATCATCGTAAGAAGTAAATAAATAGGTATTTACCTATTGATTTGTCGAAAACGTATTAAATTAATTACTTAGTTTCTTTTTTCTGATAGAACTGGCTTCTGCTATGAACTTCGCAAGTGACTGGAGCAATTCTTCATTTTCAATGCATAACAACCCACATAAGTCATTGCGGACTGGAACATTTGTTTTGAAAACTTTACATTTACTTCTTAAATCTTTATACAACTCACAATGAAACAGAAAATGTTCTTCATTTTCCTTGAATGCATGATGTTTATCTGAACAAAAGCTACACAAATTGTTAATGTTATCACTATAGTACATCTTTTATTATTGTTCAGACCAAGAGTTCGGTTTCTAAATCTCACCAACATGCTCCTATGCCACTTATTTGTAACTAGTAACGATATTTTTCTGTCTGGAAAATACTTTTAAATGAATGAAACAAGAATATCTTTCATTTTCCTCAATTTTGGAGTGCCAATTTTGTTTAAAACATGATATAATACGATCCTTGAATTCTGATATAAATTCCCTTTCGTTATCCACCTCTTGACAAAGCCAAACAAGACCAAAACCCGTTCACAGTAAGAACATGTTTTACTTGACTGACCCAATTTGCTTTCCCTGCCTCAGACTGTGAGAGTAACATATCATAAGCTTGTCTGCATAGCCGGGTTGAAGAAAGTCGTATCAACTTTATCCAGTATTTAATGCATTTTATATAAGTCACAATAAAGAGAGCATATCTCCCAGTTTCCCCATAAGCTAGGTATTGGATGAATGAATTGGATCACTCAGAAATCTTTTAATAGCAAAAGTATGAACTCTTTCCATATAAATATTTTCTGAAAGCCCCCAAATTTCTGCAGCATAAGTTATCATGGGTTGTATTTGAGTGTCAAACAATTTCCAAAAAATGGAGAAATCAATTGATCTCACTTCCTCATGGATTTCAGAATTTCTACAACTCCCTTTTTTCCTTTCTACACATTTCTTGCCATCCAGTATTTAAACTTAATTTGGTTGTAAATACCATCCCTAAGTACTTGTATGAATTTGTAACTTTAACTACCAAGTTGCCATACGCCATATTTCCTGTTGTGAAAGGTGACCTCCCTTACGAAACACCATTATATTAGTTTTTTCAAGATTGACAGTCAGTTGTAATTTATCTGCCTCTTGTTTCAATGCGTTTAGTTGATTCTGCAACCCAATAACAGTGTCTGAAAGTAAAATCATATCATCTGCAAATAACAGCAAAAATATTTCAGGAGCTCCAGGCACAGTTGGATTCCATGTCTTCCCTTTTTCGACATTTCAATGGCTAGTTCATTAATAAAAAACGAAACATCTGGGGACTCAAAAGACATCCTTGTTTTACACCACGAGGACAACCAAATATCAGAATAATTACATTTATCACGTACACAAGCAAGGACAGAATCATAAACACCCCTCAGAGCAAAGTACATTTTCCCTTTTATACCAGACTTCCTAAGTACATGCCATAATATGTTTCTGTTCACAGAGTCGAAGGCCTTCTTAAAATCAACAAAGGCCACGTACAACTTGGAATTTTTCATAAGATATTTCTGGACCAGTGCATACAGAGTAAATATATGATCCACTGTACTATAACCTGCCCTAAATCCTGCTTGTTCCTCAATCATTTTTCCTTCTCTCTCAGCCCAATTGGTTAACCTTCTGTTTAAAATGTGAGTGTATACCTTACTAACCACACTAGTTAAAGCAATTCCCCTATAGTTGTCTGGATTATTTATATCTCCTTTTTGTGGATAGGCACAATGATAGATTTGCACCAATCTATTGGAAATGTTCCACTATCAAATAATTTATTGAACAATAAAACTAAATAGTCAGTTACTAGTGTATTTCCTTGTTTGAGCATCTCACCCAAAATTTTGTCAGGCCACAACTTTTACTAAGTTTCAATTTCTTCACACCAGCTTCAACTTCTTCTTTTGTTATTTGATCATGGAAAAGGGGTTCATTACCATCATCTTCTCCATCACTGTCTTCAAAGTATACAATAGAATGCTCTGGGGCAGAATCAATATTAAATACACTGTGGAAGTGCTCATACCACTGTTGAATACTGATATTGTTATATACAATATTCTTTCTATTAACTGATCTTATAGTTGCCCAAAATAACTTTGGGTCGTTTATGCATTCTTTTAGTCCTTGTAATCTTTTCTCATCATGTTCTCTTTTTTTTCTCTTTTCGCAGATTCACATAAATCTTTCTTTCTTCAACATAAAGTTGTTTCTTTTCTTCCTTTACTAGTTTTGTTTTAGTTCTTTGAAATTTCTGTAAAAGCCTTTTCACCAATCTCTTTTTTTGTCCACACTCAACATCAAACCATTCATCAAATTGTTTTGTTTTTTTGCCAAACTAATCTGATCATAACAAGCAGCAGCCCCATATAGTGCATTTACAAAGAGCTCAACAGAACTGTTTACATCTACATTCAAAGCGACTATGCTTCTCTCTATGCAATGCTTAAAGTCTGAAGAATTTAGTTCATCTTTATATTATTCCTGCATACCTATCTGACCAGACCACCTTTTCTCACCCACCTGTGGCACAGGAGTGACATCATTTTCTACACAGCCATTTTTCCAGTACATCTCCACAGGTAGGTGCAAGAAAAAAGTTGATCAGCAATTTTTACACCACAAAATGGTTTCATCTCTTTTGACACAAGAAAATAATCCACAACACTACTGCCATTTGGGGATACAAAAGTAAGTTCTCCGTCTGGATCCATTGCACAAGCACCATTCAAAATCAACAAGTCAAACAGAAACAGAAGTCTAACAATGACCTGCCAAAACTATTAATTGTTGTGTCTTTTGATGAACGCTCTAAAACATAACCTTCATCATCATCATCATCATCATGATCATAATTAAGCATGTTTTCCTCATTTGCTTGTTCACTAGCCGTTCTGGCATTCATATCACCACACACAAGCAAATGAACATCATCTTTGTCAATATTTTGTAATACATTTTCTTCTAGAATGAGTATCCCATCTTTAAGTTCTGTTAAATTGTATGCAGGTCCACCTTCAGGTACAATATAACATGCAATCAGTATAACATCTTTGTTCAGTCCAAACACACATTTATCAATTTTAACAACAATCACATTATCACATTCGACCTTAATTTGTGAAATAAAACTTGCAAACTTATTTCGTACTAGCAACAATGTGCCACAGAGTTTCTGCTGTGAACAGATAACTTTCTTGCAGGAGCATAGAATTTTGCATAATCATATAAAAACAGAACTGAAATCGAATGAGTCATCAATAAATGTTTCTGTCAGACAAACGAAGTGAAAAGAAGAAACATAATCAATAAAGGAGGCATCTGCAAGTTTGTTGTACAAATTTTCTATGTTATACGACAGAAAGGATAACTCTTTGATACAATGATCCGCCCTGTCCTAGATAGGTGAATTACGAGAGGCGCCAGAACGGAGAGACCTGCCGTGTGTCACATTTCTGTCACTCGCCTGAGCTGCTTCGTTCGATTGAACAGACCGCCCGCGCAAATTATGTGCAGAACCGTCTGGCCCCCGCTCGCGCTAACTATATCGCCCGCTTTTTTTGCACGCGCACCTGTTCCCTGTCTACTTAGTAGTGTTAACACTGTCGCTGTGCTGTCCCCGGCTACTCGGTGCTCGCTTTGCACGAGACTGAAAGTCAGTATCAGGGTCAGTCACAACGCAAGGTATATTTTCACTGGCCGAAAGTTGGTCACGTGGGTCAGGGATCCTGATGTGACGTCATCTGGCTGGCTGGGTCGCGGTTTGTCCAGAGGGAGGGAAGAGGGCTGGCCCACATTCTGTCGATCAGCTGTGCGTAGCTGGGAAATCCCTGGCTGGGGAACTCCTGGCTGGGAAACCCCTGGCGTAACACTTTGTTGCGGTTCGGATGGCACACTGTCTTTGTCCTTCACTCGTAGCTGCCCCCCTCTGTAGTA
>CM031595.1:4279463-4286963 GCA_018398815.1 Conus ventricosus
TTTTTGGGGTTTTTTTTGGGGTTTTGAGCAAACCCCCAAGAGTGAAAACCCCACGTAGAGACCAGACCCATTATGGAAGTTCAGAGGAGCGGCGCATAACAAATGCAATCTTCAACTAAGTTTGATCCTAAGACATGGAAGCTCCCCATCTTCTTTCATAACTTGCGTGGTTACGACTTCATCTTATATTGCAAGCAGTAACCAACGCCTTCAGGGGTAGCTTGCATTGCACAGCCCATCAGAAAAGTACATGTGCTTTAATCTAAATAACATGTCTTTTTGTTCTATGCAACACATGATGGGATCATTAGAGTCACTAGCAATGTCCTTAAAGTCCTGCCCAATAACGGAAAAATATTTTAACTCAACGCTTGTTTGAAGGGTGTTTACCCTTATGAGTACATAAAACAGTTGGGAAAGGTTTGACAAAGAGACACTTCCTCCTAAAGGCGCGTTCTTTTCTAGTCTTAGAGGAAAAGGACTTCAGCGACTCCGATTACCAGCATGCTAAAGATGCTTGGCAAAAGTAGATTGTAAAACGATGGGAGACTATCATGACTCTTATTTATGGCAGATGTATGTTTTTTGGCGGAGTCTTTGAAAATTACGAAAGACCTGCATGAAACATTATAGCCTGGATCCCGCGCATTACATTTCTGCCCCCGGGATGAGTGGGACGCTTTCTTAAAGTTTACTGGAGTACAGATTGATTTATTGTCAGATTTCCCAAATGATTCTAGATGATTGAAACGGATTGCGGGGGGGAAATTAGTATGGCGTCGCTCATTACTGTAAAGCAAACAACAAATACTTGGACGACTATGATCCAAGTAAAAGGTCTAACTATCTCTGTATTTAGTGAAACAATCTGTATGGATGGGAAATTTGGCGCAATCGCTTCCATTACGCAATTTTAAAATGTACAAGGTACGAATAATATTCAAAAGGCATTAAATGGTTAGGCAGTTTAACGCCTGATCAACAGCGTGGTTAATTCTAGAAGTTGACTTAGAATATCCTCATGAACTCCATGACCTGCATAATGACTACCATTAGCAGCAGAAAAGTCTAAAGATGGATTCAAGAGAGCCGCCAAAAACTTGTGCCCATTCTTCGTGGCAAAAAAAATTATGTCTGCCATTACAGACTTCTGCAATTTTATTTAAGACTTGGTTTGAAGTTAACAGCTGTTCATCGCAAATTGCTTTTGATCAAGAACAGTTATGAAACCATACATCATGAAGAACACTGACCTTAGAACAAAATTTCCACAGATGCTTCAGAAAAACTTTTTCAAGCTGTTGAACCAACAGCTGTTTTGGAAAGACTATGGAGAATCCGCACAAAGCGCAAAGTGTCAGATTAGTCACCAGAGAGAATGAAGCAATTAAGCTGACTTCAAAACCCTAATTATCAGGACTTCAGAAGATTTCATGATCAGCTTTTTGGCAAAAATGATGAAAAAAAAGAAAGTCAAATTAGACAAACCTGTTTTTATTGGGTTTACTGTTTTAGAATTATCAAAGCTTTTGATGTTAGAGTTTCTTTATGACTACTTTAAGCCCTCGTACCCTAAGTCAGAGTACTTTCACAGATCAGATAGTTTTGTTATAAATATCCCTACTGAAGACATCTATAAAGACAGGGAAAAATGGAAGTAGCTAAAGGACACGCGGGATGGAAAAATGACACTCCATTACCCATAAAGTTCGCCTTGCATTCAATTCTAACAAGAAGGTTTAGGAAAGATGAAGGTTTAATTATCTGGAAAGGTGATCAAGGAGTTTGTGGGTTAAGGCAAAAATGTACAGTATTCGAGCCAGGAAATCATTAGAAAGCAAAGGAATATCTCGCAGCGTTGTGCAGTCAAACATATCACAATAACAATTACAAAGAAGCATTGTTTGGCAATAAGACTTTTCATCTTTGACAACGTAAAACTGCGATCTAATCTACATGAGATCAACAAAGGGTTTTGTAACAAAGAAGTCGTTTGATAGAACAAACACAAAAAGGTGTTTTGTTAATCCGGAGTTTTCATATGCAATTGGGCACTGGAGAACCGTCAATTAATTTTTAAAGCGAACAGTGTTGGGGGGATTATCTGCAGTTCTTCCTTCACAAAAGTTTCTTTGAGGGCTGGTTGTTTTGTTGTGTCAGTTTTTTCGTAAATAATACACGGGCGGATTCTTTTTTACAATTCTTTTTATTTCTTTATGGATCAACACTCCAAATTGGATCGGTTGCCCTGTGCGAGTGCCCCCTTCTGTTTTCCCCCGGTAAATAAAGGTACCTTACTTTCAATCCAAATGGTAATAGTTTGCTGGATAAAGACACCCCTTCAGCAACATTTATTGTTTTTCTTTTGATTGCTTGTACTGGCTTTAGCCCTTTAAATTCTTCATTATTCATTGCGCGCAAAACTGGGGCAATCTTCTAACCCTTCTGTGTGCGAGAAATTGTCAATCAGCTCTCTGTGATACTGGTAAGAAAAAAGTCTTTCGGCTAACTGTTTGTTAAAGTTTTCAACTAAAGCCTGTGATCTGTGAACTCCGGAATGCCTTTCTAATAGTAAACTCTTTGTTTTAACAATAATTGATTCACTTGGCCTTTAAATTCTTTTCCATCATCGACTTGAATCATGCGTAGGGTAAGTTAAGGGGCCTCGTTGGTATATCAGTTGTATAGCGACAGCAACAGCAGAAGCACTCTTTTGTGTTAATGGCTCCGCATCTTGTATCTTGAAGCTATGTCATGACTGTGAGTGCGTATTAAATCTTTTTCGTCTAACCCTATCAGAGGGGTAAATATAAAAGATCCATTTGATGGGTGTCGTTTGGTGTTGTGTTCACAAAGTGTGGTCTCTGTATTCGTCTAGGGGCAGGTAAATAAATTTGCCAAATCGCTTGTTTAGTAACCATTCTTTTGCTGTTTGTTCACTGACCCCAGCTGCTTGGCTTTGCTTTTGTATTGCTGTGATACCCTTCCAATACCCTTTGGGTGAATAATAGATTTTGTTCATTTTTTATTCAGCCAAATATTATGTGCAACAAATACACGACGGTCATCCCAACGAAAATTTAAACGCGATTTCTTGCATCTTTTGTTTTTCGGATGGTTGATAAAAGTCACTGAATTTTGGTGGGGGCAATGTCTGGACGGGGTTTGCCTGTTACTAGATAATATTCTTTTTTGTTTAAATCAACATTTTTAAATGTGTAAGCTGCATGCCCTGTCTTTTCAGTGTGTCATTAAAAATCTAATGCTCAAGCCCTTGCCTTTCATAGGCGTCTTGTGCAGCTGCTAGTTCCTCCTAGCTTTGTTATGCCTTTTTCTCTCGCCGCCATTCCCCAGTTTACTAAATGCGAAATTTTTCCCGCTAAAAGCAAGCGCATTAAACCACAGCGCCGCCTATCATTATTGCGAGTGAAGCATTTTTTAAATGTATTTTTTTTTACTATTTATATTCTCTGGAATTATTCCTTGCTTAACTAGAAAATCTTTCGTGGCAACCGAAGCTGCAATGATAGCAATCAGCTTTGCTGAATCCTCAAAGTCTAGTTTGCCAAGATCTGCTGGTTTAATTCTTTAAAAGCTTTTCCCGAGCATTGAGTATCCTACACTAGGCCTCCAATAACAGCAAAAGGGTTTATAAAAGGTTGGCAATAGTTTTTTGGGTGTTTCATTTTTATAAAATAAATTAATTATAATTTAATAAAAAAACATGAACAGTGATGATCTACTACAGCTACAAGGCAGCCTAACCTTCCCGAACTTATGATGACCAAGTTAATATCAAGCTATTATGCCCAAAAAGGAGAGGCTGTATTCTTTAGCACATGTGGGAAAAAAAACAGTTCCTCGGAACGGGATTCAGCATAGAACAGATTCAACAGATGGCGCCGCAAGACATTTTAAGTATCATAACAGGTATGAAGCGCAGCTGGGGTCTAGAATGGTAAAAAGTGTGGGGCAAACGGTTCTTAGTTTGTACACTAAACTAGTCAGTAAATTTGCCCCCATTGATTCTGAACAAGATCTTACGTATGATTTAACGCAAGATCAGTTTTAACAAAGTCATTAGAGTCTCTAGGATGTGATTTATACTATAGATTTGGAACATTTTTATCGCCAGCGATCATGGGTTTAATAACTTTTAATCATATAGATTTTGTTTCCCTTAAAAATGAACGAGCTGGAAAATCATCAGAACCAGAAAACACTGAATCAGGTGGAGAAAGTAAAACCCAAACAGAAAATTTATCAGAAAACGCTGAATCAGGTGGAGACCATTAAAAATCCTGGGCGTGTTTGAAGCAGGAAAAAAATTAGCAGAGTGGAACAGACAAAAAAAATTAATGTTCAGCATCATGAAAACATAACACCGCCAACGCCAGGAACAAGTTGATTCAATGCCAGCTATAAAAACTCCATGTGATACAAGGGCCCCAAAGTCTTCATGGATTTTTGAACTTAAAACTGTTGCCATTTTTGGCGCCATTGCTGCTGTTGGGGGCAGTTATTTTCGGCTATAAAATATATACACAATTGCAACAGAAAAAAAGAAATCAAAAAATCTGAACCATTAAATACAAAAAGAGACAACTGCACGCCAAAACCGCCAATAACAAAGCATCATTTTGATCCATTTGAAATGTAATAATATTTTAAGAACTTAATTTTAAATTTTTAATAAACATAGATCATGGCGTATTTAAAATGATAAAGTCAATAAATAAAGACATGGAGTCTATAAAAGGCATTTCCATAGACCAGAATTGTAAACAATGCGGTTGCTTGGGTGTAAAAACTTCATTAGACTATGCAGAGAACGCTGAGCAAGACATCCGCAACGATGACGCGTTTTTTAGGCGTGTGTGTACTTTTTTAGCATTGCTATTTAAAATTTAAAAAAATAAAATTTTATTTTTTTTATAAATTATAAGATAACTTAATAAGAAATTTGGGTTTTACTTAAAGGATGACTTAGTTATGATCTTTAGGTGACTTAATCAAGAAAATTAATCAAGAACTTATTAAGAACTTGAAGTAACTTGGGGATGACTTAAGGACAACTTGAGAAAAGACTTAAGTAAGAACTTGAGGTTTATTAGAGTGACTTGGGGTAACTTCAGTTAAGAACTTGTGGATGACTTGAGTGTGCATGCGTGGGGTGGGGGTGGGTGGACGTGCGTGCGTGGGGTGGGGGTGGGGGGGGGTGCGTGCGTGGGGTAGGACAAAACACCACACAAACAAACAACAAACACAAACAAAAAACACACAATAGACAGGACAGTGCTTGTAAGACTTGGCCTAGTTTGCTGTGCTCCTCTTTTCTCAACCAGGCTTGCAACTGGCTATGGCAGAGTTACAGCAATTTTCTGCTGTAAACCGAGCTTTTATGGCGGCTCTAATCGCCAGTAGTAGTACATCCGTCATTGTATATTTGGAGCATTTATATGAAGATAGTGCTGGGGCCCCACACTACTCCTCTCCATATGGTAGATTACTAAGGTCTTGCTAACCCCATCTAGTTTGTTTGCCAGAAAATTCAAAAATCGTTATCCAGTTGCATAAGGGGACACTGCGTTTTTTAAACAATCAAAAAAACCGAACAGTACTATATTTAGAGTCATGTAAAAACTACAGCGTGGCTCGTGCGCTTTCTAGGTCAAACAGGCGAGCTCGCCTGATTGACCAGTATTGCTTGGGTGCTTTCTAGCCGGATCAATGCTGGCAAAATGCCAGGCCAGCGGTAGTAAAACTGGCTGTGGAAGTGGCTCAATTACTCCTGCCATGCAGGTTTTTAACACGTCATGTGTATCATGCCCGAATGCTTTAAAGTTGGGGTTGGATTGTATGTATTTCAGAATGAGTTTTCGTTTGTTGTATAACTCATTGAAAGAAATCGCGAGTTTGTGAAATTTTGGATAAGAATAGAAACAAAATAACACTTCAATTAGTCTTCTTGCACGAGTTAAATCAACCCGCAAATCTTCTTTAGATAAGACTCCCAGTTTTTTGTTTTTGACTGTTTCAAAATTGTCTTTGCTTTCTGAAGCCAATGCCCTAAAAAAAAGAGCCTGAGAAAGAGATTTCCTTTTGTCATCTTTCACTGAGTAACAAGGGCCCCCGGGGTTTAAGATTGGGGGTCATTTCTTGAACAGTTTCAAAGGTTTGGTTTATCAAATGGATCGGAAGGCAGTCACAAAGCTGTGTTTTCAAATATTTGTCAAGATCTTAAACTGAGGTTCCGTTTTTTTTTTGAGGAAACAAAAACGAAATGCTTCCTTTTGGCTTTGAGGGAGGAGAACAAGGCTCGCCGCTCAATTTCTTTGTCAAAAACTTTGCCTGGCCTCATTTATAAACAATGTATTTTTCCACAAGATTGTCTGTTGATCGGAAAGTTTCCTTGCGAAGATAACAACACTTCATCCATTTCTTGAGTAAAATTTTGTGTCACTTCCAGCACTGGGAGAAAACAGTGAAATATCACTTCCCTGACTCGCCATGTTTTAACACCCCAAGTTCTCTTTTGAAACGTCTTTTAACAGCCCGCCGGTCGAATTTAAAATGGCGGCGGCTGTGTTTTGGTGAGCACAACACAAAGTGTCACGTGATTTAAGCTCGGGACTTGATTTGATAAGAGGCAAAGCCGTCTCGCAGCAGTTCCCTGCAACCCCTGCCCGCATGGGAGCGCTGGCTGATGTAATTGTGGGGGTTTAAAGGGGAGGAGCGGGGCAGCAGTATTGATTTTTTGCCTCTCAGTTTGTCGGCAGGTGTGAGGCGCGCGCGCGCGCGTGTATGAGTGTCTGTCTGTGCCCATGTGTGGTGTGTGTGTGTGTGTTGTGTGTGTTCAAGTCACGAAATGTGAACAGCTCCCAGATCAGGTTTTGTTGTTGTTGTTGTTGTTGTTGTTTTAATCAGTTTACCCCGGCCCATGTTGACACCTTTTCGTCCCGTGTCTGCCCAGTGTTAATATGCTTTCCTGAGTCTGTCCCGTGTTGAAGAGACTACTGTGTTAGTAGCCTGGTGTCAGTCTCGTGTGTTACCAACACCTTCGGCCCATGCGCTCGCTCAGTCTGTGCTGTCAGTGCCAACAAGTCGGTTTACCTGCTCTCTCTGTGTGTGTGTGTGTGTCTGCCCGCCTCTCTGTCTGTCTGTCTCTCTCTGTCTCTCTCTTCTCTGTCTGTCTGTCTGTCTGTCTCTCTCTGTTGCGCGGCGTGTTATGAGCCCAAAAACGTGGTGGAGTAGCAAAGTGAGTCAGAATCGGTGTTTTATACGTTCTCTTCTTATCTTACTTTACGATGGCCTAAAAACCTACGAGTGATATTGGAGCACCTTGCACCTGTGGGACCCCTACTTGAAGCCCAATTGAACTCATTTATCAGCATTTCAACAGCTCAACAGAGTGCTACACCCTAGGTGGGTAATCGCTACCGTTAAAGGTCAAGTGTAAATTACCCATGATGCGCTGGGTTTTCACTGAAACCCAGTGTG
>CM031595.1:4296963-4306963 GCA_018398815.1 Conus ventricosus
GTTTGTTTGTTTGTTTGCTTGTTTGGTGGTTTCTCTGGTGGTTCGCGGTCTGGCTGATTCCTCTGAACTCCCGGCCTACCTCCTCCTGGCTGCGGTGCTGGGGAGAGCTGCTGAGGCGACGGCAGGAGGGGTGCTGTGACCTCCCACTGACGGCTGGAAGTCCCGACTTCCATCAAGACATCATTGGACTTGGACTTGGTTGACACAAGATGAGTGTACTGGTCGGAAGTGTCTGAGTGGAGTGGTAGTGGTCCAGGCCCCTCTGTCTCCTCTGCGTTTTGTTTTTTTTTTCCTTTATTATTTTTTTTTTTTCTTTCCTGAAAATTCAGGCCCTGTGATGTGACCATATTTAGATTGTCTCTATTTCTTCTTTTCTTTCTAAGGGAAAATAGAGGTGTAATTTGGGGCATCCCGGGACAGGTGGACTTAACATTGTTTTCCTTTATTATTTTATTTTTGACCCCTATCTAGTAGTTAATCTCTCTGTATCTCGCTCTTCCTTCCTTCCTTTCTCCTGTGTTCTCTCTGTCCTCTCTCTTCTACCAGTGTTCCCACCCCACTTAGTGTGTGCAGTGTGAGTGTGTGGTAATGTGCAATAAATATTGTCTTTGAGTGTATGTCCTGGGTTCTTGTGCTTTGTGGTGAGTGTGGTATGGGTGCCTGACTCCACTCTCCCTGTGGTTCGGACCGTCGGGACCCCAGTACTTGACAATTTGGTGGAGATGCCGGGGAGAGTGGTTTAGTTGGGTAGTCTGCCACCTTGCTACGGGCGCAGGATCCCTTTGTCTCGTTTTGTGATTGTGTTTAAGTGGGAGGTTGGCTGGGTAGGGCTTTAGAGTGTAGGAAGCCCTTTTGGGGGAGTAGTGGGGGGAGAGGAGTGGGGTCGAGTGTCCTTCACCCCTCTTACTGCCTTATTGCATACCGCTGCTCTCCTCGCCGTGTTGTGTCAATTAAAAAAAAAAAAATAAAAATAACCATTTGATTTTCTGCAGGAAATACTTGCGTTGTTTTGTGTGTTTGCAGGATTTTTGCGATTGTTATTTTTCCCCTTGGGTGTTTAAAATCTGTTACACCCTGTTCCTCGTTTAGGTGGAAGAATTTACATGACCTTTCGTGTTTGATTTTTTTTTGTTGTTCCTTGTTTATAAGTGGTACGCGTGAATACTCATTGTTCTTTTCCTGGGGAGTTGCTATTTGTGGCGACTTTCTGTAACGTCGTTGGAAACTTTTTTCCCAGTTCGTGGAAAACGGTGTGTGTTAACCAGCTTTTGTTGGTTAGTTGAGTCAGTCGCCTAAGCAAGATAGGCCTTGGCTGATCGACGTGAATTGGATAATAGACAGGATTTGCAAGAAGCCTGTGTCAGGTTATTTGGTTCCTTGAAGAAAGACAACGCTTTGTTAGATAAGTCTGACTTGGACGGATTTGCTACTTTGTTTTGGGAAAAGAATTTCCAAACTGTTTGGCTCGTCATTGAACTTCAGTATATTTCGCTTTGGGGAAACATACTTCAGTGATTTTGGGGTACTTGGGTTGATATCTCTAACTTTTATTGTTGGAAATACCACCCGTGACTAGTCTTCTGAGACTTAGTGGAAATTCTTGGAGTAGTAAGAGAACTATTGTTGGGTAGATATCCCCACACTGCGCCGTCCCATAGCAGTTGTGTTTCTTGGTCACAGTACGTGTGATCTTTCACAGCCTTGTGTTTGCCTGTGTGGGAGCATTGCATGATATTTCCTCTTGGTTTTCTTAGTTTGGTGGTCACTTAGTAGTGACAGTTCTCCAAGCTGGGTGTTGTATTGTTGCACATACAGTGGAACCTGTATTCTTCCTCACGGCTCGACGGTTGTCCACCTTTCGAGCACCTTTTTCCTGTTGGTGTTTGATTCCACGTCAAGTGACACCAAACATGGATCCTTCTGATACCCGCCCTACTACTCGCTCTATGTATAAGAAGATTAATATCGTTCCGGCTTAGACAGTCCTGTAGTGCAGGCGACTATGAGTACTACCACTCAAACGGTTTATTCATCTGGTGCTGCCACTCCCCCCGTCACTGTCACTGCGGAATCTGGATTGGCAAAGACTCCCCTAGGCATGCACTCTCCTATAAGAGCTCCAGACTTCACTTCCAGGACCCCAAGTCGACGTATGACCGAAGAGAGACCAAGAGGTCCTTTCCACCCGTCCTGGGAGGTCCTTCCTCCCCGTTACCCCATTTCTCCGCGTTTTCCCTTGGACCCCTTCCTCGCCTGGAAAATGGAAAGGGAGGAGAGAGAAGCGAAGGAAAGGAGAGAGTGGGAGGAGAGAGAGGCCAAAGAAGAGAGACG
This sequence comes from Conus ventricosus, assembly GCA_018398815.1. Taxonomy (NCBI): domain Eukaryota; kingdom Metazoa; phylum Mollusca; class Gastropoda; order Neogastropoda; family Conidae; genus Conus; species Conus ventricosus. The sequence continues at coordinate 4,299,295 of CM031595.1, forward strand.
ATGGAAAATGGAGATGGAGGAGAGGAGACTGGAAAAGGAGGAGAGAGAAGCCAAGGAGGAGAGACGATGGAAAATGGAGATGGAGGAGAAGAGACTAGAGAGAGAAGAAAGAAGAGAAAGGGAAGCTCGAGAAAGGAAGGATCTAGAGTTTGAGGCCCGTCTGGAAGAAGAACGTCAAAGGCTGAAGGAAGAACTCCTTAGTCAGCTACGCCCTGTTGGCGAATCGGTGTCAACCCCATCCGGGAGAAGAGACATCCTAGCCGGGGGAGAGGAGTTCCCTTTGGCACCACCGAAACTCCGGATGCCTACCTTCAGCTCGGCTGACAACATCGATACGTACATCGAGCACTTTGAAGTGATGGCCGCTGCATATAATCTTTCAGACGAAAGAAGGCACTGTACCTGATTGCTAGCCTGACTGGGAAGGCAAAAGAAGCTTTCGTGGACATTCCGCCAGGTACTTCTTACCAGACCTGAAAGCTGCCCTTCGGTCTCGCCTACATCTGACTCCCGAATCTTACCGGAAGAAATTCCGCACCATGAGGAAGGATTCCGATGAAACTTTTAAACAGTTTGGCGAACGCTTGAGACGCACCTCGAATATTGGATCGAGGCTTCGGAAATGGACACGAAGGACTGTCTTTTACTCGAGCAGCTCTCCAATTCCGTATCACCGGATCTGCAATTCAAGCTGGGAGAGTCGCAGCCGAAGACCTTCGCCCAGGCCATCAGGATCGCCGAAGCCTTCGCGGACGCCAAGCGTCACTTTCGTCAGCCCCGTCTGGGCCAAAGGAGAAGGAACGCAAACAGGAGGATTAAAAGGAGCCTCCTCCGCCGAGGCAGGAAAACCCTCTTCCCGAGGAGTGTCTGGTCCGGAACCTCGGGCTTGCTTCCTCTGTGGGAAGCGCGGACATGTCGTCCGTGACTGTCCGCAGAGGAAACAAGGGGCAAGTCCGGTGGTCTTCGAGTCACTGTCTCCTACGGGAGGATGAGGTGACTACCCCAGAGTGCCCAACTTTCCCTTCCGTCGTGGGCCAGAAGATAGTCGAGGCAATCCGCGATACAGGTGCGACCGCCATCTTCGTGGATGAGGAACTAGTGCCCGAGGACGCCATCCGAGGACCATCGTGCCACGTAGCCGGGGTGGAAGAGAACTTCCAAGCATCACGAGATCAGGTCCTTGTTAATATTTCCACCCCCTACTTTGAAGGCAAAGTTTGGGCCGTAGCTCTCAAGAAACCAGCATATTCTCTCCTCATTGGGAATTCCGTTCGTTTTGAGAGTGGAGAACCCCGACGGATCTCACCTGAGCTCCCTCCAGACGTGATTGCGGCCGTAATCACACGTTCTCAGGCCAAGGAGAAAGAAGCTTTACGGCCGTTATTAAAACCCCTTTCTCAGAAGCAGACGGTCACCCTGGAGCAGGATACCATCAAGTCACTCCAGGCAAAGGATCCCACCCTAAACAAGGTTCGACTACTAGTGGAGAAGGGGCCCAAGGCGACTGGAGAGAACACCGTGGAGTTCGTCCAACGGAAGGGGTTAGTACATCGCCGTTTCGTCACTCCTACTCTGACAGCCACGCAGTTAGTGGTGCCCAAGGCACTGCGTAACACCGTGTTACGACTGGGGCACGACACGCCCATGGCAGGACACCTAGGAGCCCGTCGTACTTTGGAGCGAGTCCAGCAAGAATTTTACTGGCCTGGTATTGCCTCTGACGTCAGGAAGTATTGCCGGACATGCGACGCGTGCCAAAGGACGACGCCGAAAGGATGTAACACTCGTGTGCCTCTGGGAAAAGTACCCTTAATCGGTACACCATTCGCCAAAGTTGGTGTGGATCTGATCGGTCCCATCGTCCCAGCTTCAGCTCGTGGTCACAAGCATGTTTTGGTGATGGTCGACTACGCTACGAGGTATCCGGAAGCAACACCTTTGAAGAGAATTGACGCCGTGACTGTTGCAGAAGCACTCTGGAACATGTGGACTAGGACTGGAATTCCTGATAAAGTTCTGTCTGACCAGGGGACCCAGTTCATGTCCGACGTCATGTCAGAGGTGTATAAGCTTCTCCGGATCCACAAGGAGGTGACCACGCCCTACCATGCTCAGGCCAATGGGCTCGTAGAGCGATTCAATGGTACTCTCAAGCAAATGATACGCCGTCTAGCGCAGGAACAGCCAAGGATTGGGATCGATTTTTGCCAGCTGTGCTATTTGCGTATCGAGAGGTGCCTCAAGAGAGCTTGGGGTTCTCGCCATTCGAGCTGCTCTATGGTCGCACGGTGAAGGGACCAATGTCTGTTCTCCGCCAACAGTGGACCTCCGACAGTGCCCAGCAGGAAGTCAAGACACAGGCGGAATATGTGCTCGACCTCAAAGAGCGGATCGCATCCACCTGCGAATTAGCCCACAGAAATTTGGCCCAAGCGCAAGAGAGGTACAAGATGTACTATGACAGGAAGGCTCGCCAGCGATGGTACGAGCCTGGAGACGAAGTCCTGCTGCTGCTCCCGCTCCACCATAACAAGCTACAGCTATCCTGGCAGGGTCCCTTCCCAGTTCTCAGGCACGTGAGGGACTGGGATTATGTGATACGTGTGCGCGGGAAGGACAAGTTGGTGCACGCCAACCTACTCAAAAAGTATGAGCGCCGTGAGCAATGCCAGGCTGGTTTCACCCCTATGGTGATTGAGGAGACTGCAGATGTGCCACCGTTGGAGTTTGACATTCCGTGTTTGGCTCTTCAACAAGAAGAGACATGGGAGGACGTCAAGATCTCCAACCACCTTTCGGAGAGTCAACGAAGTCAAGTGCTGGATCTGTGTAAGGAATACCAAGACATCCTTACGGACGTTCCGCTGAAGTGCAACCTGGGAACTTGTGCACTTGATCTAACCCAGGAAGATCCCGTCAGGGTCAAACAATATCCTCTACCTCATTCTCAAATGGATGTGATTAAGAAAGAGATACACTCCATGTTGCAGATGGATGTCATAGAACGGTGCAGTTCTCCCTATTCGTCCCCATACTTCTGATACGCAAGACCGACGGCAGGATGAGGTTCTGTGTAGACTTCAGGAGGCTGAACAAGATCTTGAGATTCGATGCAGAACCGTTGCCCGAGATCGACAAGATCTTTGCACAATTAGCTCAGGCGCGGTACTTCTCTAAGATTGATCTCGCCAAAGGCTATTGGCAAATTCCTATGGACCCTTCAGACCGCGGAAAAACTGCGTTTACCACTCCAGAGGGACAGTACCAGTTTAAAGTCATGCCTTTCGGACTCAAGACGGCAGGAGCTGTCTTCAGCAGGATCATGAGGATGATGCTGCAACCCCTCAACCTGCCTGAGGCTCACAACTACATCGATGACCTTCTGCTGGCAACAGAACATTGGCATCGACATGTGGAGGTTATCCAGCTCGTGTTTGCCCGTCTCCGACAGTGTCAGCTAGCTGCAAGGCCAACCAAGTGCCAGATAGGGGAGGCCGACATCGAGTTCTTAGGACACGTTGTCGGGAGAGGTTACCTCCAACCGGAACAAGACAAGATCGACCGTGTAGAGAGTGCAAAACCTCCCAGAACGAAAAAGGAGCTTCGTTCCTTCCTGGGCCTTGTCGGCTATTACAGGAAGTTCATCCCTCATTTCGCGGATATCGCCAAGCCCCTGACCGACAAGACCTCAGCCCGAAAGCCGGAGACCCTTTTGTGGAGTGACACGGACACTGAAGCCTTCAACAGTCTGAAAAGGGCAGTTACCAGCCAGCCAGTTCTGCAGCTCACAGACCTGAGTAAGCCTTTCGTCCTGCGGACTGATGCTTCCAACGTAGGACTGGAGCTGTGCTGTTACAAGACCAAGGCAACGGTCTTCTCCCAGTGGCGTATGCCAGCAAGAAATTGATGGGCGCTGAGAAAAATTACCACACATTGAGCAAGAGTGCCTTGCTGTGGTCTGGGCTACAAGACGGTTCTATCCATATTTGTATGGAAGGAGTTTATCCTGGAGTCGGATCACCATCCCCTCCAATACCTCCACAGAATCCGCCCTGTTAGCAAGAGGCTCATGGGTTGGGCCATGGAGCTTCAGAGTTTAGCTTTTCAGTTCCGTCACATTCCAGGAAGGGACAATGTAGAGGCAGATTACTTGAGTCGGATAGAGTGATCAATTCCTGAGTCCAGTTCTTGATAGCTGCTTTCACGTGCTATGGTTGAAGGTGTAACCAATAGTTGTTCGCGACTTGGTGTCGCATCCTGTTTCCTCTCGGTTCGCTTTTCGCATTATTATAGTGTTCACTGTTTCTGTCATAGGCTGGGATAGTCTATGCCTCAGTGGCACTAGACTTTTTCGTCGGGGGGTGTTGTCACGAACAGGTTTTTGTCCAGGGGTAATATTCAGGTGGGGAGATCTTTCCTGTTCGTTTTTATTTCCCATCCGACGACAGAAACCCTAGCTATATGTTTTGGATCCTGTTTTCGTTATTTCGTGTTCCCGTGTAGCCTTTCCTCCATCCTTCCCCCTCTATATAATCTGTTTTCATCATCCTCCCTCCTACCTGTAACTGTCCACGGGTTTCCGCGAGGCCTCGCTGTGTCAGGTCTGACACGCATGCCTCAGTTTTTCTCGAGATTCTCGTGTCTACTCACCCTAGAATCGAGGCTGACGTTTTTGTCGCGGTGTCGTCTCTTGGCACTTTGCGAAAGTCCAGCCTCGAGTCGAAGTCATACCTTCTCCCTGGTAGCGTTTTCGGGTTCAGCTTCATTGCTGTTTGATTTCTTCGTTGAAATCTTCACCTCACCCTGGAGTGCTATCCTTCATTGGATTGGGCATAGGGGTTTTTGGTGGTTGGCGACTTGGGAGCTCTCTTCCTGCTAACCAGGGCTGGGGCTGTGGTCTCACGACCATTCTTTTCCTCGTCGGGAGAGTTGGGAGGCCGGTGTTGGAGACGCTGGTTCTTCAGTGAGCAGAGCGTAGCACACGGCTAGCTTTTCACAAGCCTGTTGGGTTTGTTTGTTTGTTTGCTTGTTTGGTGGTTTCTCTGGTGGTTCGCGGTCTGGCTGATTCCTCTGAACTCCCGGGCCTACCTCCTCCTTGGCTGCGGTGCTGGGGAGAGCTGCTGAGGCGACGGCAGGAGGGGTGCTGTGACCTCCCACTGACGGCTGGAAGTCCCGACTTCCATCAAGACATCATTGGACTTGGACTTGGTTGACACAAGATGAGTGTACTGGTCGGAAGTGTCTGAGTGGAGTGGTAGTGGTCCAGGCCCCTCTGTCTCCTCTGCGTTTTTTTTTTTTTCCTTTATTTTTTTTTTCTTTCCTGAAAATTCAGGCCCTGTGATGTGACCATATTTAGATTGTCTCTATTTCTTCTTTTCTTTTTAAGGGAAAATAGAGGTGTAATTTGGGGCATCCCGGGACGGGTGGACTTAACATTGTTTTCCTTTATTATTTTATTTTGACCCCTATCTAGTAGTTAATCTCTCTGTATCTCGCTCTTCCTTCCTTCCTTTCTCCTGTGTTTCTCTGTCCTCTCTCTTCTACCAGTGTTCCCACCCCACTTAGTGTGTGCAGTGTGAGTGTGTGGTAATGTGCAATAAATATTGTCTTTGAGTGTATGTCCTGGGTTCTTGTGCTTTGTGGTGAGTGTGGTATGGGTGCCTGACTCCACTCTCCCTGTGGTTCGGACCGTCGGGACCCCCAGTACTTGACAGGGATGGATGGATGGATGGATGGATGGATGGATGGATAGGTAGGTAGGTAGGTAGGTAGATAGATAGATAGATAGATAGATAGATAGATAGATAGATAGATAGATAGATAGATACTTTCAGAGGATATTGATTTAATGTATTCGTTTGTCTGCAACTAGTCCGGCATCGGCTGTTTTCATTTTTTGTTCGAGGAATGTTCACTTGTCCAGTGGATTTACTGACACAAACCTCATGGGACCTGCTGAAGCAGGTGGGCTTGGGGAATGCATGGACGACAACTGATGGACGGAAACCATGCCAGGACTGTGAGGGAAACTGTTAGCAGACACCCAGGCCTTGGGACAGAAGGAGGACAGAACTGAAGGAACGTGATGAAGAGGTCCCACACACACACCTCAGTTGAGGTTTCAAGAAGTCAAGAGAAGTAAAAGAAGAATAAGATGATGAAGAAGAAGGAGTCAGAGAAGAAGAAAAAGAAGAAGAAGAAGAAGAAGAAGAAGAAGAAGAAGAAGAAGAAGAAAGAAGAAGAAGATGAAGAAGAAGGAGGAGGAGGAGGAGGAGGAGGAGGAGGAGGAGGAGGAGGAGGGGGAGGAGGAAGAAGAAGAAGAAGAAGAAGAAGAAGAAGAAGAAGAAGAAGAAGAAGGAGGAGGAGAGAAGGAAAAGGAGTGAAGGGGGAGGAAGAGGAGTAGGAGGAGAAGGAGGGGGGGGGGGGGGGGAGAGAAAAAGAAAAGGTGGAAGAAAAAGAAGCATCGGAGGAGGAGGAGGAGGAGGAGGAGGAGGAGGAGGACGACGACGACGACGAAGAAGAAGAAGAAGAAGACGATTTATAGATGGATGCCTTGCATGGTACTGTGCTTGGCATCTAACACTTACTCAGACATTTGAACATCGCATAAAAGTACCAAGCTTCCTCCTTACTAAATGTAGCACATGTTAAAGTCGCATTTTCTGCCATATAGCGCATAACTAGACAAGGCTAGTTTCATTTCCTGGCTAGAAATTCGGGATTCACCATTTGTGAGAGGTTTCGGTATGTCACAGTTTTAATCCTACCATTAGGGAAGCCACATTCTGCTTTCGACATTAAAGCCCAAATTCAACATAAGTGTGCATGTGTTTTATTTTCATGTCATCTTTTCCACTGGAACACGATGGCATACCCTGCTCTGTTCAGTAATATGGGAGTTAACGGGCATAGTGGATTATCTTCTGCACCCAATATTTAAATTGTTTCCCCTCTGTTAAGACACTCCCAACCCTATTCCCAATCCCGCAGTTACCCCACACCTTTTCTCATCCCATCCAAAAGACATCGTGGGCGACCAGCGTTGCCTGAAGATGATTGTAGCCACGTGATATTTCCTACATCTAAATGGAGGTACATGTCTTTCTTGTAAAATTCGTGTAGCGTGTACACATTTTACAGGTTTCTATGATCACAAAAAATGTATTTTCTAAGCGTTCACGTACAGCCATGGAATATTGGTTTAATGTTTTATCTAAAGGACTAGTAGAAGACTGGGGTCTGCACAGAATTTAACTCTGAAGGGGAAAAACCGACTTTTTCTTTGCAGCCTCGAATGGAAATCGAACCCAAATCATGTAACACGAGTTTGACATCTTAACCAATACACCGACCAAACTTCTGGACAAACCCAAGGGAGCCTGGCTGTCTCTCATTCTCTCGGTACTTTTAGGCAGTGGAGGGCTCACCGGCGTCAGTCTCCACGTCTCATGGTCTGGCTTGCAGTTGAACTCTGTTTGACAGTAGCTGTAGGCTTGTGTGCTTCTGTGTAACTGTAGAGTCTGGCCTAGACCGGACAAATGGTTGGAGGATCTCTCCTGAGAAGGAAACCCGCTCTGCGTGGAGAGAGTGAGCGACGCTCAGCATTTGTTGCTGGTAAGGAGATAGTAGTGAGATGTGATTCTTACAGAATAGAGCCAGTCTCTATTTC
>CM031595.1:4311963-4339463 GCA_018398815.1 Conus ventricosus
TCTAAAATTTAAATAGCGTCTGCTTTCCCCTCAAACAATCTATAAAAGTGTTCTAAACATTCACTCAGTTTATTGCTGGGATCAACTAAAAATATGTTATCATCAGTCCATATAAACCTTCTATCATGATATGCTTTGTTCCATTTAAGTGTTGGGCGAAAATCACAATATGATCAAAATTATAACGATAAACTGTTTGTAACAGGTTGAGGATAAATATTGTTTTTCCACAACCAGTTTGTCCACAAATTAATGAACAATGAGGGGTTTTTGTCATAAAGTTTAACTGCTCCATAGTTTTATAACAGAACTTAATCTAATCCAGTTATTGTTTTTATCATGCTCTCTGTCAAAACTTGTTCAGTATAATAAAATCCTATTTAAAGGGCTTTAAAAGTGTAGATTATCAATTTCAGTGCTGTAAGATTGTTTCTATTTAGACTATATTAATTTTTTTGCTTGTTGTTATGACCTTAATATCCTCACCAATTATGAAGAACGGACGACAGTAACTTTAAGACTGTCAACGTCTAAGTTTTGCCAGCTAATTAGAATTCCTTTAAAAAGGACGTCACTAACGCCCACAACCCATCCCTCCCTTATCTTTTAAGACAGAAATTTCAAATATTATTGTGAAGTTGTCTCCTAATTTCATTTGCGGAATGAACTGTAATTTTTGTGAAGCATCTTTCAAAAACTGTTTCTCTTCTGTGGAGGATGTACTGTTTTTTCGCATACGGCGTTATTTCAATTTCTTTCCGACTATTGTCGTCCGGCATAAGACTTACATGTAAAGGGCCAGAGTTGATGCTTTTCTGAAAACTTTTTTGACGGCTAAAAAATTGTAAATGGGCTTATGAATTCAAATTTTATGTCCCATTCTAAATATGGTTCCAAGTGCCATTTGAGGTCAGGTTTCGATACTATTTTATATTCATTACTGGCCAACATTATTTGCTTCTACATTGCGCAGTTGTTCTAGTTTAGGAAACTTTTTGTTGTCGCCAACCTCTTTGCGTTTATAATCGCCATCTTTAGTGTATTCAAACCCATACAAAGTGCCTATCTCGCCGTTTGTTCAAAGTCCACAACGTCTGCAAGGTCTTTTAATTCTAAAGTTATACACCTCACAGGCGCTAATGTAACTCCGATTCTTCTGGCCACGCGACATTATTTTTTTAGTAAACGTATTATTTTATTTCCAAAACAATGTGCAGGTTATCACATTTCACGACTTTTCCTGCTTTGTCTTTGATTTTTATTATTAAATGATCCGACCCCTCCCACAAACTAATCTTTTTAAACTGTAAATTAGGGAATTGTATAATTTCATAATCGCAATATGCAGCTTTCCCTGACGGAAAAAGCTCTTAAAACAGTTGAGGGCCTTCCATCATATAAGTTTTCATCAGTGCTCAGCTCATCCAAATGAACATAGAGTAATGAATATAATGCAAGATCGAGCGGATTTTTCTCCCGCATAAGTAGTTTTGTTTTGTGTAACTATAAATCTATGATTGTCTGTTGCAAGCCTAACATTTTAGCTAGCTCTACATTCAATTAGTAACCTACTTCTTCTTTTTCAGGTTTGAATGTTAACATTGTTGTCAAATTTGCATTGTTAAGTTTGAGAGTAATTGTTTAATTTACTCATTGCTTCTTTTAGTGAGCAAAACCCGTAATAACCATCATGTATGGTTAACTGGCCAACTAAGTTTCCTTCATTATCAAATTTTTGAATCTTTTATTCTTCTTGGATTTACTTATATTAAAACCATACGACTTTGTAGAATATTTCATGGAGTGCGACGTTTTGGTTCCGCAATTGTTATCAATAGCATGTTCTAAAAACGAAGGACGGTCTTGGGTTGTTATTGTTACAAACATTTTTTTAAACAAATTAAAAATGTTCACTTTAAATATACTAATGCAAAATATTTGTTGGTCCGCACTACAATCTTAAAAATATATCAACTGACTCCTCGACATTTCTGTGACTCAGTCTGACGCCTTTCAAGTAAAGGTTAGTACTTCATTGGGACAAATATCTTAACCCTCCTTTAAAACGAACCCGCATCCCAAATTTTGGTTTAGTCATCCGATGCCAGTTTTATCAGAAACCAGTTAAACTTTGCTGTGTTTTGCGGCATCAAAACCAGGGTGTGATGTCGTATGCTGATCATTTTTTAATCACCCTGATCCTTTGGTGAGGTCAGAGTCAGATTTCATTTTCTATTATCACCTTCAGACGTATTTTTGTACTGAACTGCAGCGCCCATTGCCATAAATGACAGACCGTTTTAATCCATTCAGCAACAGAATAGACATGAGGCTTTTGAGAGGATCTGTAACGAATTCAATATTAATGTTAAGACAGGACTCTATGACAAAGTTGGATCTTAATCATGCCGTCTAGGCACCCCTTATGTTTGGGGCCGTGCACAGAAAGTATAACTATGCGTGGAATCCTATTTACACCATTCTTTCTCGTCAGGGCACAGCTGTTCACCTCGGGTCCATAGAGGCAAGAGCATAAAACCAGGGACAACAATTTATTCTTAGCACTTCTTAGGGGCCTAAAACTTAAGAGCGGGAATAGAACGAATAAAGACTCTATTCGTTACTTACGTTTGGTGTTGCTAGGTTCGCAAGCACAAACGAGATCAAGCATAACTGATCCTTATACTGGTTTTGATGCACAAAAACCAATATACTTAGCAATTTAGTGGACGCCATTAATTCTACAGTTGATTTACTTCAAGTATAAAAAGAGTACAAATGTTTTACATATACGCAAATCGAAAGTAGAACTTTGCTGTTGGCGCGGGTGTATACATGCTGCCCTTCTGACCTCCAGATCCAGATTAGGGACAATAATAAACTACAACAATGAAATCCATTGTTGCAGGCAATGAAAGTCGGAAAAAAACGAAATAAATTCTGAGCCTGTAATATTGCAAGCAGTAAACAAACACCAAGATTAAGTCATCCAATCCCTAAGGTCCAAAGCCAAAGACTGTTGAAGACCGGCTTTGTTCGCGATGACAATTAATATGAAATAGCACAGGCGTTGTTGTTGGATATTATCTGCCCTAGGATTTCTTGGTCTTATCTTTACTAAATAGTAACCCCAACTATTAAGAGAACTAACGTCCATAACGTGCTTCGGCCATAAGCCAACTACTTTGCTTGGCAGTAGACAAAAGCCAGCTAACAATACCCCCTAATATACCGGGTTAAAGACGTGCTATAGCTTTATCCAGTAATTTTTTTTAATAAACTCGTAAGATGATCAAGCTGGTTTTTTTACCGCCATGATTTCTCAGGTGGAGGCGAATGGCGGTGGGAGGCACTGAACTTGCCCTCCACCACCTCCTTGTAATAGCATCACAGTATACTTATTTGCAAATCCTAAGGCTGTTATAACACTTGCTAATGTGACGCCTTGCTCTCTATAAAAGTGTTCTTATTCGTTTCTGCTAGCGTCGTGTCTTCATATAAATTCTTTGGATAGTTTCTCTTTATTCTGCTCACTTGAGTTCGTAATGTTCTCGGTTGTAGACAAACGTTTTAGTCTTGCTGATCTTTCTTCTTTAAAGTTCATGTAGTCTTTGTTTCTATTCTTTCTTTATCTTCACTCCCTAAGTTGTCCTCGTTAGCCTCAGCGAGTTTTTTTTCTTCCTTTTCTATATGCTTATCTAGTTCAGTCAGTTTTGATGAATTGTTTTCTAATTCCCCTTCTGATTCTTCTTAAAGCATGATCAGGGGCCACTCTTTCTCTATCACTTATCTGTGGTTCGTGAATAGTTTAGTGGTACTGTTTCTCTGAAAATCTGTGGTTTCTGATTCTATTGCATTTATTAATTCGCCTGCTAGATTGATTTAATTCTTCAAGTTCCATGTTTTGCATTGGTTATCTGTTAGGAGGTTTTTGTTGTATGTTTTGAAAGTAAGCAACTGCTTCCTTATCAAAATTTGGTTCAACAATGCTCAAGGCGATTTTGCTCGCTTGCACTGTGCCTTTGTCTAGCTTTCCTCATTATTTTTGGTCAACAATGCCAAGGCGATTTTCCCGCTCGTTGCACTGAAGCCTTTGTCTAACTGTATCATGCGTACACAAAAAATACTTGATGGGTCTCGGTTTAAACGTAAGCGGAACACGTTCTCTTTGGCGGTTTTTCACATACAAATGGCCCGCTCTTTAGTTCAAACATCATCAGGGGCTATAAAGTCGGGAGGTTCTATACCTAAACTTCTATAAAATTATTTTGACCTTAGGTTCTGTTAATTCATGCACATTGAGGCCGTTGAGCGACGATTGCTGTGTCAAAGGACGTCTTGTTCACTGTGTCGTCGTCAGGATCAGGGGAAAACAAAATCTTCTCATCTTCAATGCCTGCCCATATTTTTAAATAATTAACTTTTTATTTTGTTTTATAAAAATGTCACAAGCATATGGCTCGATTCTGGACCCGTATAGAAAGCTGAAAAGAACCCCGTGGCGTGAAGGAAATAAACGGAATATTTACTGTTACCAAATAATCCGTTTCTACTATTGATGCGGATCCAAATTCTGTACTGTCAGATTTCCAGACATAGGAGCGGATGTTGAAATGATTGTGCCAGGACTTCCTTCTGCGCGACTTTACTTTCTAAAATAGACCTCGCTTTCAACAACAGACCAACCAGAAAAGTTGTCCAGAATCTTGGACGGGCAATTGTTAAGAAAAATTTCTATAAAAACTTTGAGGGGCAAGAACTATTTTCTTTACACAATGCAGGTCATATTTTTAACCTATTCTGATCTTATGGCTAAACCGCGGAATGAAAGGGATGATCCTTGCGTTTAAAGGATTGGAATATGAAGGAAGCACTAAACTTAGAATAGGGCCGAACTTGGCGCAGTGTGAAAAAAGCAGCAAAAAAGTCTCTAGCTCTAAATTTGCTTATGGAAAAATCGCTTTCCATTTCCGTAGATTTTGAGTTGGTTAAAAAGAGCATGCCCCATCGTTCAAGGAGCATTACAAACGTATTGTCTTACGAACTTACTTTTAACGAAATACACATGTGTTATCAGAATCAACAGACACCGAAGCAAAGGTACAGCATTTATGACATCTCGTTAGAGTTTATGTTGTTAGCAACCCTAATTTAGCAAGGCTGATTGGGCAAACCTAATATCAGTTCACAATTTATAACATATTACGAAGCAGTGACGTCATATTCAACATATCTAAAGCAGGGCAGACGCTATATGGAATTTTAATCTTAGTGTACAGTTAAAAGGCGTTAAAGGTATTTTTATTGTCTGTGTGAAGATGAAGATCCATACGCCAAGAGCAAGTGAAAAGTTTTTTAATCCCAAAAATAACGAAAGTACAATGTTCGATTGACGGCAGTCCTAACCAAATCTATGCTAGCGGACTTAGACTTATATCATTTTGACGAAAATAAGAAAATTGTTTGTGGGTGGGAGGGGTAGAAGTCCAAACTGCAGACTTGTGTCTAAAGATTACCCTTCACAGTGTTAGGCTTGACGATTATTTAACAACAAATATACGTTTATGGATTGACTAAGGTCAACAGAGGTTATCAGTTGCATGGAGTGGGAAGAAAAGAAAAGTTATAGACGTAATAAACCTTTCAAATTGAGAATGAAAAAGATGTGATTAACCACTTATTGTACATTTGTTTTTATTAATTGATACACAGTGAATATTAAAAGATAACAGTTAGATTATATAGGAATACTAAATTATTTTTCATTTTTTAAAAATAGGGGGGGGTGGGGGGGGCCATGTCTGTTGAAGGTTATCCAATGTACCCATACAGCTCCGGAGTTGCCAAGAGAAGGAGATAGTAGAAAACCCTAGATAAAACCCTTTAGATTAACAAACGTACACTAAAGGCAACAAAAACTAGAGCAGGACCTTTCAAATACAGCAAAACCAATACGGAAGGTAGTCTGCTGCTTTATTTTGCGTTACATGTTATACTGGAGCATAGGACTATTAGCGCGGCATCAGCTGGAAACAATGTAGGCCATTAGCATCGGCATAGGCGCAACCGCAAGCTTTACCTCTAGGCGGTTTGTTTTAGCTTCTTGGCCTGTGTTCATTTTACCGTAGGTGCAAGCTAGCAAAAAATTAAAAAACCTAAACTCCAAAACCAAAAAGCACACAGCTATGGTTCAACTAAAACACTAAACTTGTTTCTTTAAGCTGACAATGAATAAAGCACTTGCTGACTCAAACATCAGGCATGAAGTATTTAGTCGTTTACAGGCCGATTTCGATGACTACAAAAGACAAAGTTGATCTTAATGAAAGGCGGTGAGGACAAGTTTTTCTCAACAGCCAGACCCCGAGCAGATAAAAAAGGATGCTTTAAAAAAAGTAACGAGACATTAAAACTCTGTTCTCTTAAACAGCTCACATTACAACGCCAAAGGGCGTTTATACTTTAGTTTATGTGTCCTAAGCACAAAAAAACTCTCGATATTGATTAATTATTTTTTGATGTAAATAAATATTTGAGGTAGAAAAGAAATCAGCATGGTTAAGATATATGAAGTCCAGACGAATTGTTTGAAGCAATGCAAGAAGATTTATCAAGAGGCACTGATTATATTGATTCTTGATGCATTGATCCAGCAAGCGTACGGGCAAAGTGTTGCTCATTTGCTATTTCTCAAGTTCGGTGTAAACTAACAATAGACCCGCAGGCTTAAAAGTATGTTAGCTGTTTTAATCGACTATGTAAAATAAATGAGAAAATCTTAGAAGTTGGGTCTCGACTAAACAACAGCGAGTATTCTTTCTCTTAATGGGCTAACACCCGGTTTTGGGCAGACGAACTGCGTACACAGTTTGATGTTCTTTTTTTTCTGGGCCGCTGAAGAAGCCCAAAATGAGCGGCTCTGGTTGGTCAGAGGGCGAAGTCTTTGAGATCAGATTAAAACAGGCTAAGTATGCACCGATTGTTGGGAGGTCTTAAAGTCACTACCTCCAGCATTAGTCGCAAAAAGAGCAAGTTCTAAACATAAGAATTCGGACACGACAAATGTTTCATGTGCGTGTGTTCTCGCAAGGCTGCATTACGTCGGCAAAAAACGCAGAGAGAGTATCTAACTATCACCCTTACATGCAATGATTTAACTTTAGTGGGGTGGCCTTTCTGTTAGTAGTAGACCAAATTGATCAGTTTGAAGAACAAAACAAACCAATAACTGTTAATGTATACACATGGGATGAGGGAACAAATTTGGTTGCCTATTAAAGTGTCCAAGAACAGTCCAAACGATTGGCGAGCCAGACAAAATCATGTTGACTTACTAATAATGTTTTCAACCAGCGGGGCCTACCGCATTACACATTGATACGCACAATGAGTAGATTATTGGCCCATACTTCATTGAAAAAATTGGGCATAAACAAGATTTCTGTAGAAAATGTTTAAACGAAATTGCCATCCGTTCCAGCGCGATTTGATACATAAGAAACATTGCTATCGCCACGTTGACAGTTAATACAGAACTAATTACGGCCCCCAGAAGGCAGTAAAGTTAGTTTTAGAACTGGAAAACGGATGCTAAAATTCTCCTTACGTGTTTACGCAGACTTCGTGTCGCTTATTGGTTCCTTTATGTAGGGCCAGCGCCACAAAAACTTCGAAAAACAGTCTTAATGAGTTAATCCACCAGATTTGTTCATTCGCTTTCGTTATTGTCAGATCGGATTTTGGCGTTCATTCAAAGCCCAGAAATTATATAGAGGGCTAATGCTGCAAAATACTTTGAGAACGCATGCAGCAAGTTCGTAACGCTGTGTCTAATAATCTGAATTTATCTGAATTCATGATGACGCCTCGAAGCCCAAAACAGTTATGACTCAGACACTCACTGTTGGATTTGTGTTAGAAACTAAGTGAGGAGCAATCCAAAAGTAAGAGGACCATGATCACCTTAGCGGAAAGTTCAGAGGAGCAGCGCAATATACAAATGCTAATATTCAACTAACGTTTTGACCCAAAGACATGGAAGCTTTGCCCATCTCTTTCATAAACTTGCGAGGTTATGACTCTTACCTTATAATGCAAGCAGTAACCAACGCCTTCAGTGTAGCATGCATCGGCACAGTCATCAGGAAAAGTAACATGTGTTTCACTTTAAATAACATGTACTTTTTATGGACTCTATGCACCACCTGATGGGATCATTAGAGTCACTAGCTATGTCTTTAAAGTCTCCTGCCCAAAGATAAGGAAGAATATTTTGACCCAACTCTTGTAGAAAGGGGGTTTACCCTTATGAGTACTATGAAACTGTTGGGAATAGGTTTGATGAAAGACACACTTCCCCTAATGTGTGCGTTCTTTTTAGTCTTAGAGAAAGGACATCAGTTTGATTCAGGATTACCAGCATGCTCAAGATGCGTGGGCAGAAGTTAGAATGTAAAAACGATGGGGGACGATCATGACTACTACTTGATGGCTGATACATGTTTGTTGCGACGTTTTTGAAAATTATAGAAAGGGACCTGCATGAAACTTTTAGCCTGGATCCCGCGCATTATATTTCTGCGACCGGGTGAGCTGGGATCGCTTTCTTAAAGTTTATGGAAGTACAGCTTGATTTATTGTCTGACCTACCAATGGTTTCAGAATGATTTGAAAACGGATTGCGTGGAGGAATTAGTATGGTGGTCGCATCATTACTGTTAAAGCAAACACAATACTCTGACGATGAAGATCCAAGTAAAAGGTCTAACTATCTTATGTATTTAGATGCAAACAATCTGTATGGTTGGGCAATGGCGCAATCACTTCCATTACGCAACTTTAAAATGTACACAGAAGACAATCCAAAAAATATTCAAAAGGCATTAAAGTGGTTGGGCAGTTTGGCGCCTGATCAACAGCGTGGATACATTCTAGAAGTTGACTTAGAATATCCTCATGAACTCCATGACCTGCATAATGACTATCCATTAGCAGCAGAAAGTCTAAAGATGAATCCAAGAGAGCCGCCTAAACTTGTGCCTAATCTTCGCGGCAAAAAAAAAATATGTCTGCCATTACAGACTTCTACAATTTTATTTAAGACATGGTTTAAAGTTAACAGCTGTTCATCGTATAATTGCTTTCGATCAAGAACAGTTCATGAAACCATACATCATGAAGAACACTGATCTCAGAACTAAATCCACAGATGCTTCAGAAAAAGACTTTTTCAAGCTGATGAACAACAGCTGTTTTGGAAAGACTATGGAGAATCCGCACAAGCGCAAAGATGTCAGATTAGTCACCAAGAGAACGAAGCAATTAAGCTGACTTCAAAACCAAATATCAGGACTTTAGAAGATTTCATGATCAGCTTTTTGGCATAATAATGAAAAAAAAGAAAGTCAAATTGGACAAACCTGTATTTATTGGGTTTACCGTTTTAGAATTATCAAGCTTTTAATGTTAGAGTTTCTTTATGACTACTTTAAAACCCTTGTATCCAGAGTCCAGAGTGCTTTACACAGATACAGATAGTTTTGTTATAGATATCCCTACTGAAGACATCTATAAAGACATGGAAATAGAAGTAGCTAAAGGAGCGAGTGGATGGTAGACACATCCGATTACCCTAAAAGATTCGCCTTTGCATTCAATTACTAATAAGAAGGTTTTAGGAAAGATGAAGGATGAATTATCTGGAAAGGTGATTAAGGAGTTTATTGGTTTAAGGTCGAAAATGTACAGTATTTTCGAGCCAGGAGAAAACCATTAAGAAAGCAAAAGGAATATCTCGCAGTGTTGTGCAGTCAAACATACACATGACAACTACAAAGAAGCATTGTTTGACAATAAGACTTTTCATCATGACAACATAAAACTACGATCTAATCTACATGAAATCAACACAACTGTTGTAACAAAGAAGTCATTAGATAGAACAAACACAAAACGTGTGTTTGTTAATCCAGAGTTTTCATATGCAAGTGGACATTATAGAACCGTAAATTAATTAAAGCAGAACTGTGTCTGGTGGGATTATCTGCAGTTCTTCTTTCACAAAAGATCTTTGGGGGGCTGGTTGTTTTGTTGTGTCAGTTTCTCGTAAATAATACACGGGCGGATTCATCTTTACAATTCTTTTTATTTCATACGGATCAACACTCCAAACAGGATCTGTTGCCCTGATGCGAGTGTCCCCTTCCGCTTCCCCCGGTAAATAAAGGTACCTTACTTTCAAACCAAACGGTAATAGTTTGCCGGATGAACTGGCGTCTCCTTCAGCAACATTTATTGTTTTTCGTTTGATTGCTTGTACTGGTTTTAGCCCTTTAAATTCTTCATTATTCATTGCGCGCAAAACTGAGGGCAGTCTTCTAACCCATTCTGTGTTGCGAGAATTGTCAATCAGCTCTCTGTGATACTGGTAGGAAAAAAGTCTTTCAGCTAACTGTTTGTTAAAGTTTTCAACTAAAGCCTGTGATCTGTGAACTCCCGGAATGCCTCTTTTAATGGTAACTCTATGTTTTAACAATAATTGGTTCACTTGGCCTTTAAATTCTTTTCCATCATCGACTTGAATCATGCGAGGATAAGTTAAGGGGCCCCGTTGATATATCAGTTGTATAGCGACAGCAACAGCAGAAGCACTCTTTTGTGTTAATGGTTCTGCATCTTTGTATCTTGAAGCTATGTCAATGACTGTGAGTGCGTACTTAAATCTTTTTCGTCTAATCGTATCGTGGGGTAAATATAGAAGGTCCATTTGATGGGTGTCGTTCGGTATTGTATTCACAAAGTGTGGTCTCCGTATTCGTTTAGGCGCAGGTAAATAAATTTGCCAAATCGCTTGTTTAGATAACCATTCTTTTGCTGTTTGTTCACTGACTCCCGCTGCTTGGCTTAGCTTTTTAATTGCCGTGATTCCCTTCCAATATCCTTTTGGCGAATAATAGATTTTGTTCATTTTTATTCAGCCAATATTATGTGCAACAAAATACACAACGGTCATACCAAAGACAATAAACACGATTTCTTGCATCTTTTGTTTTTCTGATGTTTGATAAAAGTCACTGAATTTTGGCGGGGGCAATGTTTCGATTGGTTTGCCTGTTACAAGATAATATTCTTTTATTGCCTGGTCAACATCTTTAAATGTGTAAGCTGCATGTCCCTGTTTTTTCAGGGTGTTATTAATAAAATCTAACTGCTCAATTCTCTGCTTTTCATAGCGATCCTGTGCTGCAGCTAGTTGCTCCATAGCTTTGTTATGTCTTTTTCTCTCACCGTCATCCCGCAGTTTACTAAATGCGTAATTACTTCCGCTAAAAGCAAGCGCATTCACCACAGCGCCGCCTATCATCATTACGAGTGAAGCCATTTTTATAAAATGTATTTTTTTTACATATTTATATTCTCTGGAATTATTCCTTGCTTAACTAGAAAATCTTTCGTAGCAAACGAAGCTGCAATGATAGCAATTAGCTTTGCTGAATCCTCAAAGTCTAGTTTTGCCAAGATCTGCTGGTTTAATTCTTAACAAGCTTTTACCAAGCATTGTGTATCCTATACTTAGACCTCCAATAACAGCAGAATGGTATACAAGGTTGGCAACAGTTTTTTCGGCGCTCATTTTTTAAAAACAAAATAATTATAATTAATAAAAACATGAACACAGATGATCTACTAAACCTTCCTGAACTTATGATTACAAATGACCAGGTTGATGAGCAAGCTATTATGCCAAAAAAAGAAAGACTGTATTCTTTGGCAGCATGTGGAAAAACAAAACAGTTCCTCGGAAATGAATTCAGCATAGAACAGATTCAACAGATGTCGCCGCAAGACATTTTAAAGTATCATAACAGGTATGAAGCGCAACTTGGATCAAGAATGGTAAAAAGTGTAGGACAAACGGTTCTTAGTTTGTACACTAAACTAGTCAGTAGATTTGCCCCCATTGATTCTGAACAAGATTTTATGTATGATTTAACGCATGATCCAGTTTTAACAAAGTCATTAGAGTCTCTAGGATGTGATCTATATTACAGATTTGGAACATTGTTATCACCGCTAATTATGGATTAATTACTTTTAATCATATAGATTTTATTTCCCTTCAAAATGACCGAGCCAGAAAATCAGCAGAATCAGAAAACATTGAATCAGGTAAAAGTGGTCACTAAAGCACCTCATCCAGGACGCATTGCGGCAGGAAAAAAATTAGCTGAGTGGAACAAACAAAAAAAATTACAGTTACAATCACAGAATATAGCAGTAGTATATTATGTTGAAAACGACCCTTATGGGGATGGGGATGGAATGTATGGAATGTATGACGTCACCGGAAGTGACATCATCCCGGAAGTGTCACAGGAAATGACATCAGTGGGAAATGACCGGAAAGGGTCGTGACCTCGTGGACTACGTGTGTGGTAAAGGGGCGTCACCCCGATTAGTCAAGAAAGAAAAGAGGGTTTGAAAGCAAGCGGAGCGTGTGGGGGGAAAGGGCAGCCACGCGTCACCCAAAAAAATTAGTGGAGCGGAGGGCGATGACCAAAAGAAACAAAAGAGGGTTTTGAAAGCAAGCAGAGGGGAAAGGGGGCGTGAAGGGGGACGTCACCCCGGGGACGGGTCATTCGGTGCTGAGAAAGGGAGGCCCACCCCGGGTACGACTTCATCCAAGGAAAACTATAACAAACGCGAAAGAGGAAGTAATGAATAAAAAAATAAAATTTTTTGATTGCCTCCTCTGTTTTTGCTGGGTTTGGGGAAACCAGCCTCTATCAACAATCTGTCGACTAGCTATACAGGGCAACATTGGGCAAACGTCCAAGGCGCCGCATAAGCACATCGCTCCCCCCAAAATTTAACAATGTTTATTATTAATAGTATGTTTGTTTTGTTTGTTTTAACTATTCTTTGTTTTGTCTTACTTCATGCTTATTTTCTTGTATAATTGGTCTTTGTTATGTTGAACTGGAAAAAAAATCCTATGTTGAATGAGATGCCGTTTTCCCTCTGTGAGAGAGATGGTGAGAGTTTTTTTGTCATTAAAGGATTGGCGATTTGTCTGTATTTCGGGTAGATGTTCGTCCATTGCCAAGAAATGGGCGTTTCTGCCAAATATTTGTGTTTTTCTGCCTCCACTTATAAAGATAAAACATGAGTAAAAAATGTCAGGTTTTGTTCAATGAACGCTGAGGCCTAGCGATAAAAAGAAAAACAAGAAAGAAAAAGGGGAGGATTGTTTTGACTATTAAGAAAAGCGTTTTTGATGCATCTTTTACAGGGTACCCATTTTGACCCCAACTTGAAATGTGAAATCAGAGCAGAATGGGGTTATAAAACATATTTTGTATCATATATGTCAAATTCAAGAGGTGTTACCAATTCTCTTTAACAATGATTTTGAGTTTTGTGTACAAAAGGGTTTACAAAGATACGGGTGGAAACTACATTTCTGCTGTTGTATCCATTTGGCTAAGAGATATTGATCATTAACCTGAAATAGACCAAATTATGATAATCTTGATTTTTTTCTGTTTTTATTTTTGTTTTTTTTTTTGAGTTAGAAGATAATATTAAGGGTTGAAAATGTTTAATTGGAGTGGACTGGAACACGCACAAGATGTTTTCCAATGGATTATTTTAATCATAAGCATTATAGCAATGTTAAAGCACCAACAGCAAGTTAAAAGAAAATGATGCTTAAAGACCTTACAGATTAAAATGGAGAATGTTGAAACCCTGAATTAAAAAGATACGCATGGAACAGATCTTCCCCTCCGCACAAAGTAGTGTTGATTTTTTTTTCTAGTTTCAAAATTATGTGTCCGCTATTGTCAGGGATGCGGAAATAAGGCGGGGTACAGGACAGACCATTCAAGCTTACTCTGATTTAACCTTTGCTAAAGAAACCTAAACTAAACCCTTCGGGAAAATTTTAAGTGTTTTTTGTTGAAAGAATAAACACTACATTGATGAAATTAACGAGGAAATTAAAGTTGTAATAGAAGAGCATGCTGTACTGCCCAGTTCAAGGGAACAAGTATCATTTATGAGCATTCAAAAATTGATTTTAAACTACACAGATCATCTTTTTTAGATGTTTTTATTAATAAAAATAAGAAGTACAACTATAGCATTGCAACTGAAAAAAAAACCACCAAAGTAATGAAAAGCAGAATTGTTTAGAAGTGAATATTGAAAAGTTAGCGAAGAAGGAACAGTTGACTGATGAAGAAAGACATGTTTTAGAGCGGGACAAAGAGGAACTAGTTAGACTTAGGGAAGCTAAAATGCAGGGGGTTTGATTCGATCGCGAGCACTTTGGGATAGCAGAAAGGGAAAAGGTCAATCAGTATTTTGTTCGCTTGATAACAGAAACTTCTTAAACAAAAATATGACAAAGTTAAGATTAGATGATGTTTTAGCTCGCTTAAAAAAAAGAAACTTTTAAACAAAAATATAACAAAGTTAACATCAGATGATGGCTTAGAAATTTTTTCAATGATGAAAGGATCCAACGAGACGTGAAGAAAGTTTAGAAAAAAATCGTACCGGGATAAAGGAAGTTGAGGATTACGAAATATCTCAAATGGTTATTTACCTCATGTCTTAAACAATTAGAAGGAGAAATTTCTATAGATGAAGCTGGCTATGCACTTAAACAGATGAAAAAGAATAAAAAGCCATGGATCGAGGGATTTACTGTCGAGTTCTTTAAATTGTTTCCAACCATCACTTGGAATATTCGTCGTTCGATCTTTAAAGGGAAGGTTTTAAACTGTGCGAGTTGTCCGCCAACAAAAGAGAAGAATCATAGTTGTATTCCTAAAGGTGATAAATCTTGAACGCCATTAAAAACAAAAGGGCCAGTTACTCTTTTAAAAAGTTGTTTTTATAAGATAGGGTACGTACGTGTTTGAACAGACTAAAACATGGTTCTTCCAAGTTTGATCAACGAAGACCAAACGGATTTAGGGCCAACAGATAAATTGGAGATAATATTAGACTGATCAATGACGAATTAATTATTCACAAAAACACACCAACTGCCGACTTGTTTTTATGGTTAGATTAGGAGAAAGCCTTCGTTTCACCTGACAGGGATTCATGAATAAAGTACTTGTAGCATTCGGTTTTGGACCAGATATACATAAATGGATAACTCCTTTCTAGAATAATATTAAGTCAGCTGTACTTGTGAAGGGACAACATCTGGTTGGTTTTTCGTAGGTCGTGGGCGCAGGCAGGGTGACCCCAGTTTCACCCTAAAATATTCATTTTGTGTGTAGAAAGTCTTGCCATTATGTTGAGAGATAATAGAAATTATAGAAAGGAATCCAAACTAACAATGCAGAACAGAAATTGCACAATACGCGGACGATGTAGAAATTAAGTTTGAAATGACAAAGTGTTTTTTGAGGGGATTTCTGATAACAGTTGATAGGTTTGGGAGAAAATCAAGTTGATATTAAACACAGAAAAAAAACAAGAGCCTATGGCTCGGCAGTAGGAAAATTCTGACGAATTGCTACATGCAAACTTTTACGTATTCAGGGGAACCCACCACAATTCAAAATAATGTGTATTTTATTTACAATGATCTTGCTGACTGTTCAGAAATAAACATACAGGCTAGTTTTTCCGAAATATAATTTTAAATACAAGTAATGGTTAAAGATACGATTACCCACTGGGCAGGGGGGTTTGTTTTAAAGGTTTTAAATCTTGTCCAAACGAATTCATCACTGGATTTTACTTCCAAATCCTCCAATGAGTAATTAATGCTTTTCAAAACTCAGTCTTTCGAGTTTTGGAGGATAGAAAATGAGACTGTATAAACATCAAAAACTGAAGTGAAAAACAAAAATGAACAGAGGACTTGGTGTACCAAGAATAAAGGAATATATAGTTGAAATTAGAACTTTGCGTGGAGTAGAAAAATAAGAATATCGTCTCACAAGTGAAAAGTATTACTTTGGCAAGTTGTCCAAGAAGACATCATCTGGAAAAAAAAAGGCTGTAGTCTTCTTCTAGGCCAATTATCAAAACAAAAAAAATTTTAGGGCTGACGTTTTTTGAGGCATATAAAGATTTGGCCAAGGATCTGCCTTGAAATTTCCGAAGAAATGGCTTCTGAAAATGTATTTTATTATGAAAAATTAAGATAAAAAACAAAAACAAAAAATAAAACTTGTTTTCTCAATCAACGTCGTTCATCAAACGATATACACAATTGGACACATTATGAAAAAAAGATAGCACGCTTTTGGCATACAGAGAGATTTTCAATAACAAGTATGGATTTTGCATTGACTTTATTTCGTATACGGATTGTTAAGGGAGTAAACGAAATATTTTGGGAAAACTGCGGTAACAATGACAAAAACAAGAATGAAAACAAGATCTTAAATGTGGAAACTTGTGTGTTCAGTCAACAAGGGGCACGTGTTTATTATGATGCCTTTCTGTGTGACAACATAAAACCTGCTTTTGCAGTGGAATCAAAAACTTGAAGAGCAATTGCAATAATATCATCATCAAAAAGGTACAAAAAAATAAACGAAATAACACTTAAATGGCTTCAAAATAAGAGTTCTAACACTATATAAGAACTGAAAGATCATTGAAACATTTTGTAATATCGAAAAAGGGGAAAACATTGAGCATCTATTTTGGTTATGTGAACACGCGGCATATTTTTTCACAACAACTTTTAAGCAACAATAAAGAGAAAATGTCAGCATGTGGCTTCTTTTAAATTTGTCTGTTGAATTAGAAATTATTTGGGCATTAAAAACAATTTCAGGGGGAAGAAGCCTTTGACTTCATATTACTTCTAGAAAAATTTTTTAACTATAAATGCAACGCGAGAAAAACTTTTAATTGTAATAAAAATTTCTACATTATTTAAAGACAAAAATGTAATTTTGAACAGAAAATTGCAAAAAGCGCAAAAACAGTCAAAAACCGCATGAAAAATGGTAGTTATACCAATCTTTGATAGACTGTTACTTTGGGACTTGATGTACATGTTGAGGGACAGTCTGTCTCTGTGTCACTTGATATATTTGGGTCCCCTGGGGGCTTTGTCTGTGTCCTATCCTCTCTCTTTCAAGAGACTGTCAGTTGGTTGGCACAGCTCTTTGACTTTGATGTTAAAATATTTCTTCAATGTAGAACAACCAACCAAACAGAGTGTAGTAGTATTATGGTATACCGACTTCCCCAAGGCTATTACAAAAAGTTGGCTGGCTTGGTTTTTATTGTCCAGAAAATGTTTCCATTCTGTCTTGAAGTTGAAAACTCGTTTGAACTAATGGAAGTCTGCAAAACTTTCACAGCTGTTGAAAAGGAAGAAATTAAAAAATCCTAAGAGGTACAAGTGAACAAGATAATTTTTTAATCTTGGTTGTTAAAACTCACAAAAATATATTTTCTACTTTGCCATTGACATTTCTGAAAAAAAAATAGAGAAACGCGTGATTCCTTAGGATTGGGATAAAAAAAAAAAGCTACTGTAAGCATCACTTTGAAAACAAAAAAGGAAGTAAATCATCAGCAGGAAAAATAGGACCAGTGTTTAAGCCTAACAAGTGTGCTATGTAAAGTCCTTGAGTATTTTGTAAGGGATGCAGACCCAGACGTTCTTGCATGACTCGGGAAATTAGAGGGACGAAGAACGTGCACAAATGTTGAATGACAGAGAATCTCTTGTTCGTTGTCTCCATGGACTTTAAAAGGCTTTTGATTCTGTCCCTCGTGAATGACCCTCACACAGCTTCGATCAGATGGAGAAAATTGTCAGTACTTTAATATGGGTTTATGGTTTCCTTCAAAACAGAACACATGTGTTAAGAGTTGGGAACTCTTTCTCCCTTGGAATCTGTAGTTTTAACGGGTATCCTTTGGGAAAAACTTGCTTTGGATTCTGTTTAGGATTTTTTTCAATGATTTTATCAGATGATGTTGGTAGTCATTGTAAAGCCGTTTTGTTTAACGTAGGTTTAGTTTGTCATACATGGAAGAAAAACAAAAACAAAAACAAAAATCATTTCATTGTTAGCAACATTGGTGTGCAGGGCAAGCGAACTTCGATGAAGATAT
This sequence comes from Conus ventricosus, assembly GCA_018398815.1. Lineage (NCBI taxonomy): Eukaryota > Metazoa > Mollusca > Gastropoda > Neogastropoda > Conidae > Conus > Conus ventricosus. The sequence goes on from CM031595.1 coordinate 4,330,078, forward strand.
AACTCACGTGCATACAAGTGGAATATATCATAAGTGAAAAACTTGTGCATGTAATTTTAAAAGAAAAGAGCAAAGTAAAATTCACAACGACAGGAAGAATGTGTTAATTAAAAATTGCACATACGAGTTGTTTCAAACTTACAAAAGTCAAAATAAGACCATTGTGACATAGAAAAGTTGATTTTTTGCATCTAGCAGACATTTGATTTTTCTCCAGGTCTGTTGCTTTTTCTTTTCATAACCTGGTTGTTTTCAGATCTGTGCAGAAACCCCAACCTCGCTTTGTTTTAGGGGGTTTTTATCAGTTTTTGAAAGGCATGTACACATGTGCATAAAAAAAAACTACGGCTTTCATTTGAAACTGAATTTTGGCGTCGTCTTGGTTCCCACTTCTGTGCCCTTATCTGTGGCTTCTATTAAATCATCATGAAAGCCATGATCTGAGCCATGCGCTAGTTTTTTTGCTATTTTTCATTACTTCGCATACTGCCATAAAAAAAAAAATCACTCTTCATAAACCCAAAAAAATCCCCATTCAGATTTTGTATCACAGACATTGTTCAAAGTTCTGGATTTGGTGGTGAAACGCTTAAAAGAAACTGAAAGAAATCTAATTTAGTGTCTATTAACCTTCGTTTTTTCCCATTAGATACTTGTTCTTTCCTTTGGTTGGATGCATGTGCTTGAAATTACAGAGTTTGCTTCACGCATCTGGGTCTGGTGTTGGGAGATTCGGTCTGGAGCTGGCAAGGTTGGTGGCTAGTTAAAAAAACGATGCTTTGGTTTTTAGAACAAGGTATTGCCTTAAAAATGGTCGTTTGTTGAATGTTTTTTAAATAAAGGATGCTTAAATCAGAAACAAAAAAGAATAAATTCGAAAAGTCATAGTTTGAAGGGATGAATATTGATTTTCAAATGATGTATGATCACTAAAAAGTGTTGTGCGCGTGTATAATGTAGATTGTAGTTTGACGAATGTTTTTTTCAAATGATGCTTGATCATTAAAAGGAATACTTTGTGAATTGTAGTTTGATGAAAAATTTGTTTTCAAATAATGCCTTATCATTGAATATAATACTTTACAAATTGCAGTTTTGATTGTTGTTTTCAAGAAGTGCTTAATCATGAAACAAAATGACTTCAGAGTTGTAGTTTGATGAAAAAGGTAGTGTTTTCCCTTTGTCTGCCAACACCTTCACTTTACAGTTTGTATCTCTCGGTCTCTCTGTCTCTCTCTCTCGTCTCTTCTCTCTCTCCTCTCTCTCCTCCGGTCTGTCACACACACACACACACACACACACCACACACACACACACACACACACACACCACACACACCACACACATGATATTTGCAAACCTTGTAACTTCCTCTGTTGACTGAAAAAAGAAGAAGATCGGGTCCGTTAACCCACCTGAATACCAATCCCTCCTACGTTTATGGGTTGACCGACGTCAGTACACACCCACGAATCTGTGTGGGTCAAAAGGAACGTACACCCCGGGTTTAACACAAAACCTGCGTGACTGAGTCAGCGACAGGAAAAGAAACGGGCCATGGGGTGAGCGGAGCTGACCCAGTCACGCCCTGTCTGTGTTAAACCGAGTGTGTACGTTTCCCTTTTTACCCACACAGATTCGTGGGTGTGTACTGACGTCGGTCAAACCCAAAACGTAGGAGGGATTGGTCATTCAGGTGGGTAAAAACGGACCCATCTTCTCTTTTTTCAGTCAACGAGGAAGTTACAAGGTTTGCAAATATCACGTGTGTGTTGTGTTGTGTGTGTGTGTGGTGTGTGTGTGTGTGGGGTGGTGTGTGTGACAGACCGAGAGAGAGAGAGAGAGAGAGAGAGAGAGACCGAGAGATAGAGACAGAGAGACCCAGAGATACAAAATGTAAAGTGAAGGTGTTGGCAGACAAAGGGAAAACACTACACTTTTTCATCAAACTACAACTCTGAAAGTCAATTTGTTTCATGATTAAGCACTTCTTGAAAACAAACAATCAAAATGCAATTTGTAAAGTAATTTTATTTAAAAGAAAAGCAAATTATTTGAAAACAAAAATTCATCAAACTACAATTCACAAAGTATTCCTTTAATGATCAAGCATCATTTGAAAACAAACATTCGTCAAACTACAATCTACATTATACACGCGCACAACACTTTTAGTGATCATACATCATTGAAAATCAATATTCATCCCTTCAAACTATGACTTACGAATTTATTCTTTTTTGTTTCTGATCAAGCATCCCTTTTTTAACAAACATTCAACAAACGACCATTTTTAAAGGGAATACCTTGTTCTAAAAACCAAAGCATCGTTTGTAACTAGCCACCAACCTTGCCAGCTCCAACCCGAACTCTCCAACACCCGACCCAATGCCGTGAAGCAAACTCGTAATTTTCAAGCACATGCATCCAACCAAAGGAAAGAACAAGTATCTATGGGAAAACGAAAGGTTTAATAGACACTACTTAGATTTTCTTTCATAACTTTTAAGCGTTTACCACCAACCAAAACCAGAACTTTGAACAATGTCTTGAATACAAAAAACTGAATGGGGATTTTGGTTTTGAAGAGTGATTTTTTTTTTTATGGCAGTATGCGAAGTAATGAAAGATAGCAAAATACAAACGCATGGCTCAGATCAGGCTACACTGATGATTTTAATAGAAGCCACAGATAAGGGCACAGAAGTGGGGAAACCCAAAACGACGCAAAATTTAGTTTCAAATGAAAAGCCGTAGTTTTTTTTTTATCACATGTGTACATGCCTGCAAAACGATAAACCCTGTAAAACATGCGAGGTTGGATTTCTGCACAGATCTGAAAACACCAGGTTATGAAAAGAAAAAGCAACAGACCTGGAAAAAATCAAATGTCTGCTAGATGCAACAACAAACTTTTCTATGTCACAATGGTCTTATTTTGACTTTTGTAAGTTTGAAACAACTCGTATGTGCAATTTTAATTAACACATTCTTCCTGTCGTGTGACATGTATTTGCTCTGTTTCTTTTAAAATACATGCACAAGTATTCACTTTTGATAAATTCACTTTTATCACGTGAGTTATATCTTTATCGTAAGTTCGCTTGCATGCACACCAATGTTGCTAACAATGAAATGATTTTTGTTTTTGTTTTTTTTTCTTACCATGTATGACAAAAAAACCTACGTTAAACAAAACGGCTTACAATGACTACCAACAAACATCTGATAACTCATTGACAAAAATCCAAACAGAATCCAAAGCAAGATTTCCTAAAGGGTACCAGTTAAAACTACAGATTTTCCCAAAGGGGAAAAAGTTCCCAACTCTTAACACAGTGTTTCTTTTGAAGGAAACCATAAACCCATATAAAGTACTGACAATTACTCCAACTGATCGAAGCTGTGTGAGGATCATTCACGAGGGACAGAATCAAAAGCCTTTTTAAAGTCCATGGAGACAACGAACAAGAGATTCTCTGTCATTCAACATTTGTCACAGTTTCTTCGTCACCTCTAATACCCGAGTCATGCAAGAACGTCTGGGTCTGCATCCCTTACAAAATACTCAAGGACTTTACATAGCACACTTGTTAGGCTTAAACACTGGTCCTATTTTCCTGCTGATGATTTACTTCCTTTTTGTTTTCAAAGTGAAAGCTTACAGTACTTTTTTTTTTTTTATCCCCCCAAACCTAAGGAATCACGCGTTTCTCTATTGTTTTTTCAGAAATGTCAATGGCAAAGTAGAAAATATATTTTTGTGAGTTTTTTAAAAACCAGATTAAATATTATCTAGTTCACTTGACCTCTTAGGATTTTAATTTCTTCCTTTTCAACAGCTGTGAAAAATTATGCAGACTTCCATTTTGTTCAAACGAATATCAACTTCAAGACAGAATGGAAACATTTCTCTGGACAATAAAAACCAAGCCAGCCAACTTTTGTAATAGCCTTGGGATAGTCCGTATAACCATAATACTACTACACTCTGTTTGGTTGGTTTTTCTACATTGAAAAAATATTTTCAACAACAAAGTCAAAGAGCTGTGCCCCCAACTGACAGTCTCTTGAAAAGAGAGGATAGGGCACAGACAAAGCCACCAGGGGACCCAAATAATCAAGTGACACAGAGACAGACTAGTCCCTCAACATGTACATCAAGTCCAAAAGTAACACGTCTATCAAAGATTGGTATAACTACCATTTTCATGCGTTTTTTTACTAGTTTTTGCGCTTTTCGCAACTTGCGTTCAAAATTACATCTTGTCTTTAAATAATGTAGAAATTTTTATTACAATTTAAAAATTTTTCTCGCGTTGCATTTATAGTTAAAATATTTTTCTAGAAGTAATATGAAGTCAAAGGCTTCATCACCCCTGAAATTGTTTGAATGCCCAAATAAACTAATTCAACAGACAAATTTTAAAAAAAGCCACATGCTGACATTTTCTCTTTATTGTTGCTTAAAGTTGTTGTGAAAAATATGCCGCGTGTTCACATAACCAAAATAGATGCTCCCAAATTTTTTCCCCTTTCTCGATATTACAAATGTACAATGAACTTTCAGTTCATATATAGTGTAGAACTCTTATCTTGAAGCCATTTAAGTTTTATTTCGTTAATTTTTTGTACCTTTTTGATGATGATATTCATTTCAATTTTCTCTTCAAGTTTTTGATTCCACTGCAAAAGCAGGTTTTATGTTTTTCACACAGAAAGGCATCATAATAAACACGTGCCCCTCGTTGACTGAACACACAAGTTTCCACATTTAAGATCTTGTTTCATTCTTGTTATTTGCATTGTTTCCGCAGTTTTCCGAATATATGCGTTTAAATCCCCTTAACAATCCAGTATACGAAATAAAGTCAATGCAAAATCCATACTTTTTATTGAACTTCTCTGTATGCCAAAAGCGTGCTATCTTCTTCCATAATGTGTCCAATTGGTGTATATACGTTTGATGAACAGACGTTGATTAAGAAAACAAGTTTTATTTTTTGTTTTTTTTTTTTATCTTAATATTTTCATAATAAAATACATTTTCAGAAGCCAATTCTTCGGAATGCAAGGGAGAATCCATTGGCCAAATTCTTTATAGCCTCAAATACGTCAGCCCCAATTTTTTTTGTTTGATAAAATTTGGCCCCAGAAGAAGACTACAGCCTTTTTTTTTTCCAGATGATGTCTTTTTGGACAACTTGCCAAAGTAATACTTTTCCACTTGTGAGACGATATTCTTATTTTTCTACTCCACGCAAGTTCTAATGCAACTATATATCCTTATTCTTGGTACACCAAGTCCTCTGTTCAATTTTGTTTTTCACTTCAGTTTTGATGTTTATACAGTCTCATTTTCTATCCTCCAAAACTCGAAAGACGAGTTTTGAATCGCATTAATTACATCATTGAAGGATTTGGAAGTAAAATCCAGTGATGAATTCGTTTGGACAAGATTAAAGCCTTTAAAACAACCACCCTGCCTAGTGGAGTAATCTGTATCTTTAACCATACCTTGTATAACATTCATATTTCGAGAAAACTAGCCTGTATGTTTATTTCTGAAATCAGCAAGATCACTTGTAAATAAAATACACATAATTTGAATTGTGGTGGGTTCCACTGAATACGTAAATGTTGCATGTAGCAAATCGTCAGAATTTTCCTACTGCCGAGCCATAGAGCACTTTTTTTTTTTCTGTGTTTAATATCAAACTTGATTTTCTCCCAAACCTATCAACTGTTATCAGAAAACCCCTCAAAAGACACTTTGCATTTCAAACATAATTTCACATCGTCCGCGTATTGTGCAATTTCTGTTTTTGCATTGTTAGTTTGGATTCCTTTCTATAATTCATATCTCTCAACATAATGGCAAGACTTTCTACACACAAAATGAATATGTAGGTGAAACTGGGTCACCCTGCCTGCGCCCACGACCTACAGAAAACCAACCAGATGTCTGTCCGTTCACAAGTACAGCTGACTTAAATATTAATTCTAGAAAGGATTATCCATTATGTAAATCTGGTTTCCCAAAAACCCAATGCTACAAGTACTTTATTCATGAATCCCCTGTCAGAATCGAAGCTTTCTCCTAATCTAACCATAAAAGCAAGTCAGGCATTGGTGTGTTTGTGAATAATTAAAATTTAGTTTATAGATCAGTCTAATATTATCTCCAATATATCTGTTGGCCATAAATCCTGTTTGGTCTTCGTTGATCAAACTTGGAAGAACCATGTTTTAGTCTGTTCACAACACTACGTACCCTATCATATAAACAACATTTAAAAAAAGTAACTGGCCTTCTGTTTTTAATGGCGTCTCAAGATTTATCACCATAGAATACAAACTATATTCCTCCTTCTGTATGGGGGCAACTCGCACAGTTTTAAAACCTTCATTTAAAGATCGAACGACGAATTTCCAAGTGATGGTTGAAACAATTTAAAGAACCGACAGTAAATCCGTCCTGATCCATGGCTTTATTCTTTTTTATCTGTTTAAGTGCATAGCCAGCTTCATCTATAGAATTTCTCCTTCAATTGTTTTAAGACATGAGGTAAATTAACCATTTGAGATAATTCGTAATCCTCAACTTCCTTTATCCGGTACGATTTTTTTCATAAACTTTCTTCACGTCTCGTTGGATCCTTTCATCATTGAAATATTTCTAAGCCATCATCTGATGTTAAAATTTGTTATATTTTGTTTAAAAAAGTTTCTTTTTTCAAGCGAGCTAAAACATCATCTAATCTTAACTTTGTCATATTTTGTTTAAGAATTTCTGTATCAAGCGAACAAAAATACTGATTGACCTTTTCCCCTTCTGCTAACCAACGTGCTCGCATCGAATCAAACCCCTGCATTTTACTTCCCTAAGTCTAACAGTTTTCCCCTTTGTCCTGCTCTAAATCATGTCTTTCTTCATCAGTCAACTTTTCCTTCTTCGCTAACTTTTCAATATTCACTTCTAAACAATTCTGCTTTTCATTACTTTGGCTGGTTTTTTTTTTCAGTTGCAAATGCATAGTTGTACTTCTTATTTTATTTAAAAAAACATCTAAAAAAGATGATCTGTAGTAGTAAACTCAATTTTTGAATGCTCAAAAAATGAACTTGTCCCTTGAACTGGGGAGTACACATGCTCTTCTATTACAACTTTAATTTCCTCGTTAATTTCATCAATGTAGTGTTTATCTTTCAACAAAGAACACTTTAAAATTTCCAAAGGGTTATAGTTTAGTTTCTTTTGCAAAGGTTAAATTCAGAGTAAGCATTGAATGGTCCTGTCCTGTACCCTGCCTTTAAAAATCCGCATCCGTGACAATACGGACACATAATCTGAAACTAGAAAAAAAAAACAACACTACTTTGCTGCGGAGGGGGAAGATCGTTCCCTGCGTATCTTTTAATTCAGGGTTTCAACATTCTCCATATATCTGTAAGGGCTATATTAAGCACATGTCTTCAACTTGCTGTTGTGCTTTAACATTGCTATAAAGCTTATGATTAAAATAAACCATTGAAAACAACTTGTGCGATGTTCCATCCACTCCAAATACACCCTTTTCAACACCCTTTAAAATTATCTTCTAACCAACAAAAAAAACAAAAATAAAAAAAAGAAAAAAAACAAGATTATCATAATTTTGGTCTTTTCAGGTTAATGATCAAAATCATCTTAGCCAAAATGGATACAACAGCAAAATGTAGTTTCCACCTGTATCTTGTAAAAACCCTTTTGTACACAAAACTCAAAATCATTGTTAAAAAGAATGGTAACACCTCTTGAATTTGACATATATGATACAAAATATGTTTTAAAAACCCCATTCTGCTCTGATACACATTTCAAGCTTGGGGCCCAAAAAGGGAAACCCCGTAAAAGATGCATCAAAAACGCTTTTCTTAAATAGTCAAACACATCCTCCCCCTTTTCTTTTTTGTTTTTCTTTTATCCGCTAGGCCTCAGCAGTTCCATTGAACAAAACCTGACATATTTACTCATGTTATATCTTTATAAGTGGAGGCAGAAACACACAAATATAGGCAGAAACGCCCATTATCTTGCAATGGACGCAACATCTACCCGAAATACAGACAAAACGCCAAACCTTTAATGACACAAAACCCCACCATCCTCTCACAGAGGAAAACGGCATCCCCATTCAAAAATAGGATTTTCTCCAGTTCAACATAACAAAGACCAAATGTATACAAGAAAAATAAGCATGAAGTAAGACAAAACAAAGAAAAGTTAAAACAAACAAACAAACATACTATAAAAATAAAACATTGTTAAAATTTGGGGGAGCGATGTGGGTTATGCGGGGCCTTGGACGTTGCCAAATGTTGCCCTGTATCAGCTAGCGACAGATTAGTTGATAGAGGCTGGTCCCAAGCCCAGACAAAAACAGAGGAGGCAATCAAAAATTTTATTTTCTATCATTACTTCCTCTTTCGCGTTAGTTTTTAGTTTCCCTTGAGATGAAGTCGTACCTGGGTGACCTCCCTTTCCCAGCACCGAATGACCCGACCTCGGGGTGACGTCCCCCCTTTACACCCCCCTTTCCGCTCTGCTTGCTTTCAAAACCCTCTTTGTTTCTTTTTGGGCAACTCGCCCTCACGCTCCACTAATTTTTTTTTGGGTGACGCTTGCTGCCCCTACCCCCCACACGCTCCGCTTTCTTTTAAACCCTCTTTTTTTTCTTGACTAATCGGGTGACGCCCCTTACCACACACGTAGTCCACGAGGTCACGACCCTTTCCGGTCCATTTCCCACTGAGTCATTTCCTGTGAAAACTTCCGGGATGATGTCACTTTCCCGGGGACCGTCATACATTCCATACATTCCATCCCCATCCCCATAAGGGTCGTTTTCAACATAATATACTACTTAAAAAGCTCATAATGAAAACATAACGCCGCCAACAGTTGTTTCAATGCCGGCTAAAAAAACACCAGAACAAGTTGATTCAAGGTCTACAGCACCAAAGCCTTCATGGAATATTGAACTTAAAACTGTTGTCATTTTTGGCGTCCTTGTTGCTGCTGGGGCGGTTATTACGGTTATAAAAAATATAAACAAAAACAACAAGAACCAAACCAGTCCAAACAATCTCAACCACTAAATACAACAGACGAACACAACAGCACGCCAGGGCCGCCAACAACAAAAGATCATTTTGATCCATTTCAGATGCAATAATATTTTAAGAACTTAAATTTTTTTGATAAAAATAGACCATGGCGGATTATTATTTTGTTTAAAAATGATGGAGTCAATAAATAAAGACATGAAGTCTATAAAAGACATTTCCATAACCAGAATTGTAATCAATGTGGTTGCTTACGATGTAAGAACTTCATTAAGATC
>CM031595.1:4344622-4347122 GCA_018398815.1 Conus ventricosus
CGGGTGACGTCCCCCTTCACACCCCCCTTTCCGCTCTGCTTGCTTTCAAAACCCTCTTTTGTTTCTTTTGGTCACTCGCCCTCACGCTCCACTAATTTTTTTTTGGGTGACGCGTGGCTGCCCCTTTCCCCCCACACGCTCCGCTTGCTTTCAAACCCTCTTTTCTTTCTTGACTAATCGGGTGACGCCCCTTTACCACACACGTAGTCCACGAGGTCACGACCCTTTCCGGTCATTTCCCACTGATGTCATTTCCTGTGACACTTCCGGGATGATGTCACTTCCGGTGACGTCATACATTCCATACATTCCATCCCCATCCCCATAAGGGTCGTTTTCAACATAATATACTACTTATAGCTCATAATGAAAACATAACGCCGCCAACAGTTGTTTCAATGCCGGCTATAAAAACACCAGAACAAGTTGATTCAAGGTCTACAGCACCAAAGCCTTCATGGAATATTGAACTTAAAACTGTTGTCATTTTTGGCGTCCTTGTTGCTGCTGGGGGCGGTTATTACGGTTATAAAAAATATAAACAAAAACAACAAGAACCAAACCAGTCCAAACAATCTCAACCACTAAATACAACAGACGAACACAACAGCACGCCAGGGCCGCCAACAACAAAAGATCATTTTGATCCATTTCAGATGCAATAATATTTTAAGAACTTAAATTTTTTTGATAAAAATAGACCATGGCGGATTATTATTTGTTTAAAATGATGGAGTCAATAAATAAAGACATGAAGTCTATAAAAGACATTTCCATAGACCAGAATTGTAATCAATGTGGTTGCTTACGATGTAAGAACTTCATTAAGATCTATGCTGACCAATCTCACGCCAATGACACTGAGCAAAACATCCTCGCCAATGACACGTTTTTTGAGGCGTGTGTGTACTATATTAGACATCTACTATTTAAGACAAAAACATAGATTGTTTTTTTGATAATTATAAGATAACTTGAATAAGAACTTGGTTTTACTTAGAGGATGACTTAGTTATGATCTTAGGTTGACTTGAGTAAAAACTTGAGTAAGAACTTGTGGATGACTTGAGGATGACTTGAGGACAACTTAAGGATGACTTAAGGATGACTTGAGGATCACTTGAGTAAGAACTTGTGGATGACTTAAGGATAACTTGAGGACGACTTAAGTAAGAACTTGAGTAAGAACTTAGAAGTGACTTGGGGTGACTTAAGTGTGTGCATGCGTGGGGTGGTGGTGGGTGGGTGGGGCGGGGGCAGGAGGTGTGCATGCATGGGGTGGGGGCGTGCGTGCGTGGGGTGGGGGTGTGGCACGTCTGTCCTAGTTACGAGCACCACAAAATAGGGCGTTCACAGCATGAACGGCTATTTATAGTAGCAGTCAGCAAGGCTAATTTTACCGCGGTCCTACTGCTGCTAAAATAAGGCGTTCACAGCATGAACGGCTATTTATAGCAAGGCAGATTTTACCGCAGCCCTCTTGCTACTAAAATAAGGCGTTCACGGCATGAACGGCTATTTATAGTAGCAGTCAGCAAGGCGGATTTTACCGCAGCCCGCTTGCTACTAAAATAAGGCGTTCACGGCATGAACGGCTATTTATAGCAAGGCTGTCTTCGCCACAGGTTGCCTCCTACAACAAAGAGTTTCATTATACTTTCCTTCTCAATGCAGCGCCATTTTTTTAAATAAGGAACCATCTTATCGATAGTCAAACACGTATTAAAACAGGCTGTATCTTTGTCAACAATATTGCCTTCAACGTTTTCATTTCCTTGAACCAACAAACCTTTAAGATAGTCGTCCATTTCCAAAGCAGTCGGTTCACTTTTTTCCTTTCTAGAAAAGCAATGCTTCTTTCGGTTTCGCTGGTAGAGAACATGCTTCACCTAATTCTTTTTTCGACAAATACTCTAACATGCTAGTAAAGTAAGCCCTGTGATCTTGAATAGCACGATTCTGTTCTTCGGTAAACCGGCTATCCATTTTAGAATAACACAACCACACAGCACAGTAAACGCGTCGCGCTCGTCCGGCAGTCAGTGGAAGAATGATGAAGCCGGTGTTGGTTAACCTAGAGAGAACAGGAAAACACTGATTCTAGGTCGCCATAGCCCCGAACCTAGGTGAGGGGCTAGGGTGAGTTAGAATCGGTGTTTTCCTGTTCTCTCTCTCTCTCTCTCTCTCTCTCTCTCTCTCTCTCTCTCTCTCTCTCTCTCTCTCTCTCTCTCTCTCTCTCTCTCTCTCTCTTTTCTCTTTCTCCCCTTCTCCTTCTCCTCTTCTTCTTCTTCTTCTTCTTCTTCTTCTTCTTCTTCTCTGTCCTTGTGTCAGAGACTCCGTCTCTTTATTCTGTGTCTCCAAGTCCCCACCCACCTCTCTCTTTGTGTCGCTCTCCGTCCCTCCCTCTCTCCCACATTCTCTTCCTCTGGTTATATTGTGCATTCTGTTATTCTAAATTGCTATGTATTCATTGTTGTTTATGAGTTTATATGCAGTTCTA
>CM031595.1:4349622-4354622 GCA_018398815.1 Conus ventricosus
GCACGTGGATGTGGCTGTGTGCGACTAAAAGTGTGAGTGTATAGGCTAATAAGATTTTTTTTAATATATTTTTTATGAATGCCTTATTGCTGTAAGCTGATTCAATACTGCAAAAGAAGAATTCCTTTTATTTATAAGAGGACGATAAACTCAAATGAATTGCAATGATCTGAATTAAATTGAATTAAGTCGAATTGTATATATATATATATATATATATATATATATATATATATATATATATATATATTAGAAAGAAACTCGTGGAGAGCGTGGCAGCAGAGAGTCCTCAGAAGAGAAGCCCCCTTCAAGCAAGTGTTTCGGCCCTTATCTCCTGACACTCTAGGGGGTTGGGCCACACCCGGTTCATGACTCCGGATGTCCCTCTGCTGCCCCTTTTTTTCCCCCATCTTGGACGAGCCATGGCTGGGATTCGAACCCATGACCCTCTGGACATGCTCATTTTCTACTTAATGACTCGCGCATTTAAACCACTGAGCCACAGGGACACCTGATATTTGTAGGGAAATTAAGCCTTATGAATTTCACTTTTGTTCCTCCTTGACCAGATCCAGCTTGAACACCTCTCTGCCGCTTCTGCCATTGCTTTCAGGGCTCTGGTTTTATCCTTCCCGCAACTGAGAGCTGTTTCATGAGGCTGTATGCAGACGTTTCCTACAAATCCCCTAGCTCCAATTTCTGCAGTGAGGACTTTGACCTGATATCCTTCTCTCCTCAGCTGTTTGCCAGATCAGCATACTTTTCAGTCTTGTAGATTTGAGCTGCCTCCATTCTGTTCTCATATGGCACCGTGAGCTCGATCATGATCAGCTGCTTGGTTGACTTAGAGTGGACTACTATGTCTGGTCTCATGCCACTCTTGCTGATGATCTCTGGTGACTCTTCCATTCTGGAGGTCTGCAGTGCACTCCCAGTCATCTGCCCCATCCAGCAGACTCTGCCTGCATGTTTCGAGTGGCACTGCTGTTCTTGGCCATGATTTGCTGCCTCCTGCCGTGAAGAATGTTGCGGGCTTTTGGAGTCCTGATTCTCCCTTTTGTGGTGTTGGTACTAGCCCAGACTACTTGTACAATTTCTTTGAGCACTTGTTGTGCCTCCATGTGTACCTTCCTTGAGCCAGGGCTACTTTACATGAGCTTAGAACATGCTCCACTGTTTGTTTTTCATGGCAGAGGGGCATGCAGGATCGTCTGTTTTCCCCCACTTCACCAGGTTTGCATTTGAGGCAGAAGGTCATATGCAGATCTGAGAATGAACTGATCCTGAGAGGGCCATGTGCCAAATGTCATTCCAAGTCAGACTTCTTTGGAGTGCATTCTCCCACGTTGTCCATTGCCCTTGCTGGCTCTGCTGGACTGCTTTTTGGAGTCTTTTCTGGTCTTCTTCTTTTCTCATCTCCTGAAACATCATGTCTCTTTTGGCTTTTCCTTTGGCCTTTGACCACCATTCAGTTTTGGTCACCCCCAGTCCTTGTCTGTTTGTCTGTGTGTGTCCTGTTATTTCTCTGATCTTGAGACTTTCTTTTGCAGAATCCATCGCCTCTTGAACTTTCCATTTTCTGCCTGTCTTCAGCTGGGCATTGATTTGCTTCTACCACCTTGTCTCCTGAGTCCTCCAGCATGCTTTGAAGTCTGATCTTCCCTGCTTTGTATTCCTCCAGGATGGATTTCAGTGGTAGTTTGAGCTTTGCTTGCGACAGTACAGCGCGATGTTAGTCAGACAGGGTGGGACACCAAGCCATTTCCTTGTGAACTTGTTGATTTTGGCTTCCATTGCCTCCACTGTGCTGGTGCAGATGTCGTATGTCATCAGAGGCCATAGGAGCTTTGGTATCAGCATGAACTGCAGACACCAGACCTTGTATTTGCCAGGGAGCCCACACTGGTCAATGGTCCTCCAAGCCTTCTTCCGCCATCTGCTGGGTTTCTTTTGCTCTTTGTGTGTCTTTCAGCGTATCATCATACCATCTTCCAAGGCTCTTGACTGGTTCTTCTGTGACTGTTGGAATGGCCTGGTTGGCAACACTGAAGACCACAGATTCGGCCACTTTTCCTTTCCTCAGTGAGAGACTCCGTGATTTCTTTGGCTTGAACTTCATTCTGGATGAGGCAACTATGTCGTCCAGCCTTTCCAGCACATGACGTGTCTCGTCTTCTCTGGATGAAATCACTGTAGTGTCATCCATGAAGGCCTTGAGAGGAGGCATCTTGTATCCATCGCCAAGGTCTGTTTGTCTCGCGTTGTTTGTTGCTGCTTTCAAGATGAGTTCCATTGCCAGCACGAACAGTATCGGGGAAATTGCACAGCCCATTGCAATGCCCACTTCCAAGTTGATCCAATCAGTTGTGTACTCCTTGTAGAGAACCGCATTGAAAGCCACTGAAGTACTTCTTGAGCATGTCGCGGATGTTCTTTGGCACATGGTACATCTCAAGAGCCAACTGTATCATCTCATGGGGCACAGATCCATATGCGTTTGCCAGATCAAGCCACACTACGTCCAGGTCTCTCTTTTCTGTTTTGCTTTTTGGATTGCGTCCCAGATCATTGTGGCGTGTTCTACACAGCCAGCCACGCCTGGGATGCCACCTTTCTGGACTGACACATCCAAGTACTTGTTTTCCATCAGGTACTTGGTCAGCCTTGCTGCCATGACAGAGAAGAAGATTTTCCCTTCGACGTTCAGTAGTGATATTGGCCTGAACTGGCTGATGTCACTTGAGTTTTGCTCTTTGGGGATGTACACACCATCTGCCGTCATCCACTGGCCGCTGATCTTCTGGTTTTCTCCAAGCCGATCGCAGCAGCCTGTGGAGACACTCCACACCTTGGGACATTTCTTGTAAAGCTGGTAAGGTATTCCGTTTGGCCCTGGTGATGATTTGGCTCTGGCTATATATATATATATATATATATATAATATATATATATATATATATATATATATATATATATATATATATATATATATATATATATATATATATATATATATATATATATATATATGTGTGTGTGTGTGTGTGTGTGTGTGTGTGTGTGTGTGTGTGTGTGTGTGTGTGTGTGTGTGTGTGTGTGTGTGTGTGTGTGTGTGTGTGTGTGTGTGCATTATTGTCTGTCTGACTGTCTAAGTTCTTTTTTTTTGTTACTTTGCTTCTGCCACCCCCCACTCCCCTATCTCCCGCCCCCAGCGCACCACTTCTCTCTCTCTCTCTCTCTCTCTCTCCTCTCTTCTCTCTCACTCTCTCTCTCTCTCTTCTCTCTCTTTCTCTCTCTCTCTCCTCTCTCTCTCTCCTCTCTCTCCCCACCCACCCCCTCTCGATGGCAGACAGTCCTGAAGAGCAGATATAAGGGAGAGCTGTAGTCAGACTCTTTCATCTCAGCAGGCCAGCCAGTGCTGGCGATAATATCCCCCTTTCATTGTGTCCGTGAGACGTGATCTATACTTTCTCCCGCTGTGGACGTACATTGGAGCGCAACATTGAGCAGGAGGTGAATCATTGCAGCTTCTCTGCACTTCAAGAGCTGCCAGAGGAATCGTTTAGTTTAGGTCCCATTCCTTTCACAGTCCGTGACATTGACTACCATCATAGTAAAGCAGATGAATCATGTAGTTTAGGTCCCATTCTTTCACAGTCTGTGACATCGACTACCATCATAGTAAAGCAGATGAATCATGTAGTTTAGGTCCCATTCTTTCACAGTCCGTGACATTGACTACCATCATAGTAAAGCAGATGAATCATGTTAGTTTAGGTCCCATTCTTTCACAGTCTGTGACATCGACTACCATCATAGTAAAGCAGATGAATCATGTAGTTTAGGTCCCATTCTTTCAGTCTGTGACATCGACTACCATCATAGTAAAGCAGATGAATCATGTAGTTTAGGTCCCATTCTTTCAGTCTGTGACATCGACTACCATCATAGTAAAGCAGACCAAACAGATTACAACTAGCAGAAATCATTTTTGACTTTTTTTGTTGGTTGATAGGCACAGCGTGTGAGGATGGTTGTGTCAATTGATGCCTGCCTCACACGGTGTAAGTGCCTGCCGTCAAACATCTGTAGAGAGTCCATACACCGCGAACAACGTCTTTGCTGGTCCACCCTACATAAAGTGCTCCACGCTCTCCATTTCTCTTGACAGCAAGGTTCCTCAGAGTTGGTTGGAACCTCTGAGACTTATAGCACTGTCCTCTGGCTTGCCATTTGGAGGAGGAGGATAAACGATCAGCTAGGGTGTTCTAACCGAACTGGCCCAAATTGGATCGTGTGGATCCATCTCAGAGACCCTGGAAGGGAGCTGTCCAAAGCTTGAGAGAAGGCTGCCAACGACAGCGAACCACCAACACCACCAGTCGACCAATGACCGCGGGGGACGGCGATGCTTACCAACTACACAGACTACAGTCTGGGACACCCTTGTCGTTAAGGTCCTCCGGCCAATATTACTTCAACCTCAATCTTTGACGCGACTCGACTCTCCCTTTCTCTACATGCTGCATACCAACACCTTGTGGTGTGTGTGTGTGTATGTGTGTGTGTGTGTGTGTGTTGTGGTGTGTGTGTGTGTGTGTGTGTGTTGTGTGTGTGTGTGTGTGTGTGTGTGTGTGTGTGTGTGTGTGTGTGTGTAAGAACTGAAGTGAAGTGCACGAAGGTGAGGAGGATCTGACCACCTCTTGCTACGTGATCTCTCTCTCTCTCTCTCTCTCTCGCTCTCCTCTCTCTCCCTCATCTCTCTCTCTCTCTCTCTCTCTTCTCCTCTCCTCTCTCTCTCTCTCTCTCTTCCTCGCAGGCTTACCCCGCACTCCCTTCGCTCCTGCGTCTCTCTCTCTCTCTCTCTCTCTCCTCTCTCTTCTCTCCTCTCTCTCTCTCTCCTCTCTCTCTCTCTCTCTCTCTCTTTTTTTTTTCTCCCCTTTTTAAATTTTAATCCCGTATTGTATTGTAGTTCTAGTCACTTTTGCATGCTTCCTTTG
>CM031595.1:4359622-4369622 GCA_018398815.1 Conus ventricosus
GGGAGGAAGGGAAGGAGGAGGGGGAGAGAGGAAGAGAGAGAGAGAGAGAGACAGAGAGAGAGAGGGGGGGACAGGCAGAGAGAGATAGAGAGATAGAGAGAGAGAGAGAGTCAGAGACAGAGACAGGGACGGAGAGACAGAAAGAGACAGAGAGAGAGAGGGAGAGAGAGAGAGAGAGAGAGAGAGAGAGAGAGAGAGAGAGAGAGTGGAGAGAGAGAGAGAGAGAGACAGACAGACAGACAGACAGACAGAGAGAGGGGGGGGCAGACAGACAGACAGACGGGGGAAGAGAGAGAAAGAGAGAGAGAGAGAGAGAGAGAGAGAGAGAGAGAGAGAGAGAGAGAGAGAGAGAGAGAGAGAGAGAGAGAGACAGACAGACAGACAGACAGACAAACAGAGACAGAGACAGACACAGAGAGAGAGAGAGAGAGAGAGAGAGAGAGAGAGAGAGAGAGAGAGAGAGAGAGAGGGGGGGGGGGCTGCCTGACTGAAACCAATGGAATCAAGATCAAATGAAATATAAGAAAACAAACCAAGCAAGGAACAGACACCATAAAAAAAACAACAACAAAGTTTGCATTAGCAGCTTATGCCAGAGCCGTGAACAACTAGGAGAGGACTTAAAAACATGGACATTAACATTATATCTTTAAAAAAAAAAAAAAAAAAAAAAAAAACTTTTGCAAACACTTTTATGCCATTAGAGAGAGAGAGAGAGAGAGAGAGAGAGGAGAGAGAGAGAGAGAGAGAGAGATCTATTTGCCTCAACCTCCTTATCTTGTCAGTGCCATAGCTCTCAAAACAATCATTTGGCTCCGTCAGGCAGAGCCCCATTCAGGCAAATCCAGTTACAGCTCATTCCGACCACTTTGCTTGGGAACACTGTCACTGAAAATCATGTTTTGTTTCTTATGATTCTGAAAAAAAAGAACCTGCGTTTTGTATGGTTTTGTTTTGTTTTCTTTTGTCGTGTGTGTGTGTGTGTGTGTGTGTGTGTGTGTGTGTGTGTGTGTGTGTGTGTGTGTGTGTGTGTGTGTGTGTGTGTGTGCGTCCGTGCGTCCGTGCGTCCGTGCGTGCGTGCGTGCGTGCGCGCGCGTGTGTGTGTCCGTGTGTGCGTGCGCGTGCGTGCGTGCGTTCGTCTGTGCGTGCGTGCGCACGTGCATGCACATGTGTGTGTGTGTGTGTGTGTGTGTGTGTGTGTGTGTGTGTGTGTGTGTGTGTGTGTGTGTGTGTGTGTGTGTGTGTGTGTGTGTAATCATTTCTGTTGATGGAGCAGAGAGGTCTGGAAGTAGTCACGTACGGTAGATAGGGGTGATGACAGTGTCTCATGTCAATGACCCAGCCAGTGTTACAGTAGACAGGGGTGATGACAGTGTCTCATGTCAATGACCCAGCCAGTGTTACAGTAGACAGGGGTGATGACAATGTCTCATGTTAATGACCCAGCCAGTGTTACAGTAGATAGGGGTGATGACAGTGTCTCATGTCAATGACCAGTTCAGTGTTACAGTAGACAGGGGTGATGACAGTGTCTCATGTTAATGACCCAGCCAGTGTTACAGTAGATAGGGGTGTTGACAGGTAGGAGGGAGGATGATGAAAACAGAATATATAGAGGGGGAAGGAGAAAAGGCTGCACTGGAAAAAAAAAATAACGAAAACAGGACCCAAAGCATATTGCTAGGGTTTCTGTCGTCGGATGGAAAATAAAAACGAATAGGAAGGATCTCCCCACCTGAATATTACCCCTGGAAAAACCTGTTTGTCAAGACGGGATGTCCCGACTGTCCGACCCACAGGGAGAGTAGAGTCAGGCACTCGCACCACACTCACCGGAAAGCACAAGAACCCGGGACGTACACACAAATAATATTTATTACACAAAACAATCGCTTCATTCACGCTCACACTCTAAGTGGGGTTGGGATAAATGCAAGAAGAGGAAGAAAGACAGAATAACAGAAAGTGGGGTAAAGAAGAAGACTGGATTACAAGAGGCTACCTAATTCTAGGGACAAAACAAATGACAATAAACCCAAACTCCCAGGGTTTTCCCAGCTAATCTCCCTTCCTAACCCGCTACTATAAACGAGGTGAGGAAAGAAGAAAAGGAACAAAATAATAAATCAACAGAACAGGGCCTAATCTCAGACAATTAAAAAAAAATTTAAAAAAAAACAAAAAACCCCTACACATCAATTTAAGTGAAAAGAAAATGACACACTGACATGCACCCTCACGCTCACATGACACATTATCTGTCCACCACTTATCTTTCGGAGCCTGGCTCCAATGTTCTCAGAAATGCCCTGGCGAAGTCTTGGAGTGTGGCCCCGAACAGTCACTTAAGTGGTCACCAACACATTGACAGGACTGGGTTACTGGAGGGTGGCCCCACAGAAGACCACGTCACTGAAGAGGTTGCAACGAAGAGGTCGCACTGCAGAGGTCGAGTCAAATGGACAGCAGTTCTCCGGATCGCGGTCCACACGGTTGCTGGATCCGTCCCGGCTGTCCAGACACCCTCACAGTCGAAGGCAGGAGGGATCGCACACGCCCAGTGTGCGAGCCAAGGTGCGCGCAAACCCAACAAAACAAGCCCTAAAGCCTCGATTAAAATCATGTTTCAGCCCGTTGATTGTACTGGTCAGTTTGTCAGTGGGGAGGTAGTACAGAGGTCAGTGGTCACGAAAAAGAAACCAAATCAAATAGCACTCCACAACATGTCAAGTTGGAGATGAAAAGGTGGTAGAAAGGGAGGGAAAAAAGTCAAAAGGTAGAATTACAGGAAGGGGAGAGAAATAGACAAAAAAAAAACAAAGACCAAAGTAAAGCCAAGCAAGTGATACATAAAACCTGGACGGTAAGAGTGGGAAAAGAAAGAAAGAAGGATGTCACCAGGAAGGGAAAGTAAGTTGAAGGTGGAAAAGAGAAGGGAAGTCAGTCTACGTAAGAGTAATGTCGCATACATTACATATTATAATAACTGACATAACATTTCAACTCTAGACTGTCCTTTTTTCCGCCTTTGTCTTATCCTCTCACTTTTGAAATGAGGGGTTGGCCATAAAACTTTCCCTTAGCATACCTCAGTAAACTTTGCAAATTATAACTTATGAAATTCAGAAATATTACAGCATAAATTGGCAACATTGTTACTGCAGAATTGTGGCTTTTAAAAAAAACATTCTTTCAACTCCCATATGAATTTACTATAAAACAGAAGAAAAAATATAGCGAACAAGAAACATAGGAAGGGCAACCAAAAGAAAATATTAAGACTTGACGGCCACACCCTTTGCGCTCGACGTGACGACACAGGCAACACGGGGAGGGGCGAGCGATAGCAGGAAAATCGCACGGGGAAAATTTAAAAAGATAGCTATATAAAAAAAAAACGACTCTGCAAACCTCAAAACCGTTTACAAACGAACAATTCTGCCATTGCTCGTTGTCGTGACCCGTAGCTAGTGGCAAATAAACCCGAGTACAAAAAAAATAGAAATGTTCTCTACCAACGAGAGTTTGAAATAATTTGGAAGAAAAGTAAATTTGAAACAAACATACTATCACGGGGCGACGAGAAACGCGCGACTCAACGTTTTAATTCGGGAGTACTAAAAACTTACCAACAGGCTTGTGGATGGAGAGCCTAGTCGGACGCCCAACCAACGAAGGATGGCGTCCCGTCCCAGGAAGCCCAAGTCCCACAGCGAAGGGGAACTACCCAGCAACGAAGCTGAACCCCGAAAAGTTCTGGCCAGAGGAGAGAGAGCTCTCCTAACTGTAGCAGGTCTGACTTGCAAGTGCCTGACCAAACTCCGGTTTCAAGCCGCTGGCACACCTCCCGTAAACTGAGTTCATAGTCGGCCCACGTGAACTGCCTGAATCTCTCAGACCATGGCTGAGGCCAGAACCACGTGCAAGAGGAAGGAAGGAGGTTGAACAAGCTATACACTAGGGGAAAGAACGAAAAATCTCGGGCTAAAAGAAAACGCCACACTACATAGATAAAGAGAGGACAGGTTATATTGAGGATGGGGAAAGGAGGAGGGTAAAAACCAGTATGAAAACAAAAACGCATAGGGGCAGGATATCTGACCGTGACACTGTTCGTGACAGACAGTGTCTCAGGTCAATGACCCAGCCAGTGTTACAGTAGATAGGGGTGATGACAGTGTCTCATGTCACCCAGCCAGTGTTACA
Source organism: Conus ventricosus (assembly GCA_018398815.1). NCBI lineage: Eukaryota > Metazoa > Mollusca > Gastropoda > Neogastropoda > Conidae > Conus > Conus ventricosus. The sequence continues at coordinate 4,363,829 of CM031595.1, forward strand.
GTAGACAGGTGTGATGACAGTGTCACATGTCACCCAGCCAGTGTTACAGTAGATAGGGGTGATGACAGTGTCTCATGTCACCCAGCCAGTGTTACAGTAGATAGGGGTGATGACAATGTCTCGTCACCCAGCCAGTGTTACAGTAGACAGGGTGATGACAGTGTCTCATGTCACCCAGCCAGTGTTACAGTAGATAGGGGTGATGACAATGTCTCATGTCAATGACCCAGCCAGTATTGCAGTAGATAGGGGTGATGACAGTGTCTCATGTCACCCAGCCAGTGTTACAGTAGACAGGGGTGATGGCAGTGTCCCATGTCAATGACTCAGCCAGTGTTACAGTAGATAGGGGTGATGACAGTGTCTCATGTCACCCAGCCAGTGTTATAGTAGACAGGGGTGATGACAGTGTCTCATGTCACCCAGCCAGTGTTACAGTAGACAGGGGTGATGACAGTGTCTCATGTCACCCAGCCAGTGTTACAGTAGACAGGGGTGATGACAGTGTCTCATGTCATCCAGCCAGTGTTAGACATCATGCCGTGTGACGTGATGCAACGGTCTGACCGCATCGATTCTGAACATAAACAGGCAGTGAGTGGTGCGATTTGGCCCGGACACTCGCAACCTGTATAAACGATACAATCTGTCGGCCACTGCTTCCATGGAGGTTCCAGGAACCGTGAGCGCCATATACAAGCAGAAATACATTTTATGTGTTATTTAACTCTCCCCTGGTGTGTCTCGGAAGGCTGAAACAGAGCCTGTATGGCAGTGAATATGCAAATATAAAAAAACCAGCTAATGCTAACATTGTACCTGCGATCACCTGACTGTCTCTCTGCTTTATCACTCAGACATAGTGAGAAGCAAGTCGCTGTGTTCACTGCTATCAGTTAGTCTAACACTACACATTCCACTCCAGCAGACTACATCCATTGCTGGTCCACAGGCAGTGACAGTGGCTGGAGACAGTCTCTCCACAGATACATCAGTGTGTGGCGGCTGGTGCCAGAGAGGTCTGGAGCAATGGAGGACCACGTTGGTTTGGCTGGCAGTCCAAACACTCTCGGCACGCACAAAACACATCCCCAGGCCGTTTAGTTCCCACGCCCCGGTGATTAACCCCCAGAAAAAGGCTGGAATGGTCAGAGATTGACTGCTGGGTACTGACACTGGACGTTACTATGCGGGTCAGAACTGATTTATTGAACGTTGTTGAGTCTGACAGACACTGATTTTTCATGTTACACCATACGTTCTTTGAATAAAACAAGACTAAAATATGAGTTGCTTTTCCGTCGCACGAAAGACGCATGGAAATTACAAGCCTAAAACGCGACGCATGTTGACCTCTTTGGTCTTCTTCAGCCAAAAATACGACGCATGTTGACCGCGTTGGTCTTCTTCAGCCAAAAACACGACGCTTTTGACTTCTTTAGTCTTCTTCAGCCAAAACCACGACGCATTTGCACCTCTTTAGTCTTCTTCAGCCAAAACCACGACGCATTTGGACCTCTTTAGACTTCTTCAGCCAAAACCACGACGCATTTGGATCTTTTTAGTCTTCTTCAGCCAAAACCACGACGCATTTGTGCCTTTGTAGTCTTCTTCAGCTAAAAGCACGACGCATTTGGACATTTTTAGTCTTCTTCAGCCAAAACCACGACGCATTTGTGCATTTTTAGTCTTCTTCAGCCAAGCGCACGACGCATCTGGACCTCTTTAGTCTTCTTCAGCCAAAACCACGACGCATCTGGACCTCTTTAGTCTTCTTCAGCCAAAACCACGACGCATCTGGACCTCTTTAGTCTTCTTCAGCCAAAACCACGACGCATCTGGACCTCTTTAGTCTTCTTCAGACAAGACTAACAGCCTCTTTGTTCTTTGTTTTCATTGTCTTCGACGTTGTTTGTCTTCCCCGAAGAAGGCTAAATATGTCTAAAGGCGTCGTACTTTGTCGTGCAATTAGTTTGTCTCTTTTGTTCGGCTTAACATTAAATCTTTTATGTTTGTTTCAATCCCCACCTCACTTTGAAACCAAAACAAAACTTATTACAGCTGTTCTGCCAGTGAAACCACAACAAAACTTATTACAGCTGTTCTGCCAATGAAACCACAACAAAACTTATTACAGCTGTTCTGCCAGTGATGCGCTCTCTCGCCTTAAACAGTCCAATTCTGTCTTCAATTTCCCTGGAAAAGAAATATAAAAAAGCTATTAGCTTCGACAGGCTGTTGATGTCTTTTATGGTATGAGGTGAAGATGTGATACATTAGGGTATTCTACTAAACATTCCCGCAGACTATCACAAGCCAAATAGAAAGAACACGAAGAATGTTGATATCATATTTAAAACAGTGTTAAAATACTCCGCCTGTATGGCTCTTAACATCAACAATACTTAACACACACATTTGTTCAAATGTCTTGCGAAAACACAAGGCTGCGAGGTTTCAGGTTTGCAGTGTTTAAAAGTGCGGTCGTCTGCACACGTGATGGATCGGCTACCCAACCCCTTCGTTCCCCCCCTCCCCCTCTTCATCTCAACTCTCTCCCATCCCTATCACGTTGCATAGCATGTGATGGGTTATATGACGACGGTGTGTGTGTGTGTGTGTGTGTGTGGTGTGTGTGTGTGTGTGTGTGTGTGTGTGTGTGTGTGTGTGTGTGTGTGTGTGTGTGTGTGTGTGTGTGGTGTGTGTGTGTGTGTGTGTGTGTGCTCTTAATCTTATTTTTCTTAAGATTGCTTTCCTTAGTTTGTTTATGTCACTGGGTACACCAGAAGACAAAGACAGATTCTGAAAAGGATATGTGCGGGGAAGATACAAGAAGACATATGACATGAGTAGAGAGAGAGAGAGAGAGAGAGAGAGAGAGAGAGAGAGAGAGAGAGAGAGAGAGAGAGAGAGAGAGAGAGAGAGAGAGAGAGAGAGAACTGTGGATGAGGGAGGGAGGACAGCAGTGAAGAATGAAAAAGACACTTATTTTGCCATTATGTTTGCTGGTATACCGCCAGCGTTCAAGGGCTGACAAATAGTAAGATTGGGAGAAAAGAACATCAAAAGCAATAATAACAAAGAGAAAGGATATCAACAAGAACATATGGAAGGGAGAACAAAAGCAAGAACAAAGAGACGGAGTAAATGTAATACACGAAGGCAACAAAAAACTAACGAGACGTTACAAGAGGGCAACTAATTACAATAGTAATATGATCCTACTTCTACCACCACCCCACCATCACTGCTATTACAATAGTAATATGATCCTACTTCTACCACCACCCCACCATCACTGCTATTACAATAGTAATATGATCCTACTTCTACCACCACCCCACCATCACTGCTATTACAATAGTAATATGATCCTTCTTCTAAAGAAACGATCTGAAGCTATCAAAGCTAAGTGAATTTTCGTTGTTGTATTCGTTTATGTCTCACCTGAAGAAGACCTAAGAGGTCGAAACGCGTTGTGTTTTGTCTTGTGACTCGTTTGTCCACGTTCTCTGGGCGGTTCGCTAACATTTATTTAAGATTTGTTGAGATTTCCGCCTGCAGTCGTCTCGCTTTGCAACTAGAGCTATTACAATAGGAATATGATCCTACTTCTACCACCACCCCACCATCACTGCTATTACAATAGTAATATGATCCTACTTCTACCACCACCCCACCATCACTGCTATTACAATAGTAATATGATCCTACTTCTACCACCACCCCACCATCACTGCTATTACAATAGTAATATGATCCTACTTCTACCATCACCCCCACCATCACTGCTATTACAATAGTAATATGATCCTACTTCTACCACCACCCCACCATCACTACTGCCACTGCTACGGCTCTTACTACTACTACTGCTACAACTACTACTACTGCTACTACTACTACATCATCATCATCATCATCATCATCATCATGCTGATTTTCCGTAGATCGCTATGTGATTCCGACTACTCTCTGATCTTGTTTATGTAAGCGATTAAAAAGTATAGGTTCCTTTATCATCCAGTTACTTGTTGTTCACAACTCTGGCTTAATACTTTCAAACAATAAACGAACAAGCTATGGTCATTTATCATCCAATTACTTGATGTTCACCTCTCTGGCTTCCTACTTTCAAACAATAAACGAACAAGCTATGGTCATTTATCATCCAATTACTTGTTGTTCACCTCTCTGGCTTCCTACTTTCAAACAATAAACGAACAAGCTATAGTCATTTATCATCCAATTACCTGTTGTTCATAACTCTGGCTTAATACTTTCAAACAATAAACGAACAAGCTATGGTCATTTATCATCGAATTACTTGTTCACAACTCTGGCTTCCTACTTTCAAACAATAAACGAACAAGCTATAGTCATTTATCATCCAATTACCTGTTGTTCATAACTCTGGCTTAATACTTTCAAACAATAAACGAAAAAGCTTTGAATAAGAAGAAAGAAAGAATAGAACTGGGCTTACTGTTTTTAATCAGATTTATACCACTGCAAAAAGAAAAGTTACTAGAAGTGTTGAAAAAGCAAAAACTAATTTATCACAGTGCTCAGGTCATAGAGAGTAAGTCTGTCAAACAGTTATTTAAAGTGTGTGGTAAACTGCTGCGCAACGTTAAGTCGTCGCCCCCTTCCCACTTCGTCCCCCCTCAGTCAGCTTCCAAAAGTTTTTAGTGATTATTTTACATCAAAGATATCTGATATTCGTTCCGAACTTGATCATCTAAGCGGCTTCTTCTCCATAGGCTCCTGTAATTCTGATTCTGTGGTAGTTTCTAACTTTGACATGTTTAATTCTGTATCACAGTGATCTCAGAAAAATCATTTTAAAGGCAAAACCTACCAGTTGCTCTCTTGACCCTATCCCAACTCCTTTGCTGGTTGAATGTCTTGACGAATTACTCCCAACGTTTACCCACATTGTTAATGAAAGTCTATCGTCAGGCTGTTTCCCATCATTACTTAAGGCCGCTGTAGTCAAACCCCTATTGAAAAAGTCATCCCTAGATCAAAATATTTTAAAGAACTATCGTCCAGTATCAAACCTGTCATTCTGTCAAAAGTTATTGAGAAAGTTGTTCTTGATCAGCTCTTTGACTATTTAAACACACACTCTTTGCTCAGCCCTAACCAGTCTGCTTACCGACCCTCGCACAGTACTGAGACGGCACTGATCAAGATCACCAATGATATGCTGTCTGCCCTGGATTGTGGCAATGCATCTTTGTTGACTTTGCTTGACTTAAGTGCAGCTTTTGGCACTGTTGATCACTCTCTCCTTGTTCACACTCTCCATTGTCATTATGGCATTTCTGGAACAGCCTTGTCTTGGTTTCAGAGCTACTTAACAAACCGCACACAGTCTGTCATCATAAATGACTCCTTATCTAAGGCAGAACCATTATCTTTTGGCGTTCCCCAGGGCTCAGTACTGGGTCCTGTCCTATTTAGTATGTATACAAAACCTCTCCATGCTCTTATCGAACGACAGTCCATCTCTAACTTGTCATATGCAGATGACACCCAACTTTACAGCTCTTGTCAGCCAGTGGGAATAGATAAAGATATACAGAATATGCACACTTGTATTAGTCAGGTAACATCTTGGATGACTAAACATAAATTGAAGTTAAATGATGATAAAACTGAGGCACTTCTCATTCACTCGAAGAAATCCTTCTTACACTGTCCTAAACCATCCAATATTCATATTGGAAACTTTGATATTGCGCTCTCCCCTTTTGCACGCAACCTAGGATTCATTAGATCTGATGAC
>CM031595.1:4373498-4375998 GCA_018398815.1 Conus ventricosus
ATTCAAGATAATTTAAGAATCCAAATTTGACAATGACTCCTTTCAGCGGATTTAATGAATCATTCCTTCCACGGTCTATCAATTACGACCCGAAGGGTTTAGAAGTCTGTACTGTTCCTATGTTATATAAGCATGCCACTTTAAAACAATGCGTGTTAGTAACAATCTAAAAAAAACTGGATAACTAAAGATATAGACACTGCTTACCGACTTAAGAGAGTCGCTGTTAGTATCAGGGAGTCGAGATTCCTATACCAAACAAAGAAACTTAGTCAATTACCTAAAACGATCGTCAAACCAGCCGCCGTGGCGAAGTGGTTAGCGTCGCGGACTCCCGGCTGGGAGGTCGTGGGTTCGAATCCCTCAGAAGTCATGTGGTTTTTCTGCCCCGACCGGCTCCTACCCAGAGTTGAGTTTGCTGCGGACTCAGTTGGGAAGACTGGGACCACACAGTCGAGTTTCATCCACTTAATGGATGCGTTTCTGAGAGTGTGCTCAAATTACCTGACCAACACTGCAGGTGCATGTATCTCTCGGGCCTGGTTGACGCCGGGTAATATATTATGAAGGAAGCGTAGGTACAGCCCTGTCATGTAGTCTCAGACCGAAAATGGAATTCCGTAGCATCATCTTAATCATCCTCATCCTCATCTTCAGCATTAAAAAAAATGTCTCAAATTCTGTGGCCCTTCATGCCCTGCTCTCATGGTGACCCCAGTTTCGATGTCCTCTCCACGTCTGTGGCCTTGGTTTGCTTCCGTCGGGGTCACCGGTATCGAGTCCATGGGGCTGTCGTTGGACGGACGTGGTGGCGCCCCTCCGGAGGGAGAGCTCACTCACGCCGGCTCCGCGACTAAGCAATTATTGTCGTCAGTAGGGGGCTTAGTAGGTGGTGTCCTGCGTATGTTAGATCAAACAGGCGCCACTGAACACCACCTAAGTGACTCGGCAACAGTGCAGTGTCTCCTCCGTTGGGTTGCCTCTTGACGACTTGACACTGACTGCTCCCTGTGGATTGCCGGTGCCGGGGCTGTGGCGGGCCGACCGGCTGTGGCTGTGGACGGGGTGTCGGAATGAGCGGCGTGGGTGCACTGCTCTGAGGTGGCGCAGAGGTTGGGACAGCAAAAAAAAAAAAAAAAAAAAAAAAAAAAAAAAAAAAAAACCATCGTCAAAGAAAAAGTATTTTCAAAATCTTATTTTTCCAAAGCAGATAACAGATCTATTGGAAAGCAATAAACGAGCTTACTAATAAAAATGTTAAAGATCATACTACCTCGCCAAAAGATTTATCATCTAATGTCTTGAATTCACATTTTTGTGACGAAGCTAACTCAACAATAAAATAACAGAACGTCAGAAAATAATTGGATTCTTCATGGACTTTTGCAATTCTAGAAATATATCCTCTCTTTCAAATATACCATTTGTGGGTGTGCATGAAGTGTATAAATCTCTTAGCAGCCTAAAACAAAGTAACACAAGTGGTCTTGATGGCACTGATGGGAAAAGCTTGAAATTGTCAGCCCCAGTAATCGCCGAACGCTTACCTACATCACAACCTATGCATTGCAAAAAATTATATTCCAAAAGCTTTTAAAGTTGAGGGACGCCGTACTTAACAGGTACGGCGTCCCTCAAGGCTCAGTCCTTGGGCCAATACTATTTTCTGTATATATAAAAATGATCTACTTCTGTTTTTTACAACTTTATGTGGATGTTTGCCGATTACACCACTATCCAAAACCTGACACGATAGATTAGATAACAATTTTATCTCCTTACAGAAAGAAACAACAAGTTATCTGAATCGTCTGAACTCAATCATATGCGACTCCACCCCAAAAAAACTAAATACTTATTAATATACCAGCAAAAACATAAAAAATTTTTCTTGTAGTAATCATTACCTTTGCATTAATGGCGAAAATCTCGAGGAAGTTGATCACCATAAGGTCCTAGGTGTTATATTGATAACAATCTGCCCATGGTCGAATCATATTGCGTTAGTATGTAAAAATGTGTCCAGAAAGATTTTCCAGCTTTCCAAAAATAAAACACTTTTTAGATCAACAATAGCCGTAAGGGTTCTTTCATGCCTATGTTGAATTTTAAACAATAAACTATGCCTCAACAATATGGGATTCCGCTAGTGATAATTTTTTAAAACCTTTATTTCAGTTTACATGGAGGTGCCATAAACTGATCCTCCTGAAGTCCTCCCCCCTACTTTCTCAGAAAATAAACATTTGGAATTCTGCCTCAAAAAATAAAAGCTAGTTTACAACAACGCTATCTTTAATGTTTAATATAATTCCGACCGTGCCCCAATAGCTTTGAAAAATAGATTCGAAATGAAGAGATTCGTCATGTTTACAAGATAAAAGTACCTCTTCCGAGAATCGATCTGTTTAAATCAAGCTTGTTGCACTCGGGAGGCTGTTTTATGGAATTCTGTTATAACTTCATTCGATGTAAATACAAGCCTCCGAGTCTTTAAAAA
>CM031595.1:4385998-4390998 GCA_018398815.1 Conus ventricosus
TTGTATGTCCTCTACTGTGACACACCACTCACCCTGTGTTGTCTGTCCTCTACAGTGATACACCACTAACCCTGTGTTGTCTGTCCTCTACAGGGATACACCACTCACGCTGTGTTGTCTCTCCTCTACTGTGTGATACACCACTCACACTGTGTTGTCTCTCCTCTACTGTGATACACCACTCACCCTGTGTTGTCTGTCCTCTACAGGGATACACCACTCACCCTGTGTTGTTTGTCCTCTACTGTGACACACCACTCACCCTGTGTTGTATGTCCTCTACAGGATACACACTCACCCTGTGTTGTCTGTCTCTGATTCACCTGGTGATACACCACTCACCCTGTGTTGTCTGTCCTCTACAGTGAAACACCACTCACCCTGTGTTGTCTGTCCTCTACAGTGATACACCACTCACCCTGTGTTGTCTGTCCTCTTCAGTGATACACACTCACCCTGTGTTGTCTGTCCTCTGATTTACCTGGTGATACACCACTCACCCTGTGTTGTCTGTCCTCTACAGTGATACACCACTCACCTGTGTTGTCTGTCCTCTACAGTGATACACCACTCCCCTGTGTTGTCTGTCCTTTACAGTGATACACCACTCACCCTGTGTTGTCTGTCCTCTACAGGGATACACCACTCACCCTGTGTTGTCTGTCCTCTACAGTGATGCACCACTCACCCTGTGTTGTCTGTCCTCTAAGTCACCTGGTGATACACCACTCACCTGTGTTGTCTGTCCTCTACAGTGATACACCCCCCCCCCCTGTGTTGTCTGTCCTCTACAGTGATACACCACTCCCCCTGTTGTTTGTCTGTCCTCTACAGTGATACACCCCCCACTGTTGTTGTCTGTCCTCTTCAGTGACACACCACTCACCTGTGTTTGTCTCTCCTCTACTGTGACACACCACTCACCCTGTGTTGTATGTCCTCTACAGGGATACACCACTCACACTGTGTTGTCTGTCCTCTGATTCACCAGGTGATACACCACTCACCCTGTGTTTCTGTCCTCTACAGTGGTGCACCACTCACCTGTGTTGTCTGTCCTCTACAGTGATGCACCACTCACCCTGTTGTTGTCTGTCCTCTAAGTCACCTGGTGATACACCACTCACCCTGTGTTGTCTGTCCTCTACAGTGATACACCCCCCCCCTGTGTTGTCTGTCCTCTACAGTGATACACCACTCCCCCTGTGTTGTCTGTCCTCTACAGTGATACACCCCCCACTGTGTTGTCTGTCCTCTTCAGTGACACACCACTCACCCTCTGTTGTCTGTCCTCTACAGTGACACACCACTCACCCTGTGTTGTCTGTTCTCTAAGTCCCCAGTTTGATACACCACTCATCCTGTGTTGTCAGTCCTCTACAGTGATACACCACTCACCCTGTGTTGTCTGTCCTCTACAGTGATACACCACTCACCCTGTGTTGTCTGTCCTCTACAGTGACACACCACTCACCCTGTGTTGTCTGTCCTCTACAGTGATACACCACTCACCCTGTGTTGTCTGTCCTCTACAGTGATACACCACTCACCCTGTGTGTCTGTCCTCTACAGTGACACACCACTCACCCTGTGTTGTCTGTCCTCTACAGTGATACACCACTCACCCTGTGTTGTATGTCCTCTAATTCACCTGGTGATACACACTCACCCTGTGTTGTCTGTCCTCTACAGTTGATACACCACTCACCCTGTGTTGTCTGTCCTCTCCATACAGTGATACACCACTCACCCTGTGTTGTCTGTCCTCTACAGTGATACACCACTCACCCTGTTGTTGTCTGTCCTCTAATTCACCTGGTGATACACCACTCACCTGTGTTGTCTGTCCTCTACAGTGATACACCACTCACCCTGTGTTGTCTGTCCTCTACAGTGATACACCACTCACCCTGTGTTGTCTGTCCTCTACAGTGACACACCACTCACCCTGTGTTGTCTGTCCTCTACAGTGACACAACCACTCACCCTGTGTTTTCTGTCCTCTACAGTGATACACCACTCACCCTGTGTTGTCTGTCCTCTACAGTGATACACCACTCACCCTGTGTTGTCTGTCCTCTACAGTGACACACCACTCACCCTGTGTTGTCTGTCCTCTACAGTGACACACCACTCACCCTGTGTTGTCTGTCCTCTACAGTGACACACCACTCACCTGTGTTGTCTGTCCTCTACAGTGACACATCCACTCACCCTGTGTTGTCTGTCCTCTACAGTGATACACCACTCACCCTGTGTTGTCTGTCCTCTACAGTGACACACCACTCACCCTGTGTTGTCTGTCCTCTACAGTGATACACCACTCACCCTGTGTTGTCTGTCCTCTACAGTGACACACCACTCACCCTGTGTTGTCTGTCCTCTACAGTGACACACCACTCACCCTGTGTTGTCTGTCCTCTACAGTGACACACCACTCACCCTGTGTTGTCTGTCCTCTACAGTGAACACACCACTCACCCTGTGTTGTCTGTCCTCTACAGTGATACACCACTCACCCTGTGTTGTCTGTCCTCTACATGTGACACACCACTCACCCTGTGTTGTCTGTCCTCTACAGTGACACACCACTCACCCTGTGTTGTCTGTCCTCTACAGTGGACACACCACTCACCCTGTGTTGTCTGTCCTCTACAGTGATACACCACTCACCCTGTGTTGTCTGTCCTCTACAGTGTACACCACTCACCCTGTGTTGTCTGTCCTCTACAGTGACACACCACTCACTCTGTGTTGTCTGTCCTCTACAGTGTACACCACTCACCCTGTGTTGTCTGTCCTCTACAGTGATACACCACTCACCCTGTGTTGTCTGTCCTCTACAGTGATACACCACTCACCCTGTGTTGTCTGTCCTCTACAGTGATAACACACTCACCCTGTGTTGTCTGTCCTCTACAGTGATACACCATCACCCTGTGTTGTCTGTCCTCTACAGTGATAACACCACTCACCCTGTGTTGTCTGTCCTCTACAGTGACACACCACTCACCCTGTGTTGTCTGTCCTCTACAGTGATACACCACTCACCCTGTGTTGTCTGTACTCTCTACAGTGACACACCACTCACCCTGTGTTGTCTGTCCTCTACAGTGACACACCACTCACCCTGTGTTGTCTGTCTCTACAGTGACACACCACTCACCCTGTGTTGTCTGTCCTCTACAGTGATACACCACTCACACCCTGTGTTGTCTGTCCTCCTACAGTGAACACACCACTCACCCTGTGTTTTGTCCTCTACAGTGACACACCACTCACCCTGTGTTGTCTGTCCTCTACAGTGACACACCACTCACCCTGTGTTGTCTGTCCTCTACAGTGATTACACCACTCACCCTGTGTTGTCTGTCCTCTACAGTGATACACCACTCACCCTGTGTTGTCTGTCCTCTACAGTGATACACCACTCACCCTGTGTTGTCTGTCCTCTACAGTGATACACCCACTCACCCTGTGTTGTCTGTTCTCTAAGTCCCCAGGTGATACACCACTCACCCTGTGTTGTCTGTCCTCTACAGTGAACACCACTCACCCTTTGTTGTCTCGTTACTTCAGGCGTGGCATTCATATTTGCATCGTGTCCATGACTAGGTTGGCCTGAGAGACAAGACTTTCAAATCGTTCCTGAATATTTTCCCCCAAAGCTGACACATGTGATTCATGTTTTTACATCGACAATCGTTTTACAAACACACCAGGAAAAAATGGGCACAATTCCAGACAATTTCCACCAGTCGTCTATCAGCCCTTGGTTACACCATTCTGTGATTGCTTGCTGTGGTGGTTTGGATGAGAAATTTGTGTCAATATAGGTCTTGGAAAATGCTCAGTTCTTTTATGTATTCCTGACGACCAAAAGCAAAAAAAAAAAAAAAAAAAAAAAAAGAAAAAAAAAAAAAAAAGAAAAAAAAAAAAACAATGTCCATTCACAAGACCAGATAAGAAACAAAAACAAAAAACTAATCAAAGCTATTCAGTTGCCAAGGAATATAGCGGTCCAGAAAAAAACCCCCTGTTTTTTTTCCCCCCCTCCCCTGTTTGCGGGCCCCCCAGGGAAAAACCCTCCCCGGTGTTTTTCCCCAAAGTGAAAAAATTTTTGCCCCTTTTTAAACACCAATTGGCCCTCAAGGAAAACCCCCCGTGTTTTGCCCTGTTAAAACCCTACCCTGTGTTGTTTTTTTTAAAGGGGGAAAAAAACCCCTGGTTGTCTTTTCTTAAAATTTACACCACCAGGGGTTAATAAAAAAAATTTTTTGGGAAAAAAAAAAAGAAAGAAAAAAACCCAAAAAAAAAAAAAAATTTAAAAAGAAAAAAAGAAAAAAGGGCCAAATTTCAAAAATTTCCCCGGTTATGGGTTTAAATTATTTGGGTTTGAAAAAAAAAAAAAAAGAAAAAAGGAAAAAAAAAGATTTAAAAAAAAAAAAGAAAAAAAAAAAAAAAAAAAAAAAAAAAAGAAAGAAAAAAAAAAAAAAAAAAAAAAAAAAAAAGAAAAAAAAAAAGAAAAAAAAAAAAAAAAAAAAAGAAAAAGGGAAGAATAAGGGGAAAAGAAAAAAAAAGCCCCCCCCCGGGGGGGGCCCCCAAAAAAAACCCATTTCTTTGGGAAAAAAAACCCAAAAAGGGGGGGGAAAAATTTTTTTTTTTTTAAAAAAAAATTTTCGGCCCTTAATCAAAAAGGGGAGGAAGGAGGAGGAAAAAGGGGGAAAAGGAGGGAGAGGAGAGGAGAGAGAAGAGAGAGAGGAGTGGAGAGGAGAGGAGAGGGAGAGAGAGGGGAGAGGGGGGGGAGAGGGGAAGGGTTTGAGGGCGGAGAGGAGTAGTGGAGAGAGGAGGAAAGAGAGGGGGGGGAGAAGAGGGAAAAGGAGGGGGGGGAGAGAAAGGAGAGGAGAAAAGAGAGAGAGGAGAAGAGAGGGAGAGAGGGGAGAGGAGGGAGAAGAGAGGAGGAGGGGAGGGGGGGGGAAGGGACAAAAGTAGGGGGGGGG
>CM031595.1:4395998-4400998 GCA_018398815.1 Conus ventricosus
ACACAGAGCTAACCACGCCGGGTCACATGCACTGTAGGAGGTCCGTGGACAGTGGAGAACGCCTCCCGTGGGACGAGGCGTTGTCGTGGAAAGTCCCGGACAGGGTTAGGACCATCCAGCAAGGTCCAACGTGCTCCTCACACTGCGTGGCCCCAACAGCGCAAGCTTCGGGTGAAGCCCCCGGGAGGAGAGAAAACGGAAGGAACTGGAAGGAAAGAAGAATACCCGTGGGTCGAGGCGTTGTCGCTGAAGGTCCCCGGACAGGGGTTAGGACCATCCAGCAAGGTCCACGTACTCCTCACACTGCGTGGCCCCCAACAGCGCAAGCTTCGGGTGACGCCCCGGGAGGAGAGAAAACGGAAGGAACTGGAAGGAAAGAAGAAAGGGTACTGGAACCCCGCAGTCAGTACGGTCTGAAATTTGCTGCTTAATCCTAACAGCCACTCGCATGGTGGGCGAGGGAGGTGTTTGCTGAATACATTAGTAACACCAGCTCAACACAGACCTGAGCATAACACAGTAAACAAACCAAATGAGGAATGTTCGCTAAAGGTCTCCTCACACGAAGCAGGTAAGAGATTGCATTAACAGGCTAAAACAAATAGCAATTTATATCTTCATCCTTCCCTCACTCACGTTCAACATTTTCCTTTCTTAGGAACTGAACTAATACAGCAACCATTGCTTTATAACTGCCACCACATTTGCAAATAATAATTCAATGGCACAATTATCCCTACATTTTATAGCAACATTTCAAAATGACACAATTCTCCAACCACGCATCCAAACGACTAATCATGCGTACGCACGCTCGCAAACATAAAACTCGTTCCCCTTGCACACACAAACAGACGGTGGCCGAAGAATAAGAGACCGGCGATTGTGACAGGGGAGGACGAGCGAGACCAAGCAAGTTCCAACCCTAAATCACCAGGTTCTCCCCATCCCCACCGACTACCGCATCACAGATGCATTGAAAGGAGAGAATTTTGGATATAATTTTGAATGGCCAGAGAAAAGTGGTCTCAAACAATATTTCTTTTTATAATTTTGAAACCAAAAGGAAATTGCACAAAAGAGAAGAACTAGCCGGCTAACAACAAGAAAAACAAAAACCACGAAACTGATGCTTACCAGCTACCCGTGGGTGACCCAAAAGTGGCGGGTCAAGCGACTCTCTGCCTCTGTCCAGTCGAGAGGACCAGCAGAGCAGATGCGGAAAAGATGACGTGACGTCCCTGCCCTACAGGCCGACTGCAGGAATGAAAGTACCGACCGTACCTTCGGCGATGTGTAGAGAACCAAAACCGGAGCGGGCGCTCCCAGGGACATCTTCCGCTCGAGTGAAGAAAAAACCTACCTAACCGATGGCAACCAACATGCCACCCTACGTCACAGAGTGAGAATACCTCAAGCCTAAGAGGAATGCTGCACGTGCGGCAGGTAAAAAGACAGGTGAGAGGCCGATAGAGACAGCCAGTTCAAGAGAAAGGTACCAGCCACCGTGAACCTGCAGGATGAATTGCACGGACAGTGAAATTAGAGAGAGAGAGAGAGAGAAAGTAAACCTAACCTCAGCTGAACGACATTAAGGTGCAAACACCCACAAGCCACATTACGGGACTGATACACGACTACAACAACAACAACAATACATAAATGAATAATTTTACCACCCTAGATGGGCCAATCGTCCATAGGACTCGTGACAAACTCGTGACAATGTCCAATTCCTCTCCACTGTGATAACAGTCCATAAAGGATGTCAAACCCCTCTCAACTGTGATAACAGCCCATAAAGGATGTCCATTCCTGTCAACTGTGATAACAGTCCATAAAGGATGTCCATTCCTCTCAACTGTGATGACAGTCCTAAGGATGTCCCATTCCTCTCCACTGTGATAACACCCCATAAAGGATGTCCAATTTCTCAACTGTGATGTCAGCCCATAAAGGATGTCCAATACCTGTCAACTGTGATAACAGTCCATAAAGGATAACCAATTCCTATCAACTGTGATAACAGCCCATAAAGGATGTCCAATTCCTGTCAACTGTGATAACAGCCATAAGGGATGTCCCATTCCTCTCAACTGTGATAACAGCCCATAAAGGATGTCCATTCCTGTCAACTGTGATAACAGCCCATAAGGATGTCCCATTCCTGTCAACTGTGATAACAGCCCATAAGGATGTCCATTCCTGTCAACTGTGATAACAGTCCATAAAGGATGTCCAATTCCTCTCCACTGTGATGACAGTCCATAAAGGATGTCCCTTCCTGTCAACTGTGATAACAGTCCATAAAGGATGTCCCATTCCTCCCCAACTGTGATAACAGTCCATAAAGGATGTCCAATTCCTGTCAACTGTCACAGCAGCCCATAAAGGATGTCCCATTCCTCTCAACTGTCACAGCAGCCCATAAAGGATGTCCCATTCCTGTCAACTGTGATGACAGCCCATAAAGGATGTCCCATTCCTGTCAACTGTGATGACAGCCCATAAAGGATGTCCCATTCCTGTCAACTGTGATGACAGCCCATAAAGGATGTCCCATTCCTGTCGACTGTGATGACAGCCCCATAAAGGATGTCCCTTTCCCTGTCAACTGTGATGGCAGCCCAAAAAGGATGTCCAATTCCTGTCAATTGTCACAGCAGCCCATAAAGGATGTCCAATTCCTGTCAACTGTCAAGCAGCCCATAAAGGATGTCCCATTCCTCTCAACTGTGATGACAGCCCAAAAAGGTTTGTCCATTCCTGTCAACTGTCACAGCAGCCCATAAAGGATGTCCAGTTCCAGCATGTCGGCTCTCTCCCACAGGTGACTTTAGGTGATCGTCATGCACCTAAACCTCGCAATAGGATTAGGCCTGCGTTTGAGGGAACCCAGGGAGGGGGAGGGTTTACAGAACTGTCACATGGTTGCTACTTGGCTCAAGATGTTCGCTCATCCCTCCTCCCCCCCCCCCCTAGCCCCTCTTCCCAATCATGCCAATAGAAACAACGAAGCTATACTCTTGTTCTCATGCGTGTATTTACATGTACATCCGTTCCTCATTAACTATGGCGGAATCATATTCTTATCCTTTATGTTCCATCCTTCTGTGTGTCATTAATCTCTTTTTCCATTCCACCAAAAGTGCAGGTTTACGGAGGATAGTAGGGGCATATTCACAACGCTCAAATTCCCAGAACTACTTAAAGTTCGGATCTGTATCTTAACACATCAGTTGGTGTGAAATAAGCAAAAGAACAGAAAATGTAGACACCAGTCCTAGAGCTCTGTACACACACACACACACACACACACACACACACACACACACACACACACACACACACACCACACACAGTGTGTGTGTGTGTGTGTGTGTGTGTGTGTGTGTGTGTGTGTGTGCGTGCGTGCGTGCGTGCGTGCGGCGTGCGTGCGTGCGTGTGTGTGTGTGTGTGTGTGTGTGTGTGTGTGTGTGTGTGTGTGTGTGTGTGTGTGTGTGTGTGTGTGTGTGTGTGTGTGTGTGTGTGTGTGGGAACATATAGACGAGAGATATGAAAATCAACCAGTAAATCAATAAACAAACAAATAAAGACATGAATGAATACTTAGATAAATAAATTTTACAAATATATAAATGAATGAAGGAATATAAAACAAATAAAATAAATGAATAAATAAATAAATGAATAAATAAATGAATAAATAAGTAAATGAATAAATAATAAAATAAATAAATAAATAAATAAATAAATAAATAAATAAATAAATAAATGAATGAAATGAATGAATGAATGAATGAAGGAATGAATGAATAAATAAATAAATAAAATGAAAAATCAGAACACGATCATGAGTGACGGTGAAACTGCCATTACATGTCAAGTGTCATCCACTTTCATGTCGCGTTCCCTTTGGGGAAAACTGAGAGGTGCTACAGCAGACCTGCACCTGCTGCCCTCTGGTGGTAATAGTCAGCTCTGTGAGGATGCGGTGCCGTCACGTTGCCGTAGGGCTGCTGGGCGAGTGGTCATCTGAACGCAGCGTGACAGCTTGTTGCCGGTAAGGAGATCCCATTTCCACTGCGTTCCATCCTCTGGTCAACGCGTGAGGTGAACCAGAAACATCTGCCTGCCCGCTTGTCTGTCTGCGTGTCTGACACCCGCTCAACGCTCCCCACCCTTCTCCTCCCTCCCTTCCAAGCTTACCTCATCTCCACCAGCATTTCGCGCGCGCACGTGCACGCACACACACACACACACACACACACACACACACACCACACACACACACACACCACACACACACACACACACACACACACACACACACACACACACACACCACACACACACACACACACACGCACGCACACACGCACGCACGCACGCACACACTCACCACACACACACACACACACACAGACAAGGAGGGTAGAATAGATCTGTTGGTAGAGCCAGACTCGTAATCTTGGTGATCCTGGGAGTTGCGGGTTCGAATCTCCGCCGGGCTGTTTCGGTACAGGGGGGTTATTCCCTCTGAGTTAGCATTGGTTCTGACTCCATTTCCCGTACAGTCCTTCGAATGAGACTATAAACCGAGGTTGTTTGTGTGAAATGAGGCAGGGAACAATAAACAGTAAACAACAAACAGGTTTGGGTAACTCTTGCTCCCACGGTAAACAAACACACCGCCCTAACTCCAAGAGATGCTGCTTACGACACTCAGTCGCCCAGCAGATATAACAGCACAGAGCGCACAGAACAAACAAGGAAACCATTAAAAAAAGGTTGTTCCTGCTTGCCTACATACCCTGTACCGAACACATCTACACAGCAACAACAACTGGAGAAACGGCCAAATACAAATTAACATGTATTCAAGACTGCCACAGCCTTGCCGATCTTCAATATAGTTAGACTAGTACATGGACGAACAGTTAACAAATACAGGGAGCCCCGATTTGATTGAAATGAAAGTCAATATAAAATGAGGCAGG
>CM031595.1:4405998-4423498 GCA_018398815.1 Conus ventricosus
ATTTTTGTCTATCTTTTAAACTTACGTTTCTGCTTTTACACGTCAGTAATTAGGCTGTGACCCTATTTGACCCGTGAGTAGGGTTCATGGGCACACATACCACCTTTGACGACTTACCTCCAGCTCAGATCTGTTTTGAGCTGCTCGAGAGCCGGGTACCGGTGCTCCTCTGCTGTTATCTTCCACCTGGGAGATGAGTTCAGTTGTCTGTGTATGTGGAGAAGGGTATGGGGTGGGGGACAATTGGCTTCTAGAATTTGAAATTCAACGTTTCCGTGGAATTTTGCACTTTTGATCAAGTCTTTTCCATCATTTTCAAACTTACTGATCTAAAGGGACAAGGATAGATAGAGAGAGACTTATTTCCGTGATATTTTGCAATTTTTCATGCTGTCTATTCCAAAATGTCTAACTTTTTTTTTTCTAAAGAAATAAAAAAAAGATAGATAGATTGACCAAGCGATAGACATGCAGACAGACAGATAGATACGTCTTGCTTTCCACATCTTGAAACGTGTCTCTTGGAGCAAATATCTGCATACAATGTGATGAGACCCACTTTACGATACACATATTGATATCACATTTCTAGTTATTGGTACACAAAACGAGCGGCACTAACAGTTATTGGTGGACTGCGGAGGCTATGACACAAGGACTCTCTCTCTCTCTCTCTCTCTTCTCTCTCTCTCTCTCTCTCTCTCTCTCTCTCTCTCTCTCTCTCTCACACACACACACACACACACACACACACACACGCATATACGCACACGCGCACGCACACACGCACACACACGCACACACACACACACACACACACACACACACACACACACGCACACGCACGCACGCACGCACGCACGCACGCACGCACGCACGCACGCACGCACGCACACACACACACACACACACACACACACACACACACACACACACACACACACACTGCCTCTCTACTACCAATTTGCCTCCTTCACCCTTTACCGTGGCGCTGCAGAGATGGCAGCTTCGGCTCAGGAAGTGACGTTGATCCTTCCGGCCCCTCCCGAGGTCTGCAGGAAGAAGGGAATGAGAGGGGAGATCATGTGACTTGCCCAGCATCACCGGAAATGACATTTACCCTTCCGTTCCCTCCCCGGGAACGAAATGGAACAGCGCAGTATGCAGGGCCAGGAGAGCAGTCACGTGACTCCTTCTCCTGCATTACCGAGCGGGGAGGAGATCGTAGATGCTGTCACACATATCAGAGTTTTTTGTGTATGTGATCATTTTCTTACTTGTTTTTTTTACTTGTCTGTCCACGTTTTTTTCCCCACGGCCCTCGCCATTTTTTTTTTCTCTGCAACTTCTTCTCTTTTTATTTTTTCAATTTGCGTCCTGTTTTGGTTGTTGTTGTTCTTGTGGGTCTTGTTGTTGTTGTGTATGTTTGTTTTCTTCTTTCTTCTTTTCTTCTTATTCTTCTTCTTCTTCTTCCTTCTTCTTTTCTTTTCTTCTTCTTCTTTAATAGTAGTAGTTGTAGTAGTAGAGTAGCTATAGTAGTACGTAGTAGTAGTAGTATAGTAGTACAGTAAATCATTATTCATTATCTTTATTATATTACTTATTGTAATGGATGATTAGTATTATTATCATTATATGATTATCATCTATATCATTTCGTTCCTTCTCTACTGATTTCTTCTGATTTTCTGATGCTACAACACTATGTCACGGACGTAAATACTTTTGGTTTGGAAAGACAATTCATTCGTCCCAAACCTGATTGTAAAGTGCGTGTGGCCAGTGAAATCTTCACTACATTGCGGGTGTGACACAGTTGTTTTTCCGTGTCATCTGGTGCGCTACGTCCCGTGCGTTTTGCTCCCCATCCTCATTATTTCTCTTCTTTTTATTTTTTTTTTAAAGCTTTCTTTTTCTGTTCTTTTATCGTTTTCCAACGTGGTCTATCAGCTGAGGTCATGTGACACAGCTGTGAGCTGTTTTGTTATTGTTGCCTTCTTGTTTTGGCGAGTGGTGTTGGACTCGCTTAGAACGTTGGAGTCGGTGAGATCTCTATCTCGGCTCAGCTGAAGCTTCTGCTTGAATCCACTTCAACGGTGGGTTGCGTGAACTGTCTTTCACCTTCGGTGGAAGGAAAGAATTCGCTTGATAACCTCTGGGATCCCTGGCCTGCCAGCTGGGAAGAAGCAACTTAGTTCATCCCTGACTGGATGATCCACTTCAATTGGGGAACCGTCACGTTTTCGGCTGCCATCTTCATCGGATTGGGGAGCGGCCCGTTTTTTTTTACCTCGCCCACCCGCCATTTTTGGGCGGGAAAAAATGTGCCTTATGTTTCGGCAGCTCGGTCTTGGTCTGGTGAAGAACCAGATTCCCGGGACTGGTCAGACGCATCCGAGTATCCAGGCACCAGTCGCTGTCACTGGGACTGTTGAAGGTTGTGCCTCACCCTTCATCTGGGACTCCCTTCACCTCGGATGGTAGGACCATCCCACTGCCTGCACTGAGGATGTTGAAGGTGTGCTTCACCCTTCACTGGGACATCTTCGCGTCGGACTGGAAGACCAGCCCCACTGCGGCTTCGACCTTCTTAGGATCCACCTCCACGGTGAACCTCCTCGGGCACAGGATCGATGAGTATTAAGTGTAATGTGTGGTGTGGGTGGTGGTTGGGTGTTTGGGTGTGTGTGCTGAAGCCGGTCTCTGATTCGTTTTTTTTTCTTATTGTTTTGTTACCCTGGCTAGGTCTGTTTGATGTATTATTGTTTCTAGTACTGTCTTTCTTCTGCTTTACGTTAATGTCTTTGTAGCGGTTTTAGCGGTTAGTTGGGCGGTAGGGAGATCCCAGGATATTGGCGGGTTTTTGGGGTCTATTTAATTTAACTTTGTCCCCCTAGGTCAGTAGTTTGAATTGTGCTTTTTTTTCTCTTCTATGCCCCATTTTTTTTTTTTCTTTCTTTCTTTTCCTCTCTCAGGCTGTTTTTTCCTTCCTTTGTTATGACCCATACCCATCTGGACTGATAGGAGTGTGAGTGAATGGTTGTAATGTGGAAGTAAAAATATTGTTGAAACCTCTTTCTCTTGTGGTTGGTGGTTCGTGGAGGGATTGAGTGATCGTCCGTTTCTGCCACTGCACATGACCTGTTTATGAATCCCCCCCTGTCAGGTGTACTGCAGTGCCACTTATGGTGGAGATGCGGGGGTAACGGAATGTGTCTGTATGTGGTAGTACTAAAAGCGACACTCTGAACTCAATACCGCCCGACCCTTGAGCGATCTGTCTATCTCTCTTACGTGTATTTGAAAAGGGTGGTTGGTTGGGTGGGTTCTAGTGTTAGTAGGGACCATTGGGCGGACCGAGTTTTTGCGGGTGTGCTGTCGGCGGTGAGTCCGTGCTCCGTGGTGGACCTTCGCGCTTCCGTTCCGCGTTCGTCTCGCGTTTGTTTGTTTTGTCTAGTACGCAGGCTATTGTTCTAGAATTCCGTTCTCGTTTCTCAATTACCTTAGTAGAATAGGTATGGGGTTGGAGAAGAAGGGGGTTTGAACTCTAGATTATAGGCTGCTTGTGCAGAGGTCATCGATATCAGTGCTTGTACTGATTTAGGATTTTGGTCTGCATTTGCTGTACCCAAGACGCGCCGACTGGTTAGGCTAGGTAAGTGTAGGCAGGTTTGCCAAGCACTTGAGGGCTTTGTTTACAAGGCAAACTTTGACACTTAGTTCCGATACCGTGTTTGCGCGAAAACTTGGTCTTGTGTAAGTTTTACCTACTTTCCGTTTTACATAAAAAATAAACAAGGAAGGACTATTCTTGGTGGTGTTTTATTTGTTATTACACTTAGGTTGTAGGATCTGTGTTGTATAGTCTAAGGGGGATTAGCCCTAAGTTGATAGGCTTTCCTCTTCTGTCTAACGCACATCCAAGCCAGTGTATTTGCTTTTCTGTTAGCTGTGATGTTAGGGCTTTTTAATTGTCACCTAATTTGTGTGACTGTGTTGATAGGAATAATCCTTTTTCAGTGGTGTTGAGAAATGGGGTGTCTGTAGCGTCTGTGGATACAACAAGTGCTTTCCAAGAGCCACTTGTTCCTTTTCTGCCACCCCTCCCTCTTTCATCCGTCTCCATCAGTGACAGTGCAGTGGGGTTTAGCACGTGTTTACCGTCTCGGTGAATAGATCGTGCTGCACGGGAAGTTCGGCGCGTTCGTCAGGCCACTGTTTGATCGAGTCAGTTCTGTACTTGTGTCCCAGTGACCGTTGTTGGCGCAGTGTATTCCGTGTTTACGTCCGTTCGCCGGTGGAATTTAGGTTTGTTGTAGTTGTTGCCTTGCGGTACCGGGTAGTGCATTAGGTCTATTGTCCGTCCCTGCCTTATGCGTGCTTTGTTGAT
This sequence comes from Conus ventricosus, assembly GCA_018398815.1. Lineage (NCBI taxonomy): Eukaryota > Metazoa > Mollusca > Gastropoda > Neogastropoda > Conidae > Conus > Conus ventricosus. Next base: position 4,410,389 of record CM031595.1, read on the forward strand.
GTTTTTGCTTTTTCTTGGGTAAGTTGGTTGCTGGTTGGAGTCAACGTGTGAGTCATAAAATTCAGTTGTGTAGGTTTGTGATTTCTTTGGCCTTTTTGCATGGAGTAGGTAACATCTTTGAAAGTTTTTATTTTGAGGATTATAACATTGATCCCGGAAATAGGTTGGTTCCAGGTGTGGGAACTTAGGGTTCTTGGCACGCCGGTGCACAGGGCAGTCGTTGTTAAACAATTGAGTTTTTGCTTTGGTCGATTTAGTGATTAATTCCACATAGGGGGTTGAGGAATTGAGCATGTTTGGATATTGTTTACCATACAGGAATAAAACTGTGGTGCTTGACCCACGTTTTCTGGTCAGCGGTTTTCTTTTGAGTATTGGTTGTTCTCAAACGCTTTGAAGTGTTTTATGAAAACATAACGGGGGATTTCTTCGTTGGAATTCAGGGGAATAACTCAGCGCTTGGCCTAGTTATTGAATTGGATACTCAGTGTGTCATTGGTGAGAAGAGGTTAGTTTGCTTACCTATTGAGCTTCGCCTGGGTTAATCGATCAGTTTCGTTTGGGCTTGCTTAGATGTGGCAGTAATCTTGACTGCAATTTGGTTTGTGGAAGATTTCTTTCTTTCGGCGTTTGGAAACGGTTTTGGTGGTGTGACTACATTTAGTCATACTTGTCATACAATGTTGAACTGTGTTTGTTCAAACTACTCTGTCTTGGGACAAACTTACTTAGACTGTAACCTCGGTTGGAGATTTGTTGGTGTTGACTACACTTAGTCAAAATAGTCGTACGTTAGGACTTTGCATTTCTCTTCCCAGTTTTGGGACTATTGGTACAGTATTGACTACCCTTAGTCAAAGTTAATTGTGGATCGTTTCTATCCGTCGTATTTCCTTCTCGTGGGATACAGCTGCGATTTAGGCGGATGGGAGTTGCTGATACGTTGTGAGCTTACTCAGTTCGGTTCCATTCTTGGACTTGTGTAAAAATTTTGTGGTTCTATCGTGTATTTTTGGAAACTGGGACTTTGAAGGAGATATTGTTGTTGGACCACTCTTGCCACTTTTGTTCGTTGGATAAAAGCATTCATCTGTTTTGTTAGGGTTGTCCATGCGTGTTTGCGCGGGACAGCAAACCCTTACGTCATTTGTCATTCAGTGGTCTTTCGTGAGTGTTGTCATTCGGTGAGGGTGGGTTAACCATCGTGCTTGAGTTACCTATAGGACTAATGGTGTAGATAGTGCGTTTTTTTACCTTTGGATATAAATTTGGGGATAGTCCTCTTCACCCTTGTGACTATTACAGCGATCTTGGATTATATCCATTTGGTATCGTCTGTATATTGACTTGTGGTGGGTCATAATTACTTTGTGACCTTCGAAGTAGTCGACCGTGGTCTAAGTGCGAAGTGGATACCACACGTCGGAACCTTCGTGGGATTCGTTGTCAGGAGTTCTGCGTGGTTGTGCACAATTCTGTGTTTACTTAGTGATTCGGTGAACTTCGTGTCTAGCGAGCTTATACTGTCAGTTTATGGAACAGTTTGACGACGAGCGCCGGATCACACGTTTCAGCTCGTGGTGTAGGAATCCTACCAGGCATGGGGATCCCCATGACTCAGGCGATGACTGGCCAACTACCCAGTCGTGTATTTCTTTGGTGGGATTTCGTCCTCCAGTCACCGTGATGCTACCAATACAGGAGATACCACTCCTGGGTCTCATCTATTCCGAGACGCACCTTTGCCCACTCCGGTCTCGGGACTTCGCCCGCCGTATCTTCGAGAAGACGTTCGCTTTCGCCTTCGCCTATGCTCATCCTCCGGGCAGCGCCATGGATCTCTTTGTTGATGAGGATTTGATAGAGGAAGAAAGAGAGGCCTAGGAGATGAAGAGCGGAAAGAGAAGAAAGAGGGCAGCGAGAGACGAGAGCGGGAGTGAGAGGGACTGGAGAGGGAGGAGAAGAGGCTAGAGAAGGAGGAGAGAGAGAAGCCACAGAAGAGAGAGATGGAAAATGCAATGGAGGAAAGAGGCTGTAGAGGAGGAGAGAGACGGCGAAAGAGAGAAGGGAGATGGAAGAGAGAAGAGGGAGAGAGAGGAGAAGGAAACGGCGCTGGAAAGTGGAGATGAGGAAAGGAGACTGGAGCCGAGAGTCTAGAGAAAGGAGAGGAACAGTTAGAAAGGACGAGGCTCAGAAACGAAAGAGTTGGACTTTGAAGCTCGTTGTGGAGAAAAAGAAAAAATCCGGGACGAACTGGTTTCAACAGTTAGATGAACCCCGAAGCACAGCTGTGGATGCTTGAGCATGGCTCCGTCCATCGGGAAAATAGCGGATTTTAACGAGCATGGTTATTCGGTGGCTCCGCCCAAGATACATATGCCAGTGTACAGTGCTAGCGATAACATAGACACTACATTGAGCACGTTGAGGCGTGGGTAGGTTGCGCCTCTGCGTACAGTAACGACCTGAGTAAAGCCCTTTACCTCCTATCTGTAGCCTGCCGGGCAAGGCTAAGGAGGAGTTTGTCGATATTCACCGGAGCGTCCTATACCGGCAGTTGTGAAAGCGGAATCTTCGCCGGAGACTGCACTGACTGCGAGTCTTACAGAAAAGCAGTTTCGCACGATGAGGAAACCTCTGAGGAAACTTTTCACCAGTTCGGAGAAACGTCCGGGGCACCATGGACTAACTGGATTCGAAGCCTCCTGAGATGGATTTGAAAGATTGTTTCTCTTGGAGAACTTATGAGTTCGGTATCTCAGGGACTTGCAGTCAAGTTGGGGAGGAGATTTGAGGAGAAACCACAAAGACATTCGCCAGGGCAAGCGCATGTGGCTGGAAGACTTCGCAGACTGCCGCGTCGTCACTTCCATGCCTACGCCAGGATAAGTAGGAAACCCGCCGATCGGGAGTCACATGACTTCAAACCGTCGTCACCCTCCAAAAGCGATGTCCCAGCAATTCCAGGAACGTCGCGACCCAAGCTCAAGCTTTGTTCCTCGGTGGGGAAAAGGGACATTTCGTTGGGCTTGTCCCAAGAGGAAGGACAAGCATAAATCCGATATCTCTCCCACTTTAGGGTGGCTTTTGGAGAGAGTAGGTCACGACCCCATCTTATCCTACCTTCCATCCGTGGTGTGTGGCAGAAAGTGAAAGCTATTAGGGAACAGGAGCTACAGTCAGTCTTCATTGTGAGCAGGGTTAATCCCTTGTGAAGCACCTCGCGGAGAGAATGCCAAGTGTCAGGAATCGAGTCATCTCAGGGCAACCCGATCTACAGCACTGGTAGATTCGTCTCTACGCCTACTTTAAAGGGGAAGGTGTGGGCAGTAGCCCTTCAGCGACCTGCGTACTCCTACTGATTGGCTATTCAGTGTGCTTTCGGAGACGGTCAGCGTGGGAGATATCGTCAGACGTTGCTCAGCAGAAGTGTTTGTGACTGCACCACTGCGTTCAAGACAGAGAGAGAGAAAGAGGCCCTGAAAACCACTCTGAAGCCCTGGACTCGGCATGGCCACTTTGCAAGGATCTTCAACTATACGCAGTGTGCGAGCAAGGATCATCCCCTCTACATCCAAAGTAACCGGGTCGACATGCATGTTTGCCACGAGCAACTCCGATGAGCCGGGGACACCAGGATTGCCTGTGCGTTGTTGACACAACGGTTCTGCATCCGTGTGGTTAGAAAGCCACTGTTAAGGAAGCGATAAGGAGCAGGACCCAAAGTGAGTCGAGCCTGCGTGAATTGAGGAGCGAAAATGAGGAGTCAAACACCACAGGGGCCGCCGACACAGCCATGAGCGACACCTGGGCCAGGTGTGTGACTGCTCTGTCTCCTACACACGTTAAAACAGCACGTTCCATGACCAAGGTGGACACGGATGTATGAAGGACGGCAGAGACGTCTGACATGAGAATGGACAACCTTCTCTACGTTGAAGGCATTTTCTAGATTCCGTTCTCCGTGTTCTCATTCCCCTTGTTTAAAATTTTAGGTACTTGTGGATTGAGAAAAAAGGGGGTTTTGAACTCTAGATTAATAGGTATTCTTGCTAGTCATGGGTATCAGTGCTTGTACTGATTTAGGATTTTGATCTCGTTGCCTGTACCCAAGACGCCGACTGTGTTAGAAGGTAAGTGTAAGCAGGTGCCAAATTGCATTTGTTGGTTTTGTTTACAAGGCAAACTTAAACACTTCGTTCCGAAAACCGTTTTGCGCGAAACTGGTCTTGTGTAAGTTTACCTACTTAGTTACAAAAAAAAAGAAAGACTATTCTGGTGTGTTATTTTGTTATACACTAGTTGTAGATCTGTGTTGTTTAGTCTAAGGGTTTAGCCCTAAGTGATAGGCTTTTCCTCTTCTTTCTAGCGCACATACAAGCATGTATTTGCTTTCTATCTAGTGCTGATGTTAGGGCTTTCTTAATTGTTCAACACTAATTTGTGTGACTGTGGTGATGGAATAAAAAATTTTTGTCCAGTTGTGTGTTTGAAGAATGGAGTGTAACGTTTGTGGATCCCATAAGTGCTTTCCAAAGAGCCACTTGTCCTTTTTCTTGGCGCCCCCTCCCCCTTTTCATCCGTTCCCATCAGTGACAGAGCAGTGGGTTTAGCACTGTTTCCCGTCGTAAACTAGATCGTGCTGCAGGGGAATTTGGGCGCGTTCGTCGGCCACTGTTTTAAATCGAGTCATTCTTCCGGTGCCCCGTGACCGGTTTGGTGCACGTGTGCTTTCGTGTTTACGCCCGTGCCAGTGGAATTTAGGTAGTTGTTTGGCCTTGCGGTACGGCGGTGTAATTCTATTGTCCGCCCTGCCTTATGCGTTTGTTGATGTCTTGTTGCTTTTCCCTTTTTGGGTAAGTGGTTGCTGGTTGGAGTAACGCGTTGAGTTATAAATTCCAGTTGTATAGGGTTTGTGATTTCTTTGGCCTTTTGCGGGGTAAACTCTTTGAAGTTTTATTTTGAGAGTTTAACATTTGATCCGGACATAGGTTTGTTACCCAGGTGTGGTAATTTTGTTTGGGTTTTTGGCACCCCGGGGTGCAAAAGGGAGTCGTTGTTACACATTATGATTTGTGCTTTGTCGATTGATTAATTCCACATCGTGTTGGAATTGATTCATTTTTTGGGATATTGTTTTCCATACAAGGAAAATCTTTTTGAGTTTGGACCACGTTTTTCTGGTCAGAGGTTTTCTTTAAAGATTTTGTTCTCAACGCTGTGAAGTGTTGAAAACATAACTGGTATTCCTTCGTTTGGAATTCAGGGGAAATAACTCAGCTTTTGGGCATTTTATTGAATTTGGATACTCTTGTCATTTGTAGAAGAGGTTAGTTTGCTTTACCTATTGAGCTTGGGCCAGGGTTAATCGATTCAGTTCGTTTTGGGCTAGCTTGTGTGGCAGTACTCTTAACTGAAATTTTGGTTTGTGGGGAGCATTCTTTCTCTTCTAAAGTTTGGAACGGTTTTGTGGTTGACTACACTTAGCATAAAGTCATACATTTTGACTTTGTTGTTCAAACTACTCTTGTCTTGTGAGACATCCTTAGACTGTAACCTGGGTTGGAGATTTGTTGGTGTTGACTACACTTAGCCCAAAAGTCGCACGTAGGATTTTGTCATTCTCCTTCCGTTTGGAATTTTGGGTACAGTTATTGACTCCCCTTTTATCAAAGTTACATTTGTGGAACGTTTCTACTCCGATTTCCTTCTCGGGGGAATACAGCTGCGATTTAGCGGATGGAGTTGCTGATACGTTGTGAGCTTATACAGTTTCGGTTCCCATTCTTGGACTTTAAATTTTGGGGTTTCCCATTTGTAGGAACTTGGACTTTGGGAGAAATAGTTTGGAGGACCACCCCTTGGTTCGTTGGATAAAAGCACTTCCTCGTGTTTGGGTTTTAGGGTTGCCCCATGCGTGTTTGATTACATCAAACCTTCGTCATTTCTAATTCAGTATTTTCAGTGAGTGTTGTCATTCTCGGTGAAGGGGGTTAACCATCGTGTTGGTGTTACCCTATGACCCCACTGATTTAAGATAGGGGGTTTTTTTTCCCTTTGGAAATTTTGTGGATAGTTTCTCTCAACCCCAGTGACTATTCACAGAATCTTGGATTTAAATCCATTTAGAAATCGTCCTGAAATATTGGCTTGTGGGGTCAGAAACTTGGTGACCTCGAAGTAGTCGACCGATACTAAGTAGAAGTGGTACCGCACGTCGGAACCTTCGGGGGATTTCGTTCGTCAGGGTTCTGCGTGGTTGTGCAAATTCTGTGTATCACTTAGTGATTTCGTGACTTCGTGCCCTATGAGTTATACGTCAGTTATGGAACACGTAGACGAGAGCGCCGGTCAATCTCAGACTCGCGGTGCAGATCGCCGGGCAGGGACCCTGACTAGGATGGGAACCCCATGATCGCACGCTTGCCTTTTCCCGTCGTTCTCCGTGGGGTGTACCCCAGTTCCCCTGGGGGTCCCCGAGAAACCTCCTGCCCCTCCTCCGGCGACTTGCCCCTCCGTCTCGTGACTTCGCCCCGCCTTTTCCGGTATTCCCTTCCCCTGGCCAGCCCAATTTCCCCCCAGGCCAAGGATTTTTTGAGGAAGAAAGAGAGGCAAAGAAGAGGAAGGAGAAAGAGAAGCGAGAGAGAAAAGAAGCCAAGGGAGAGGGAGAGAGAGGAGGAGAGGAGGAAAGAGGGGAAGAGAAGGAAAGGAAGGAGGAAGAGAAAGGAAAGAAGGAGGAAGAGAGGAGAGGAAAAAGGGAGGAAAGAGGACCCAAGGGAGAAGGAATGGAGGAAAGGAGAGGAGAGAGGGGAGAAAAGAGAAGAGAAGGGAGGAGAAAGAAAGAGGCTTGAGGGAGTGGAGGAAAAGAAGACCCGGGAAAAAACAGTTTTGAGACGAAACACAGAGTTGGGCTTTGAGGCCGTTTGGTGGGGAAAAAGGAACTCCGGCCGGAACCGGTGGTCCCACAAGTAATACCCGGACAGTCTAGATAATAACACCACATTTGGGTCCTTAGGGTGGGGCTACCCCCAAAAACCAGGGAAGCCTTCTCCAAACCCGACAGGAAGGGTAAGGGCGTTTGCGATATCACCCAACGACCTTTACCCGGGTTTGGGGGCTTCCGCCGGAGACCGACAGAAGCCCATCCCTACAGAAGCCTCGCAACAAGGGGCCTTTGGGACCACCCAGTTCCAAACGCTAAGGGGGCCTTGGCGGAATGAACAAGATGGATTTGAAGATGTTTCCCTTGGGGCAATAGAACCTTCTAGGAACTTTCACCCGTTTGGGGGAAACCGCTTCCCAGGAATCGATGGCGAAGGTTTAGATCGTCTCCTTGCAGCCCCCATGGGTAAAACCCTCAAAGGGGTACGGAAACCCCAAAGCTCCCCAACGAGTCCCCCCCTTCCAGGGGCCGGGCAACCAAGCTTGCCCCCGGGGAAAAGGGACCCGGGCGGGAGTCCAAGGGAACCAAATCCAATCTCCACCTTAGGCCTTGGAGAGCATTCCCCGGGCCCCAACAACCTTTCCTTCCCCCCTGGTGGGGGAAGAATTGTTTGGGGCAAGAGGAAGCAGCAAAAAGGGCGTTGCCCTTTGTGCCCCGGGAGAGAAGCAAAGGGCAGGATCGACCCCCTTACCACCTTCGTCCTGGGTAAAATTTAAAGCCTATTTAAAAAAGGGGGCAGAGCCTTCAGACGTTTCTCCCTCTGATTTCAATAGTTGCCAAGGTCAGGATCGGGGGATTCTCAGGCAACGAGTTTTTTCTGAAAACCCCCCCAGCCAAAAGGAAAGGGGAGACCCTCTAAACCCCGACCCCATGCCTTTCAAGGATCTTCAACTTGGTCGAGCAAGGATCCAACCTTGCCCCAAAGTTTGGCGCCGCAGTTTCCCAGACAAAAGAAGAGGCCGGGAAAAACCCTCCTGGCCTTTGACACAGCATTTGCCGTCCTTAAAAACCATGTTGAGCAAGGACCCAAACCCAAATCCAAACAGCGCGAATGAAACGATGGGAAATCCAACACCAACCCGGCCGAACCGGGAAAACCATGCCGTTTGGTCTAAAATCCCTGGGAAAAGGGCCATGTTAGGAGAAGAGAACCAAACTTGAATGCTGGCAAGAGACACGAAACCCCCGCCGAACAAGGGGCCCTTACGTAAAAATTACCAACGCGTTGAAAGCCACGATGAGGGAAAAAACCTTTGCTTCCTCAGTGGGAAATGGAACATTTCGTTCGGGATTGTCCCAAGAGGAAGGGACAAGGAGCAAAAACCGATATCTCGCACTTAGGGTGGCATTTGGAGAGAGTCAGTCACGACCCCATCTTATCCTACCTTCCCATCCGAGGTGTTGGCAAGAAAGTGACACGCTATAGGACACAAGACTACAGCGTCTTCATTGAAGAGCAGTTAATCCCTTGTGATGCACCTCGCGGAGAAGAATGCCACGTGTCAGGAATCGAGTCATCGCTTCAGGCAACCCGATCTACAGCACTGGTGGGGGGGAGGGAGATGTCCTGACACCCAAACTTTAAAGGAAGGGTGGGCAGTAGCCCTTCAGCGACCTCGTACTCCCTACAGATTGGCAATTCAGTGTGCTTTGAGACGGTCAGCGTCCGGAGATATCGTCAGAGATGCCAGCAGAATTGTTTGTGACTGCCACCACGCGTTCCCAAGCACAGAGAGAGAAATAAAAAAAAAAAGGGAAAAGGCCTGAAACCCCTCACTAAGCCCTTGACTCGGAATGGCACTTTTGACAAGGATCCTTCAACTATACGCAGTGAGCGAGCAAAGGATCCATCCCTCAACATCCAAAGTCACGGTCGCAGCTGCAATGTTTGCCCACCGACACTCCGAAGAGCGGAACACCATGATGCCTGTGGCGTTGTTGACATCAACAGGTTCTGCATCCGTGGTAGAAAGACCACAGTTAAGAAGCGAAGAGCAGACCCAAAGAGAGTCGAAAGATGCGCGGAATTGTGAGCGAATGAGAGTCAAACACCAAACAGGACCGCCGCACACCATGAAGCGACACCTGGCCAGTTGTGTGAAACAGCTCTGTCTCTACACACGTAAAACCGCACGCTTCCATGAACCAAGGTGACCACGATGTATGAAGACGGCAGAGAACGCTGACCATGAGAAATGGAACCCTTCTCTACGTGAAGGCATGACCCATTTGCCAGCATGACTATCGCTGTTCCGAACTACAGGACGCTCAGGTTCACAGATTTCAGGCCGAATCACTGACATAAGATATTGCTGACAGAGTTTAGTCAACACTGAGCGATCTTCCATGCCCAGGCCCTGGAATCTTGCGCGCTGTGCCTTCCAACCCTGAACGTCATCGCCCCAGGCGGTGCCAGGAGGAATTCAAGCTGCAGATGAAAGCCAGCCGACCAGTGCGTCAGACATAGCGCGTATGCTTCCCAGCAGTCCCCTGAACAGCAACAGCAGCAGCCCGTCTTGCTCATCCCCCTCTGTGCCGCACCACCTTGTCGACCCCGTCTCCAGTGCACCTCCCGTTTAACAATGGTGTGCCCAGAGAGCACTGATGATGACACAAGACTATGAGGATGAGGATGATGAAGGCTGATTACCTCAGCCGGATGGATGCTGAGTCAAGGTTCAGGAAATAGAAGGTCAACAGGAGTGCCAAGTGTGGGTGCAGAACATATTGAGCTGTATAGGCTGTGCTCAGTGGCACAAGCCTCTTGGTTGGGGGTATTGACACGGACGTAAATACCTTTTGGTTGGAAGACAATTCATTTCTTCCCAAACCTATGTAAATGGAGGGCCAGTGACATCTGCACTACATTGGCCGGGTTTGACCAGTTTGTTATTCGTGTCATCCTTGGTGCGCTACGTCCGTGCGTTTTGCTCCCTCCTCCAATATTTCTCTTCTTTTTTTTTTTAAAGCTTGCTTTTTCTGTTCTTTTATCGTTTTCCACTGTTCATCAGCTGATGTACAGTGACACAGCTGTGCTGTTTTGTTTACTGGTCTGCCATCGTGTATTTGGCGATGGTGTTGACTCGCTTAACGAACTTTGGAGAGTCGAGAGATCTCCTATCTCTGCCAGCTGAGTCCTTCCTGCTTGAATCCCTCTTCAACTGGGTTGCGTGAACTGACCTTTCACCCTTCGTGGAAGGAAAGAATTCCGCTTGTAACCTCTGGATCCCCCTGTCCCGGCCAGCTGGAAGAAGCAACTTAGTCATCCCTGACCTGGATCACTTCATGGGACCGTCACGGTTTTCGGCTGCCATCCTCATCGGATGGTGACGACCGTTTTCTACTCGCCCACCCGCCATTTTGGGCGGGAAAAAATCTCATTTTGTTTCCGGCAGCTCCGTCTTGGACTGGCTGAAGAACCACACCCGACCTGGCAGACGCCATCCGGTATCCAGGCACCAGTCGCCTGCACTGAGGACTTTAAGGTGTGCCTCACCTTCACTGACACCTCACCTCGGACTGGAAAAGACCATCCCACTGCCTGCACTAGGTCTGTTGAAAGGTGTGCTTTCACCCTTGTCACTACATCTTCAGCGTCGACTGAAGACTCAGCCCCCTGCGGCTTCGCCCTTCTAGGATCCACCCTCCCACGTGAACCTCCTCGGGCACAGGATCAGATGAGTCTTAAGTCGTGTGTGGTGTGTGTGTGGTTAGGCGTGTGTGTGTGTGGCCTGAAGCCGGTCACTGATTCGTTTTTTTTTCTTAATGTTTTGTTTAAAACCCTGACCTAGGTTTCCTGTTTGAAGTATTATTGTTTTCTAGTACTGTCTTTCTTCACTGTTACGTATTTAATGTCTTTGTAGCGTTTTAGCGGGTTAGGTTGGGACGTACGGATCCCAGGATATTGCGGTTTTAGGGGTCTATTTAAATTTACTTTTTGTCCCCTAGTCAGTTATTCTGAATAGTGCTTTATTCTCTTCTATGCCCCATTAGTTTTTTTTTCTGTCTTTCTTTTCTCTCGCAGGCTGCTTTTTTTCCTCTCCTTTGTTAGACCCATACCCCATCCTGGACTGCGAAGGAGTGAATGTTGGTAATGGAAGTAAAAATATTGTTGCAACCTCTTTCTCTTGTGGTCTGGTGGTGTGAGGGATTGAGTGATCCACCGTTTCTGCCCTGGCACATTACCTGTTTAAGAACCCCTACCTGTCAGGTGTAACTCGCACGTGACAAACTACTACTACCACTACTACTAACAACTACTACTACTACCACTACTACTACACTACTACTAGTACTACTAGTACTACTAGTACCACCCATGCATCCCTGATCCCCTGATCTTGATTCTGGCAGCATATCCTTAAAACAAACAACAAATAAATGAATAACTAAAATGCATTTCGTTTACTACCTGGCCACAAGATTCACCGAGATTTTCTCCCCAAGTTCTCTGTCGCAGACACAAACGGCCAAGAGGCGTCCCCTGTCGAGAAATGGACCGATCCCAGTCGATCGCCCCTGGAGGTCATACAGAACACGGCGAGGTCACGTGGGGGGGGGACCATCGCTGGCATTAGTACCGCAATGGCTCAGTAGGAAGTGACACTACACCACCGCCACGGGGTTAGTTGAATAACCAGCTTTTTTTTCCCAACTCGTTCCGTATTCTTGTGATTTTCGTCACTGTAAGAAAAGTACTGCCTCTCTTATATCACGCACTTATAAAGAAAAGCTGAAGACAGGGACGTTTCTATCCGCCATAATCATTTTTATGAATATTCCGACAACGAATTGATACTGTTTTTACATAGAATAAAATTCAATGAGGGTAAACTTCCCTTTTGGTCCTCCGTTTTATTTTCGCGTTTTCGATGTCTTTCTTTTTTTTTTCTTTTCTTTAAGTTCGTGCGTTTTAGCTCTTATTAATAACGCTTGTGACTCCACTTTGACTCCGGGTTAATGGGGACACACGCTTCGGTTGAGAGTCCGCTAACAGCGCAGGTGTGTGTAATTGCTTGAGGGCTGCACCCATGTTTCCCTGCTGTCAATGTGGTGGTGTGTGAATGTGTTTTGTGTGTGTGTGTTATGTGAGTGTGCATGGTGTGTGTGTGTTGTTGTGTGTGTGGTGTGTTGTGTAGTGTGGTTGTGTGTGTGAGGGAGGGTACGGGAAAGGGGCTGGCATATAAACTCGAAAGTTCAAATACAGCGGTATTAAACCATTTTTGATCAAGTCTTTTCATACATGTTCAAACTTTCAACATGCCTGATTCTAAAGGGAAAAGAACAGACACAGAGATAGAATTCTGTGGTATTTTGTATTTTATGCAGTCTCTACCAATATTTCAAACTTATTTATGTAAAGGAAAAAGTGCTCGACAGAGGATAGAAAAAAACAAAAAGACAGACAGACAGGTAACAGTTTTTTTCCCTGATCATGATGTGTTTGTTGGAAAAAGACTTCCATGCAGGTGATGCGACCCGCTACACAATTTCACCAATTGATATCCAACTTCTGCTATTGTACACACAACGAGCGGGCACACAATTCACCAATTGATACACTTCCTTCTGGCTATTGGTTACAACACAAACGAGCGGGCACACAATTCACCAATTGATATCAACTTTCTGGCTATTGGTACACACAACGAGCGGCAATCACGGCTGTTGGTGGACTAGGAAGCTTGGCTCGGATGGAAGGAATCAAGTTGTAGGTAAAACTGTGTTAAATTGCCTTGCGCTAACTATAACATCAACAAGATAACGTAAACAGTATAATGACATGGACTGAACAATAAGAACAATGAAGAAACTGTGTTAAATGGACAAACTGGTTAATCAGTGTATCTTCCTTTCCTCTACTCTTACATTTCTTTTTCAATGTTCTAATAATTGTTTTTGAGTCATTTCGGTTTTCGTCGAATGTCAAATATTATAGCGAAAACACGTCCAAGGTGTCGTTGAAGGAACTAATTATATAACAGCTAGAGGGGAACAGACATAATGACCATCGTGTCAATACAATTGATGAGATGCAAGATGCGGATATGGGATCACTACGTCATGATGCTTGACTTAACAAAACAGAAATGTGATTAAATAGAACAGAAAATGATTGATTAAATAGAACTACAAGTGGTAGGAATCAATTATGGCACGTGTGTGAA
>CM031595.1:4428498-4437778 GCA_018398815.1 Conus ventricosus
CATGAACAATGAAGTCATGGGTGAGATGTAGAGCATGAACAATGAAGTCATGGGTGAGATGTAGAGCATGAACAATGAAGTCATGGGTGAGATGTAGAGCATGAATAATGAATGAGATGTACAGCATGAACAATGAAGTCATGGGTGAGATGTACAGCATGAACAATGAAGTCATGGGTGAGATGTAGAGCATGAACAATGAAGTCATGGGTGAGATGTACAGCATGAACAATGAGTGAGATGTGCAGCATGAACAATGAAGTCAGACAGGGTTTGTTCCCGTGATTGTCAATTGTTAGTGACGTCACTGGTAGAAAACAAAAAAACTCCAGACAGATAAATAAGAGTGTGGTGCGGGAACAGGGAAGTGTGTGTGTGTGTGTGTGTGTGTGTGTGTGTGTGTGTGTGTGTGTGTGTGTGTGTGTGTGGAGTGTGTGTGAAGTCAAGTCAAGTCAAAATTATCTTTATTGAGGATTAAAGAATAAGCTTTCCAGCTTTTTGTTTTACATCCTGCCCTCATAAAGAAGAAATAAACTAATTGAACATATAACCCCAAGCTCAAAAAGCATTTTTAAAAGCACACAATTTCTTTCATGCAAATACATAACTCTCATATGAAATCTGAAACAATAATGAAGGGGGTTCTATTAATGGAAATGACTTCAACAATTGATGCGCAGAGTTTCTATCAAATGCATTTTAGTGCTTTTTTTTAATGTATGTTTTGAGCGACATGATTTTTATGGAGGAAGGCAAATTATTCCATGCGGTCCCTCCAGAGTACAGAAAACTTGATTTATAAAGATTACATCGAGGTCTGGGAAGAGACAGTTTATGTGTATGTCTGTAACTATTAAAGACAAAGATTTTAAAGATTAGCTTCGGGGCTGATCCATTCATTACATTGTACATGCTCAAGCATTTGTTGAAGTAGAGCCTGTCTTTAAATGGAAGAATATTTAAAGTTTTGTAATCACTCTTTGTCAAAGTATTGGATTTCAACTGAATTAATTTAATGGCTCTTTTATGCAGACGACTTACTAGTCTCAGATTAGTTTCATTGGCATTATCGAATAACGTGGATGTATAATTGATAAGAGAAAGAATGTGCGCATGAAAGAATATCTTTCTGGAGTGAAGATTTAGAAATTGTTTATCTTTGAAAGTTGATAATATATTCTCTTAGAAATATGTTTTCCAAGACCAAGATAAATCGTTGCCAATGATAACACCCAAAACTTTATGCGATGTAACCTCTTCAATCTTTTGTCCTTGGGCATGTAACGGCGCAAATGATGATGTCATTGTCTGTCGTTTCTGGCGTGTAGTGACATACATGCATTTGGTTTTACAAACATTGAGGGACATATGATTCATTTCTGTCCATGTAATTCGCTTGTTGATATTTTTCTGCAGGTTATTTACCAGTTCAGTAGGGTTACTACTGTGAGATTGTAATGAGGTATCATCAGCAAACATTTCACAACAACATTCTATAAACAATGGTAAGTCATTTATATAAAACGAAAAAAGAGTAGGGGTCCCAGTGCTGACCCCTTAGGGACACCAAATTAAAAAGAGAGGAACTTTGACCTTTTGGAGTTGACTTCAACAAGCTGTTGACGATCAGTGTGTGTGTGTGTGTGTGTGTGTGTGTGTGTGTGTGTGTGTGTGTGTGTGTGTGTGTGTCTGTGAGCGCGCGTACGCGCGCGCGTGTGTGCGCTCACGCGGGCGTGAGTGTGGGGGAGGAGTGAGTTGAATAAGACTGCAGGGTTGGAAGGGTACGGGGGATGCATCTACACACACCACACACACACACACACACACACACACACACACACACACACACACACACACACACCACACACACACACACACACACACACACACACACACACACACCACACACACATACACACACACACACACACAGACACACACACACAGATGCATGCACGCACAGATGCACACACGCACGTAGTACAGAAACACACGCACACACACGCACACACACGCGCACACACAGACACAGACACACACACACACACACACACACACACACACACACACACACACACACACACACACACACACACACACACACACACACACACACACACAGATGCATGCACGCACAGATGCACACACGCACGTACGTACAGACACACACGCACACACACGCACACACACGCGCAAAACACAGACACGACAGACAGACAGACAGACAGACAGACAGACACACACACACACACACACACACACACACACACACACACACACACACACACACGCATGCACGCACGCACGCACGCACGCACGCACTCACACACACACACACACACACACACACACACACACACAACACACACACACACACACACACACATACACACACACACACACACACACACACACACACACACACACACACACACACACACACACACACACACACAGATGCACGCACGCACAGATGCACACAAACACGCACGTACAGACACACACGCACACACACGCACACACACAGACACACACAGACAGAGACACAGACACACACACACACACACACACACACACACACACACACACACACACACACACGCCCGCACGAACGCACGCACGCACGCATGCACACTCTTAAGCTTTTCTAGAAGGTAGAGATGGTTTTGGCAGATACATTTCATCTGCTCCTGCAACCTACCCACACACCTCAGTAACACAACCCACAACTCCACATGTAGCCTACCTATACACCTCAGTAATACAACACACACACTCCACAAATAGCCTACCTATACACCTCAGCATCACAACCCACACACTCCCCATGCAGCCTACATATACACCTCATCAACACAACCCACACACTCCCCATGTAGCCTACCTATACACCTCAGTAACACAACCCACACACTCCACATGTAGACTACCTATACACCTCACTAACACAACCCACACACTCCACATATAGCCTACATATACACCTCAATAATACAAACCCACACATTCCACATGTAGCCTACCTATACACTCAGCAACACATCCCACACACTCCACATGTAGTCTACCTATACACCTCAGTAACACAACCCATACACTCCACATGTAGCCTACCTGTACACCTCAGTAACACAACCCACACACTCCACATGTAGGCTACCTATACACCTCAGTAAGACAACCCACACACTCCACATGCAGCCTACCTATACACCTCAATAACACAACCCACACATCCCCATGTAGCCTACCTATACACCTCAGTAACACAACCCACACACTCCACATGTAGCCTACTATGCACCTCAATAACACAACCCACACCTCCACATGTAGCCTACCTATACACCTCAATAACACAACCCACACACTCCACATTTAACCTCCCTATACACCTCAATAACACAACCCACAAACTCCACATGTAGCCTACCTATACACCTCAATAACACAACACACACACTCCACATGTAGCCTACCTATACACCTCAGTAACACAACCACACACACTCCACATGCAGCCTACCTATACACCTCAGAAACACAACCCACACACTCCACATGTGGCCTACCTATGCACCTCAGCAACACAACCCACACACTCCACATGCAGCCTACCTATACACCTCAATAAACACAACCCACACACTCCACATGTAGCCTACCTATACACCTCAGTAACACAACACACACACTCCACATGTAGCCTACCTATACCTCAGTAACACAACCCACACACTCCATATGCAGCCTACCTATACACCTCAGTAACACAACACACCAACTCCACATGTAGCCTACCTATACACCTCAGTAACACAACCCACACACTCCACATGCAGCCTACCTATACACCTCAGTAACACAACACACACACTCCACATGTAGCCTACCTATACACCTCAGTACCACAACACACACACACTCCACATGTAGCCTACCTATACACCTCAGTAACACAACACACACACTCCACATGTAGCCTACCTAACACCTCAGTAACACAACACACACACTCCACATGTCGCCTACCTATACACCTCAGTAATACAACCACACACACTCCACATATAGCCTACCTATACACCTCAGCAACACAACCCACCACTCCCCATGCAGCCTACATATACACCTCATCAACACAACCCACACACTCCACATGTAGCCTACCTATACACCTCAGTAACACAACCACACACTCCACATGTAGACTAACTATACACCTCACTAACACAACCCACACATCCCCACATATAGCCTACATATACACCTCAATAATACAACCCACACACTCCACATGTAGCCTACCTATACACCTCAGCAACACATCCCACACACTCCACATGTAGTCTACCTATACACCTCAGTAACACAACCCATACACTCCAAATGTAGCCTACCTGTACACCTCAGTAAAAACAACGCACACACTCCACATGTAGGCTACCTATACACCTCAGTAAGACAACCCACACACTCCACATGCAGCCTACCTATACACCTCAATAACACAACCCACACACTCCCAATGTAGCCTACCTATACACCTCAGTAACACAACCCACACACTCCACATGTAGCCTACCTATGCACCTCAATAACACAACCCATACACTCCACAATGTAGCCTACCTATACACCTCAATAACACAACCCACACACTCCACATTTAACCTACTTATACACCTCAATAACACAACCCACAAACTCCACATGTAGCCTACCTATACCACCTCAATAACACAACACACACACTCCACATGTAGCCTACCTATACACCTCAGTAAACAACCACACACACTCCACATGCAGCCTACCTATACACCTCAGAAACACAACCCACACACTCCATATGTAGCCTACCTATGCACCTCAGCAACACAACCCACACACTCCACATGCAGCCTACCTATACACCTCAATAACACAACCCACACACTCCACATGTAGCCTTACCTATACACCTCAGTAACACAACACACACACTCCACATGTAGCCTACCTATACACCTCAGTAACACAACCCACACACTCCATATGCAGCCTACCTATACACCTCAGTAACACAACACACACACTCCACATGTAGCCTACCTATACACCTCAGTAACACAACCCACACACTCCACATGCAGCCTACCTATACACCTCAGTAACACAACACACACACTCCACATGTAGCCTACCTATATCACCTCAGTAACACAACACACACACACCCCACATGTAGGCTACCTATACACCTCAGTAACACAACAACACACACTCCACATGTAGCCTACCTATTCACCTCAGTAACACAACACACACACTCCAAAATGTAGCCTACCTATACACCTCAGTAACACAACACACACACTCCACATGTAGCCTACCTATACACCTCAGTAACACAACATACACACTCCACATGTAGCCTACCTATGCACCTCAGTAACACAACCCACACACTCCACATGTAGCCTGCCCACACACCTCAGCAACACAACCCACACACTCCACATGCAGCCTACCTATACACCTCAGCAACACAACACACACACTCCACATGTAGCCTACGTATACACCTCAGCAACACAACACACAGACTCCACATGTAGCCTACCTATACACCTCAGTAACACAACACACACACTCCACATGTTATCTACCTATACACCTCAGTAACCCCAACACACACACTCCACATGTAGCCTACCTATACACCTCAGTAACACAACACACACACTCCACATGTAGTCTACCTATACACCTCAGTAACACAACACACACACTCCACATGTAGCCTACCTATACACCTCAGTAACACAACACACACACTCCACATGTAGACTACTTATGCACCTCAGCAACACAACTCACACACTCCACATGCATCCTCCCTATACACCTCAGTACACAACACACACACACTCCACATGTAGCCTACCTATACACCTCAGTAGCACAACACACAAACTCCACATGTAGCCTACCTATACACCTCAGTAACACAACACACACACTCCACATGTAGCCTACCTATACACCTCAGTAACACAACACACACACTCCACATGTAGCCTACCTATACACCTCAGCAACACAACCCACACACTCCACATGTAGCCTACCTATACACCTCAGTATCACAACACACACACTCCCACATGTAGCCTACCTATACACCTCAGTAACACAACACACACACTCCACATGAAAGCCTACCTATACACCTCAGCAACACACCACACACACTCCACATGCAGCCTACCAAACCCTCAGCAACACAACACACACACTCAGCATGTAGCCTACCTATACACCTCAGCAACACAACCCACACACTCAGCATGTAGCCTAACCCATACATCTCATTAACACAACCCACACACTCCACATGATCAACTCATTCAGTACAGACCCTACTTCCAAACCAACTTCCACTTCACACTAGATACCTTTCATATCCTACTGTTTGTATTTTAATCAATTACTAACTATATTAATCAACTAATCTTATTGACGTACCCGCTTCTCCCTCATATTTTCCCCGCATCACCTCCCCCCCCCCCCCTCCCTTCTCACCCCAACGCTTTCCCCTCTTTCATCACACACACGCGTCTTTCCCTGCCGTTGCATTCACTGACATTTGGCGCCATCATTGATAACGTTCAGGCAGCTGGAATGTGATGATGAATTAGCTGGTCACCCACGCACTGGCACACAGCTGCATGCGTATTGAATTACCTCTCGGCTTGTTGGCAATAATCGGCTACGCTCTTCTTGAATCTCACTGCCTGAGTAGTTCCTTAGTTCTGTGCTTTTGTTACCCGACAGGGTGAGGAAGATTGCGGGGTCATGAATCTTCAGAGCGTGTGTGTGTGTGTGTGTGTGTGTGTGTGTGTGTGTTGGGGTGTGGTGTGTGTGTGGTGTGTGTGTGTGTGTGGTGTGTGTGGGGGTGTGTGTGTGTTGTGTGTGTGTTTGTGTGTGTGTGTGGTGTGTGTGTGTTGTGTGTGTGTGTGTGTGTGTGTGTGTGTGTGAGACTACACACGTGTGCTTCTTCCCCCTTCCCCCACCCATCCCCACCCCACCCACATACGCCAACGAGTCGGGTTAATGCGTTGGTCAGGTGTCTGCAAAGCTGCATCCTTGAAACCCTCTTCTGAAATATCTTTTTGTTATTTATTCATTTATTTAGCCACCTACCCCCCTCCGCACTGTGGCCCTGAGATATAACAAATATGGTGTGACGTATATGGACTGTTCAGCACGTAGTGACACCATCTTCACCATAATTCATCTGGGCCCATATAGGGAGCAAAATTGTTTTCTGTTCAGATTCATGTAATTATGGACATACTTTGCAATATGAATTTGTAAGTCGTCATTGCCTAGTGTTTCACTTGAGCGTAGGTTTTGCAAGTTTGGGTTTGGCATATCTTGTAACAGCGCCTCTGTTAGCTTCAGTCGCAGCAGTTTGTATTTGCAACAGCTGTCAAAAAAAAAAAAGAGTTTCATGGCTGACCACACCGCATGCTGAGCGTCTCCTGTCTTCTCTTGTAGTGTTGGTGTATGTTCCCCGTGATGATTTCTTACAACACCGTGCTGTGTCTATAGACCCTGGGGTTCTCGTGACAATGAAAGTCTGAGTTTAAGTCTGAGTCCACCTTGATGAAAATGCAACTATCCACGTTTCTTTTGAAAGCAGCCTGAACCCTATCCATACCCATGCCCTGAATGCCAACGAAGCGGGGTTCTCTTTCTCACTTTTTTTGTCTTCTTCTGACTTTTTTGTTCCGTGTGTTCCACCGATTACCAGAGGAAGGGTCAGCGACACACAGCATAGGCCAGACTGATTCAACACAGCATCCTGCCTAAGTCACCCAGCACAAGGCACCAACCCATTTGTTTTCGTTATTGGGAAGTTGAACCTTCAACATGCATTGTTGTGAATCTGTTCGAGCATGTCTCTGTTTATTGTTATTTATTAAAATCCCTTCCTCTTAGCATACAAATCCAAGTTAAAGAGTGCATACGTACCATAAGTTGTAATGTGGCCAATTACACCCCTTCCTCTTAGCATACAAATCCAAGTTAAAGAGTGCATACGTACCATAAGTTGTAATGTGGCCAATTACACCCCTTCCTTTAGCATACAATCCAAGTTAAAGAGTGCATACGTAATCATAAGTTGTAATGTGGCGCAATTACACCCCTTCCTCTTAGCATACAAATCCAAGTTAAAGAGTGCATACGTATCATAAGTTGAATGTGGCGCAATTACACCCCTTCCTCTTAGCATACAAATCCAAGTTAAAGAGTGCATACGTACCATAAGTTGTAATGTGGCGCAATTACCCCCCCTTCCTCTTAGCATACAAATCCAAGTTAAAGAGTGCATACGTACCATAAGTTGTAATGGGGGCGCAATTACACCCCTTCCTCTTAGCATACAAAACCAAGTTAAAGAGTGCATACGTACATAAGTTGTAATGTGGCGCAATTACACCCCTTCCTCTTAGCATACAAATCCAAGTTAAAGAGTGCATACGTATCATAAGTTGTAATGTGGCGCAATTACACCCCTTCCTCTTAGCATACAATCCAAGTTAAAGAGTGCATACGTACCATAAGTTGTAATGTGGCCCAAATTTCACCCCTTCCTCTTAGCATACAAATCCAAGTTAAAGAGTGCATACGTACCATAAGTTGTAATGTGGCCAATTTACTGGTACCTGTCGTTGCATCATCTTCATCAACAATACTTATAATGAAGAACAGTTGATGCGCGAAAGAAACGGAAAACGGTGATTGAGTGACTGGGAGAGACAGAGAGGAGGAAGGGGAGCGGGATGTACGTGTGAGAGATCCAGATTAAAACCCGGCCAATGCTTGGGTGTGTGGGGGACACAGACCAACAGAAACAGGCCAATGCTTGGGTGTGTGGGGGACACAGACAAACAGAAACAGGCCAATGCTTGGGTGTGTGGGGGACACAGACAATCAGAAACAGGCCAATGCTTGGTGTGGGGGGGGACACAGACAATCAGAAACAGGCCAATGCTTGGGTGTGTGGGGACACAGACAAACAGAAACAGGCCAATGCTTGGGTGTGTGGGGGGCACAGACAATCAGAAACAGGCCAATGCTTGGGTGTGTGGGGGACACAGACAATCAGAAACAGACCAATGCTTGGGTGTGTGGGGACACAGACAAACAGAAACAGGCCAATGCTTGGGTGTGTGGGGGACACAGACAGGTGGAGGGCTGTGGGCAGGACAGGTGTTGGAGATAGATC
>CM031595.1:4438778-4441278 GCA_018398815.1 Conus ventricosus
ATTAGCCCCGCAATCTTCTCCTGTGGGAAACAAAAGCACAGAACTAAGGAACTACTAGGCAGTGAGATTCAAGAAGAGCGTAGCCGATTTATTGCCAACAGCCGAGAGGTAATTCAATACGCATGCAGCTGTGTGCCAGTGCGTGGGTGACCAGCTAATTCATCATCACATCCAGCTGCCTGAACGTTATCAATGATTGGCGCCAAATGTCAGTGAATGCAACGGCAGGGAAAGACGCGTGTGTGTGATTGAAAGAGGGGAAAGCGTTGGGGTGAGGAAGGGAGGGGGGTGGGGGGGAGGTGATGCGGGGAAAATATGAGGGAGAAGCGGTACGTCAATAAGATTAGTTGATTAATATAGTTAGTAAATTTGATTTAAAATACAAACAAGTAGGATATGAAGTATCTAGTGTGAAGTGGAAGTTGGTTTGGAAAGTAGGGTCTGTACTGATGAGTTGATCATGTGGAGTGTGTGGGTTGTGTTAATGAGATGTATGGGTAGGCTACATGCTGAGTGTGTGGGTTGTGTTGCTGAGGTGTATAGGTAGGCTACATGCTGAGTGTGTGTGTTGTGTTGCTGAGGTGTTTGGGTAGGCTGCATGTGGAGTGTGTGTGTTGTGTTGCTGAGGTGTATAGGTAGGCTACATGTGGAGTGTGTGTGTTGTGTTACTGAGGTGTATAGGTAGGCTACATGTGGAGTGTGTGTGTTGTGATACTGAGGTGTATAGGTAGGCTACATGTGGAGTGTGTGGGTTGTGTTTGTGAGGTGTATAGGTAGGCTACATGTGGAGTGTGTGTGTTGTGTTCTGAGGTGTATAGGTAGGTACATGTGAGGTGTGTGTGTTGTGTTACTGAGGTGTATAGGTAGGCTACATGTGGAGTTTGTGTGTTGTGCTACTGAGGTGTATAGGTAGGCTACATGTGGAGTGTGTGTGTGTTGTGTTACTGAGGTGTATAGGTTAGGATGCATGTGGAGTGTGTGAGTTGTGTTGCTGAGGTGCATAAGTAGTCTACATGTGGAGTGTGTGTGTTGTGTTACTGAGGTGTATAGGTAGGCTACATGTGGAGTGTGTGTGTTGTGTTACTGAGGTGTATAGGTAGATACATGTGGAGTGTGTGTGTTGTGTTACTGAGGTGTATAGGTAGGCTACATGTGGAGTGTGTGTGTTGTGTTACTGAGGTGTATAGGTAGTAACATGTGGAGTGTGTGTGTTGTGTTACTGAGGTGTATAGGTAGGCTACATGTGGAGTCTGTGTGTTGTGTTGCTGAGGTGTATACGTAGGCTACATGTGGAGTGTGATGTGTTGTGTTGCTGAGGTGTATAGGTAGGCTGCATGTGGAGTGTGTGGGTTGTGTTGCTGAGGTGTGTGGGCAGGCTACATGTGGAGTGTGTGGGTTGTGTTACTGAGGTGCATGGTAGGCTACATGTGGAGTGTGTATGTTGTGTTACTGAGGTGTATAGGTAGGCTACATGTGGAGTGTGTGTGTTGTGTTACTGAGGTGTATAGGTAAGGTACATGTGGAGTGTGTGTGTTGTGTTACTGAGGTGAATAGGTAGGCTACATGTGGAGTGTGTGTGTTGTGTTACTGAGGTGTATAGGTAGCCTACATGTGGAGTGTGTGTGTGTTGTGTTACTGAGGTGTATAGGTAGGCTACATGTGGAGTGTGTGTGTTGTGTTACTGAGGTGTATAGGTAGGCTGCATGTGGAGTGTGTGGGTTGTGTTACTGAGGTGTATAGGTAGGCTACATGTGGATGTGTGTGTTGTGTTACTGAGGTGTATAGGTAGGCTGCATATGGAGTGTGTGGGTTGTGTTACTGAGGTGTATAGTAGGCTACATGTGGAGTGTGTGTGTTGTGTTACTGAGGTGTATAGGTAGGCTACATGTGGAGTGTGTGGGTTGTGTTATGAGGTGTATAGGTAGGCTGCATGTGGAGTGTGTGGGTTGTGTTGCTGAGGTGCATAGGTAGGCTACATATGGAGTGTGTGGGTTGTGTTTCTGAGGTGTATAGGTAGGCTGCATGTGGAGTGTGTGTGTTGTTGTTACTGAGGTGTATAGGTAGGCTACATGTGGAGTGTGTGTGTTGTGTTATTGAGGTGTATAGGTAGGCTACATGTGGAGTTTGTGGGTTGTGTTATTGAGGTGTATAAGTAGGTTAAATGTGGAGTGTGTGGGTTGTGTTATTGAGGTGTATAGGTAGGCTACATGTGGAGTGTATGGGTTGTGTTATTGAGGTGCATAGGTAGGCTACATGTGGAGTGTGTGGGTTGTGTTACTGAGGTGTATAGGTAGGCTACATTGGGAGTGTGTGGGTTGTGTTATTGAGTGTATAGGTAGGCTGCATGTGGAGTGTGTGGGTTGTCTTACTGAGGTGTATAGGTAGCCTACATGTGGAGTGTGTGCGTTGTGTTACTGAGGTGTACAGGTAGGCTACATTGGAGTGTATGGGTTGGTTACTGAGGTGTTATAGGTAGGACTACATGTGGAGTGTGTGGGAT
>CM031595.1:4453778-4474754 GCA_018398815.1 Conus ventricosus
ATATCCTGGGATCCCGCTACCGTCCCAACCTAACCCGCTAAACCGCTACAAAGACATTAACGTAACAGAAGAAAGACAGTACTAGAAACAATATACATCAAACAGGACCTAGTCAGGGTTAAACAAAACAATAAGAAAAAAAACGAATCAGTGACCGGCTTCAGGCCCACACACACACACGCCAAACCCACACCCACACCACACACGACTTAAGACTCATCTGATCCTGTGCCCGAGGAGGTTCACCGTGGGAGGTGGATCCTAAGAAGGGCGAAGCCGCAGTGGGCTGGTCTTCCAGTCCGACGCGAAGATGTCCCAGTGAAGGGTGAAGCACACCTTCAACAGTCCTCAGTGCAGGCAGTGGGATGGTCTTCCAGTCCGAGGTGAAGGTGTCCCAGTGAAGGGTGAGGCACACCTTCAACAGTCCTCAGTGCAGCGACTGGTGCCTGGATACCGGATGGCGTCTGCCAGGTCCCGGGATGCTGGTCCTTCAGCCAGTCCAAGACCGGAGCTGCCGGAAACAAATGGCAATTTTTCCCGCCCAAAATGGCGGGTGGGCGGGGTAAGAAAACGGTCCGCTCCCAATCCGATGAGGATGGCAGCGAAAACCGTGACGGTCCCCAATGAAGTGGACTCCAGGTCAGGGATGACCTAAGTTGCTTCTTCAGCTGGCAGGGACAGGGATCCCAGAGGTTACAAGCGGAATTCTTTCCTTCCCACCGAAGGGTGAAAGACAGTTCCACGCAACCCACGTTGAAGTGGATTCAAGCAGGAAGGCTCCAGCTGGCAGAGATAGAGATCTCTCCGACTCCAAAGTTCGTAAGCGAGTCCAACACCACTCGCCAAACAAGATGGCAACCAGTACACAAACAGCCTCAGCTGTGTCACCTGACATCAGCTGATGAACCACGTGGAAAACGATAAAAGAACAGAAAAAGAAAGCTTTAAAAAAAATAAAAGAAGAGAAATATTGGAGGATGGGAGCAAAACGCACGGACGTAGCGCACCCAGGATGACACGAATAACAAACTGGTCAACACCCGGCCAATGTAGTGAAGATGTCACTGGCCACACTCCACTTTACATCAGGTTTGGGAAGAAATGAATTGTCTTCCAAACCAAAAGTATTTTACGTCCGTGACAATACCCCCAACCAAAGAGGCTTGTGCCACTGAGGCACAGCCTATCACAGCCTCCAATATGTTCTGCACACACTTGCACTCATGTAGACCTTCATTCCTGAACCTTGACTCAGCACTCCATCCGGCTGAGGTAATCAGCCTTCATCATCCTCATCCTCATAGTCATGTGTCATCATCCAGTGCCTCTCTGGGCACACCATTGTTAACCGGGGCACTGGAGACGGGTCGACAAGGTGGTGGCACCGAGGGTGATGAGCAAGACGGGCTGCTGCTGTTGCTGTTCAGGGACTGCTGGAAAGCCATACGCGCTATGTCCTGACGCACTGCGTCGGCTGGCTTCATCTGCAGCTTGAATTCCTCCAGGCCACCGCCTGGGTCGATGACGTTCAGGGTCTGGAAGCACAGCGCGCAGAATTCCAGGGCCTTGGCATGGAAGATCGGCTCAGTGTTGACTAACTCTGTCAGCACTTTCTTCATGTCAGTGATCTCGGCCTGAAATCTGTGAACCTGAGCGTCCCTGTAGTCCTGAACAGCCGATAGACTTGCAGCAAAATGGGTCATGCCTTCACGTAGAGAAGGGTTCCATTTCTCATGTTCAGCGTTCTCTGCCGTCTTCATACATCCGTGGTCACCTTGGTCATGGAAGCGTGCGGTTTTACGTGTGTAGGAGACAGAGCTGTCACACAACTGGCCCAGGTGTCGCTTCATGGCTGTGCCGGCGGTCCTGGTTGGTGTTTGACCCCCTCATTCGCTCTCAATTCAGCGCATGCTCGACTCACTTTGGGTCTGCTCCTTCGCTTCCTTAACAGTGGCTTTCTACCCACGGATGCAGAACCTGTTGATGTCAACAACCCCACAGGCATCCTGGTGTTCCGGCTCTTCGGAGTTGCTCGGTGGCAAACATTGCAGCTGCGACCGTGACTTTGGATGTTGAGGGATGGATTCCTTTGCTCGCACACTGCGTATAGTTGAAGGATCCTTGGTCAAAGTGCCATGCCGAGTCAGGGGCTTCAGGAGGGGTTTCAGGGCCTCTTTCTCTCTCTGTGCTTGGGAACGCTTTGGTGGCAGTCAAAAAACACTTCTGCTGGCAACTCTGACGATATCTCCCGACGCTGACCGTCTCCAAAGCACACTGAATTGCCAATCAGTAGGGAGTACGCAGGTCGCTGAAGGGCTACTGCCACACCTTCCTTTTAAAGTATGGCGTAGAGACATCTCCCAGTGCTGTAGAATCGGGTTGCCCTGAAGGATGACTCGATTCCTGACACTTGGCATTCTTCTCCGCGAGGTGCATCACAAGGGATTAACTGCTCATCAATGAAGACTGCTGTAGCTCCTGTGTCCCTAATAGCTTTCACTTTCTTGCCACACACCACGGATGGGAAGGTAGGATAAGATGGGGGTCGTGACCTGACTCTCTCCAAATGCCACCCTAAAGTGCGAGATATCGGATTTTGCCTTGTCCTTCCTCTTGGGACAATCCCGAACGAAATGTCCCTTTTCCCCACAGAGGAAGCAAAGCTTGAGCTTGGGTCCGACGTTCCTGGAATTGCTGGGGACATCGCTTTTGGAGGGTGACGACGGTTTGAAGTCATGTGACTCCCGATCGGCGGGTTTCCTACTTATCCCTGGCGTAGGCATGCGATAGTGACGACGCGCATCTGCGAAGGCTTCAGCCACCTCGATTGCCCTGGCGAATGTCTTTGGTTTCTCCTCACCCAACTTGAACTGCAGTTCCTGAGATACCGAACTCATAAGTTGCTCCAAGAGGAAACAATCTTTCAAATCCATCTCTGAGGCTTCAATCCAGTATTCCATGGTGCGCCGGAGGCGTTCTCCGAACTGGTGAAAAGTTTCCTCAGAAGGTTTCCTCATCGTGCGAAACTGCTTTCTGTAAGACTCGGCAGTCATGTGCAGTCTCCGGCGAAGAGCCGCTTTCAACTCGGTATAGGAAGCTCCGGGTGGAATATCGACAAACGCCTCCTTAGCCTTGCCCGTCAGGCTACTGATGAGGTAAAGGGCTTTACTCTGGTCGTTTAGCTGGTACGCAGCGGAAACCCGCCTCAAAGTGCTCAATGTAGGTGTCTATGTTATCGCTAGCACTGTACACTGGCATATGTAGCTTGGGCGGAGCCACCGGAATAAACCATGCCTGGTGAAAATCCGCTATTTCCCGATGGACGGAGCCATGCTCGGAAGCAACCACAGACTGTGCTTCGGTTCATCTAACTGTTGAACCAGTTCGGCCCGGAGTTTTTCTTTTTCCTCCACCAAACGAGCCTCAAAGTCCAACTCTTTCTGTTTCTGAGCCTCCCTTTCTAATGTTCTCTCTGTTCTCTAGACTCTCGCTCCAGTCTCCTTTCCTCCATCTCCTCTTTCCATCGCCGTTCCTTCTCCTCTCTCCCCATCCTTCTCTCTTCCATCCCCCTTTCTCTTTCGCCTCTCTCTCCTCCCTCTACAGCCTCTTTTCCTCCATTGCCATTTTCCATCGTCTCTCTTCTTTGGCTTCTCTCTCCTCCTTCTCTAGCCTCTTCTCCTCCCTCTCCAGTCTCCTCTCTCCCGCTCTCTTCTCTCTCTTGCCTCTCTTTCTTCTCTTTCCTCTTCTCCTTGGCCTCTCTTTCTTCCCTCTCAATCCTCATCAACATAAGAGGATCCATGGGCGCTGGGCCCGGAGGATGAGGCATAGGCGAAGGCCGAAAGCGAAAGTCGTCTCGAAGATACGGCGGGGGGCGAAGTCCCGGAGACCGGAGTGGGCAGAGGTCGTCTCGGAGAGAGTGACCCAGGAGGGGTTATCTCCTGTATTTAGACATCACGGTGACTGGAGGACGAATCCACCAGAAGAATACACGACCTGGGTAGTTGGCCAGTCATCGCCTGAGTCATGGGGGGTCCCCATGCCTGGTTTGGATTCCTACACCACGAGTCTGGGGAACGTGTGATCCGGCGCTCGTCGTCCACGTGTTCCATAACTGACAGTATAACTCGCTAGACCACGAAGTCACCGAATCACTAAGTGATACACAGAATTTGCACAACCACGCAGAACCCTGACGAACGAAATCCCACGAAGGTTCCGACGTGCGTATCCACTTCGCACTTAGTACCACGGTCGACTACTTCGAAGGTCACAAAGTATTTGACCCCACCCCAAGTCAATAGTACAGGACGATACCAAATGGGATATAAATCCAAGATTCTGTAATAGTCACTGGGGATGAAAAGAACTATCCCCAATTTCCAAAGGAAAAAAACGCACTATCTTAAACCAGTGAGTCCTATAGGGTAACACCAGCACGATGGTTAACCCACCCTCACCGAGAATGACAACACTCACTGAAAGACACTGAATGACAAATGACGTAAGGGTTTGATGTCCGCCAAAAAACGCATGGACAACCCTAACAAAACACGAGGAAGTGCTTTTATCCAACGAACCAAGAGTGGTCCAACAACAATATCTCCTTCAAAGTCCAAGTTCCTACAAGATAGAACCCCAAAATTTCAAAGTCAAGAATGGGAACCGAAACTGAGTAAGTCACAACGTATCAGCAACTCCCATCCGCTAAATCGCAGCTGTATTCCCCCGAGAAGGAAATACGGAGTAGTAACGTTCCACAAATGTAACTTTGACTAAGGGTAGTCAATACTGTACCAATATTTCCCAAAACTGGGAAGGAGAAATGGCAAAGTCCTACGTACGACTTTTTGACTAAGTGTAGTCAACACCAACAAATCTCCAACCGTAGGTTACAGTCTAAGGTATGTTGTCCCAAGACAGAGTAGTTTGAACAACAAAGTCAACAATGTATGAACTTTATGACTAAATGTAGTCAATCCACAAAACCGTTCAAACTCGAAGAGAAAGAATGCTTCCACAAACCAAATTGCAGTCAAGAGTACTGCCACACTAAGCTAGCCCAAACGAACTGAATCGATTAACCTGGCTAAGCTCAATAGGTAAAAGCAAACTAACCTCTTCTCACCAAATGAACACAGAGTATCCAAATTCAATAACTAGCCAAGAGCTGGAGTTATTTCCCCTGAATTCCAACGAAGGAAATACCCAGTTATGTTTTTAACACTTCAAAGCGTTGAGAACAACAATCTTCAAAAGGGAAAACCGCTGACCAAAAAACGTGGTTCAAGCACAACAGTTTTTCCCTGTATGGTAAACAATATCCAAACATGAATCAATTCCAACCCTATGTGGAATTAATCAATAAATCGACAAGCACAAACTCAATGTGTAACAACGACTGCCCTTGTGCACCGGCGTGCCAAGAACCCAAAGTTACCACACCTGGGTAACAAACCTATGTCCGGATCAAATGTTAATCTCTCAAAATAAAACTTCAAAGATGTTTACCCAGCAAAAAGGCCAAAGAAATCACAAACCTACACAACTGGAATTTATGACTCAACACGTTACTCCAACCAGCAACCAACTTACCCAAGGAAAAGCAATAAGACATCAACAAACACGCATAAGGCAGGACGGACAATAGAACTACACGACCCGTACCGCAAGG
Source organism: Conus ventricosus (assembly GCA_018398815.1). Classification (NCBI taxonomy): domain Eukaryota; kingdom Metazoa; phylum Mollusca; class Gastropoda; order Neogastropoda; family Conidae; genus Conus; species Conus ventricosus. The sequence continues at coordinate 4,459,450 of CM031595.1, forward strand.
CCAAACAACTAACCTAAATTCCACCGGCGACGGACGTAAACACGGAAGTACACGTGCGCCAACACGGTCAACTGGGACACCAGGACAGAACTGACTCGATCAAAACAGTGGCCTGACGAACGCGCCCCAAATTCCCGTGCAGCACGATCTAGTCCACAGACGGGAAACACGTGCTAAACCCCACTGCTCTGTCACTGAATGGGAGACGGATGAAAGAGGGAGGGGGTGGCAGAAAAAGGAAACAAGTGGCTCTTTGGAAAGACACTTGTGTATCCACAGACGCTACACTCCCATTCTCAACACACGACTGACAAATTATTATTCCAATCAACACAGTCACACAAATTAGTGTTGAACAATTAAGAAAGCCCTAACATCAGCAGCTAGACAGAAAGCAAATACACTGCTTGTATGTGCGTTAGACAGAAGAGGAAAGCCTATCAACTTAGGGCTAATCCCTTAGACTAAACAACACAGATCCTACAACCTAGTGTAATAACAAAATAAAACACCACCAAGAATAGTCTTTCCTTGTTTTTTTTTTGTAAACTAAAGTAGGTAACTTACACAAGACCAAGTTTCGCGCAAACACGGTATCGGAACTAAGTGTCAAAGTTTGCCTTGTAAACAAAGCACCAAGTGCTTGGCAAACCTGCCTACACTTACCTTGCTAACACAGTCGGCGTCTTGGGTACAGGCAAATGCAGACCCAAAATCCTAAATCAGTACAAGCACTGATATCGATGACTCTGCACAAGCAAGACCTATTAATCTAGAGTTCAAACCCTTCTTTCTCCACCCAAGTACCTATTCTAACTAAAGGTTTAAAGAGAAACGGAGAACGGAATTCTAGAAACAATAGCCGGCGGTACTAGACAAAACAAAACAAACGCGGAGACGAACGCGGAACGGAAGCGCCGAAGGTCCGACCACGGAGCACGGAACTCACCTGCCGACAGCACCCCAAAACCGGTCCGCTCCAATGGGTTCCCTACTAACTCTAGAACCCACCCAACCAACCACCCTTCAAATACACGTAAGAGAGATAGACAGATCTCTCAAGGGTCGGGCGGTAGTGAGTTCAGAGTGTCGCTTTTATACTACCACATACACATTCCTGTTACCCCGCATCTCCACCATAATTGTCACGTGCGAGTACACCTGACAGGGGGGGTTCTTAAACAGGTAATGTGCAGTGGCAGAAACGGAGCGATCACTCAATCCCTCACACCACCAGACCACAAGAGAAAGAGGTTTCAACAATATTTTACTCACATTACAACCATTCACTCACACTAGCAGTCCAGATGGGGTATGGGTCATAACAAAGGAGAGGAAAAAACAGCTGAGAGAGGAAAAGAAAGAAAGAAAAAAAAACAATGGGGCATAGAAGAGAAAAAGCACTATTTAGAACTAACTGACCTAGGGGACAAAGTAAAATTTAAAAAGACCCCAAAAACCCGCCAATATCCTGGGATCCCGCTACCGTCCCAACCTAACCGCTAAACCGCTACAAAGACATTAACGTAACAGAAGAAAGACAGTACTAGAAACAATAATACATCAAACAGGACCTAGTCAGGGTTAAACAAAACAATAAGAAAAAAAAACGAATCAGTGACCGGCTTCAGGCCCACACACACACACGCCAAACCCACACCACACCACACACGACTTAAGACTCATCTGATCCTGTGCCCGAGGAGGTTCACCGTGGGAGGTGGATCCTAGAAGGGCGAAGCCCGCAGTGGGTGGTCTTCCAGTCCGACGCGAAGATGTCCCAGTGAAGGTGAAGCACACCTTCAACAGTCCTCAGTGCAGGCAGTGGGATGGTCTTCCAGTCCGAGGTGAAGGTGTCCCAGTGAAGGGTGAGGCACACCTTCAACAGTCCTCAGTGCAGCGACTGGTGCCTGGATACCGGATGGCGTCTGCCAGGTCCCGGGATGCTGGTCCTTCAGCCAGTCCAAGACGGAGCTGCCCGGAAACAAATGGCAATTTTTTCCCGCCCAAAATGGCGGGTGGGCGAGGTAAGAAAACGGTCCGCTCCCCAATCCGATGAAGGATGGCAGCCGAAAACCGTGACGGTTCCCAATGAAGTGGACTCCAGGTCAGGGATGACCTAAGTTGCTTCTTCCAGCTGGCAGGGACAGGGATCCCAGAGGTTACAAGCGGAATTCTTTCCTTCCCACCGAAGGGTGAAAGACAGTTCCACGCAACCCACGTTGAAGTGGATTCAAGCAGGAAGGCTCCAGCTGGCAGAGATAGAGATCTCTCCGACTCCAAAGTTCGTAAGCGAGTCCAACACCACTCGCCAAAACAAGATGGCAACCAGTAACAAAACAGCTCAGCTGTGTCACCTGACATCAGCTGATGAACCACGTGGAAAACGATAAAAGAACAGAAAAAGAAAGCTTTAAAAAAAATAAAAAGAAGAGAAATATTGGAGGATGGGAGCAAAACGCACGGACGTAGCGCACCCAGGATGACACGAATAAAAAACTGGTCAACACCCGGCCAATGTAGTGAAGATGTCTGGCCACACTCACTTTACATCAGGTTTGGGAAGAAATGAATTGTCTTCCAAACCAAAGGTATTTACGTCCGTGACATAGTTGTTGTAGCAGTAGAATATCAGAAGAAATCAGTAGAGAAGAAACGAAATGATGATAATGATAATCATGATAATGATAATAATACTAAGCATCATTATCAATATAGTAATAATAATGATAATGATAATGATTATAACTGTACTACTACTACTACTACTACTACTACTACTACTACCACTACTACTACTACTACTACTACTATTAAAGAAGAAAGAAGAAGAAGAAGAAGAAGAAGAAGAAGAAGAAGAAGAAGAAGAAGAGAAGAAGAAGAAAAGAAACAACAACAACAACAACAAGACCAACAAGAACAACAACAACAAAAACAGGACGCAAATTGAAAAATAAAAAAGAAAGAAGTTGCAGAGAAAAAAAAAATGGCGAGGGCCCTGGGAAAAAAAACGTGGACAGACAAGTAAAAAAAAACAAGTAAGAAAATGATCACATACACAAAAAACTCTGATATGTGTGACAGCATCTACGATCTCCTCCCCGCTCGGTAATGCAGGAGAAGGAGTCACGTGACTGCTCTCCTGGCCCTGCATACGCGCTGTTCCATTTCGTTCCCGGGGAGGGAACGGAAGGGTAAATGTCATTTCCGGTGATGCTGGGCAAGTCACATGATCTCCCCTCTCATTCCCTTCTTCCTGCAGACCTCGGGAGGGGCCGGAAGGATCAACGTCACTTCCTGAGCCGAAGCTGCCATCTCTGCAGCGCCACGGTAAAGGGTGAAGGAGGCAAATTGGTAGTAGAGAGGCAGTGTGTGTGTGTGTGTGTGTGTGTGTGTGTGTGTGTGTGTGTGTTGTGTGTGTGCGTGCGTGCGTGCGTGCGTGCGTGCGTGCGTGCGGCGTGCGTGCGTGCGTGTGCGTGTGTGTGTGTGTGTGTGTGTGTGTGTGTGTGTGTGCGTGTGTGTGCGTGTGTGCGTGCGCGTGTGCGTATATGCGTGTGTGTGTGTGTGTGTGTGTGTGTGTGTGAGAGAGAGAGAGAGAGAGAGAGAGAGAGAGAGAGAGAGAGGAGAGAGGAGAGAGAGAGGAGGGAGTCCTTGTGTCATAGCCTCCGCAGTCCACCAATAACTGTTAGTGCCGCTCGTTTTGTGTACCAATAACTAGAATGTGATATCAATATGTGTATCGTAAAGTGGGTCTCATCACATTGTATGCAGATATTTGCTCCAAGAGACACGTTTCAAGTGTGGAAAGCAAGACGTATCTATCTGTCGTCTGCATGTCTATCGCTTGGTCAATCTATCTATCTTTTTTTTATTTCTTTGAAAAAAAAAAAGTTAGACATTTTGGAATAGACAGCATGAAAAATTGCAAAATATCACGGAAATAAGTCTCTCTCTATCTATCCTTGTCCCTTTAGATCAGTAAGTTTGAAAATGATGGAAAAGACTTGATCAAAAGTGCAAAATTCCACGGAAACGTTGAATTTCAAATTCTAGAAGCCAATTGTCCCCCCCCCCATACCCTTCTCCACATACACAGACAACTGAACTCATCTCCCAGGTGGAAGATAACAGCAGAGGAGCACCGGTACCCGGCTCTCGAGCAGCTCACACAGATCTGAGCTGGAGGTAAGTCGTCAAAGGTGGTATGTGTGCCCATGAACCCTACTCACGGGTCAAATAGGGTCACAGCCTAATTACTGACGTGTAAAAGCAGAAACGTAAGTTTAAAAAGATAGACAAAAATAAATGGCTTGGCCAAAAGACCAGGCGACGGATGCGTGACGCATGCCTGAAATATTTCGTGAATCCTCCATTGAACCTTTATCAATTTGTATGTATTATGATATCATTTCACTGTGGAATATTTTTCTCTAAATGTCGGATGAAAACGTCCCCATCTTCATCTTTGCTCTTTAAGAGCGTGAAAAAGAGCAGGCAGCACTTTACTTACGGTGACCAAAATATCATAGGAATTAAGAAACAACGTTTGAAAAAGAAAGACAAGATGCAAAGCATATAAACGTACCCCCAGTTTATTTTCAATACGCGTGAAATATTCCATGATTTAAAAAAAATGTTTTGGGCCGTTATAGCCGTTAGTAACGGATATTCTGGTAAACATCGGGTATCATCCGTGACCCATAATGAACATGCCTACAAATTTTCAAAAGATCGGCCACGTACTTCCTGAGACATTCTATAAAGGAGAAAAACCGTTATGGGCCATTATAGCCTTATAGCCGTTACAAACGGGTATAACGGTAAAGTAAAACATCTGGCATCATCCGCGACCCATAATGAACATACCTACAAATTTTCAGAAAGATCGCTGAAGTACTTCCTGAGATATTCCATAAAGAAGAAAACCGTTAGAGGCCGTTATAGCCTTATAGCGGTTACTAACGGCTTTAACGGTAAACTAAAACATTGGGCATCATCCGTCACCCATAATGAACATACCTACAAATTTTCAGAAAGATCGGTCAAGTACTTTCTGAGATATTCCATAAAGAAGAAAAACCGTTATGGGCCGTTATAGCCATTAGTAACGGTTATAACGGTAAACTAAAACGTCGGACATCATCCGTGACCCACAATAAACATACCTACAAATCTGCAGAAAGATCGGCCAAGTACTTTCGGAGATTTTCCCTGAAGAAGAAAAACCGTCATGGGCCGTTATAGCCGTGAGTAACGGCTATAACTGTAAACTAAAACCTTGGGCATCATCCGTCACCCATAATGAACATACCTACAAATTTCCGGAAAGATCGGCCAAGTGCTTTCTGAGATATTCCATAAAGAAGAAAAACCGTCATAGGCCGTTATAGCCATTAGTAACGGCTATAACGGTAAACTAAAACATTGGGAATCATCCGTCACCCATAATGAACATACCTGCACATTTTCAGAAAGATCGACCAAGTGCTTTCTGAGATATTCCATAAAGAAGAAAAACCGTCATGGGCCATTATTGCCGTTACTAACTGCTATAACGGTAAACTAAAACGTTGGGCATTATCCGCGACCCATAGTGAACATGCCTACAAATTTTCAGAAAGATTGGCCCAGTAGTTTTGTCTAGAGCGAGTGTAACACATTTTGACTTTGGACACACACACACACACACACACACACACACACACACACAGAGCATTTCTTCGTTCCCATTCTTAAGTAGTCCCCGTTCTATAAGAACTGAGAGGACAAAAAGAAAGAAAAGCAGCTCTATCCAACTAAACCTGTAGGTTGTGGTGTATGTGTCACTGCCCACTGAGCCATTTCCGTTAGCTAATGCATGGCGAAGTGTCACGTGACCTCGCCGTGTTCCGGTATGGCCTCCAGGGGCGATCGACGGAATAAGTCCATTTCCTCCTCAGGGGACGCTATCTTGGCCGTTGTGTCTGCAACACAGAGAGTTGAAAAAAAAGGTAAGTGGAAGGTAATGAATGAACTGCCTTAGATTTGTTTTTCTATTTCAAGTAGTTATTTTTTTTTTTTGTAATCATAATGCTATCAGTGTCCATCGATCAGGGGAATAGATTCGTGACAAATACCATCATTATTGTCGTTGTCATTATTATAAGTAGTAGTAGTAGTAGTAGTAGTAGTAGTAGTAGTAGTAGTAGTAGTAGTAGTAGTAGAAGTGGTAGTAGTGGTAGTACTGGCATTAGTATTTATTATCATTATGATTATTCTTATTATTGGTATCATTATTGTTATTATTACTATGATGATGATGATGATGATGATGATGATGATGATGATGATTATTATTATTATTTTTATTATTATTATTATTATTATTGCAGTTGGTGTTGTTGGTGTTGTTGTTATCATCATCATCACCATTACTATCCTCCCCCTCTTTTTCTTTTTCTTCTTCTTTCTTCTTCTTCTTCTTCTTCTTCTTCTTCTTCTTTAGTGTCGCATAATCCCTGTGTTTATAACCTAGTGACTATTGGTAATAAACAGGAACTACAGTCGTCAGCAGCAGGTGCGATGTTGTTATTGTTTGAATGCCCATGACATCAGACATATTGCCTGATGAGAGTGAAACAACGGCTGTCTTCAGATCCATGACGTCATGTCTGAAAACAGTGAGAGAACGGCTTTCTGGATACCCATCTGTGCATGTTCGTGATGCCGTGTCTGATAGAAATGATACAATGGCTGCCTGGATGTCCATGATGACAGTGCGAGAACTGCAGCTGTCTAGATGGCCATTTGGTCTGTTCAGCTTCTCCATGATGACAGTGCGAGAACTGCAGCTGTCTAGATGGCCACGTGGTCTGTTCAGCTTCTCCATGATGACAGTGAGAGAACTGCAGCTGTCTAGATGGCCACGTGGTCTGTTCAGTTTCTCTTGATCTTTATCACGCAGATGAGTGATTTTTAAGACTATCCAATCTTTTAATGTCTCGGTATTTATAACATGGATTAGCTTTGCTGAGGAATTCTGATTCTGTTCAGTTTATCGATGTTTTTCACGCGGATTACTAGAAAGAAGGAAGGGAAAGAAAGAAAGACAGAAACAAACAAACAAGCAACCAAAGGAAGGAAGGAAGACAAGAAAAGGAAAGAAAATGACAAAAGAGGAAAGAAAGAAAGAAAGAAAGAAAGAAAGAAAGAAAGAAAGAAAGAAAGAAGAAAGAAAGAAAGAAAGAAAGAAAAAAAATCGACAGCAGGATGGATCTTGCACAGAATTCTAGAAATCTACCTTCACATCCCAACCCTCCCTTTCCCTTCTTCACTCCTGCCCCTCCCTCCCCAAAAACACCCTCCCCTCTCTTCCCCCCCCCTCCCCCCTCAGACCCCCCCCCCCCCCCCTCCCCCATCTCCTGGAGGTCTGGGATTGTGCATGACAAGGGGTTGCATGATGCTTTCCCACATCGTCTGACGCGTTGTGCCCTTGCCTGTTGGGGTCAGGGATGGATCTGACGTGCTGTGCCCTTGCCTGTTGAGGGCAGGGATGGATCTGACGTGCTGTGCCCTTGCCTGTTGGGGGCAGGGATTGATCTGACGTGCTGTGCCCTTGCCTGTCGGGGGCAGAGATGGATCTGACGTGCTGTGCCCTTGCCTGTTGAGGGCAGGAATGAATCTGACGTGCTGTGCCCTTGCCTGTTGGGGGCAGGGATGGATCTGACGTGCTGTGCCCTTGCCTGTTGAGGGCAGGGATGGATCTGACGTGCTGTGCCCTTGCCTGTCGGGGGCAGGGATGATCTGACGTGCTGTGCCCTTGCCTGTTGGGGGCAGGTATGGATGGGGTACACTGGGGTCTTGAAAGAAAAAGGAAATTTGTGACTTCCAAATACAGTAGGGAACATAAGCAGTAAGTTGCCCCTTGACTATTCTATACTGCGACGATGCTGTAATGTGTGTTCATAAGCAGTAAGTTCCCCCTTGACTATTCTATACTGCGACGATGCTGTAATGTGTGTTCACTTTGTATTTTCAATATGGCGGCTAGCTCTCCTTTAGAATGGCCATATTTCAGTCATTCATCGTTATCCTATAATCATCAATGTCCGAGTCTTATAAAATGATATAAGAAAGAAAGAAAGAATGAAAGAAAGAAAAAAAGGATGGAAAAAAAGGATGGAACGGTGGAAAAGGAAAGAAAAAAAACAAAGAAAAAAAGAAGGGAAGAAGGAAGGAACATGAAAGGAAAGAAAGAAGCAGGAAGGGAGGAAGAAAGAAAACAAAGAAAGAAAAACAGCCAGACAGACACAAGGGGGAAAAAGAAAGAAACGAAGAAGAAGAAAGAAAGAAAGAAAGAAAGAAAGAAAGAAAGAAAGAAAGAAAGAAGAAAAAAAGAAAAGAAAAAAAAAAGAAAAAAGACAGAAAGAAAGGCAAAAAGTAAAGCTTACAGAGAGAGAGAGAGAGAGAGGAGAGAGAGAGAGAGAGAGAGAGAGAGAGAGAGAGAGAGAGAGGGGAGAGAGAGAGAGAGAGAGAGAGAGATGACAACAGCATGTACTTGCCATGTGCATCAGTCCCTGCACATTCATTTCAATTGTCAGTCACGAGACCACGTGATTCTTCCGGACATTACGTTGTCCACTGCCACGTTCCCAGGTTGCTTTGGGACAGAACGGAAATAGATCCGTGCCGTTACCTAAGCTGACGCTTCCATTTTGCTTGATGACTCATGGGAATGATTCAGAAAGAACACGGCAATTGTGGGTGACGTTTATTGCCCTCCTCCTCCTCCTCCTCCTCCTCCTCCTCCTCCTCCTCCTCCTCCTCCTCCTCCTCCTCCTTCTACTACTACTACTACTACTACTACTACTACTACTACTACTACTACTACTACTACTACTAGCACAACCCCCACTGCTCTCACCATCGCCACAGTATTTCTGTAGCAGTTTTTGATGCTACAAAGTCAAAGCTGACATATACACACGCAAACATAATATATACCAGATTGTTCGCGTCGTACTCCATCCTGCCCCACCTCCCCACCCCACCGCACCCCCACCCCACCCCCACCCTCACCCTCCCACCCCCCACCCCCCCCCCCCCCCCCCCCCACCCCCCACTCCCCTGCCTTGTTCTCCACTGCTCCCTAGGAAAACCTGGAACATCCTTTTCTGGGTATGTGGCCTTGTTTGTTCTGTGTGCTGTGTGCTGTCATATCTGCTAGGCGATTCGGTGTCGTGAGCAGCATGTTAGGGGCGTGTATTTGTTTTACCGTGGGATCAAGAGTTACCCTACCTGTTTGGTGTTTACTGTGTACTCTTCCCTGCCTCATTTTATATTGACTTTCATTTCAATCAAATCGGGGCTACCTGTATTTGTTAACTGTTCGTCCATGTACTAGTCTAACTATATTGAAGATCGGCAAGGCTGTGGCAGTCTTGAATACATGTTAATTTGTATTTGGCCGTTTCTCCAGTTGTTGTTGCTGTGTAGATGTGTTCGGTACAGGGTATGTAGGCAAGCAGGAACAACCTTTTTTTAATGGTTTCCTTGTTTGTTCTGTGCGCTCTGTGCTGTTATATCTGCTGGGCGACTGAGTGTCGTAAGCAGCATCTCTTTGGAGTTAGGGCGTGTGTTTGTTTTACCGTGGGAGCAAGAGTTACCCAACCTGTTTGTTGTTTACTGTTTATTGTTCCCTGCCTCATTTCACACAAACAACCTCGGTTTATAGTCTCATTCGAAGGACTGTACGGGAAATGGAGTCAGAACCAATGCTAACTCAGAGGGAATAACCCCCCTGTACCGAAACAGCCGGCGGAGATTCGAACCCGCAACTCCCAGGATCACCAAGATTACGAGTCTGGCTCTACCAACAGATCTATTCTACCCTCCTTGTCTGTGTGTGTGTGTGTGTGTGTGTGTGTGTGTGTGTGCGTGCGTGCGTGCGTGTGTGCGTGCGTGTGTGTGTGTGTGTGTGTGTGTGTGTGTGTGTGTGTGTGTGTGTGTGTGTGTGTGTGTGTGTGTGTGTGTGTGTGTGTGTGTGTGTGTGTGTGTGTGTGTGTGTGTGTGTGTGTGTGTGTGTGCGTGCACGTGCGCGCGCGAAATGCTGGTGGAGATGAGGTAAGCTTGGAAGGGAGGGAGGAGAAGGGTGGTGAGCGTTGAGCGGGTGTCAGACACGCAGACAGACAAGCGGGCAGGCAGATGTTTCTGGTTCACCTCACGCGTTGACCAGAGGATGGAACGCAGTGGAAATGGGATCTCCTTACCGGCAACAAGCTGTCACGCTGCGTTCAGATGACCACTCGCCCAGCAGCCCTACGGCAACGTGACGGCACCGCATCCTCACAGAGCTGACTATTACCACCAGAGGGCAGCAGGTGCAGGTCTGCTGTAGCACCTCTCAGTTCCCAAGGGAACGCGACATGAAAGTGGATGACACTTGACATGTAATGGCAGTTTCACCGTCACTCATGATCGTGTTCTGATTTTTCATTTTATTTATTTATTTATTCATTCATTCATTCATTCATTCATTCATTCATTCATTCATTTATTTATTTATTTTTATTTATTTATTTATTTATTTATTTATTTATTTATTTATTTATTCATTTACTTATTTATTCATTTATTTATTCATTTATTTATTTATTCATTTATTTTATTTGTTTTATATTCCTTCATTCATTTATATATTTGTACATTTATTTATCTAAGTATTCATTCATGTCTTTATTTGTTTGTTTATTGATTTACTGGTTGATTTTCATATCTCTCGTCTATATGTTCCTACACACACACACACACACACACACACACACACACACACACACACACACACACACACACACACACACACACACACACACACACACACACACACGCACGCACGCACGCACGCACGCACGCACGCACGCACGCACACACACACACACACACACACACACACACACACACACACTGTGTGTGTGTGTGTGTGTGTGTGTGTGTGTGTGTGTGTGTGTGTGTGTGTGTGTGTGTGTGTGTACAGAGCTCTAGGACTGGTGTCTACATTTTCTGTTCTTTTGCTTATTTCACACCAACTGATGTGTTAAGATACAGATCCGAACTTTAAGTAGTTCTGGGAATTTGAGCGTTGTGAATATGCCCTACTATCCTCCGTAAACCTGCACTTTTGGTGGAATGGAAAAAGAGATTAATGACACACAGAAGGATGGAACATAAAGGATAAGAATATGATTCCGCCATAGTTAATGAGGAACGGATGTACATGTAAATACACGCATGAGAACAAGAGTATAGCTTCGTTGTTTCTATTGGCATGATTGGGAAGAGGGGCTAGGGGGGGGGGGAGGAGGGATGAGCGAACATCTTGAGCCAAGTAGCAACCATGTGACAGTTCTGTAAACCCTCCCCTCCCTGGGTTCCCTCAAACGCAGGCCTAATCCTATTGCGAGGTTTAGGTGCATGACGATCACCTAAAGTCACCTGTGGGAGAGAGCCGACATGCTGGAACTGGACATCCTTTATGGGCTGCTGTGACAGTTGACAGGAATTGGACATCCTTTTTGGGCTGTCATCACAGTTGAGAGGAATGGGACATCCTTTATGGGCTGCTGTGACAGTTGACAGGAATTGGACATCCTTTATGGGCTGCTGTGACAATTGACAGGAATTGGACATCCTTTTTGGGCTGCCATCACAGTTGACAGGAATGGGACATCCTTTATGGGCTGTCATCACAGTCGACAGGAATGGGACATCCTTTATGGGCTGTCATCACAGTTGACAGGAATGGGACATCCTTTATGGGCTGTCATCACAGTTGACAGGAATGGGACATCCTTTATGGGCTGTCATCACAGTTGACAGGAATGGGACATCCTTTATGGGCTGCTGTGACAGTTGAGAGGAATGGGACATCCTTTATGGGCTGCTGTGACAGTTGACAGGAATTGGACATCCTTTATGGACTGTTATCACAGTTGAGAGGAATGGGACATCCTTTATGGACTGTTTATCACAGTTGACAGGAATGGGACATCCTTATGGACTGTCATCACAGTGGAGAGGAATTGGACATCCTTTATGGACTGTTATCACAGTTGACAGGAATGGGACATCCTTTATGGGCTGTTATCACAGTTGACAGGAATGGGACATCCTTATGGGCTGTTATCACAGTTGACAGGAATGGGACATCCTTTATGGGCTGTTATCACAGTTGAGAGGAATGGGACATCCCTTATGGGCTGTTATCACAGTTGACAGGAATTGGACATCCTTTATGGGCTGTTATCACAGTTGAGAGGAATTGGTTATCCTTTATGGACTGTTATCACAGTGACAGGTATTGGACATCCTTTATGGGCTGACATCACAGTTGAGAAGAATTGGACATCCTTTTATGGGCTGTTATCACAGTGGAAGGAATGGGACATCCTTTATGGACTGTCATCACAGTTGAGAGGAATTGGACATCCTTTATGGACTGTTATCACAGTTGACAGGAATGGGACATCCTTTATGGGCTGTTATCACAGTTGAGAGGGATTTGACATCCTTTATGGACTGTTATCCACAGTGGAGAGGAATTGGACATTGTCACGAGTTTGTCACGAGTCCTATGACGATTGGCCCATCTAGGGTGGTAAAAATTATTCATTTATGTATTGTTGTTGTTGTTGTAGTCGTGTATCAGTCCCGTAATGTGGCTTGTGGTGTGTTTGCACCTTAATGTCGTTCAGCTGAGGTTAGTTTACTTTCTCTCTCTCTCTCTCTCTAATTTCACTGTCCGTGCAATTCATCCTGCAGGTTCACGGGTGGTGGTACCTTTCTCTTGAAACTGGCTGTCTCTATCGGCCTCTCACCTGTCTTTTACCTGCGCACGTGCAGCATTCCTCTTAGGCTTGAGGTATTCTCACTCTGTGACGTAGGTGGCATGTTGGTTGCCATCGGTTAGGTAGGTTTCTCTTCACTCGAGCGGAAGATGTCCCTGGGAGCGCCCGCTCCGGTTTGGTTCTCTACCACATCGCCGAAGGAGTACGGTCGGTACTTTCATTCCTGCAGTCGGCCTGTAGGGCAGGGACGTCACGTCATCTTTCCGCATCTGCTCTGCTGGTCCTCTCGACTGGACAGAGGGCAGAGAGTCGCTTGACCCGCCACTTTTGGGTCACCCACGGGTAGCTGGTAAGCATCAGTTTCGTGGTTTTTGTTTTTCTTGTTGTTAGCCGGCTAGTTCTTCTCTTTTGTGCAATTTCCTTTTGGTTTTCAAAATTATAAAAGAAATATTGTTTGAGACCACTTTTCTCTGGCCATTCAAAATTATATCCAAAATTCTCTCCTTTCAATGCATCTGTGATGCGGTAGTCGGTGGGGATGGGGGAGAACCTGGTGATTTAGGGTTGGAACTTGCTTGGTCTCGCTCGTCCTCCCCTGTCACAATCGCGGTTCTTATTCTTCGGCACCGTCTGTTTGTGTGTGCAAGGGGAACGAGTTTTATGTTTGCGAGCGTGCGTACGCATGATTAGTCGTTTGGATGCGTGGTTGGAGAATTGTGTCATTTTGAAATGTTGCATAAAATGTAGGATAATTGTGCCATTGAATTATTATTTGCAAATGTGGTGGCAGTTATAAAGCAATGGTTGCTGTATTAGTTCAGTTCCTAAGAAAGGGAAAATGTTGAACGTGAGTGAGGGAAGGATGAAGATATAAATTGCTATTTGTTTTAGCCTGTTAATGCAATCTCTTACCTGCTTCGTGTGAGGAGACCTTTAGCGAACATTCCTCATTTGGTTTGTTTACTGTGTTATGCTCAGGTCTGTGTTGAGCTGGTGTTACTAATGTATTCAGCAAACACTCCCCTCGCCCACCATGCGAGTGGCTGTTAGGATTAAGCAGCAAATTTCAGACCGTACTGACTGCGGGGTTCCAGTACCCTTTCTTCTTTCCTTCCAGTTCCTTCCGTTTTCTCTCCTCCCGGGGCGTCACCCGAAGCTTGCGCTGTTGGGGGCCACGCAGTGTGAGGAGTACGTGGACCTTGCTGGATGGTCCTAACCCCTGTCCGGGACCTTCAGCGACAAACGCCTCGACCCACGGGTATTCTTCTTTCCTTCCAGTTCCTTCCGTTTTCTCTCCTCCCGGGGGGCTTCACCCGAAGCTTGCGCTGTTGGGGCCACGCAGTGTGAGGAGCACGTGGACCTTGCTGGATGGTCCTAACCTGTCCGGGACTTTCCACGACAACGCCTCGTCCCACGGGAGGCGTTTCTCCACTGTCCACGGACCTCCTACAGTGCATGTGACCGGCGTGGTTAGCTCTGTGTCGTGCAATTTGGGGGTTGTGTGTGTGTCAAGGGTGTCGGCATTGAAGACTCTGTTCAAGATCAGACCCGGTTTGGGACACCTGATTCGACACGGTACTCTCAGAGGACTTTGGAGAGACAGTGGTGAGGAGAACCACATGAAGCACAAAAAGGAACGTGTGTTGGAAATGCTTATTTATGATTATGGTTATGTTGGTGTGCGTTGAAATGCTTGTTTGTGACTATGTGTTGGTGCGTTGAAATGCTTGTTTGTGACTATGTGTATGTTGTGTGTGTTGAAATGCTTAATTGTGATTGTGCATGTTGTGTGTATTGGGATGCTTATTTGTGACTATATGTGTGTTGGTGTGAATAAATGGTGTATTGTATTGTAATCTTTCTTGTGTGGTCTCTTGCGAGGCCGTGTGTGAGGTCAGTCACTCCCTCCACTCCCATCTAGACCGATCCTGTCAGGGCAGACCTCCAGGGGTCGGTCGTGACAGACATCCTTTATGGACTGTTATCACAGTTGACAGGTATTGGGACATCGTGTATGGCTGTTATCACATTGACAGGAATGGGACATCCTTTATGGACTGTTATCACAGTTGACAGGAATGGGACATCCTTTATGGACTGTTATCACAGTTGACAGGAATGGGACATCCTTTATGGACTGTTATCACAGTTGACAGGAATTGGACATCCTTTAGGGGCTGTTATCACAGTTGAAGAATTGGACATCCTTTATGGACTGTTATCACAGTTGACAGGAATTGGACATCCTTTATGGACTGTTATCACAGTTGACAGGAATTGGAAATCCTTTATGGGCTGTTATCACAGTGAAGGAATGGGACATCCTTTATGGACTGTTATCACAGTGACAGGAATTGGACATCCTTTATGGACTGTTATCACAGTGACAGGAATTGGAATCCTTATGGTGTTTCACAGTGAGGGATGGACATCCTTTATGGACTGTTATCACAGTGGAAGGAATGAATGGGACACTGCCAGGGG
>CM031595.1:4474854-4522354 GCA_018398815.1 Conus ventricosus
CCCCCCCCCCCCCCCCCCCCCCCCCCCCAAAAAAAAAAAAAAACCCCCCCCTACCAAAAGTATTCATAACATTATACATGGGTCAGTAAACAGTGGGGTAACTTTTTCAATTTTCAATTTCAATTATACATGGGGTTTTCAGTATCGGTTTCACATATTTGCAATCAGGCTTCCATACAAATTATAAGCAAACACAAGGAATCATCCTCACATGATCTGCTAACCCGGCTACTCTGTAACCGTATTAAAAAAAAAAAAAAAAAAAAAAAGTAAAACAAACAACAATCACTGCCCTACCTTAGTGTCTTAAACTATAAATACAATGTATCAGTAAACAAACAACATAACCATTCAAAAGAGTCACACAGGGTATCCCCTTGAAATAGACACAGAAAAAAAACATTCAATTTGTATACAAATACAAATGATGCTGAAATCCAAAAACTAAGAACACACTTAAGTTGATTCATGTTTTCAATTTCAGTAGTAGCAGCCACACCCTAAACCTAGTGAAAGTATCACCGGCAACGTAATACTGATGTTAGGTATTGTCAAGGAGCGTGAAACCTCTCACAAAAGGCATTAGACGCTTGGAGACAAAGGGACATTGTACGTGGTATACAAATAGGTAATTGACCAATTAACCAGGGTACCTTACCCACCGCACACGGCCGAACTGTGTGAAGGAGGCCGAAGTAGTCAGATGACAAACAACACTAGGAGAGAGTTCGGACCTGCCTGGTGGCGAAAGGGGGAAGGGGTTGTAACCACTACGACCTCAGAGCTCCGAGCGAGCGCTAATATGCTCAGTCAGCTGAGGTTCTTGTGTAAACAGTCAGTGAAGAGCAGGGGTCTTGGATTCGTTCGGATGGTATTGCCGTGGGTCACTGTGTTGGTTCTATTGTCAGGCTGGCTGAATGCGTGTGGTGAGTTGTAGTAACCCTCCTTAAGATAATACTGTGTTAACTGACCACCGAAGTCGGCGGGAATTTTTCGATGTCCATCTGGGGCTAAGTGTGTGTTTGCTAATCAATTAGGTAGGGGTGTGTGAAAATGCTGATGTGTGTGGAATGTAGCGAGTGGAGAATTCAGGGTACTTGTGAACTAGGGGTTTGAGAAGCAGCGTGGACAAAGGCATGGCCCGAAGGGGAATCCTTTGTTTCCCTCCCTATATAAACTGAGGGAGAACAACGTGTCAGGAGAACAACACCAGGAGAGAGAGAGAGAGAAGGCAGAGGAGAAAGAGAGAGGAGAGGATGAGCAGGACAGAGAAAGGGTCGAGAGAAACGTGGTCTGGGAGATAGAAGAGACAGCTAAGTCTTAGGGTTGAAGACAAGCTGGAAGAGAAGGAAACTAAGTTTGAAGCCAGAGGTGGGTGAAGACAGACAAACTGAATTTGAACCAGAGGTGGGTGAAGAAGACGAAGAAGAAGAGTTCGACGTCGAGATCCCAGAGACGACCACGAAGACCCAGTCCTGAAACCTGGAGCCAGTCAACCAAGGGCATCACCATCAAGCAGTGCTGAAGAAGACGTGAAGAGACTTTTTTTTTTCAAGAACTGTGGTGTGGTGTGAAAGCGTGGTTGTGTGTGTGAAAACCTGGCCAGGTAAGAAGTCATTTTTATTATAACCCGGGATTAGGAAGTATTGATCTTTTATGTTCTGATATTTCATTGTGTGTGATTTGATTGTTCATGATTAATTATAAGTAGCATAGAAATTGTATTTCTTGTTCTCAGTCGTGTTAGGAGAGAGACGAATGCGTGACATCCCATTCCCGGAGAGAGGTGAATGTTTGGTGTGCGCATGAGTGTGCATATGCGTGTATGAGTGCAACGATACCCTTGGTGTGTTAAGCCTGACTAATAATACATCAACTTAGTGCACTTAAGCAATACCATCACGATTTCCCCGTCCTGGACAAAGTGGCGAGCCTGCCAGGATTGCATGGCCCAAATTAGTTTCAGGCGGGAAACAAAGTGAGTACTAGAGTAGTACTGGGGTGAAGCGTCCACTAAAGGCAATTTAATTAGCTCTTCTAATTATTTCCTTTAGTTCTTTGAGTGTTGAGTATTGACTTGTGTGTAGGGTGGTTGTATTAATCAAAGGTCGTTCATAGAAACGAAGAACGAGGTTCTAGTCTTAAACTCTCACAGAAGCTGTGGTTTAAGATTAAGGCTCCTTTGTGTTAGGAACACTACCACTGGTTAGTGTACTAGTAACGTTTTAGTAAACTGTTTACTGACTTTTTCTGGGTTTACAAGCGTAACTGTTTTAGTGGTACTAAAACATATAAGAAAAGAAAATGGCTGAAGAAAGTTTTACTCCCTTGCGGAACTGATTAGTTTAGGGGAGAACTGCGATATACAGGAGATGAACTGCGTAGATTCATTGAAACTCGGCAGAAGAATGAGAGAGATGAAAGGGCTGAAAGAAGGAAGTTTGAAAAGGAACAGCTCGACGCTGTCAAAAGAAACTCGAGGCTGAGAGACTTAGACTTGAAACTGCTGCGTCGAAGGCTAAAGCAGACGCAGAGTGTATGGCTGCCAGAGCAAGAGCAGATGCAGAGAGTGCAGCAGCCAGTGCAGCGAGGGCGAGAGCAGAAGCGGAATCGGAGATTCTAGCCAAACAATTGAGTTGGAAAGAATAAAATCTGAAAATCGTAGTGAAATAGACACCAGTTCTGAGTCAGTAGGCGCAGACCAAGTTGCGCACCTAGACTTAACCTCCACTGTTCAGAGAAGAAACTGATTCGATCGATGCCTATATCAGTCGGTTTGAATCGGTTGCCGAGCATGAGGGCTGGCCGAAGATGAATGGGCAATAAACCTGTCTGCCTTGTTGACAGGTCGTGCGTTACACACAGTTTCCACCTTACCCAAAGGTGATCAGAGGGATTTTGACAAGGTAAAACAAGCAGTACTAAAGGCATATGACTTGACTGAAGAAGTTTTAGGCGTAAGTTTCGCGAGGCGAGAATCGAACAGGGTGAGACATACACACAGTTTCGGTGTTAGACTGGATCACTATTTCAACAAATGGGTAGAACTTAGTGGAGTAGACAGTGATTTGAAGGCCTCAAGACACTGGTGATGAAGGAACAGATACTTGATGGTTGTGGGACGGGCCTCACAATCACATTAAGGAAAAAGGTGCAACCACAATAGCTGAGGTACTTCAGACGGCAGAGACTTACGGGAAGCGAGGCGTGACTTGCCTGAACAAGAGGAAACCCGGAAGCATATTCAGAGGATAGCAGGCCAGCACATGACTCACGCAATGAGTCAGTAGTACACACCCGTAGGCCCACGGCGTCACGTGAGCAAACAAGGGTGAAAACAAATAGCCACATGGCTAGGAATGAGCGTACCTGTTTTCTGTGCAATAAGACAGGGCACTTGGCTAGGGATTGTATATTTAAGTCACAGAAGGCAGCAGCAATGAGGGTCAGGCCAAGTGAGAGGCAGGTAGAAAAAGATGAACAAGATGACGTGTTATTTTGTCTGGATTGTGCTGTGTGTTCACAGATTCAGGCGATAACCGGATGTGCACAATGGCAGAGTAGGTGACCATATGGTTAATGTCATTAGAGACTTGGGTGCACTGGTGTCATGGTGAAGGAGTCCCTGGTTAAGAAGGGACAATTCACAGGAAAAACACAGAGGTG
This sequence comes from Conus ventricosus, assembly GCA_018398815.1. Lineage (NCBI taxonomy): Eukaryota > Metazoa > Mollusca > Gastropoda > Neogastropoda > Conidae > Conus > Conus ventricosus. The sequence continues at coordinate 4,478,521 of CM031595.1, forward strand.
TAGACAAATAGATGGACAGTAGCAGAATTCAAAACGGCACTGGTGTTCATTGATACACCATTCTATAGTGGAGTCGTACAGGCTTTGCTGTTCCAAAGCCACCGATGATTTGGTGATTGGGAATGTTTCAGGAGCACGTGGGTACAAAAAACCAAACCCTGACTTCACAGTTGAATCAGGAAAAAGAAATCACGTGAGGAAAAGGCCCCAGGCAGTCAAACACTTCAGAAAGCACTGGAGCGTGTCCGGTGAGACTTACCCCACTCACTTACGAGCAGAACAAAAGGGCGATTACTCTCTTAGAAAGCTGTTCGGTTTTGCTCATACAGGACAAAGAGAAGGTGTTTAAGGAGGGACAATAGGTTTTGAGATAAAGGACGGGGTATTGTACCGAACTTTCACTCACTTGAGTTCGGGAAAAACAAAGAAGCAGATCGTTGTGCCTACGAAACGCAGAACGCGGTGATGTCCGGAAAACATGTGACGTCAGCCTCGGGCCATCTCGGTAAGAAGGCCTCACAAAAGGCAGTGACGCGAGAGTACTACTGGCCGGTATCCTTGGTGATATCAGGCGCTTCTGTGCGCATTGCAACACATGTCGCGTGGTAGACAGCGTGGGTTAGAGAGTGAAGAAAGAGTGACGGGACCGTAGGCCAAAATAAATGGTTGGGCGAAAAGCCGGGCACTGTAAATATGGTAGTGTGTGCGTGGTCTTTTGCACGTGGTCTTTTGCAGTGTAGCGTATGCGTGACGTGGCTGGTTGCGGGCCACGTGTATGAAGAGAAGGGGAGAGAATTTCCGTAGAAACATAATCGTTTTATGGCCACACGACTTAGAGCTGGTGGAGATTCCAGATCTATGTTGATATTTGCTTGGATAGTGTGTATGTATTGATTTTTCTCTAATTTTTGTTGCAAGACAAATCTTGCGTGCGTTCTCTGGTGTAAGTAGGCTTATGAGAGGCCGATATTAGCATCGGTTTAAATGGGGAAAATTATGCGTGTTTCATCTCCTTGAATGTGTTTTAGCCAATGCAGGGCATTGTCTTCGAGTGGGGGGAATTGTCAAGGAGCGTGAAACCTCTCACAAAAGGCATTAGACGCTTGGAGACAAAGGGACATTGTACGTGGTATACAAATAGGTAATTGACCAATTAACCAGGGTACCTTACCCACCGCACACGGCCGAACTGTGTGAAGGAGGCCGAAGTAGTCAGATGACAAACAACACCTAGGAGAGAGTTCGGACCTGCCTGGTGGCGAAAGGGGAAGGGTTGTAACCACTACGACCTCGGCGCTCCGAGCGAGCGCTAAATGCTCAGTCAGCTGAGGTTCTTGTGTAAACAGTCAGTGAAGAGCAGGGGTCTTGGATTCGTTCGGATGGTATTGCCGTGGGTCACTGTGTTGGTTCTATTGTCAGGCTGGCTGAATGCGTGTGGAGGTTGTAGTAACCCTCCTTAAGATAATTACTGTGTTAACTGACCACCGAAGTCGGCGGAATTTTCGATGTCCATCTGGGGCTAGTGTGTGTTTGCTAATCAATTAGGTATGGGGTGTGTGTAAATGCTGATGTGTGTGGAATGTAGCGAGTGGAGAATTCAGGGTACTTGTGAACTAGGGGTTGAGAAGCAGCTGTGACAAAGGCATGGCCTGAAGGGGAATCCTTTGTTTCCCTCCCTATATAAACTGAGGAGAACAACGTGTCAGGAGAACAACACCAGGAGAGAGAGAGAGAGAGAGAAGGCTGAGGAAGAGAGAGAGAGAGGAGAGGAGTGAGCAGGACAGAGAAAGGGTCGAGAGAAACGTGGTCTGGGAGATAGAAGAGACAGCTAAGTCTTAGGGTTGAAGACAAGCTGGAAGAGAAGGAAACTAAGTTTGAAGCCCAGAGGTGGGTGAAGACAGACAAACTGAATTTGAACCCAGAGGTGGGGAAGAAGACGAAGAAGAAGAGTTCGACGTCGAGATCCCAGAGACGACCACGAAGACCCAGTCCTGAAACCTGGAGCCAGTCAACCAAGGGCATCACCATCAAGCAGTGCTGAAAAGACGTGAAGAGACTTTTTTTCAAGAACTGTGGTGTGGTGTGAAAGCGTGGTTGTGTGTGTGAAAACCTGGCCAGGTAAGAAGTCATTTTTATTATAACCCGGGATTAGGAAGTATTGATCTTTTATGTTCTGATATTTCATTGTGTGTGATTTGATTGTTCATGATTAATTATAAGTAGCATAGAAATTGTATTTCTTGTTCTCAGTCGTGTTAGGAGATGAGACGAATGCGTGACATCCCATTCCCGGAGAGAGGTGAATGTTTGGTGTGCGCATGAGTGTGCATATGCGTGTATGAGTGCACGATACCCTTGGTGTGGTTAAGCCTGACTAATAATACATAAACTTAGTGCACTTAAGCAATACCATCACGATTTCCCCCGTCCTGAACAGTAATACTATTAAACTGCTAGAGTGTCATAAGTTTTCACATAATCTTGCACTTTACAGTTCAGACACAAGGACATTATTGGCCTACCTTTTCTGTCTCACTATGAAATAAATGCAGCTCAAACAATACTATCCTTCCCACTGGTGGACGGCTTTGGCGAGGCCATAGTCTCTCACACTCGGTCACATACTTGGAGGCATCTGCAATCGAATCCACCTGGACTATTCTTCCCCGTCAATGTCTTCATTAACACTTTCCATTTTTAGTCCAGGCTCTGTCACAGACTCTTTTGTTGTCCCTTGTCGCACACAACAGAGCGTAGGCCCGGGGTGTCAAGTCTTCCACCATCAAGATCTTTGTTCCTCGAAGATTTCTGCGTGCATAGAGCACCTCGTCGTGCGTTCGCCTGGACACGAACCGTACAATATATCCCCCGCGGCCGTTTTGCAGCGTCCGAGGCCCCCTTCTTGGGACCACCCACCCGGTGTACAGCCTCGATATCTCTGGGATCGACCTTAATCTTCAATTTTCTCCTTGAAGAGAGATAGCACTTTGTTTTCGCACTCTGCTGGTGTCTCCACTCTGCCCTGACTATTTTCACTGACACCAAATATTCTGAGGTTGTTGCGTCTGATATAAGCTGACAACTCTTCACTTCTGCGATCTGCTAACTCTGCAGTGAATTTCACTTCTCTGATGTTATCCTTAAGCTGACTCTTCCCTATCCCTCAGACCTTGCACCTCCGTTTTCAATTTGTCATTGTCAGTTTGTAAAGTGAAAATGACTGATTTCAGTTCTTCCACCGTCTCCATCACTTTCTCCAGAGTCTTGCTGACCCCACACAGTTTCAACATAATATCATCATTAGTTGCACCCTGTTCAACTCCGAGAGAGAAAACCTCGTTGTTGTCACCCATACTGCGACTGTCTGAATTTACGTTTTTACTTTCCTTGCTGTCGAACTCGGCACTGTTCTGGCCTAGGGAAAAGTTCACAGAAAGTTCATCTTCCGTCTGCTGAGTATCTCCTCCTGAAGCCTTGCACTTCCTACTGCTGGAACTAGGAGGAGGTGTATTGAAGGAGGTGTCCGAACCACTAGACGCTGACTTCGCACACTGCTTTCTTTTCCTCTCCATGCATACATGTACGATGCAGACGTGCAGATTAAACAATGGCCACTTCCGGTTCGCTGGCGACTTCCGGTTCACCTTCCGCTCAAATTACCCGTGAAAATTACAATTAAAAGTGCCCAAAACACATCAAAACTTTATGATTGCTTCATGCGGGGGGGGTCAGCTGTTGATTGCGCTGCTAATCGACGCACATTGTGGCTTCTTAGTTACTTGAAAGTAGCAAATTGCCACTTTCTCCGGAGCTCCCAACACTGTCGTGTTACTTGCGACGTGACCAGCGCTCCCACCCCCCCCCCCCCCCCCCCCCCCGAAGGGACAACACTATTGTTCCATTTGTCCATGAGCACAAACATGAAGGAACAACACTATTCTCCATTTGTCCATGAACACAAACCATGAAGGGACAATGTCACTGTCCCGAACACAGGCCATGAAGGACAAAACCACTGTCCATAAAAACAGACCATGAAGGGACAATGCCACTGTCCCTGAATACAGATCATGAAGAAACAACACGACTGACCTTAAATACAGATCATAGGACAATACCACTGTCCCTAAATACAGATCATGAAGGGACAATACCACTGTTTAAAAAAAACAGATCATGATGGGACAATACCACTGTCTGTATATACAGATCATGAAGGGACAATACATTATCCCTAAATACAGATCAGGAAGAGACAATACCACTGTCCCTAAATACAGAACATGAAGGGACAATATCACTGTCCCTGAATACAGATCATGAAGTGACAATACCACTGTTTCAGACCATGATGGGATAATACCACTGTCTGTATATACAGATCATGGAGGGACAATACCATTATCCCTAAATACAGATCAGGAAGAGACAATACCACTGTCCCTAAATACAGATCATGAAGGAACAACACGACTGTTCCTAAATACAGATCATGAAGGGACAATACCACTGTCCCTGAATACAGATCATGAAGTGACAATACCACTGTTTCAGACCATGATGGGACAATACTACTGTCCGTATATACAGATCATGAAGGGACAATACCATTATCCCTAAATACAGATCATGAAGAGACAATACAACTGTCCCTAAATACAGAACATGAAGGACAATATCACTGTCCCTGACCACAGATTCTGAAGGGACCATGTCATTGTCCCCTAGCACAATGAAGGGGCAATACAACAGTCCTGATTAGCACCCAGCTGTTGTTAGGGTTGTGAAAAGCATGAACTGAATGTCCATAAACACAGACCTTGAAGAGACAATATCAGTGTCCCTGACCACATATTCTGAAGGGACCATGCCATTGTCCACTAACGCAGACAATGAAGGGCAATATCACAATCCTGATTAGCACCTAGCTGTTGTTAGGGTTGTGAAAAGCATAAACTGAAAGTCCATAAACACAGACCTTGAAGAGACAATATCAGTGTCCCCTTTATATTGGCCTGGAAGTCAACTTTTCAGCTGAATTTTTTTTTATTGACCTTCTATGGAAACAATCTAGTGATTGTTTTAACGAAGCTGTAGTTCGTTATGGTCAAAGTAATGGAGAATAGAAATGATCGACAAGTCGGAAGCTTTATGTGGAATATATAGAATAAGATAAGAAACGCAACTTTTGTAGTCTGCCGTTTGTCATCAGTCTCATGTCCTTTGGACCTCAACTACTTCCAGCAATACCACTGAGAGAAGGAAGAAGAGAAGGCAGCTAGAAACAATCTGAGAGACTGAGAGACATTTAAGACCTACAAGAGGGTAGACAGTAAGGCAGAGAGGCAGACAGACAGACAGACAGAAAAGACACAGAAGCCTCACAACTCACTGCTTTCAAGGGCTGCCAGGGGCAAAAGAAGCAGAGCAGTGAGAAGCGTCATCTTCATTGCTGTCATCATGGCTGTCTGTAAGTCCTGAAACAGCCCCAACGCAATAACATCTGATACACACTTTTGCAACATGAAAACAGCGCACAGCAAATGAATATAAACCTTGTACGTTTAAATGATCCCTGCACAAAGGAAAACGTGTCCTCTCTTCCACAGTGTGGGGTTGTTTTCAACTTAGCGAAGTAGGTAATGCATCCTGACCATACATGGTGGAATCCTGCACTGAATCAGTGCCGTTGTAACATCTTGATAATGCAGTTCTTTCAATGTTTAATAGAATTCTCTGTAACTGCTGTGAATTCACTTGGCACGCCATACTTACATCTAAAATCGACAATCTCGTAGCCTAAACCATAGCGGCAGTGAACTGCAAGTGATTCATCGTTGTTTAAGGCACCGTATTATGGCACAGGAAGCCTATCCCTCTCCTTCTGCCACCTTAACCTTGCCTGAACTGATTCAGGTACCATGTTACCGCTAAGCTCATCCGAGAAGGGCTTTCAACGTTTGAAAATCCGATCGATGATAGTCTGAACTTTTGACTTTTAGATCCACACCTGACCGCTTTTACCATGTATAATTATGAACCCCTAAACTCCATGCTGAGAACAGCGATTCTGGTAGAAATTACAGGCTAAAGCAGGTGGGATATAAACACTGACTGACAGTTTCAGTTTCAGTTTCAAAAAGGAGGCGTCACTGCGTGCGGACTAGTCCGCACGCAGTGACGCCTCCTTGATGAGACTGAAACTGGAACGGACTAGTCCATATACGCTACGCCACATCCGCTAAGTTTTGAGACCACACTACGCATGATTTTAGGCTGATGGATAAATGAATCAACAATTCAAATGAGAGAATTGAAGAACAGTCTCGTGGCTACGACTTAGCAAATGTCTGACCTACCTATTAGCCCAATGCGCTGGTCTGACCTTGAGTTGCCTACCTAACATGGGTTTTGTTGTTGTTTTGTTGTTGTTGTTTTGGTATGTGTGCGTAGTAAATGTACACATATGTGTGTATGGATGTGTGGGCATGGGCCCATGTGTGCGCGTGTGCGCAGTGTGTGTGTGCGTGCGTGCGTGCGTGCGTGCGTGCGTGCGTGCGTGCGTGCGTGCGCGCGCGTGCGCGCGCGCGCGTGTGTGTGTGTGTGTGTGTGTGTGTGTGTGTGTGTGTGTGTGTGTGTGTGTGTGTGTGTGTGTGTCACACTGACCGACGGCAAGAAACCTGCCCCAACATAGCTTGGCAGATTGAAATCATGTTCACAGTGCTTTACAAACTGGCCTTTGTTCAATCATACAGGTATTGAGTCAGAGCACAGAGCTTTGTTTGGGCACACAATGCCCTGAAACATGGATGCTTTTAACTTTCAGTTATCTAGTAGTCCGGTCGTGGACTGCAGAATACCATCCATTGCCATGGCAGGCCCGGAAACTGCACCTCCCCAACACAGTGTGTTGGATCAAAATGAGAGAGGGTTCGGCTGAAATCCTTTTGCCCCTGCTACCCTCCAAGACATGCCTCGGTTCTGACACAGAGACACACGGTTCTGACACAGAGATACTCCAGTTCTAAAACACAGAAACACCGGTTCTGACACAGACACCCTGGTTCTGAAACACAGATACCCTGGTTCTGACAAAGAGATACCCTGGTTCTGACAAAGAGTTACTATGGTTCTGACACACAGATACCCTGATTCTGACACACAGATACCCTGGTTCTGACACAGAGATGCTCTGGTTCTGACACAGAGATACCCTAATTCTGACACACAGATACCAGGGTTCTTACACACAAATACTCTGGTTCTGACACAGAGATACCTGGTTCTGACACAGAGATGCTCTGGTTCTGACACAGAAATACCCTGGTTCTAACACAGGCATACCCTGGTTCTGACACAGAGATGCCCTGGTTCTGACACAGATACCTTGGATCTGACACACAGATACCATGGTTCTGACACAGAGATGCCTTGGAACTGACACACACATATACTCTGGTTCTGACACAGGCATATTCCTATTCTGACACAGAGATGCCTTGGTTCTGACAGAGAGATGCCCCGGGTCTGACACATAGATGCCCTGGTTCTGAGACAGAGATGCCCTGGTTCTGACACAGAGATGCCCGGCTCTGCCACTGAGATACCCTGGTTCTGACACAGAGATGCCCTGCTCTGCCACAGCGACCCTGGTTCTGACACAGAATGCCTGGTTCTGGACACAGAGATGCTCTGGTTCTGAAACAGAGTATCCTGGTTCTGACACAGAGATACCCTAGTTCTGACACAGAGATACCCTGGTTTTGGACACACAGTTACCCTGGTTCTGACACACGGATACCCGGGTTCTGACACACGGATACCCTGGTTCTGACACACGGATACCCTGGTTCTGACGCACAGATACCCTGGTTCTGACACAGAGATGCCCAGGTTCTGACATAGAGACTCCCTTGTTCTGACACAGACATATTCCTATTCTGACACAGGAATTCCTGGTTCTGACATAGAGATGCGCCACTTCTGACATAGAGATAGTGTTCTGACACAGAAATACCGGGTTCTGGCACAGATATTTGCTTGTTCTGACACAGAGATCCCCTGGTTCTGACACAAATATTTCCTGGTTCTGACACTGAGATTCCCTGGTTCTGATACAGATATTTCCAGGTTCTGACACAGAGATACCCTGGTTCTGACCCAGAGATGCCCTGGTTCTGACACAGAGATACCCTGGTTCTGACACATAGATGCCCTGGTTCTCGAGATGGCCTGGTTCTGACACATATATGCCCTGGGTATGACACAGAGATACCCTGGTTCTGACACAGTGATACCCTGGTTCTGACACAGAGATACACTGGTTCGACACAGAGATACCCTGGTTCTGACACAGTGATACCCTGGTTCTGACACAGAGATACACTGGGTTCTGACACAGAGATACCCTGGTTCTGACACTCCAGACGCGAAAAACGGGGGGGACCTGGAAACTCCTAAAGCAGTGCACGGTCCCCCGGACTTAAAGAAAAGCGACAAGAACGGGCTGAGATTGCCACGGATACCTGCACCTCCTCGCAGTAAGAAAAAACAAAGACTGACTTGGCTAAGAAACATAGACTGCTGGCTGCACGTGCTGTACCAGACAAGACTGGGTTCGACCGAGGAACTCGACGATCAAAAAGATCTACTCGACCTCTAGTCCACAAAGGACTCTCTCATCCAAATCTCTCGCCCGACTAAAACATTTGCCAATACAAGAACAAAGGTTCTGACACCCCTACATACATCTGAAATGAAACGCTATACACAGCAGAACTCAAGATGTCAGTAGCACACAAGGTTCACCGAAATAAAAAATCAGGAAAGAATGTTCTACGAACCAGCCGCCGTGGCGAAGTGGTTATTGTCGCGGACTCCCGGCTGGGAGGTCGTGGGTTCGAATCCCATCAGAAGTCATGTGGGTTTTTCTGCCCTGACCGGCCCCTACCCAGAGTTGAGTTTGCTGCGGACTCAGCTGGGAAGACTGGAACCACACAGTCGAGTTTCATCCACTTAATGGATGCGTTTCTGAGAGTGTTGCTTTAAATTTCCTGACCAACACTGCAGGTGCCTGTATCTCTCGGGCCTGGTTGACGCCGGGATATATTATGAAAGGAAGCGTAGAGTACAGCCCTGTCATGTAGTCTCAACCGAAATGGAAATCCGTAGCATCATCGTAATCATCCTCATTCTCATTGATCAGCATTTAAAAAAAATGTATCAAATTCTGTGGCCGTTCATGCCCTGCTCTCATGGTGACCTCAATTTCGATGTCTTCTCCACGTCTGGGCCTTGGTTTGGTTCCGTCGGGGTCACCGGTATCGGCGAGTCCATGGGGGCTATCGGTGGACGGACGTGGGTGGCGCCCTCCGGAGGGAGAGCTCACTCACGCCGACTCCGCGACTAAGCAGTTATTGTCGTCAGTAGGGGGCTTAGTAGGTGGTGTCCTGCGTATGTTAGATCAGAACAGGCGCCACTGAACACCACCGAAGTGACTCGGCAGCAGTGCAGTGTCTCCTCCGGTGGGGTTGCCTCTTAACGACTTGACATTGACTGCTCCTGTGGATTGCTGGTGCCGGGGCTGCGGCGGGGCCGGCCGGGCTGTGGCTATGGACGGGGTGTCGGAATGAGCGGCGTGGGTACACTGCCTTGAGGTGGCGCAGAGGTTGGGACAGAAAAAAAGAAGAAAAAAAAAGAATGTTCTGCGAACACAGAGTGCATGTAGGGCCAAAAGGACCACACACGAGAAATACAAAAACCTGATTCTCCCCCGCTCTCCCGCATGAAGCTTAATAAAAACTTTGAAGAATACTGTACAGTGGCGTAGGACCTGTACAGTCGACATTTAAAGCTATAGATAATAATCAGCACTAACGTTATCCTTGTCTTAGATCACTTCCACCGGAAAATCACTGTGCGAAAGCTCGTGCCAACGGTGTCAATGTCCCACTTGTTGATTTCATAGCATCCAAAACTGAAGCAGCGAGTGGTCCGTTTGGAACACAAGCGGTTTGCCATCAATTTAAGACTCAAATCTGTGGATCCTCTTACAACAGCAAGGATTGTTTTTCTCAATAACAAACTAGTCTGCCATTTTTGACAAGCACAAGCAACTAGCTGATCCATTCTCCAAAACAGGTGATCTGTGGATAAGATAAACGAGTTCTTATGATCAGGAAACACTCATATTGGCAGATTACTGGTACAGCAGAGTGAGGGCTGATCTGGCATCATCATCGTAGCAGACCTGATTGGATCTTCTTTATAGAACGTAGCAACGTTATACTCGTAAATCTAGGATAAGTCTTCTGTAAAACTTTGCGACCCTTTTAAGAAGCTGCCCCTATGTTCTAGTGACGCCTTGAGGATCGTTCACATTTGGTGTCAATGGCACATCTTTCCTCCCCAACTTAGTCACCCACATATGTTTTTCTCCTTCTGAGCACAGAAACATTCGGATGGATGAACTGTCGAGGACCGTTCCAGAAAGTGATGGAATATTCCTTGCAAAGGCAACAGATTTGGCTCCATGAATACAGACGCCACCAGGATGACAAGAATTACATTACTGACGTCGTCAGAAATCATTGTCTGCATCATACGCCTTAGACTGAACCACCAAACCACCAAACAAACAGTATCAATACGCCTCAGAAACTGACCCTTTGGAGTGGAAAACGATGTGTTGACATGTTATACATCTGGTATTTGGCAAAGACCCTATACGACACAGATGTATTTGAAAATGACTTAGCAAAGAATGATGATAGGATATTGAATGATGTTAACAAGCTCGCTATCAAAAGTGCTCCGAATATCCATCAATGCAGAGGCAAATTGTCTCCACCCTTTTTCCTAAGTAGAACAATACACAACGGTAAGTGGAATCAGGTTCTATGATACATATTGTAAGCAAGAAATTTACCTCTTTTTTTAAATATTCCTTCCATACTACGAGAGGTACATCAGTGCTGACCTTTATGTGGCATGATTCCCAGGGCATTGCTTAATTGTGAAGAATTAAAAACAAAATTCTGAAACTGCTAAACCAAGGTGCCCGCAAATGGGACCACAAGACACCAAAATGTTGAACTGGATGGAATCCCCTGATGCATGGCATGGCTATTATTAGTTGGCACACCTGTATCCTCATAATTTAGATACAACCTAAGTGTTTAGGTGCTTCTCTGTTTCTGACTTTTATTGTCTTTCCTTTACCGTTTATCAGTTTTGCATCTGTATTCCTTAATTAAGACGTCTTCCCGCACAGACCTTACAAACACCAGTACAAATGGATGCAATTCCTTGGAACAGTTGTCATATACTGATCCCACAATCGACAATGCAAACGTAGGAGATCCTCACACCATTTGTTAGTATGTTGCTGACAGTACAGAAACTGGTCCCACAAATACCGGTAAACACTGAGGATGATCATACAAACTGCCAATATATGGCTGACTATCCCAGAAACTAATTCTACAAACACCCGTCAACACTGACGGAGATTCTTTAAATTATTTGACTGAATATGGCTGACAGTCGCCCACAGACAGAACATGCAGTCGACAGTGACATAAATCGACATCGTCATGAACAGTACGTCGACCCACAGTAAGTATTTTTTCGATGTTGAGAAAATCCAACGCAAGTCGTTCTCCCCATAACACGTTTTAACACACCAACCATATAAGCCACCACACACTAAAACATCATGAAGAAAAACGGTTAAACACACCTCAAGTCCCCCCCCCCCCCCCCCCTCCTTTCTCTAAAAATGTAGTAAAACAAAACAATAACAAAAAACACACCAGTAGCTCGATTCCTTTTCAGTCGATTGTGGAAGGTACTGTCAGCTCTGCACATGACACTCCTTAACAGAGTGAGTGAACAGCAAAGAAACAGCAAAGCTGTAGAAAAAAAAGGAAAAGAAAATTCCCATCTCCCATTTCTACTCACCTTCCTTTCTCACTCTTTCATACCACACACGAAATAAAGGTCTGTGTACAAGACACACATGAAAAAAATCTACAGGAGCAGGGGGGGGGGGGGGGGGGGGGGGGGGGGGGGCTGACTGTTCCTTATAGCCCTACTGACCGCAGCATGCCACATCGGCACCATCAGCTCCAAAACCTTAAAGCAGCACCATCTCCGGCAATAACGGACTGCAGAACAATCCACATGGTCTGATAAAACACATCCCCACAAAAAAGATACCCCACAATAATTTCGAGGGTTGACTGCCAGAACCCACTATCTCCTTGTATATTTATATGTCAGATACTGGGTTCTGGCAGTCAACCTCGCTCTCCTTCACCAGGCGCCGTGGCTAAGTGGTCAGCGTCGGGGGACTCCCGGCTGGGAGGTCGTGGGTTCGATTCAAATCAGAGCCATGTAGGATTTTTATTCCCCGACAAGCTCCTACCCATAGTTGTGTTTGCTACGGGTCCAGTGGAAAGACTGGGAATCAGACAGTCGAGTTTCATCCACTTAATTCATGTGTCTTTGATAGTGTTGCTCAAATTTCATTACCAATGCTGCAGGTGTCCGCATCTCGTGGGCCTAATTGCCGAGATATATTTTAAAAGTAAGCGTAGAGTAAAACCCTGTCATGCAATCTCAGACTGTAAAAGGAAATTCGTAACATCCCCTTCATCACCCTCATTTTCATCAATCAGTGTTAAAAAGAATTTAATTTATCTCCACCAGATGAATACTGTTATCAAACAATGAAGTCATACAGCATTCCCCAAATCTAGTGGAAAAACTACAAGAAAATTGAGTTTAAAAAAAAGGCACGATACTCGCCTGTGCAAGTCTGTGTTCAGACGACGGGAGGAAAGGAAGGCAGGTACAGATGAGACTGAGAGAGCAGGAGACTGGTCAGCTGCCAGGTCAGGATTTGATGTCTTGGGAGGTTCTTGCTGCGCCTGCTGAGAAGTGTTGTCTAATATACGTTCGCCACCCCCTCATGTGCAGAGAGAGAGAGAGAGAGAGAGAGAGAGAGAGAGAGAGGGGGGGGGGAGCTAGGATTGCCAACAAATTTAACAAGTACTCATTCACCCATACAGAGACCCTTCACAAAATGTGAGTAGGCAGGTGGGTGGGTGTGTAGCGTTCAGAAAGGGAGATTTGGGGCAGAGAAACTGAGAGACAGCAGGGGATATGTGGGAAGGAGGCTTAAGGTTTGTGTAGGTCAGGGGCTAAACGAAAATGCTGTCTCGTCTCGACTTTTCTTTTGAATTCACTTTGTCTTTCTATGTGTCTCTGTGTAATATTTTCTTGTAATGTAGCTTGGCGTTAGCCCATGCTTATATTTCTCTCTCTCTCTCTTTTCTCTTCTCTCTCTCTCCTCTCTCTCTCTCTCTCCTCTCTCTCTCTCTCTCTCTCTCTATCAACTCTCTCTCTCTCTGCACGCATGTACGTATGCACTGTATATACAGAGAGAGAGAGAGAGAGAGAGAGAGAGAGAGAGAGAGAGAGAGAGAGAGAGAGAGAGAGGCAGACAGAGAGACAGACAGAGACATAAAGACAGGCAGACAGGCAGACATTAGCACGCATGCATAGGCAACCTCTTTTCTTCTCCCCCTCCTCCATCCCCACGTTCACCCACTGCTATGTACTTACACTCAGACGCACGCTCACCCACACCCATTCATCTCCATGGTCACTAAGAAAATCACAGATCTGTCGGTGTGAGTGTTGTTCGTCATGGGGTGTAAGCGCGAATTGCTTGTTACTAGTTGTTGTTGCACGTGGAGCTCTGAATCTATCTCTTCTCCCCGATATGCGGCCATTGATGTCATGGGAGTGTTTCATCTGTTCAATGTTCATGAGAGTGTTTGTCAGTTCCCTATTGTATATATTGCCAAAAGTGTTTTTTCCCCAACCGCCCCACCTGCTTTCCTAAAGAGTTTTCAAATCAGTTTTTTTTTTTCATATTTTGCAATTTCCTCCACATCACAAGGTGCAAAAACTTGAGACAATAGATTTGTCAAACGTTTGGACCATCTGTTTTCAGACATAAAGACTTCATTTTTTTCTCAGGCAGTACATTCGACCATTAACCTTTTTTCTTTTTTCCCCAAATTACACTTCGTTTTCATTTCAAGATAGCTAGCTGTCAGTAATTACACCAAGATATTTGTTTGTATGCACCCTTTCAACCGTATCATCTTTTATCACAATATTTTTAAAACGTTTCCTTTCTGGGTGTTTTTTTTTTAAGTCAACCTAAAGCTGTTTTGTTTTATCAACATTAAGTTCGAGGTAATTCTTCTTTATCAATCCAGTTCACAATCCTGACAATTTCTCGTCTAGAATCAGTATTGATATCTTCAAAATGTACTCCCGCTGGACCTGAATATTTTGCTAACTTTAATGGCATACATGATTCTGTCGAACATCCACACTCAGTCGTGCACAGAGTAAAGAGAAATAGTGAGAGCACAGTACCTTGTGGCACACCAATGTTTGTTAAATAGACATCCAGAAACTAATCCTTTAACTTTTTTTTTTAAACGAGTCCTCTTGTAACACATAATAGAACCCATAAAATAGAAGAATAAGCTAATCCATAAGCATGGCGTTTTTGTGGCTCAGTCGTATCAAAGGCGCAGACAAGTCACGGAACATTAAAGGAACACAGGGACTGTGGCTTAGATGTTCATGAATCGTGGTTCAGACATAACGTCTTAGCATCCACCACACCTCTGTTGCAGCGCTACCTTCACAAAGACTTTCATCACTCCAGGCGTTGACGCCACAGGCATGCGTTCATTCATGCTTTTTCTTAGGCACAGGCATGATGCAGGTGTTCCAGACAGACGAATTGTTCGCTGTGTTATTGCTATATACAGTGTGCGTGCACAGTGTGTTTTTTTAAGAGTATTGGTAGCAACATAGCATCAGCAGCTGTACAAGTTGCAGCAGCAGCAGAGACAGTAGCATCAGCAGAAGCAGTTAATAGTAGTAGTAGTAGGAACAATAATAGTAGAAGCAGTAGTATTTAAGGTAGTAGTAACACCAGCAGCGGCAGCAGCCTTTAGTAGTAGTAGTAGTAGTAGTAGTAGTAGTAGTAGTAGTAGTAGTAGTAGTAGTAGTAGTAGTAGTAGTTATGTAGCAGTAGTAGTAGTGATGGTGGTGGTGGTGGTGGTGGTGGTAAGCACATGATGTGATGATGATGGTGATGATGATGATGATGATGATGATGATGATGATGATGGTGATGATGATGATGATGATGATGATGATGATGATGATGATGATGATGATGATGATGATGATGAGTCTCGCCGTAAAGTGTCATCCGTAGAACGTTTAGGGAAAAAATGGAGTCGGGACCAATGTTATCTCCAATGAAAAAAAAAATCTCCCTGTAATGGAAAACGGCCCAGCAGCGCTTCGCACTCAGTTCCCCTGGGTCACCAGGATTACGAGTCACTGTTCTACCAGCTGAGCTATTCTGGTCAGCATCGTTGTGTGTGGTATGTGTGTTCACCTCAGCTAACTAGCTGTTGCGTAGTGCAGTCTGCAGAGTTTTCCCTCTTGACGTTCTGATGCACAGGTATATGCTGGTTCTGACAGAGAGATACCCTGGTTCTGACAGAGAGATACCCTGGTTCTGACACGGAGATGCCCTGGTTTTTACACAGAGATACCCTGGTTCTGACACAGAGATGCCCTGGTTCTTACTCACAGATACCCTGGTTCTGACACAGAGATGCCCTGGTTCTTACTCACAGATACCCTGGTTTTGACTCAGAGATACCCTGGTTCTGACACACAGATACCTTGGTTCTGACACAGATATTTCCTGGTTCTGACACACAGATACCCTGGTTCTGACACAGATATTTTTTGGTTCTGACACAGACATTTCCTGGTGCTGATTTCCTGATTATGAAACATAGATTTCCTGGTTCTGACACAGAAAATTGCTTGATCCAACACAGAGACGCCCTGTTCTGACACACAGATACCCTGGTTCTGACACAGATATTTCCTAGTTGTGACGCAGAGATTTATTGGTTATGACACAGAGATTTATTGGTTATGACACAGAGAGTTCCTGGTTCTGACACAGAGACGCCCTGGTTATGACACAAAGACGCCCTGGTTATGACACATTATATATTTCCTGATTACGACACAAAGATTTCCTGGTTATGACACATATATTTCCTGGTTATGACATAGAGATTTCCTGGTTCTCACACAGAGACGCCCTGGTTCTGACACTGAGATTTCCTTGTTATGACACAGAGATTTCCTTGTTATGACACAGAAACGCCCTGGTTATGACACAGAGATTTCCTGGTTATGACACAGAGAGATCCTGGTTATGACACAGAGATTTCCTTGTTCTGACACAGATATTTTCTTGTTATGACACAGAAACGCCCTGGTTTATGACACAGAGACGCCCTGGTTATGACACAGAGATTTTCTGGTTATGACACAGAGAGTTCCTGGATATGACACAGAGATTTCCTGGTTCTGACACAGAGACGCCCTGGTTATGACACAGAGACGCGCTGGTTATGACACAGAGATTTCCTTGTTATGACACAGAGATTTCCTTGTTATGACACAGAGATTTCCTGATTATGACACAGAGATTTCCTGGTTATGACAAAGAGATTTCCTGGTTATGACATAGAGATTTCCTGGTTCTCACACAGAGACGCCCTGGTTCTGACACTGAGATATCCTGGTTATGACACAGATATTTCCTTGTTATGACACAGAAAACGCCCTGGTTATGACACAGAGACGCCCTGGTTATGACACAGAGATTTCCTGGTTATGACACAGATAGTTCCTGGTTATGACACAGAGATTTCCTGGTTCTGACACAGAGATTTCCTTGTTATGACACAGAAACGCCCTGGTTATGACACAGAGACGCCCTGGTTATGACACAGAGATTTCCTGGTTATGAGACAGAAAGTTCCTGGTTATGACACAAAGATTTCCTGGTTCTGACACAGAGACGCCTGGTTATGACACAGAGACGTGCTGGTTATGACACACAGATTTCCTGGTTATGACACAGAGATTTCCTGGTTATGACACAGAGATTTCCTGGTTATGACACAGAAATTTCCTGGTTATGACCATAGAGATTTCCTGGTTCTCACACAGAGACGCCCTGGTTATGACACCAGAGATTTCTGGTTATGACACAGAAACGCCCTGGTTATGACACAGAGATTTCCTGGTTATGGCACAGAGACGCCCTGGTTATGACACAGAGATTTCCTGGTTATGACACAGAGATTTCCTGGTTCTGACACAGAGACGCCCTGGTTATGACACAGAGACGCGCTGGTTATGACACAGAGATTTCCTGGTTATGACACAGAGACGCCCTGGTTCTGACACAGAGATTTCCTGGGTATGACACAGTGATTTCCTGGTTATGACAGAGAGACGCCCTGGTTATGACATAGAGATTTCCTGGTTATGACAAAGAGATTTTCTGGTTATGACACAGAGATTTCCTGCTTATGACACGGAGATTTCCTTGTTCTCACAGAGAGATTTTCTGCTTATGACACAGAGATTTCCTGGTTCTCACACAGAGATTTCGTGGTTATGACAAAAAGATTGCGTGGTTATGACACAGAGACGCACTGCTTATGACACAGAGATTTTTACAGTTCTGACACACAGACGCCCTGGTTATGACACAGAGATTTCATGGTTATGACACAGCGATTTCCTGGTTATAACACAGAGACGCCCTGGTCATGACACAAAGATTTCCTTGTTATGACTCAGAGATTTTCTGGTTCTGACACAGAGATTTCCTGGTTATGGCACAGAGACGCCCTGGTTATGACACAGAGACGCGCTGGTTATGACACAGAGATTTCCTGGTTATGACACAGAGACGCCCTGGTTCTGACACAGAGATTTCCTGGGTATGACACAGTGATTTCCTGGTTATGACAGAGAGACGCCCTGGTTATGACATAGAGATTTCCTGGTTATGACAAAGAGATTTTCTGGTTATGACACAGAGATTTCCTGCTTATGACACGGAGATTTCCTTGTTCTCACAGAGAGATTTTCTGCTTATGACACAGAGATTTCCTGGTTCTCACACAGAGATTTCGTGGTTATGACAAAAAGATTGCGTGGTTATGACACAGAGACGCACATGCTTATGACACAGAGATTTTTTACAGTTCTGACACACAGACGCCCTGGTTATGACACAGAGATTTCATGGTTATGACACAGCGATTTCCTGGTTATAACACAGAGACGCCCTGGTCATGACACAAAGATTTCCTTGTTATGACTCAGAGATTTTCTGGTTCTGACACAGAGATTTCCTGGTTATGGCACAGAGACGCCCTGGTTATGACAGAGAGATTTCATGATTATGACACAGAGATTTCCTGGTTATGACACAGAGACTTACTGGTTATGACATAGAGGTTTCCTGGTTATGACACAGAGACGCAATGACTATGACACAGAGATTTCCTAGTTCTGACACACAGACGCCCTGGTTATGAAACAGAGATTTCCTGGTTTTGACTGAGAGATTTCCTGGTTATGACACAGACACGCCTGGTTATGACATAGAGATTTCCTGGTTATGACACAGAGATTTTCTGGAAATGGCGCAGAGACTCCATGGTTATGACACAGAGATTTGCTGGCTATGACACAGAGAATTCCTTGTTATGACACAGAGAATTCCTGCTTATGACACAGAGATTTTCTGTTTATGACAGAGGAGATTTCCTCGTTATGGCACAGAGACGCTCTGGTTACGAGTCAGAGACGCACTAGTTATTACACAGAGACCACTGGTTATGACATAGAGATTTCCTGGTTATGACATAGAGACGCCCTGGTTCTGACACAGAGACACACTGGTTATGACACAGGGATTTCCTTGTTTGATACAGAGATTTCCTGGTTTTGACAGAGAGACGCCATGGTTATGGCACAGAGATTTCCTGGTTATGACACAGAGATTTCCTGGTTATGATGCAGAGATTTCCTGGTTATGACACAGAGAGTTTGGGTTGTGACACAGAGACGCCCTGGTTATGGCACAGAGACGCCCTGGTTATGACACAGAGATTTCTGGTTAATACACAGAGATTTTCTGGTTATGACACAGACATTTTTTGGTTCTGACACAGAGACGCGATGATTATGACAAAGAAATGTCCTGGTTATGACACAGAGATTTCCTGGTTCTGGCACAGAGATGCACTGGTTCTGAGACAGGATGCCCTGGGTATGACACAGAGATATCCTGGTTATGACACAGGGATTTCCTGGTTAAGACACAGAGATTTCCTGCTTACGACACAAAGATTTACTGCTTATGACATAGAGATTTCGTGGTTATGACACAATTCCTGGTTATAACACAGTGATTTCCTGGTTAGGACACAGAGATTTCCTGCTTATGACACAGAGATTTCCTGGTTATGACACAGAGATTTCCTGCATATGACACAGAGATTTCCTGGTTCTCACACAGAGATTTCGTGGTTATGACACAGAGATTTCGTGGTTATGACACAGAGATTTCTGGTTATGACACAGAGATTTCCTGTTTATGACACAGAGATTTCCTGGACAGTGACGCCCTTGTTCTGACACAGAGATTTCCTGGTTATGACACTTTTCCTGTTTATATACACAGAGATTTCCTGGTTATGATGCAGATATTTCCTGCTTATGACAGGAGAGATTTCCTAGTTATGACACAGAAATTTCCGGGTTATGACACAGATATTTCCTGCTTATGACACAGAGATTTTCTGGTTCTCACACAGAGATTTCCTTCTTATGACACAGAAATTTCCGGTTATGACACAGAGATTTCCTGGTTTTGACACAGAGATTTCGTAGTTATGACATAGATATTTCCTGGTTATGACATAAAGATTTTCTGGTTATGGGCAAAAAGATTTCCTGGTTCTGACCCCAGCGGGCGCCCTTCTTATGAGGGGAGAGATTTTCCCGGGTTTTTAAAAGGAATTTTTTTGGTTTTTGACCAGAGAGCCCTGGTCCTGACAAAAGAGTTTTTTTGGTTTTTGACACAGAGATTTCCCCGGGGTTTGACACCCGAGTTGGCCCCGGTTAAGACACAGAGATTTTCCTGGTTATGATTAAAGAGATTTTCCCGGTTATGAAAACCCGAGTTTTTCTTTGGGGGTTTACACAGAGACGAAATGATTATGCCACAAAGTTTCCCTTTTTATGCTCGAGATTTTTTTTTGGTTTTTGACACGAGATTTCAGTTTGCACAGGACGCCCTGGTTTTTGACACGAGTTTTCCTGGTTATGGGCACGAGGGTTTCCTGGTTCTGACACAGAAAACGCCCCGGGTTTTTGACACAGAAAGGGCCCGGTTATGACAAAGATTTCCTGGTTATGGGAAAAAGAGATTTTCCCGGTTATGCACAGGATTTTTTTTGGGTTTTGAAAACAAAATTTTGGGTTTTTACATAGGATTTCCTGGTTCTCACCCAGAGCGGGCCCCGGTTATGAAACCCGGATTTTCCCGGTTATGCACAAAGAAACGCCCTGGTTATGACACCGAGATTTTCCCGGAATGACACGAGATTTTCCCAGTTTATGGAAAAGAGCGCCCTGGTTATGACACAGAAGGGTTTTCCCGGTTATGACACAGGATTTCCGGGGGTTTGACACAGAGACGCAAATGGGTTATTGGGCACAGAGACGGGGCTGGTTTTGGACACAGAGATTTCCCTGGTTATGACACAGAGACGCCCCGGTTATGACAAAAGAGAAATTTCCTGGGTTTTGCCCCATGATTTCCCGGGGTTTTGACAGAGAGGGGCGCCCTCGTTTTTGAAAAAGAGTTTTTCCTGGTTATGACAAAGGGGTTTTTTTGGGTTTTGACACAGAGATTTCCCCGTTATGGACACCGGAGATTTTTCCCTTTTTCTAAAAAGAGATTTTCTGCTTATGCCAGAGATTTTCCCGGGTTTCCACAGAGATTTTGTGGTTAGCAAAAAGATTGCGTGGGGGTGACACAGGACGCATGCGTATGACACAGAAATTTTACAGTTTTGACCACCAGGAAAGCCCCCGGTTAGAAACGAGATTTTGGTTATGACACAGCGATTTCCGGTTATAACAAAGAAAACGCCCTGGGGTTTGACCCCAAAAAAATTTTCCTGGGTTTTGCTCAGAGTTTTTTTGGTTTTGGGCACAGAGATTTCCTGGGTTTGGCAAGAGAAGCCCTGGTTAAGAACCCGGACGCGCTGGTTATACCAGAGATTTCCCTGGTTATTTACACAGAAGGGCGCCCCTGGTTCTGACACAGAGGGTTTCCTGGGTATGGGGCACGTGGTTCCCCGGTTTGAACCCGAGAGACGCCCCGGTTTTGCACTAGAGATTTTTTTTTGGTTTTTGAAAAAAGAGATTTTTGGGTTTTTTTCACAGAGATTTCTGCTTATGCCCGGAGATTTCCTTGTTCCCCCCCGAGAGGTTTTTTGTTATGACACGAGTTTCCCGGTCTCACCGGATTTCGTGGTTTTGACAAAAAGATTGCGGGGGTTTTGGGGCCCGAGAAGAAAATGCTTATGAAAACCCGAGGGTTTTTAAAACCCCCTTTTGAAAACAAAAGGGCGCCCTGGGGTTTGCAAGAGGGTTTAAAGGGGTTTTGACACAGCGATTTCCGGGGTTTATAACCGAGGAAGCCCCTGGGCATGGGCACAAAGATTTTCCTTGTTTTTGATCAGAGATTTTTTTGGTTTTTGGGCCGAGATTTCCGGGTTTGGCACCCGAGGGGGCCCCGGGTTTTTACCGAGACGCGGGGTTATGAACCCAGGATTTCCCGGTTTAAAAAGAGGGGGACGCCCTGGTTCTGAAAACAGAGGGTTTCCTGGGGAGGGAAAAAGTGATTTCCCGGTTTGACAGAGGCGCCATGGTTTTTTGACATAGGGGATTTCCCCGGTTAAAGCAAAGAGATTTTCTGGTTATGACCAGAGATTTCCTGCTTAGGGCACTGGGATTTCCCTTTTTTCCCCGAGAAAATTTTTTGCTTATGCAAAAAGGGTTTCCCGGTTCCCCAACGAGGGTTTCGTGGTTTAAATTTACAAAAAGATTGGTGGTTATGACCCAGGAAGCGCATGCTTAAAGACACAGAGATTTTTACCGTTTCTGACACACAGACGCCCTGGTTATGAAACCCCGAGATTTCATTTGGTTTTTGGGAAAACCCGCGATTTCCTGGGTTTTAACACAAGGCGCCCTGGTCATGACAAAAAAAGATTTCCTTGTTATGACTCCCGGTTTTTGGTTCTGAAAACAGAGATTTCCTGGTTATGGCACAGAGAGCCCGGGGTTTTGCCTGAGAATTTCTGGTTATGGCACAGAGACGCCCTGGGTTTTTGACACAGAGATTTTGGTTTGAAAAAGAGATTTCCCGGTTCTGACACAGGACGCCCCTGGTTATGGGGCCAGAGACCCGTGGGGTTTTGACACAGAGATTTCCGGGGTTTTGAACAGAGACGCCCTGGTTCTGACACGAGATTTCCTGGGATGACCCCCCCCCCCCCCCCCCATGATTTTCCCGGTTATGACAGGAGACGCCCTGGGTTTTGACATAGAGATTCGGGTTTTGACAAAGAGTTTTGGGTTTTGACCCCAGAGATTTCCTGCCCTTTTGACACGGAGATTTCCCTTTTTCTCACAGAGAGATTTTCTGTTAGAACAGAGATTTTTTGGTTCTCCCCAGAGATTTCGTGGTTATGACAAAAAAATTGCGTGGTTATTTACACAGGGAAAAGCACTGATTATGACCAGGATTTTTTTTCAGTTCTGACAAAACGACCGCCCCGGTTATGTAACAGAATTTAATGGTTATGCCCCAGCGAATTTTTTGGTTATAACACAGAGGGCGCCCCTGGTCATGGGAAAAAAGATTTCCCTTTTTATGACTCAGGGGATTTTTTTTTGGGGTTTGGGCACGGGGATTTCCTGGTTATGGGACAGAGACCCCCCTGGTTTTGGGCACGAGACGGGGTGGTTATGACACAGAGGGTTTTCCCGGGGTTTTGACCCCCAAAAAGGAAAGCCCCGGTTCTGACACAGAGATTTCCCGGGTTGACCAGTGATTTCCCGGTTATGACAGGGGGAGAAGCCCTGGTTTTTGACATAGGATTTCCTGGTTAGGGCAAAAAAAATTTTTGGTTTTGAACAAGATTTCCTTTCTTATGGGCACGGGATTTCCCTTTTTCTCACAGAGAGATTTTTTGCTTATGACACAGAGATTTCCGGGTTCTCACTCAGGATTTCGTGGTTATGGGCAAAAAATTTCCCTGGTTTTTGACACAGGACCCCAATTTCTTATGGGAAAAGGATTTTTACAGTTCTGACACACAGACGCCCGGTTTTGACAAAAGAGGGTTTCTTTGGGTTTTGGGCCCCAGCGATTTCTGGTTTTAACCCAGAGCGCCCTGGTAGGGCACAAAGATTTCCTTGGGTTTTACCCCAGAGATTTTCTGGGTTTTGACACAGAGATTTCCTGGTTAGGGGACAGAAGGGGCGCCCTGTTATGACAGAGAGATTTCATGAATTTTGCACCGGGGATTTCCTGGTTATGACACAGAAAGGGCTTAAAGGTTATGAAAATTGAGGTTTCCTGGTTTTTGACCAAAAGACGCAATGGGCTATGACCGAGATTTCCTTGTTCTGACACAAAAGACGCCCTGGTTTGAAACAGAGAGTTTTCCCCGGTTTTGATGAGGAATTTTCCCGGGTTTTTGGCACAGGACGCAATGGTTATGACCAAGGATTTCCCGGGTATGGCACAGTTTATTTTCCTTTGGGTTTTGCAGAAAAGGCGCCCGGGGTTTGAAATTTGAGATTTCCTTTGGTTATGCACAGGGGATTTCATGGTTCTGGGCACAGAGACCCCCTGGTTATTAAAAAGGGGGATTTTTGGTTTTGACACAGAGATTTCTGGTTTTTGGCACGGACGCCGGGTTTTTGACACAGAGATTTCCCGGGTTTTTGGGCCAGTGTTTCCTGGTTTTGAAGAGAGGGCGCCCCCGGTTTTGAAAATTGAGATTTCCCGGTTATGACAAAAAGATTTTTGGTTATTGGGGCCCCAGAGTTTCCCCGCTTTTGGGCACGGGATTTTCCCTTTTTCTCACAGAAAAGATTTTTTTTGTTATGACACAAGATTTCCTGGTTCTCAAAACAGGAAATTTTGTGGTTTATGGGCAAAAAGTTGCCCTGGTTATGACACAGAGACGCACTGCGTTTTGAAACAGAGATTTTTTTTTTGTTTTGACCCCACAGACGCCCTGGGTTTTGAACCCCAGAGATTTCCCAAGGTTTTATACACGCGGGTTTCCTGGTTATTTTAACAAAAGACGCCCCCGGTCTGAAAAAAAGATTTCCTTGTTTGAACCGAGATTTTTGGTTTGACACAGAGATTTCCCGGTTATGGGACAGAGACGCCCTGGTTATGACACAAAAAGGACGGCCTGGTTAGACACAGAGTTTTCCTTTGGGTTTTTGGGCACAAGGGCGCCCTGGTTCTGACCAGAGGTTTTTTGGGTTTTGACACCCGTGATTTCCCCCTTTTTGACAGAGAGAAGCCCTGGTTATGCCCTTTGGATTTCCTGGTTATGACAAAGAAAATTTTTGGGGTTATGACACAGAGATTTCCCCGCTTTTGACACGGAGAATTTCCCCTTTTTTCACAGAGGTTTTTTGCTTTTTGACACAGAGGGGTTCCCGGTTCTCACAAAAGAAAATTTCCCGGGGTTTTGACAAAAAGATTGCGTGGTTTTTGCACAGAGGGGCGCAAATGCTTATGACACGATATTTTTTTCAGTTCTGACACAACGCCCCCGGGTTTTGAAAAAAAAGATTTCATGGTTTGAACAGAGAAGCCCCGGTCAAAGACAAAAGATTTCCTTTTTTATGCCCCAGAGATTTTCTGGTTTGACACGAGATTTCCCCGGGGTTTTGGCCCAGGACGCCCCGGTTTTGACAGAGAGATTCATTGATTAGACACAGGATTTTTCCCTTTGGGCATGGGGGCCCGGACTTAATGGTTATGCATAGGGTTTATGGTTATGCACAGAGGCGAATTTACTATGACACAGAGATTTCTTTTTGACACCCCAGGGGCCCGGTTTTGAAAAAGAGATTTCCTGGTTTTTACTGAGAGATTTCCTGGGTTTTGACACAGAAACGCCCCGGGGTTTTGGAATAGAGTTTTTCCTTTGGTTTTTGACAGAAATTTTCTGAAAAAGGCGGAAAAAGACCCCCATTTGGTTTATGGGGCAGAGTTTGTGGCTATGCACAGGAAATTTCCCTTTTTTTGACACAGAGGAAATTCCTTTCTTATGACCCCAGAGGGTTTTTTGTTTTTGCAGAAAAGATTTCCCCGTTATGGCCCCGAGACGCTCTGGTTTTTTAATCAAAAGGGCGCCCCTTGTTATTTCACAGAGCCACGGTTTGCATAAAAGGGTTTCCTGGTTATTGGCATGAGACGCCGGTTTGAAACAGGGAACCTGGTTAAAGACAAAGGGGTTTCCTTGTTTGATACAGGATTTCCTGGTTTTTACAGAGAGACGCCTTTGGGTTTTGGCACAGGATTTCCTGGTTTTGGGGCCAGGGGATTTCCTGGTTTATTATTTCCCGAGATTTTCCCGGTTTTTGGGCCCCAGAGAGTTTTTGGTTTGTGACAAAGAGGGGGCGCCCCGGTTATGGCACAGAGGAAACCCCCCGGGTTTTGACACAGAATTTTTTGATTAATAAACAGAGATTTTCTGGTTATGACACAGAAATTTTTTGGTTTTTTGACACAAAAGAAGCGATGATTTTGACAAAGGGAAAAGTCCTGGTTAAAGTCACAGGTTTTCCCGGATCTGGCACAGGATGCACTGGTTTGAGACCCGGGGGGTGCCCCGGGTATGAACAGAGTTTTCCTGGTTATGGGCCAGGGATTTCCTGGTTAAGACACAGAGATTTTCCCGCTTTTCGACCAAAAGATTTACTGCTTTATGACATAGAGATTTTTGTGGTTTTTTTGGGCACAATTCCCCGGTTTTTTAAAACAGTGATTTCCTGGTTAGGACACGAGATTTCCCGCTTATGCCAAAGATTTCCCGGTTATGAAACCCGAGATTTCCCCCCATATGGAAAACTGGGTTTCCTGGTTCTAAAACGAGGGTTTTGTGGTTATGAAAAGAGATTTTGTGGTTATGACCAGAGATTTCTGGTTATGGCCAGAGTTTTCCCGGTTATGGGCACAGAAAATTTCGTTTGTTATGACCCTAGATTTTTCCCGGTTTTGGGCTTTAAAAAATTTTTTGGTTATGACACAAAGTTTCCTGGGTTTTGAAACGCGACGCCCCCGCCCTTTTGAGAGGGGAGATTTCTGGTTATGAAACCCGGGATTTTTGGAAATTTACTTTGAGACGCCCTGGTTTCCCGACCCCGAGAGGGTTTCTTGGTTTTTGACACAGAGATTTCCCTGGGGGTTTTACCCCAGAGATGCCCCGGTTAAGCACAGAGATTTCCTGGTTTGATACAGAGATTTTTCCCGGTTATGCACAGAGTTTTGCTGGTTATGCCAAGAGACCTGATTTTTGCCCAGAGATTTTTTTGTTATGACTCAGAGAATTTTTTTGGGTTTTTACACAGAGATTTCATGGGGTTTTGACAAAGGGAAAGCCCCCCGGTTTTGGGGCAAAAAGATTTCCTGTTATGACAAAGGAAATTTCCCCCGGGTTTTGGCCCCCAGAGGCCCCTGGTTAGGGCACGAGTTTTCCCCGGTTATGACACCCGAGATTTTCCCGGTTCTGGGCCCAGAGGGGGCCCTGGTTTTTTGGGAAAAAGAGGGGCGCGTGGTTATGACACAGGAAATTTCCTGGTTTTTTGGGCACAGGGACGCCCTGGTTTTTGGGCAAGAGTTTCCTGGGGATGCCCCGTGATTTCCGGTTATGACGAGAGGGGCCCTGGGTTTTTTCATTTGAGAAATTTCCTTTGGGTTTTGACAAAAAGGGTTTTTTTGGTTATGAAAACCCGGATTTCCTGCTTATGACACGGAGATTTCCCCGGGTTTTCACAGGAGGTTTTTTTTTCTTATTCAAAAGAGATTTCCCGGTTTTAAAAACAGGAAATTTTTTGGGTTTTGAAAAAAAGAATTTTTCGGGGGGTTTTGACACAGAGGGCGCAAGGGTTTTGACAAAAGGATTTTTAAGTTTTGACACACCCGACGCCCTGGTTTTGAACAGAATTTTTTTTTTTTTTTGCAAAAGGATTTTCCCGGTTATTAAAACAGAGAGCCCCGGTTGACCAAAGATTTCCCTTTTTATGACTCAAAAGATTTTCGGTTTGACACAGAGATTTCCCGGGGTTTTGGGGACAGAGACGCCCTGGGTTTTTACACAGAGACGCGCTGGTTTTTACACAGAGTTTTTCCTGGTTATGAACAGAGACCCCCCCGGGGTTTTGGGCAAAAGAGAATTTTTCCCGGGGGATGACACAAATGATTTCCTGGGTTTTGACCGAGAGACGGGCCCTGGGTTTTTGAATTTTTGATTTCCTGGTTTGACAAAGAGATTTTCTGGTTTGAACAGAAAAATTTTTCCCTTTGACACGGAGATTTCCCCTTTTTACCAAAAAGAGGATTTTTGCTTATGGGGCACAAAGATTTCCCGGTTCTCACAAAGAGATTTCCCTGGTTTTGACCCAAAAAAATTGCGTGGGTTTTGCACAGAGACGAATTTTCATGACACAGAGATTTTTACAGTTCGGGCACACAGAGCCCCTGGTTAGGGGAAAAAGAGATTTCATGGTTTTTGACACCCGCGATTTCCTGGTTATAACACAGAGGCCCCGGTTTATGGAAAACAAAAATTTCCTTGTTATGACTCAGAGAATTTTTGGTTCTGACAAAAGAGATTTCCTTTGGGTTTTGGCACCCGGGGGCCCTGGTTATGAAAAGGGGAGTTTTTATTTATTATGACACAGAGTTTCCTGGGTTTTTGACACAGAGACTTTAGTTTTTTGGGAATTTGAGGGTTTTCCCGGTTATGGGCCAAAAGACGAAAAGGGGCTTGGACCCCAGAGATTTCCAAATTTGACACACAGGCGCCCTGGTTATGAAACAGAGATTTTCCCGGTTTTGAAATGAGAGATTTCCCGGTTTTTGGGCACAGAAAAACGGGCCCTTGGGTTATGACATAGAGATTTCCCGGTTATGGGCCAAAAGATTTTCGGAAAAAGGCGCAAGGACTCCATGGTTAAAGACACAGAGATTTGTGGCATGACAAGAGAAAATTTCCTTGTTTGACACAGGAATTCCTGGGTTATGAAAAGAGATTTTTTGTTTATGCCCCGAGAGATTTCTGTTATGGCACAGAGACGCCCCTTTGGGTTTGAGTCAGAGGGGCGACTAGTTATTACAAGAACCAAATGGGTTTTTTGACTTTGGATTTCCTGGTTTTTGACTTAGAACGCCCTGGTTTGAACAGAGACACATGGGTTTTGACACGGGAGTTTTGTTTTGATAAGAGATTTTTCCCGGTTTTTTTCAGAGAGCGCCATGGTTATGGCACAGAGAATTTTCCCGGTTTTGACCAGAGATTTCCCGGGGTTAGGGGGCGAGATTTTTCCCGGTTATGAAAGGAGTTTGTGGTTGTGACAAAGAGACGCCCTGGGGTTTTGGGGAAGAGCGCATGGTTTTTGAAAAGAGATTTCCTGGTTAAACAGAGATTTTCTGGTTTGACACAGACATTTTTTGGTTCTGACAAGGGAAAGCGATGATTTTGGGCAAAGAAATTTTTTGGGTTTTTAACAGAGATTTCCCGGTTTTGGGACAGGATGCAATGGTTCTGAAAACAGGGATGCCCTGGGTATGCCAGGATTTTCCCGGTTTTGAAACAGGGATTTTTGTTAAGACAAAAGAGTTTCCGCTTTCGAAACAAGATTTACTGCTTATGAATTAGGATTTTTGTGGTTTGGGCACAATTCCTGGTTTAAACACAGTGATTTTTCCCGGTTTTTACACAGGATTTTTTCCCCGCTTATGGGCCAGGATTTTTGGTTTGGGCCCCGAGATTTCCTGAAAATTGGGAAAAGAGGGTTTCCCCGGTTCTCACACAGAGATTTCGTGGTTATGAAAACAGAGTTTTTGTGGTTATGACACAGAGATTTCTGGTTTGACACCCGAGATTTCCTTTTTTTATGACACAGAGGGGTTTCTGGACAGTGGGCGCCCCTTTTTTGACCAGAGGGTTTCCCGGTTATGGGCACTTTTCCCGTTTTTAACACAGAGATTTTCCCGGTTATGATGCAGATTTTCCTGTTATGACAGAGAGTTTCCTAAATTTGACACAGAAATTTTCCCCGGGGTTTTGACACGATTTTTTCCTGCTTATGCACAGAAAATTTTTTTGGGTTTCACACAGAGGGTTTCCCTTTTTTTGACACAGGGAAAATTTTTTGGGGTTTTGACACAGGGGAAAATTTTGGTTATGCACAGAATTTGTGTTATGACATTGATTTTTCCTGGTTTGGACTTAAAAATTTTTGGGTTTTAACAAAAAATTTCCTGGTTCTGACCCGCGACGCCCTGCTTAGAAAAGAGAGATTTCCCGGTTATGAAGGAGATTTTTGGTTCTGACATAGAGGCGCCCCGGGGCCTGACAGAGAGATTTTTGGTTATGACACAAAAATGCCCTGGTTCTGACCCCAGAGATGCTTTGGGTTTTGACACAGAGATTTCCGGGTTTTTATCAGGATTTCTGGTTATGGGCAAAAGGGGTTTTGTGGTTATGAAAAGAAAACGCACTGATTATTTCCAAAAAGAGATTTCCTTGTTATGACTCAGAGATTTTCTGGTTTTGACAAGAGATTTCATGGTTTTGACACAGAGGGCGCCCTGGTTATGACACAGAGATTTCCTGGTTATGAAACAAAAAGATTTTTCCCGGTTTATGGACAGAGAAAGCCCTGGTTATGAAACAGAGATTTCCCGGGTTTTTAAACAGAGATTTCCTGGTTTTTTGACACAAAGGGCGCCCTGGTTATGGCCCCAGAGACGCGCTGGTTATGACCAGAGATTTTCCTTGGGGTTTGGGCCCAGAGACGCCCTGGGTTTTGCAAAGAGATTTCCCGGGTATGGGCACAGTGGGTTTCCTGGTTTTTGACAGAGGAGCCCCCCTGGTTATGGGGAAAAGAGATTTTCTGGTTATGGAACCCAGAGATTTCCTGCTTATGACACGGAAAATTTCCCCTTTTTTCCCCAAAAAGGGGATTTTCGCTTTTTGACACAGGATTTTCCGGTTCTCACAAAAGAGATTTTGTTTGGGTTTTGACAAAAAAAATTTTTCGTGGTTATGGGCACAGAGGGGAAATGCTTATGACCAGGATTTTTACGTTCTGGGCCACAGGCGCCTGGGTTTTGACACAGGGGATTCTTTGGGTTTTGCCCCCCCCCCCCCCGTTTCCCGGTTTTTAAACAGAGACGCCCTGGGCCCGGGCCCCAAAAATTTTCCCTTTTTATGTCCCAGAGGGTTTTTTTGGTTTTGACCCCAGAGATTTCCGGGGTTTTGGCACAGGACGCCTGGTTATGACGAGAGATTTTTATGATTATGACCAGAGATTTCCTGGTTATGACAAGAGACTTTAATGGTTATGACATAGTGGTTTTCCCGGTTATGACAAGAGGCAAAGGACTATGCCCCCCAAAGGGTTTTCCCAGTTTTGACACCACAGAAAGTGGTTATGAACCCGAGTTTCCTGGTTTTTACTGAGAGATTTCCCGGTTATGACACCCGAAACGCCCTGGTTTTGACAAAAGAGATTTCCCGGTTATGAAACCCGAGATTTTCGGAAAAGGGGCGAGAATTCCCTGGTTATGACACAGAGATTTGCTGGCTATGACACGAGAATTTCCCTTTTTATGACAAGAATTCCGGGTTTATGAAAAGGATTTTTGTTATGACAGAGAAAATTTTTTCGTTTTGGCAAAAGAGGGCGTCTGGTTACGTTTTTCAGAGGAAACACTAGTTTTTACACAGAGACCAAGGGGTTTGCATAGAGTTTTCCCGGTTATGACTTGAGACGCCCCGGTTTTTGACACAGAGACACAATGGGTTTTGAAACTGGGAAATTTTCCCTTTTTATGATACAGGGGATTTCCTGGTTTTTACAAGAGGGCGCCATGGTTTTTGGGAAAAGAGATTTCCTTGGGTTTTGACACAGAGATTTCCCGGTTATTTATGCAGGATTTCGGGGTTTTGACACAGAGGGGTTTTTTTGGGTTTTGACACATGGACGCCCCCGGTTATGGCCACAGAGACGCCCCGGTTATGGACCCCAGAGATTTTCCCGGTTAATTTCACAGAGTTTTTTGGTTTTTTCCAGCTTTTTTTTGGGTTTGACCAGAGACGCGAGATTATGACAAAGAAATGTCCTGGGGTTTGCTCCAAAAGGGTTTCATGGTTCTGGGAAGGGATGCATGGTTCTGAGACAGGGTTTCCCTGGGTTTTCACCCCAGAGATATCCCGGTTAAAGGGCACAGGGATTTTCCCGGTTAAGGGCACAGAGATTTCCTGTTAGCACAAAAATTTTTCTGGGTTTTTGGGCATTGAGATTTCGTGGTTATGCACAAATTTGGTTATAAACAGTGATTTTCCCGGGTTTTGACACAGAGAATTTTTGTTATGACACAGAATTTCCCGGTTTTGGCACAGAGATTTCCTGCTTTTGGGGCCCCAGAGTTTTTTTGGTTTTTTACCAGAGTTTTGTGGTTTTGACACGAGGGTTTCGTGGTTTTGGGCACAGAGATTTTGGTTATGCACGAGATTTCCGTTTATGGCCCCAGAGATTTCCTGGACAGTGACGCCCTTTTTTCTGACACAGGATTTCCTGGTTTTGACACTTTTTTTGTTTTTAACACGAGATTTTTTCCCGGTTATGATGCAGATATTTTCCTGGGTTATGACAGGAGTTTTTTAGTTATGACCCCAGAAATTTCGGGTTATGACACAGTTTTTTCCGCTTATGACCCCGGAATTTTTTTGGTTTCCCCACGAGTTTTTCCCTTTTTTTATGACACGTAAATTTTCCGGGGGTTTTTGAACAAGAGTTTCCCGGGTTTTGACACAGAAAAATTTCGTAGTTATGAATAGATATTTCCTTGGTTATGACATAAAAATTTTTGGTTTTTGACACAAAAATTTCCTGGTTCCGACACGCGAGCCCTGCTTATGAGAAAAGAGATTTCCGGTTATGACCGGAGGGTTTTCTGGTTCTTTACACAGAGACGCCCTTGGGCCTGACAAAAGAGATTTTTTGGGTTTTGACACAAAAGGTTTTCCCTTTTTCTGAACAAGAGCCCTGGTTAAAACACAGAGATTTCCCGGGTTTTGATACGAAAATTTTTTGGGGTTTTGGCCCCAGAGTTTTGCTGGTTTTGAAACCCGGAAGCATGATTATTTCCCACAGGAATTTCCCCCGTTTGATCAGGATTTTCTGGTTTTTTGACACCGAGATTTCAGGGGTTCTGACACAGAGGCCCCCCTGGGTTTTGGGCACTGAGATTTCCTGGTTATACACAGGTTTTTTTGGGGTTTTGACACCAAAAGGCGCCCCGGTTTTTGACAGAGATTTTCCTTGGGTTTTAAACAGGATTTTTGGGGGTTTTGACACGAGATTTCCTGGTTGTGATCTCAAAGATTTTTGATTATGAACAGAGTTTTTCCCTTTTTATGACCGAGATTTTCCCTTTTTATGACACAGAGTTTTTTGGTTTTTCCAGGGACGCAAATTATTTGTTTCAGGGTTAAACCCAGTTCTGAAAAAAAAGACGCCCTGGTTTGACACCCGAGATTTTTTGGTTTTGCCAAAAGGGATTTTCCCGGGTTTTGAACAGGGCGCCCTTGTTTCCGGGAAAAGGGGGCGGGCCCCGGTTATGACCCCCAGAGATAACCCCGGTTATGACCAAAAGATTTCCTGGTTAAGGCCCCATTTCCGGTTATGACACAGAGTTTTCCTCGTTATGTAACAGAGATTTTTTGCTTTTGACAAGAGATTTAATCCTTATGACATAGAAGGGTTTCCTGGTTTGACACAGGACGCCCCGGTTATAACACAGAATTTCCTGGTTATGCAAGAGATTTCCTGGGTTTTGGGCACAGAGACGCCCTTGTTCTTTCACAAGGGTTTTTGGTTATGAACTTTTCCCCTTTTTATAAACCAGGATTTTCCCGGTTTTTGGGCATTTTTCCCTTTTTATAAACAGAGTTTTCCCGGTTCTGACCCCAGAGGGTTTTTGGTTTTTTGAACCAAAAGTTTCCCCGGTTCTGCACAGAAAATTTTCCCGGTTATAACACAGATATTTCCTGGGTTTGAAAAAAGAAAACGCCTGGTTTTTTGGGGGAGAGATTTCTTGGTTTTGACCCCAAAAGAAATTTTTTTTTTTGACACAGAGGGGGCCCTTTTCTTGACGAGAGAGATTTTTTGGTTTTGACACGATTTGCCCTTTAATTTGACACGATATGCCCTGGTTATGGGCCCCAAAAAGACGCCCTTGTTTGCAGAGAAAATTTCTTGGGTTATGACACCCGAGAATTTCCTGGTTTTGAAAGAGATGCCAAGGTTATGACACCCGAGATTTTGGTGATGACACAGGATTTTTTGGGGTTTTTACCCCAGAGACGCGAAGAAAAATTTCCCGGTTATGACACAGAGATGGGCCCCGGGTTTTGGCACAGGGGATTTCCCGGTTATGACACAGAGGGTTTTCCCGGTTTTTGACCCGGACGCCCGGTTATGACACAGGGGACTTCCCGGGGTTTTGCACAGAGATGTCCTGGGTATGGGCACAGGGGGACGCCCTGGTTTGATACGAGATTTGCGGTTTGCCCCAGACACGGGACCCGGTTTTGGGCAAGAGATAGCCTGGTTATGACGAAAGAAACCCCCCGGGTTTTGAGACGAAAATTTTTGGTTTTTTGGGCAAAGAGTTTTCCCTGGTTTGGGGGCAGAGGGTTTCCCGGTTATGGGCATTTTTCCCGGTTATCGACACAAAAGGGTTTCCTGGTTTTGACACCGAGATTTCCCTTTGGGGGTGACTATTTGATACCCCTTTTTTTGGCACAGAGATTTCCCTTTTTCTGACCCCAGAGTTTCCTTGTTCTGACATAGGCGCCCTGGGGTTTTGACACAGGATTTTCCCGGTTTTGACTGAGATATTTCCCGGTTATGAAAAAGGACTACCTGGTTTTGACACAGGAGGCCCTGGTTAAGCATTTGAGGGGGGGATTGTTATGGGGCACAGAGATTTCCCGGTTATGACAACATAATTCCTGGTTAGACACAGAGATTTCCTGTTTATGAACAGAGAAAGCCCTGGGTTTTTGACCCGAGGGGACACCCTGGTTCGAAAAGGGAAGCCCTGGTTCTGACAACCCGAAAATTTTTCCTGGGTTTTGCACAGAGGGTTTAACCCCTTTTTTTGAAAGAGATTTCCTGGTTCTGACACAGAGAAGCCCTGGTTATGACATAGATATTTCCCGGTTTTTGACACAGAGAAATTTTTTGTTTTCCAAGAAAATTTCCTGGTTCTGGCACAGGTTTTCCCAGTTTTGGAAGGGGAAAGAGGGGAGGGAGAGGAGGAGAGAGAGAGATGGGGGGTGGAGAGAGAGAGGAGAGAGCCGGGGGGAGGGGGATGGGGGAGTTGGGGGAGAAAAGAGAGAGTGAGAGGTGGCATTTGGGAACAAAATAAGAAGTACCTTCCCCTTCCCCGGGCAGTTTTCCCAAAAAAAGTGAGCAGGCATGTGGGTGGGTATGTTGCGTTTTGAAAAGGAGATTTGAGGCAGAGAAAATGAGGACAGAAAAGGATAGGGGGGAAGGAGGCCTTTAAAGGGGTTTTTGTAGGGGCAGGGGCCCCAAACGAAAATGGGGCTCGTCTCGATTTTTTTTTGAATTCAAATTTGGGCTTTTATGTGTTTGTGTAATATTTTCTTGTTAAGTAGCTTGGCGTTAAAAAAAAAAAAAATTAAAAAAGCCCAGCTTTTTTCTTCTTCTCTCCCTCTTTTCTCTCTCTCTTCTTCTCTCTCTCTTTTCTCTCTCTCTCTCTTCTTTTCTCTTTTCTCTCTCCCCTCTTTTCTCTCCTCTCTCTCTCTCTCTCTACGGATGCAGAAGTATTTCACTGTATATACAAAGGGGAGAGAGGGAGAGGGGAGAGGGAGAGAGCGGGGAGAGGAGAGAGATTGGAGGGGGAGAGAGAAAAAGTGAGAAGAGAGAGAAAAAAAAGGGGAGCAGGAGGCTGAAAAGAAAGACAGAAGACAGAAGAAGAAAAGAATTTTGCAGCAGATAGCACGCCTTTCATGGCCCCCCCCTCTTTTCTTTCCCCCCCCCCTTCCCCCCGTTGACCCCCTGCTATGTACCCACACTCAGAGCACCCCCCCAAACCCCCCCCGCCCTTCTCCCCTAAAAGCAAAACTTTTGCATGGCCCCACAACGAAAAAACCCGTTTTGTCGGTGTCGTGTCGTGTTGCTCGTCATGGCGTAGGGGCGAATTGGGTTGTTTTCTAGTTGTTGTTGCACGTGGAGGGTCTGAATCTATCATTCCCCCCCGATTTTTCCCGGGCCCCCATGTCATGGGTGGTTTTTTTCCGTTCAATGTTTATGGGAGGGTTTTTCGTTCCCCTTTTTTTACATATTGCCAAAAATGTTTTTTTCCCCCCCCACCCCCTGCTTTCCTAAAGAGTTTTTTAATTTAGGTTTTTTTTTTTTCTTTTTTTGGCCAAAAGTTTTTCCCCCAGCACCAAAAGTGGAGACAACTTGAGCATTTGTTTTTTAAAAAGTTTGGACCTTTTGTTTTCTAACAATAAAAAGACTTCATTTTTTTTTTTTTCAGGCAGTTTCTTTTGACGATTAACTTTTTTTTCCCAAAATTACCTTCGTTTTAAATTTTTAAAATAGCTAGCTGTCAGTTATTACACCAAGGTTTTTTGTTTGTTTGCAACCCCTTTTAACCGTTATCATCTTTTATCACAAATATTTTTAAAAAATTTCCTTTTTTGGGTTTTTCTTTAAAATCAACCCTTTAAACTGTTTTGTTTTAAACAACATTAAATTGAGGTAAATTTTTCTTTATAATTCCCGTTCACAAAAAATGACCCAAATTTTTCGTCTAGAATCCCGTATTGGTTTTTCTTCAAAAATTTACTTCCGCTGGACCTGAATATTTGCTTTAAATTTAATGGCATAAAAGATTTTTGGGCGAAAATCCACAATCAGTCTGCACAGAAATAAAAGAAATAGTGAGAGCACAGTACCTTGTGGGGACCCAAAAGTTTGGGTTTAAAAAAAACATCCAGAATCCCCAAACCCTTTAATTTTTTTTTTAAAAAATCCCCTTGTAAAAACAAAGGGTACCCCTAATAAAAGAAAAATAATTCCCCTAAGCATTTGGGGGCCCTTTTTTTTTTGGGCTCCCGTCGTAAAAAAGGCGCCAAAACAAGTCAGGAACATTTTAAAAGGAAACACAAAAGGGACTGTGTTAGTTTTTCTTGAAAAAGTGGTTTTAGACAAAACGGGTTTTTTAGCATCCCACACCCCTGTTGCAGCGCTTTTCCTTCACCCAAAAACTTTCATCACTGAGGCGGTTTTGGGCGCCCCAGGAGGCGTTCATTCCTGCCCTTTTTTTTAGGGACAGGGATTGATGCAGGTGTTCCAAAAAAGGCGAATTGTACGCTTGGTTATTGGGCCCTATTCCGTTGCGTTTCACAGTTTTGCTTTTTTGATTAAATTTGGGAGCAACCCCCGCATCCGCAGTGTACAAGTTGCAGCAGCAGCAGAGCAGTACAAACAGGAAGTATTTGTAGTAGTAGTAGTTGTAGTAGTGTAGTTGTAATAGTAGTTGTAGTGTTGTTTGTAGAGTAAATAGTTGTAGTAGGAACAGTAATTTGTAAAAAGCCCGTTGTAAATTTAAAGGGGGGAGTAGTAAACACCAGCTGGGCAGCAAAAGGGGGAGTAAATAGTAGTAGTAGTAGTAGTAGTAGTAGAGTAGTAAATTGTAGCGTAAATAGTTGTTTGCAGTGGGGATGGTGGTGGTGGTGGGTTTTGGTAAGCACAATGTTTATGGTGATGATGATGATGATGATGATGATGATGATGATGATGATGATGATGATGATGATGATGATGATGATGATAACGATGAGTCTCGCCGTAAAGTGTCATCCGTAGAACGTTTAGGGAGAAATGGAGTCGGGACCAATGTTATCTCCAATGAAAAAAAAAATCTCCCTGTAATGGAAAAACGGCCCAGCAGCGCTTCGCACTCAGTTCCCCTGGGTCACCAGGATTACGAGTCATGTTCTACCAGCTGAGTTATTCTGGTCAGCATCGTTGTGTGTGGTATGTGTGTTCACCTCAGCTAACTAGCTGTTGCGTAGTGCAGTCTGCAGAGTTTTCCCTCTTGACGTTCTGATGCACAGGTATATGCTGGTTCTGACAGAGCGATACCCCGGTTCTGACAGAGAGATACCCTGGTTCTGACACAGAGACACCCTGGTTCTGACAGTGATACCACGGGTTGTGACAGGCACTGAAACCCTGGTTCTGACGACAGAGATACCCTGTTCTGTCACACAGTCACGCTGGTTCTGTCACAATGAGATGCCCTGGTTCTGACACTGAGATATCTTTGTTCTGACGCACGTACACCCTGGCTCTGACACTGATACCATGGATCTGACACAAAAATAACATGGATCTGACACTTTGAACCCCAGTTCTGACACACAGAAATACCTTGTTCTGACACAGAAATGCCTTGGCTCTCACACAGAGATGGCTGTTTGACACAGAGACTCACCAGTTCCAACACACGGGACACCCTGGTTCTGACACACAGAGATACCCTAGTTCTGACAAAGAGATACCCTGGTTCTCACGCACATAGAGACATACAGACAGACAGGACAGGCAGACAGACAGCATGCACACATGCACAACCTCTCGCTCTCTCCCCTCCTCCAACCAACGTTCGCCGACTGCTATGTACTTACACTCAGACGCACGCTCACCCACACGCATCCTAGCATGCACGCAAATTATCTGCATGGCCACACAACGTAAATCACAGAACTATCGGCGTGAGCGTCGTTCGCCATGGCTGTAAGAGCGAATTGCTTGTTACTAGCTGTTGTTGCACGTGGAACCCTGATTCTCTCACTTCCCCCTGATATCCGGCCATTGATGTCATGGGGGTGTTTCATCTGTTCAAATTGTCATGAGAGTGTTTGTCATTTCCCTATTGTACATATTGCCAAAAGTGTATATTTTCCCTAACCGCCCCACTCGCTTTCCTAAACAGTTTTTCAAATCAATTTTTTTTATGTTTTGCAAAGTTTTTCCTCCCCAGCACAAAGCGTAGAAAACTTGAGACAATAGATTTGTAAAACGTTTGGACCATCTGGATGCCAAGCTTCAGACAGAGAAATACCAAGGTTCTGACACAGAGACACCCTGGTTCTGACACAGAGATACCTTGGTTCTGACACAGAGATGCCCTGGTTCTGACACAGAGATACCCTGGTTCTGACACGAAATGACTGGTTCTGACACAGAGATGTCTGGTTCTGACACAGAGTTGCCTGGATCTGACACAGAGATTTCCCTGGTTCTGACACAGAGATGCCCTGGTTCTGACACCAAGATGCCCTGGTTCTGACACAGAGATGCCCTGGTTCTGACACAGCGTTACCTGGTTCTGACCCCGAGATACCTGGTTCTGACACAGAGATGCCCTGGTTCTGACACAGAGATGCCCTGATTCTGACACCGATTATTTCCTGGATATGACACAGAGATGCCCTGGTTCTGACACAGATATGCCATGGATCTGACAGAGAGATGCCTGGATCTGACAGGCAGTTTCCTGGTTCTGAGGCACAGATACCCTGGTTCTGACAACTTAGTTTACTCTTTTCTGGAACAGACACGCTGGTTCTGACACACAGAAACCATGCTTCTGACACGAGTTGCCCTGGTTCTGACACTGAAATATCTTTGCTCTGACAAAGATTTACCCTGGTTCTGACACACCGATACCTGATACCTGGTTCTGACACAGAGAGATACCCTGGTTCTGACACATAGAAATCCGGTTCTGACACAGATATACACTGGTTTTGAGACATAGAGATCCCCTGGTTCTGAGATACAGATATCCTTGTTCTGACACAGAGATATACTGTTTTCCACGCAGTGATAGCCTGGTTCTGACACAGAGATACCCTAGTTCTGACACAGAGATGCCTTGGCTCTCATGCAGAGATGGCCTGGTTCTGACACAGAGATGCCTTGGGCCCCTCACACAGAGATGCCTTGGCCCTCACACAGAGATGGCCTGGTTCTGACACAGAGATGCTTGGCCCTCACACAGAGATAGCTGGTTCTGACACAGAGACTCCCCAGTTCCAACACACAGATACCTGGTTCTGACACAGAGAGCTACCCTGGTTCTGACAAAGAGATACCCTGGTTCTGACAAAGAGATATCCTGGTTTGACACAAAGAGATACAATGGTTCTGACAAAGAGATACCCTGGTTCTCACGCACATAGAGACATACAGACAGACAGGACAGGCAGACAGACAGCATGCACACATGCACAACCTCTCGCTTCTCTCCACTCCTCCAACCCCACGTTCGCCGACTGCTATGTACCTACACTCAGACGCACGCTCACCCACACGCATTCATCTGCATGGCCACACTACGAAAACCACAGATCTGTCGGAGTGAGCGTTGCTCGTCATGGCTGTAAGCGCGAATTGCTTGTTACTAGTTGTTGTTGCACGTGGAGCTCTGAATCTCTCACTTCTCCCTGATATCCGGCCATCGATGTCATGGGTGTGTTTCATCTGTTCAAATTTTCATGAGAGTGTTTGTCATTTCCCTATTGTACATATGCCAAAAGTGGTGTGTTTTTGTATTTCCCCAAACCGCCCACTCGCTTTCCTAAGAGTTTTTTCAAATCAGTTCTTTTTTCATGTGTTGCAAAGTTTCCTCCCAGTACAAAGCGTAGAAAACTTGAGACAATAGATTTGTAAAACGTTTGGACCATCTGTTTACTAACAATAAAAGACTTCATTTTATTTTCTCAGGCAGTACATTCGACCATTAACCTTTTTGTACTCCCAGTTTTTAAAGAACAGGGAGTACTTTAGAATGGGAATGAAGAAATGCTGTGTGTGTGTGTGTGTGTGTGTGTGTGTGTGTGTGTGTGTGTGTGTGTGTGTGTGTGTGTGTGTGTGTGTGTGTTAGTGTTAGTGTTAGTGTTAGTGTGTGTGTGTATGTGTGTGTGTGTGTGTGTGTGTGTGTGTTGTGTGTGTGTGTGTGTGTGTGTGTGTGTGTGTGTGTGTGTGTGTGTGTGTCCGTCCGTGGTCAAATGTGTTCCACTCGCTCCAGAAAAAATTACTGGATCGATCTTTCTGAAAATTTGTAGGCATGTTCATATGGTCAAGGATGATGCCCGACGTTTTAATTTACCGTTTCAGCGTTACTAACGGCTGTAACGGTGTTTAAACGCTTTTTCTTCTTTATGGAATATCTCAGAAAGTACTAGGCCGATCTTTCTGAAAGTTGTAGTTATTGTTCATTATGGGTCACAAATAATGCCCGGCGCCCGATGTTTCAGTTTACCGTTATAAACCGTTACTAACGGCTGTAACGACTGTAACAGTTTTTTCTTTATGGAATATCTCAGAAAGTATTGGCCGACCTTTATGAAAATTAGCAGGTATGTCATTATGGGTCACGGATGATGCCTGATGTTTTAGTTTGGCCCCGTTATAGCCGTTACTAACGTTGTAACGGCCTGTAACGGTTTTCCTTCTTTATGGAATATCTCAGAAAGTACTTGGCCAATTTATAAGCGGTTTGGATGATCTTGTGACAAATCGGATTCTTCTGTCCATATGTAAGTGATGTACACCACAAAAGGGAGAATCAGGACTCCAAAAGCACCCGCAACATTCTCACGGCAGGAGGCAGCAAATCATGGCCAAGAACAACAGTGCCACTCGAAACATACAGGCAGAGTCTTGCTGGATGGGTCAGATGACTGGGAGTGCACTGCAGATCTCCCAGAAGGAAGAGTCACCAGAGATCATCAGCAAGAGTGGCATGAGACCAGACATAGCAGTCACTCTAAGTCAACCAAGCAGTTGATCATGATCGAGCTCACGGTGCCATATGAGAACAGAATGGAGGCAGCTCAAATCTACAAGACTGAAAAGTATGCTGATCTGGCAAACAGCCTGAGGAGAGAAGGCTATCAGGTCAAAGTCCTCACTGCAGAAATTGGAGCTAGGGGATTTGTAGGAAACGTCTGCATACAGCCTCATGAAACAGCTCTCAGTTGCAGGGAAGGAAAAAACCAGACCCCTTGAAAGCAATGGCAGAAGCGGCAGAGAGGTGTTCAAGCTGGATCTGGTCAAGGAGGAACAAAAGTGAACTTCATAAGGCTTAATTTCCTACAAATATCAGGTGTCCCTGTGGCTCAGTGGTTAAAGCGCGAAGTCATTAAGTAGAAAATGAGCATGTCCAGAGGGTCATGGGTTCGAATCCCAGCCATGGCTCGTCCCAAGATGGGGGAAAAAAAGGGGCAGCAGAGGGACATCCGGAGTCATGAACCGGGTGTGGCCCAACCCCCCTAGAGTGTCAGGAGATAAGGGCCGAAAACACTTGCTTGAAGGGGGCTTCTCTTCTGAGGACTCTCTGCTGCCACGCTCTCCATGAGTTTCTTTCTACATATCCAATGATCTGTGCTTTTTTGTGCTCTTTCGTTCCTTCTTGGAGCCGTTACTTTTGCTGCAGCCGTAACTCTGACTTACTTGACGGCGTCAGGACGTGTTGTGGACTGAACTGACCCATGCTTGTATGTGCATGTGTTGTGTGAGTAAGTGTGAGTGTTTGTGAACGTGCAGGCAGGAGGATTAAAGAGCCTAAGCTTTGAAGAAGGAAGAGTTGTCTACATACGTGATGTGTGATAGTGTAATGACATTGTCACGAAACCTTTTTTTACTCTATTCACTAATAATTCCTCACATATTCATAATTTTCTTTGCTGCTGTTGTTGTTGTTGTTGTTTGGTTGGTTGTTGTTGTTTGTTGTTGTTGTTGTTGTTGTCGGCGTCGTCGTCGTTGTTGCAAAGTGAGGCGATAGGGGGTTTGGAAACAAATCTTTAAAAAAAAAGAGTACTTGAAAAACTCCACCAAACTATATGGACAAACGAATCATCACACAGAACACAACGCGTTTCGACGTCTTGGGACTTCTTTAGGCACGCTTAACAACCCTCAGGACAACGAAACATGACTTTTTTTTTATTCCACGCTCATCTTGCGCCGAATTTGACAAGGTGAGTGACTGGTGGTTGACAAGGTGAGTGACTGGTGGTTGACAAGGTGAGTGACTGGTGGTTGACAAGGTGAGTGACTGCTGGTTGACAAGGTGAGTGACTGCTGGTTGACAAGGTGAGTGACTGCTGGTTGACAAGGTGAGTGACTGCTGGTTCTTCATTTGCATTGTCCTCAGTGTTGTGTATCTCGCCTGGAAAAGACCCGAGGGGTCAAAATTGTTTTGTCTTGTGATTCGTTTGTCCGTGTTGGTTGGAGCAGTTATTTCAAACAGTTTCTAAGACTTTTTCTCTTTGCAATTAGATAAACTACAATAGACACAAACGCTGCCAAGGTCGACTGGCTATGTGTAAGAGATCTCCCTGAAAATAAAATTCGGCCCATGAGTCGCAAATGGAAAGTGGACGGAGTGGCTTTTCTCTGAGTTCTCTGTGGTTCCAGACCTAGCAGACTGCTTTGCCTGCGGGAACAGAGACATTCCTGAGTCACCAGATCTCTAATGAAAAGCAAATAGCAGAGGGATTGAAAGTTAAACAGTGTACAAAACAGGACGTGGATTTTCAAGACTTTTTCACTCACTCTCTCTCTCTCTGTCTCTGCCTCTGCCTGTCTGTCTGTCTGTCTGTCTGTCTGTCTGTCTGTCTGTCTGTCTGTCTGTCTGTCTGTCTGTCTCTCTCTCTCTCTCTCTCTCTCTCTCCTTCTCTCTCTCTCTCTCTCTCTCTCTCGTGTAGACATTTTACTGTCTTTACTTTGTATTTTTGTGTAAACATAGAAGAATAGCAAGGACAGAATGGCACTCCCTGAATCTGTACCCATGTGTAAAAAAACTCGTCGTGATTCTTGAGTATCTGTCTGTCTGACTGCCTGTCTGTCTGTTAGTCTGCCCGTCTGTCTGTCTGTCTGTCTGTCTGCCTTTGAATCTGACTCTGTCTATGGCTGTGTGTCTGGTCTCAGTGTGTGTGTGTGTGGGGGGGGGGGGGGGGGGCGCGAGCGTGCATGCGCATGTACTTAA
This sequence comes from Conus ventricosus, assembly GCA_018398815.1. Classification (NCBI taxonomy): domain Eukaryota; kingdom Metazoa; phylum Mollusca; class Gastropoda; order Neogastropoda; family Conidae; genus Conus; species Conus ventricosus. Next base: position 4,521,965 of record CM031595.1, read on the forward strand.
CTCTAGCCTGCCCTATCCCACACCCTCTCCTCTGAACCTTTAAGCCTTTATTCTGTGTTAAAGCATCACATACGTCAAGTGAGTGTCACAATTGCAGAATTGCAATCGACAGTAACTCATTGCAGCCTACCCATCCTCCCAGCCGCTGTGCATGACCCTGCTTCGTGTTTCATCGGCGCGTTGGGAATGTGCTCTCTTTTGCCAGAGAATCAACTGGGAATGTTCTCTCTTCTTCCAGAGAAAGGAATGTGAATGTAATCTCTTCTGTCAGAGAATGGAATGTGAATGTAATCTCTTCTTCCCATTCCATTCTCTGACAAAAGAGATTACATTCCTGTTCCATTCTTTGGCAGAAGAGATTATCTCTTTGTGTGTGTGTGTGTGTGTGTG
>CM031595.1:4532624-4576133 GCA_018398815.1 Conus ventricosus
AAAGTAAAGACAGTAAAATGTCTACACGAGAGAGAGAGAGAGAGAGAGGAGAGAGAGAGAGAGAGAGAGAGAGAGAGAGAGAGACAGACAGACAGACAGACAGACAGACAGACAGACAGACAGACAGACAGACAGACAGACAGACAGGCAGAGGCAGAGACAGAGAGAGAGAGAGAGTGAGTGAAAAAGTCTTGAAAATTCACGTCCTGTTTTGTACACTGTTTAACTTCAATCCCTCTGCTATTTGCTTTTCATTAGAGATCTGGTGACTCAGGAATGTCTCTGTTTCCCGCAGGCAAAGCAGTCTGCTAGGTCTGGAACCACAGAGAACTCAGAGAAAAGCCACTCCGTCCACTTTCCATTTTGCGACTCATGGGCCGAATTTTATTTTCAGGGAGATCTCTTACACATAGCCAGTCGACCTTGGCAGCGTTTGTGTCTATTGTAGTTTATCTAATTGCAAAGAGAAAAGTCTTAGAAACTGTTTGAAATAACTGCTCCAACCAACACGGACAAACGAATCACAAGACAAAACAATTTTGACCCCTCAGGTCTTTTCCAGGCGAGATACACAACACTGAGGACAATGCAAATGAAGAACCAGCAGTCACTCACCTTGTCAACCAGCAGTCACTCACCTTGTCAACCAGCAGTCACTCACCTTGTCAACCAGCAGTCACTCACCTTGTCAACCACCAGTCACTCACCTTGTCAACCACCAGTCACTCACCTTGTCAACCACCAGTCACTCACCTTGTCAAATTCGGCGCAAGATGAGCGTGGAATAAAAAAAAAGTCATGTTCGTTGTCCTGAGGGTTGTTAAGCGTGCCTAAAGAAGTCCCAAGACGTCGAAACGCGTTGTGTTCTGTGTGATGATTCGTTTGTCCATATAGTTTGGTGGAGTTATTTCAAGTACTCTTTTTTTTTTAAAGATTTGTTTCCACCCGCTATCGCCTCACTTTGCAACAACGACGACGACGCCGACAACAACAACAACAACAACAACAACAACAACAACAACAACAACAACAACAACAACAGCAGCAAAGAAAATTATGAAATATGTGAGGAATTATTAGTGAATAGAGTAAAAAAAGGTTTCGTGACAATGTCATTACACTATCACACATCACGTATGTAGACAACTCTTCCTTCTTCAAAGCTTAGGCTCTTTAATCCTCCTGCCTGCACGTTCACAAACACTCACACTTACTCACACAACACATGCACATACAAGCATGGATCAGTTCAGTCCACAACACGTCCTGACGCCGTCAAGTAAGTCAGAGTTACGGCTGCAGCAAAAGTAACGGCTCCAAGAAGGAACGAAAGAGCACAAAACGCACAGATCATTGGATATGTAGAAAGAAACTCATGGAGAGCGTGGCAGCAGAGAGTCCTCAGAAGAGAAGCCCCCTTCAAGCAAGTGTTTCGGCCCTTATCTCCTGACACTCTAGGGGGGTTGGGCCACACCCGGTTCATGACTCCGGATGTCCCTCTGCTGCCCCTTTTTTTCCCCCATCTTGGGACGAGCCATGGCTGGGATTCGAACCCATGACCCTCTGGACATGCTCATTTTCTACTTAATGACTCGCGCTTTAACCACTGAGCCACAGGGACACCTGATATTTGTAGGGAAATTAAGCCTTATGAAGTTCACTTTTGTTCCTCCTTGACCAGATCCAGCTTGAACACCTCTCTGCCGCTTCTGCCATTGCTTTCAGGGCTCTGGTTTTTTCCTTCCCTGCAACTGAGAGCTGTTTCATGAGGCTGTATGCAGACGTTCCTACAAATCCCCTAGCTCCAATTTCTGCAGTGAGGACTTTGACCTGATAGCCTTCTCTCCTCAGGCTGTTTGCCAGATCAGCATACTTTTCAGTCTTGTAGATTTGAGCTGCCTCCATTCTGTTCTCATATGGCACCGTGAGCTCGATCATGATCAACTGCTTGGTTGACTTAGAGTGGACTGCTATGTCTGGTCTCATGCCACTCTTGCTGATGATCTCTGGGTGACTCTTCCATTCTGGGAGATCTGCAGTGCACTCCCAGTCATCTGACCCATCCAGCAGACTCTGCCTGTATGTTTCGAGTGGCACTGTTGTTCTTGGCCATGATTTGCTGCCTCCTGCCGTGAAGAATGTTGCGGGTGCTTTTGGAGTCCTGATTCTCCCTTTTGTGGTGTACATCACTTACATATGGACAGAAGATCCGATTTGTCACAAGATCATCCAAACCGCTTATAAATTGGCCAAGTACTTTCTGAGATATTCCATAAAGAAGGAAAACCGTTACAGGCCGTTACAACCGTTAGTAACGGCTATAACGGGGCAAACTAAAACATCAGGCATCATCCGTGACCCATAATGAACATACCTGCTAATTTTCATAAAGGTCGGCCAAGTACTTTCTGAGATATTCCATAAAGAAGAAAAACTGTTACAGGTCGTTACAGCCGTTAGTAACGGTTATAACGGTAAACTGAAACATCGGGCGCGCGGGCATTATTTGTGACCCATAATGAACATAACTACAACTTTTCAGAAAGATCGGCCTAGTACTTTCTGAGATATTCCATAAAGAAGAAAAAGCGTTTAAACCCGTTACAGCCGTTAGTAACGGCTGAAACGGTAAATTAAAACGTCGGGCATCATCCTTGACCCATAATGAACATGCCTACAAATTTTCAGAAAGATCGATCCAGTAATTTTTTCTGGAGCGAGTGGAACACATTTGACCACGGACGGACACACACACACACACACACACACACACACACACACACACACACACACACACACACACACACACACACACACACACACACACATACACACACACACTAACACTAACACTAACACTAACACACACACACACACACACACACACACACACACACACACACACACACACACACACACACACACACACACACACACAGCATTTCTTCATTCCCATTCTAAAGTACTCCCTGTTCTTTAAAAACTGGGAGTACAAAAAGGTTAATGGTCGAATGTACTGCCTGAGAAAATAAAATGAAGTCTTTTATTGTTAGTAAACAGATGGTCCAAACGTTTTACAAATCTATTGTCTCAAGTTTTCTACGCTTTGTACTGGGGAGGAAACTTTGCAACACATGAAAAAAGAACTGATTTGAAAAAACTCTTTAGGAAAGCGAGTGGGGCGGTTGGGGAAATACAAAAACACACCACTTTTGGCAATATGTACAATAGGGAAATGACAAACACTCTCATGAAAATTTGAACAGATGAAACACACCCATGACATCGATGGCCGGATATCAGGGAGAAGTGAGAGATTCAGAGCTCCACGTGCAACAACAACTAGTAACAAGCAATTCGCGCTTACAGCCATGACGAGCAACGCTCACTCCGACAGATCTGTGGTTTTCGTAGTGTGGCCATGCAGATGAATGCGTGTGGGTGAGCGTGCGTCTGAGTGTAGGTACATAGCAGTCGGCGAACGTGGGGTTGGAGGAGTGGAGAGAAGCGAGAGGTTGTGCATGTGTGCATGCTGTCTGTCTGCCTGTCCTGTCTGTCTGTATGTCTCTATGTGCGTGAGAACCAGGGTATCTCTTTGTCAGAACCATTGTATCTCTTTGTGTCAGAACCAGGATATCTCTTTGTCAGAACCAGGGTATCTCTTTGTCAGAACCAGGGTAGCTCTCTGTGTCAGAACCAGGGTATCTGTGTGTTGGAACTGGTGAGTCTCTGTGTCAGAACCAGGCTATCTCTGTGTGAGGGCCAAGGCATCTCTGTGTCAGAACCAGGCCATCTCTGTGTGAGGGCCAAGGCATCTCTGTGTGAGGGCCAAGGCATCTCTGTGTCAGAACCAGGCCATCTCTGCATGAGAGCCAAGGCATCTCTGTGTCAGAACTAGGGTATCTCTGTGTCAGAACCAGGCTATCACTGCGTGAGAAACAGTATATCTCTGTGTCAGAACAAGGATATCTGTATCTCAGAACCAGGGTATCTCTATGTCTCAAAACCAGTGTATATCTGTGTCAGAACCGGGATTTCTATGTGTCAGAACCAGGGTATCTCTCTGTGTCAGAACCAGGGTATCAGGGTATCGGTGTGTCAGAACCAGGGTAAATCTTTGTCAGAGCAAAGATATTTCAGTGTCAGAACCAGGGCAACTCGTGTCAGAAGCATGGTTTCTGTGTGTCAGAACCAGCGTGTCTGTTCCAGAAAAGAGTATCTAAGTTGTCAGAACCAGGGTATCTGTGCCTCAGAACCAGGGAAACTGCCTGTCAGATCCAGGGCATCTCTCTGTCAGATCCATGGCATATCTGTGTCAGAACCAGGGCATCTCTGTGTCATATCCAGGAAATATCGGTGTCAGAATCAGGGCATCTCTGTGTCAGAACCAGGGCATCTCTGTGTCAGAACCAGGGTATCTCGGTGTCAGAACCAGGGTAACGCTGTGTCAGAACCAGGGCATCTCTGTGTCAGAACCAGGGCATCTTGGTGTCAGAACCAGGGCATCTCTGTGTCAGAACCAGGGTATCTCTGTGTCAGATCCAGGGCAACTCTGTGTCAGAACCAGGACATCTCTGTGTCAGAACCAGGTCATTTCTGTGTCAGAACCAGGGTATCTCTGTGTCAGAACCAGGGCATCTCTGTGTCAGAACCAAGGTATCTCTGTGTCAGAACCAGGGTGTCTCTGTGTCAGAACCTTGGTATTTCTCTGTCTGAAGCTTGGCATCCAGATGGTCCAAACGTTTTACAAATCTATTGTCTCAAGTTTTCTACGCTTTGTGCTGGGGAGGAAACTTTGCAAAACATAAAAAAAAATTGATTTGAAAAACTGTTTAGGAAAGCGAGTGGGGCGGTTAGGGAAAATATACACTTTTGGCAATATGTACAATAGGGAAATGACAAACACTCTCATGACAATTTGAACAGATGAAAACCCCCATGACATCAATGGCCGGATATCAGGGAGAAGTGAGAGAATCAGGGTTCCACGTGCAACAACAGCTAGTAACAAGCAATTCGCTCTTACAGCCATGGCGAACGACGCTCACGCCGATAGTTCTGTGATTTACGTTGTGTGGCCATGCAGATAATTTGCGTGCATGCTAGGATGCGTGTGGGTGAGCGTGCGTCTGAGTGTAAGTACATAGCAGTCGGCGAACGTTGGGTTGGAGGAGGGGAGAGAAGCGAGAGGTTGTGCATGTGTGCATGCTGTCTGTCTGCCTGTCCTGTCTGTCTGTATGTCTCTATGTGCGTGAGAACCAGGGTATCTCTTTGTCAGAACTAGGGTATCTCTGTGTGTCAGAACCAGGGTGTCTGTGTGTTGGAACTGGTGAGTCTCTGTGTCAGAACCAGGCCATCTCTGTGTGAGAGCCAAGGCATTTCTGTGTCAGAACAAGGGTATTTCTGTGTGTCAGAACTGGGGGTTCAAAGTGTCAGATCCATGTTATTTTGTGTCAGATCCATGGTATCAGTGTCAGAGCCAGGGTGTACGTGCGTCAGAACAAAGATATCTCAGTGTCAGAACCAGGGCATCTCATTGTGACAGAACCAGCGTGACTGTGTGACAGAACAGGGTATCTCTGTCGTCAGAACCAGGGTTTCAGTGCCTGTCACAACCCGTGGTATCACTGTCAGAACCAGGGTGTCTCTGTGTCAGAACCAGGGTATCTCTCTGTCAGAACCAGGGTATCGCTCTGTCAGAACCAGCATATACCTGTGCATCAGAACGTCAAGAGGGAAAAACTCTGCAGACTGCACTACGCAACAGCTAGTTAGCTGAGGTGAACACACATACCACACACAACGATGCTGACCAGAATAACTCAGCTGGTAGAACAGTGACTCGTAATCCTGGTGACCCAGGGGAACTGAGTGCGAAGCGCTGCTGGGCCGTTTTCCATTACAGGGAGATTTTTTTTTTCATTGGAGATAACATTGGTCCCGACTCCATTTCTCCCTAAACGTTCTACGGATGACACTTTACGGCGAGACTCATCGTTATCATCATCATCATCATCATCATCATCATCATCATCATCATCATCATCATCATCATCATCATCATCATCACCATCATCATTGTGCTTACCACAACCACCACCACCACCATCACTACTGCTACTACTACTGCTACTACTACTACTACTACTACTACTACTACTACTACTACTACTACTACGGCTGCTGCCGCTGCTGGTGTTACTACTACCTTTAATACTACTGCTTCTACTATTACTGTTCCTACTACTACTACTACTACTACTACTACTACTACTACTACTACTACTATACTACTACTACTACTACTACTACTACTACTACTTCTGCTGATGCTACTGTCTCTGCTGCTGCTGCAACTTGTACAGCTGCTGATGCTATGTTGCTACCAATACTCTTAAAAAAGCACACTGTGCACGCATACTGTATATGGCAATAACACAGCGTACAATTCGTCTGTCTGGAACACCTGCATCATGCCTGTGCCTAAGAAAAAGCATGAATGAACGCCTGCCTGTGGCGTCAACGCCTGCAGTGATGAAAGTCTTTGTGAAGGTAGCGCTGCAACAGAGGTGTGGTGGATGCTACACGTTTTGTCTGAACCACGATTCATGAACATCTAAGCACAGTCCCTGTGTTCCTTTAATGTTCCGTGACTTGTCTGGCGCCTTTGATACGACTGAGCCACAAAAACGCCCATGCTTATGGGATTAGCTTATTCTTCTATTTATGGGTTCTATTATGTGTTACAAGAGGACTCGTTTAAAAAAAAGTTAACGGATTGGTTTCTGGATGTCTATTTAACAAACATTGGTGTGCCACAAGGTACTGTGCTCTCACTATTTCTCTTTACTCTGTGCACGACTGAGTGTGGATGTTCGACAGAATCATGTATGCCATTAAAGTTAGCAAAATATTCAGGTCCAGCGAAGTAAATTTTGAAGATATCAATACTGATTCTAGACGAGAAATTGTCAGGTTTGTGAACTGGATTGATAAAGAAGAATTACCTCGAACTTAATGTTGATAAAACAAAACAGCTTAAGGTTGACTTTAAGAAAAACCCAGAAAGGAAACGTGTTAAAAATATTTGTGATAAAAGATGATACGGTTAAAAGGTGCATACAAACAAATATCTTGGTGTAATAACTGACAGCTAGCTATCTTGAAATGAAAACGAAGCGTAATTTGGGAACAAAATGTTAATCGTCGAATGTACTGCCTGAGAAAAAAAAATGAAGTCTTTTATTGTTAGCAAACAGATGGTCCAAACGTTTTACAAATCTATTGTCTCAAGTTGTCTCCACTTTGTGCTGGGAGGAACTTTGCAAAACATGAAAAAAAAGAACTGATTAGAAAACTCTTTGGGAAAGCAGGTGGGGTGGTTGGGGAAAAACACTTTTGGCAATAGTACAATGGGGAACTGAAAAACACTCCATGAAAAATTGAACGGATAAAAACGCACCCCATGACATCAATGGCCGGATATGGGGGAGAAGTGATAGATTCAGACCCTCCACGTGCAACAACAACTAGTAACAAGCAATTCGCGCCTACAGCCATGACGAGCAACACTGACACTGACACCGACAGATCTGTATTTTCGTTGTGTGGCCATGCAGATGATTTGCGTGTATGGTAGAACGCGTGGGGGTTTTAAGTGCTCTGAGTGTAGGTACATAGCAGGGGGTCAACGTGGGATGGAGGAGGGGGAGAAGAAAAGGGTGCCTATGCAGCGTGCTATCTGTCTGCTTATCTGTCTGTCTGTCGGGCTGTCTGTCTCTCTGTCTCTCTGTCTCTCTGTCTGTCTCTCTCTCTCTTCTCTCTCCTCTCTCTCTCACCCTCTCTCCTCTCCTCCTTCTCTCTCTCTCGCTCTCTCTCTCTCTCTCTCTCCCTCTCTCTCTTTGTATATACAGTGCATACGTACTGCATCCGTAGAGAGAGAGAGAGAGAGAGAGAGAGAAGAGAGAGAGAGAGAGAGAGAGAGAGAGAGAGAGAGAGAGAGAGAGAGAGAGAGAGAAGAGAGAGAGAGAGAGAGAGAGAGAGAGAGTACAAGCTTGGGCTTTTTTTAACTTTTATTCTTTTTTTAACGCCAAGCTACATTACAAGAAAATATTACACATAGACACATAGAAAGACAAAGTGAATTCAAAAGAAATCGAGACGAGCCCAGCATTTTCGTTTGGGGCCCCTGACCTACACAAACCTTAAGCCTCCTTCCCACATATCTCATTTCTGTCCTCATTTTTTCTGCCTCAAATCTCCTTTTCTAAACGCTACATACCCACCCACATGCCTGCTCACATTTTTTGGAAAATGTCTGTATGGGTGAATGAGTACTTCTTACTTTGTTGCCAATGCCACCCCTCCTCTCTCTCTCTCTCCTTTTCCCTTTCCTCTCTCTCTCTCTTCTCTCTCATCTCTCTCACTCCTCTCTCCTTCCCCTCCCCTCTCTCTTCCCCCAATAACTAGGAAATCCTGTGCAGAACCAGGAAATCTCTGTGTGAAAACAAGGAAATCTCTGTGTCAGAACCAGGAAATATCATGTCATAACCAGGGCGTCTCTGTGTCAGAACCCGGAAATCTTTTATGTCATAAAAAGTAAATCTCTGTGTTTATAACCCGGATATATCTGGGGTCAGAACCAGGGTCCCTGTTCAGAACCAGGGTGTCTCTCTGTCAGAACCAGGGCGTTTTCTTTTGTCAAAAAACAGGAAATCTCTGTGTCATAACCAGAATTATGTGGTCATAACCAGGAAAATCTCTGTGTCATAACAATGGCGTCTCTATGTCTTAACCAGGGCCTCTCTGTGTCATAAAACCCGGTAGTCCCCTGTGTCATAACCAGGAAAAATCTCAGTCATAACCAGGAAATCTCTGTGTCAAAAACCAGGGCGTCTCTATGTCAGAACAAGGTCATCTCTGTGTCAAAAATGGGTTTCTCTGTGTCAAACAAGGGTATCGAAGAGTCATAACCAGGAAATTCTCTGTGTCATAACCAGGAAATCTCTGTGTCATAACCAGGAAATGTCATAACCAGGGAAAACTCTGTGTCATAACCAGGGAAAACTCTTTGTCATAACCATGGAAATCTCTGTCTCATAACCAGGGGGGCTTTCTGTCATAACCAGGCTATCTCTGTGTCATAACCAGGGCGTGGGCTGTGTCAGAACCAGCAAATCTCTGTATCATAACCGGGCGTCTCTGTGGGCATAGCCCGGACATCTCTGTGTCATAAAACCCGGAAGTCTCTGTGTCATAACCAGGGCGTCTCTGGGGTCATAACCCGGAAAAACTCTGTGTCATAACCAGGGAAAACTCTGTGCCATAACCAGGCATCTCTGTGTCATAACCAGGAAATTTCTTTTCGCGTCCCCTGTGTCAAAACCATAAAAACTCTGTGTCATCACCAGAAATCTCTGTGTCATAACCAGGGGATCTCTGTGTCATAACCAGGAAATCTCTGTGTCATAACCAAGAAATCTCTCTGTCAAGACAAGGGCGTCTCTGTGTCATAACCAGGGCATATCTGTGTCAGATTCAAGGCATATCGTGTCATAAACCAAGAAATCTCTCTCGTCAAGACAAGGGCGTCTCTGTGTCAGAATAAAAAAATCTCTGTGTCATAACCAAGAAATCTCTCTCTCAGAAAACCCGGCGTCTCTGTGTCATAACCAGGAAATATCTGTGTTATAAACCAGAAAATCTCTGTGTCAGAACCAGGAAAACTCTGTGTCATAACCAGAAAATCTCTGTGTCAGAACCAGGACAATCTCTGGTTATAACAAGGAAAAGTGTTCATAACAGAATCTCTGTGTTAACCAAGGAAAAGTGTCATAACCAGGAAATCTCTGTGTAAGAACAAGGGCGTCTCTGTGTCATAACCAGGAAATCTCTGTGTCATAACAGGAAATCTCTGTGTGTTAAACCAGGGCGTCTCTGTGTCAGAACCAGGAAATCTCTATGTCATAAGGAGTAAATCTCTGTGTCATAAGCCACAAATCTCTGTGTCATAACGAGGAAATCTCTGTGTCATAACCAGGAAATGTGTCATACCAGGAAATCTCTGTGTCATAACCAGGATATCTCTGTGTCATAACCAGGCGTCCTCTGTCAGAACAAGGGCGTCTCTGTGTCATAAACCAGAAAATCTCTGGGCATAACCAGAAAATCTCTGTGTCATAACCAGAGCGTCTGTGTGTCATAACTAGGCTATCCCTGTATCATAATAAGTGCTCTCTGTGTCAAAACCAGGAAATCTCTGTGTCATAACAAGGAAATCTCTGTGTCATAACAAGGAAATCTCTGTGTCATAATCAAGAAATCTTTGAGTCACAACCAGGAAATCTCTGTGTCATAACCACCAAATCTCTGAGTCATAACAAGGAAATATCTCTGTCATAACCAGGGCGTCTCTGTGTCATAGCCAGAAAATCTCTGTGTCATAACCAGGAAAATCTCTGTGTCATAACCAGGCGTCTCTGTGTCAGAACCATGAAATCTCGGTGTCATAACCAGAAAATCTCTGAGTCATAACAAGGAAATCTCTGTGGCATAATCAGTGCGTCTCTGTGTCATAACAGCAAAAACTCTGTGTCATAACCAGGAAATCTCTGTATCATAACCAGGAAATCTCTGTGTCTTAACCAGGGCATCTCTGTGTCAGAACCAGGGCATCTCTGTGTCATAACCAAGAAATCTCTCTGTCAGGAACCAGGGCGTCTCTGTGTCAGAACCAGAAAATCTCCGTGTCATAACCAGGCAATCTCTCTCTCATAAGCAGGGCGTCGCTGTGTCAGAACCAGGAAATCTTTGTGTCATAACCAGAAAATCTTTATGTCATAACAGGAAATATCTATGTCATAACTACGAAATCTCTGTGTCATAACCAGGAAATCTCTGTTTTCATAACCGGAAATTTCTGTGTCATAAGAAGGAAATCTCTGTGTGAGAACCAGAAATCTCTGTGTCATAAGCAGGAAATATCTGTGTCATAACCCGGAAATTTCTGTGTCATAACTAGGAAATCTCTCTGTCCATAAGCAGGAAATATCTGCATCATAACCAGGAAATCTCTGTGTTATAAACAGGAAAAGTGTCATAACCAGGAAATCTCTGTGTCAGAACAAGGGCGTCACTGTCCAGGAAATCTCTGTGTCATAAACAGGAAATCTCTGTGTCATAACCAGAAATCTCTGTGTCATAACCACGAAATCTCTGTGTCATAACCACGAAATCTCTGTGTGAGAACCAGGAAATCTCTGTGTCATATGCAGGAAATCTCTGTGTCATAACCAGAAATCTCTGTGTCATAAGCAGGAAATCTCTGTGTCATAACCAGGAAATCACTGTGTTATAACCAGGAATTGTGTCATAACCACGAAATCTCTATGTCATAAGCAGTAAATCTTTGTGTCGTAAGCAGGAAATCTCTGTGTCTTAACCAGGAAATCCCTGTGTCATAACCAGGATATCTCTGTGTCATACCAGGGCATCCCTGTCTCAGAACCAGTGCATCTCTGTGCCAGAACCAGGAAATCTCTGTGTCATAAAACCCGGACATTTCTTTGTCATAATCATCGCGTCTCTGTGTCAGAACCAAAAAATGTCTGTGTCATAACAGAAAATCTCTGTGTATTAACCAGGAAATCTCTGTGTCATAACCAGGGCGTCCTCTTGTGCCATAACCAGGGCGTCCTGTGTCACAAACCACAAACTCTCTGTGTCATAACCAGGAAATCTCTGCATCATAACCAGGAAATCTCTGTGTCATAACCAGGAAATCTCTGTGCCATAACCATGGCGTCTCTCTGTCAAAACCAGGAAATCTCTGTATCATAACAAGGAAATCCCTGTGTCATAACCAGTGTGTCTCTGTGTCAGAACCAGGGCGTCTCTATGTCATAACCAGGAAATCTCTATGTCATAACCAGTGGTCTCTGTGTAATAACTAGTGCGTCTCTGACTCGTAACCAGAGCGTCTCTGTGCCATAACGAGGAATCTCTCTGTCATAAACAGAAAATCTCTGTGTCATGACAGGAATTCTCTGTGTCATAACAAGGAATTCTCTGTGTCATAGCCAGCAAATCTCTGTGTCATAACCATGGAGTCTCTGCGCCATTTCCAGAAAATCTCTGTGTCATAACCAGGAAATCTCTATGTCATAACCAGGGCGTGTCTGTGTCATAACCAGGAAATCTCTCAGTCAAAACCAGGAAATCTCTGTTTCATAACCAGGGCGTCTGTGTGTCAGAACTAGGAAATCTCTGTGTCATAGTCATTGCGTCTCTGTGTCATAACCAGGAAACCATTGTCATAACAGTAAGTCTCTGTGTCATAACCCGGAATCTCTGGTCATAATCCCTGAAATCTCTCTGTCATAACCAGGGCGTCTCTGTGCCAAAACCGGAAAAACTCTGTGTCAGAACCAGAAAATCTCTGATTTATAACAAGGAAATCTTTGTGTCATGACCAGGGCGTCTCTGTGTTATAACCAGGAAATCGCTGTGTCATAACCATGAAATCTCTGTGTCATAACCAGGGCGTCCCGTGTGTCCCGGACTGTAAAAATCTCTGTGCATAAGCAGTGGTCTCTGTGTCATAACACGCAATCTTTTTGTCCCTAACCACGAATCTCTGTGTGAGAACCAGGAAATCTTGTGTCATAAGCAAAAATCTCTCCCGTGAGGGAACAGGGAAAACTCCGTGTCATAAGCAGGAAATCTCTGTGTCAAACCCGAAAATCTCATGGGCATAACCAGGCGTCTCTCTGTCATAACCAGGAATCACTGTGTCATACCCCCGGAAATCTCTGTGTCAGAAACCCGGGTCTCTGTGTCATAACCAGGAAATCCTGTGTCATAACCAGCGCGTCTCTGTGTCATAACCAGGGCGTCTCTGTGTCGAACCAGGAAATCTCTGTGTCATAAACCCGGAAATCTCTGTGTCATAAACCCGGGGTCTCTGGTGCCATAACCAGGAAATCTCTGTGTCATAACCAGAAATCTCTGTGCATAACCAGGGCGTCTCTGGTCAGAACCATGAAAACTCTGTGTAACCAGAAAAACTCTGAGTCTAACAGGAAATCTCTGTGGAATATCAGTGGGTCTCTGTTCATAACCCAAAACCCCTGTGTCATAACCAGGGAAAACTCTGTATATAACCAGGAAAACTCTGTGTCTTAACGAGCATCTCTGTGTCAGAACCAGGGATCTCTGTGTCTAACCAAGAAATCCTTTTGTCAGGACCAGGCGTCTCTTGTCAGAACCAGAAATCTCCCTGTCATAACCAGGAATCTCTCTCTCCCAAAGCAGGGCGTCGCTGTGTCAGAAACCAGGAAATCTTTGTCTCATAACCAGAAAATCTTTATGTCCTAACCAGGAAATATCTATGTCAACTACGAAATCTCTGTGTCATAAAACCCGGGAAAACTCTGTGTCATAACCCGGAAATTTCTTGTGTATAAGAAAAATCTCTGTGTGAGAACCAAAATCTCTGTGTCATAAGCAGGAAATATCTTGTTCATACCCGGAAATTCTGTGTCAAAACTAGGAAATCTTCTGTCATAAGCAGGAAATATCGACATAACCAGGAAATCCTGTGTTATAAACAGGAAAAGTGTTTATAACCAGGAACTCTGTGTCAGAACAAGGGCGTCACTGTCCAGGAAATCTCTGTGTCATAAACAGGGAATCTCTGTGTCTAACCAGAAATCTCTGTGTCATAACCCGAAAATCTGTTCATAACCCCGAAAACTTGTGTGGAAAACCCGGAAATCTCTGGTCATATGCAGGAAATCTCTGTGTCATAACCAGGAAATCTCTGTGTCATAAGCAGGAATCTCTGTGTCAAACCAGGAAATCCTGTGTTATAACCAGGAAAATTTTGGGCATAACCACGAAATCTCTATGTCATAAACAGTAAATCTTGTGCGTAAAACAGGAAATCTCTGTGTTTTTAACCAGGAATCCCTGTGTCATAAACCAGGATATCTCTGTGTCATACCCCGGGCATCCCTGTTCAGAACCAGTGCATCTCTGTGCCAGAACCAGGGAAAACTCTGTGTCATAACCAGGAAATTGGTTTTGTCATAACATCGCGTCTCTGTGTCAGAACCAAAAAATTTCGTCATAACCAGAAAATCTCGTGTATTAACAGGAAATCTCTGTGTCATAACCAGGGCGTCTCTGTGCCATAACCAGGCGTCTCTGTGTCACAACAAAACTTCTGTGTCATAACCGGAAACTCTTGCATCAAAACCAGGAAATCTCTGTGTCATAACCAGGACATCTCTGTGCCATAACCATGGGGTCTCTCTGTAAACCAGGAAATCTCTGTATAAACAAGGAAATCCCTGTGTCCCTAACCAGGTGTCTCTGGTCAGAACCAGGGCCGTCTCAATGTCATAACCAGAAATCTCTATGTCATAAAACCCGTGGCTCGTGTAATAACTAGTGCGTCCTGACTCGTAACCCCGAGGTCTCTGGCCATACAGGAAATCTCTCTGTCATAAACAAAAATCTCTGTTGTCATAAGCAGGAAATTCTCTGTGTCATAACAGGGAAATTTTCTGTGTCATAGCCAGCAATCTCTGTGTCATACCATGGAGTCTCTGGCCATTTCCAAAACTCTGTGTCAACCCGGAAATCTCTATGTCATAACCGGGGGTGTCTGTGTCATAACCAGGAAATCCTCAGTCAAAACCAGGAAATCTCTGTTTCATAACCAGGGCGTCTGTGTTCAGAATAGGAAATCTCTGTGTCATAGCATTGCGTCTCTGTTCATAACCAGGAAACCCCTATGTCATAACCAGAAGTCCCCTGTGTAAAAACCAGGAAATCTCTGTGTCATAATCAAGAAATCTCTCTGTCATAACCCGGGTCTCTGTGCCATAACCAGGAAATCTCTGTTTCAGAACCGAAAATCTCTGAGTCAAACAAGGAAATCTTTGTGTCATGACCAGGGCGTCTCTGTGTTATAACCAGGAAATCGCTGTGTCATAACCATGAAATCTCTGTGTCATAACCCGGCGTCTTGTGTCAGAACCGTAAAAATCTCTGTGTCATGAGCAGTGCGTTTTCTGTGTCATAACCACGCAATCTTTTGTCATAACCACGAAATCTCTGTGTGAAACCAGGAAATCTCTGGTCATAAGCAAAAATCTCTTTTGTGAGAACAAAGGAAATCTCCGTGTCATAAGCAGGAAAACTCTGTTAAAACCGAAAATCTCTTTGTCAACCGAAATCTCTATGGTCATAAACCCGGGCGTCTCTTGTCATAACCAGGGAATCACTGTGTCATACCCCGGAAATCTCTGTGTCAGAAACCCGGGCGTCTCTGTTCTTTAACCAGGAAATCCTGTGTCATAACCAGGGGCGTCTCTGTGTCAAACCAGGGCGTCTCTGTGCCATAAACCCGGAATCTCTGTGTCAGAACCAGAAAATCCCCTGACATAACCAAGGAAATCTTTGTGTCATGGACCAGGGCGTCTCTGTGTTATAACCAGGAAATCGCGTGTCATAAACCATGAAAAACTCTGTGTCATAACCAGGCTTGTGTCAGAACTTGTAAAAATCTCTGTGTCATAACAGTGGTCTCTGTGCAAAACCACGCATCTTTTGTCATAACCACGAAATCTCTGTGTTGGGAAACCCGGAAATCTCTGTGTCATAAGCAGAAAATCTCTGTGAAACAAGGAAATCTCCGTGTCATAAGCAGGAAATCTTCTGTGTCTAACCAGAAAAATCCCCTTTTCATAAACCAGAAATCTCTATGTCATAACCAGGGCTCTCTCTGTCTAACCCGGAATACGTTTTCAAACCAGGAAATCTCTGTGTCAGAACCAGGCGTCTCTGTGTCCTAACCAGGAAATCTCTGTGTCAAACCAGCGCGTCTCTGTTCATAACCAGGGCGTCTCTGTTTCAGAAAACCCGGAAATCTCTGTGTCATAACCGGGAAATCTCTGTGTCATAACCAGGGGTCTCTGTGCCCTAAACCAGGAAATCTCTGTGTCATTAACCAGGAAATCTCTGTGTCATAAACCCGGGCGTCTCTGTGTCAGAACCATGAAATCTTGTGTCATAACCAGAAATCTCTGAGTCAAACAAGGAAATCTCTGTGGCATAATCAGTGCGTCTCTGTGTCATAACCAGCAAAACCTGTGTCATAAACCCGGAATCTCGTATCATAACAGGAAAATCTCTGGTCTAACCAGGGCTCTCTGTGTCAGAACCGGGCATCTCTGTGTAAAACCAAGAAATCTCTCTTTTCAGGGCCAGGGCGTCTCATTTTCAGAACCGAAACTCTCCGTTTTCATAACCAGGAAATCTTCTCTCTAAAGGCAGGCGTCGCTGGTCAAACCGGAAACTTTTTGTTCATAACCAAAGAATCTTTATGTCAATAACCAGGAAATATCTATGTCATAACTACGAAATCTCTGTGTCCCTAACCCGGAAATCTCTGTGTCATAACCAGAAATCTCTGTGTCATAACCCGAAATCTCTGTGTCATAAGCAGAAATCTCTCTGTCAGAACAGGGAAAACTCCGTGTCATAAGCAGGAAATCTCTGTGTCATAACCAGAAATCTTTGTCATAACCGGGAAAACTCTTGTCATAACCGGGCGTCTCTGTCATAACCAGGAAATCACTGTGTCATAACCAGGAAATCCTGTGTCATAACCAGGGCGTCTTCTGTGTCATAACCAGGAAATCTCTGTGTCATAACCAGCGATCTCTGTGTCATAACCAGGGCGTCTCTGTGCCATAACCAGGAAATCTCTGTGTCAAACCAGAAATCTCTGAGTCATAACAAGGAAATCTTTGTGTCATGACCAGGGCTCTCTGTGTTAAAACCCGGAAATCGCTGTGTCATAACCATGAAATCTCTGTGTCATCAACCGGGAATTCTCGAACTGTAAAATCCTGTGTCATAGCAGGGTTTTGTGTCATAACCACGCAACTCTTTTGAAACCCCAAATCTAGGTGAGAACCAGGAAATCTCTGTGTCAAAACAGAAAATCTCTCTGTTTAGAACAGGAAATTAAAAATAAATCTCCGTGTCTAAGCAGGAAATCTCTGTGTCATAACCAGAAAATCTCTTTGTCATAACCCGGAAATCTCATGTCATAACCAAGCGTCCCCTGTCATAACAGGAAATCACTGTGTCATAACCAGGAAATCCCGTGTCATAACCAGGTCTCTGTGCATAACCCGGAAATCTCTGTGTCATAACCAGGAAAATTTTTGTCATAACCGGGTCTTGTCATAACCAGGAAATCTCTGTGTCATAACCAGGAAACTCTTGTCATAACCAGGGCGTCTCTGTGTCATAACGGAAATCACTGTGTCATAACCCAGAAATCATAGTCATAACCAGGACGTCTCTGTGTCATAACCAGGAAATCTCTCTGTCAAACCAGGAAATCTCTGTTTCATAACCAGGGCGTCTCTGTGTCATAACCAGGAAATCTCTGTGTCTAGATCTCTCTCTGAAACAGGAAACCTTGTCATAACCAGTAAGTCTCTGTGTCATAACCAGGAAATCTCTGTGTCATAACATGAACTTCCGTATAACCAGGGCGCCTGTGCCATAACCAGGAAATCTGTGTCAGAACCAGAACTCTTGATCATAACAAGGAAATCTCTGTGTTCAGACCAGGCGTCTCTGTGTTCATAACCGGAAATCCCGTCATAACATGAAACATAACATCTTGTCATAACCAGAATCTTGTGTTAAACTGTAAACTCTGTGTCATAATCCTGGTCTCAATAACCCGCATTTGTTTCATAACCCGAATCTGTGTGAGAACCAGGAAATCTCTGTGTCAAACCAGAAAATCCTCTTTGAAACAAGGATCTCCGTGTCATAAAACCCGGAAATCTCTGTGTCATAACCCGAAATCTCTGTTTTCATAACCAGGAAACTCTATGTCATAACCAGGGCGTCTCTAGTCATAACCAGGAAAATCACTGTGTCATAACCCAGGAATCTCTGTGTCATAACCAGGGCGTCTCTGTGTCATAACCAGGAAATCTCTGTGTCATAACCAGACTCTCTGTGTCATAACCAGGTCGTCTCGTGCCATAACCAGGAAATCTCTGTGTCGAACCAGAAAATCTCTGAGTCATAACAAGGAAATCTTTGTGTCATGACAGGGTTTTGTGTTAACCAGGAATCCCCTGTGTCATAACCAGAATCTCTGTGTCATAACCAGGGCGTCTGTGTGTCAGAAACTGTAAAAATCTCTGTTGTAAACGGAAATCTCTGTGTCAAAACCACGAATCTTTTGTCATAACGAAACTCTTGTGAGAACCAGGACTTGTCATAACCAGAAAATCTCTCTGTGAGAACAAGGAAATCTCCTTTTCATAAGCAGGAAATCTCTGTGTCATAACCAGAAAATCTTGTCAAACCAGGAAATCTCTATGTCATAACCAGGCGTCTCTTTTCATAACCCGGAAATCACTGTGTCATAACCAGAAATCTCTGTGTCAAACCAGGGCGTCTCTGTGTCATAACCCGGACATCTCTGTGTCATAACCAGCGTCTCTGTGTCATAACCAGGGCGTCTCTGTGTCAGAACCAGGAAATCTCTGTGTCATAACCGGAAATCTCTGTGTATAACCAGGAGCTCTCTGTGCCAAACCAGGAAATCTCTCTGTACATAACCAGGGATCTCTGTGCATAACCAGGAAATCTCTGTGTCATGAACCAGTAAATCCTGGTCATAACCAGGAAATCTTGTGTCATGACCAGGGCGTCTCTGTGTTATAACCAGGAAATCGTCTGTGTCATAACCAGAAATCTCTGTGTCATAACAGGACTCTTGTGTCAGAAACTGTAAAAATCTCTGTGTCCATCAGGTCGTTCTCGTGTCATACCAGCAATCTTCTTTGTCATAACCACGAAATCTCTGTGTCAGAACCAGGAAATCTCTGTGTCATAACCAGAAATCCTCTGTGAGAACAAGGAAATCTCCGTGTCATAAGCAGGAAATCTCTGTGTCATAACCAGACATCTCTGTTTTCATAACCAGGAAATCTCATGTCATAACCAGGGCGTCTCTCTGTCATAACAGGAAATCACTGTGTCATACCAGGAAATCTCTGTGTCAAACCAGGGCAGTCTTCTTGTCATAACAGGAAATCTCTGTGTCATAACCATCGCGTCTCTGTGTCATAACCAGGGCGTCTCTGTGCCATAACCAGGAAATCTCTGTGTCAACCAGGAACTCTGAGTCATAACAGGAAATCTTGTGTCATGACCAGGGCGTCTCTGTGTCATAACCAGGAAATCGCTGTCTCAAACTGAAATCTCTGTGCATAACCAGGGCGTCTCTGTGTGTCAGAACTGTAAAATCTCTGTGCATAAAGGTCTCTGTGTCATAACCAGCAAATCTCTTTGTCATAACCGAAATCTCTGTGTGGAACCAGGGAAATCTCTGTGTCATAACAGAAATCTCCTGTGACACAACGATCTCCGTGTCAAAGCAGGAAATCTCTGTGTCATAACCAATCTCTTTGTCATAACCAGAAACCTCAGGAAACCAAATTCATAACCAGGCACTCTGTGTCATAACCAGGGAATCCTGTGTCATACCAGGGATTCTGTGTCAAACCAGGGCGTCTCTGTGTCATAACCAGAAATCTCTGTGTCATAACCAGGCGTTCTGTGTCATAACCAGGGCGTCTCTGTGCCATTTAAACCCGGAAATCTCTGTGTCAGAACCAGAAAATCTCTGAGTCATAACAAGGAAATCTTTGTGTAATACCAGGGTCTCTGTGTATAACCAGGAAATCCTTGTCATAACCAGAAATCTCTGTGTCATAACCGAAATCTCTGTGTCAAACGAAAATTCTGTGGAGAACCAGAAATCCTGTGTCATAAATGCAGGAAATTCTGTGTCATAACCAGGAAATCTCTGTGTCATAAGCAGGAAATCTCTGTGTACCTAACCAGGAAATCACTGGATCTCGTGTATAACCAGGAAATTGTGTCATAAACACGAAATCTCTATGTCATAACAGTAAATCTTGTGTCATAAGCAGGAAATCTCTGTGTCTATAACCAGGAAATCCCTGTGTCATAACCAGGATATCTCTGTGTCATACCCAGGCATCCTGTCTCAGAACCAGTGCATCTCTGTGCCAAATCCAGGAAATCTCTGTGACATAACCAGGAATTTCTTTGTCAATCACGGTCTCTGTGTCAGAACCAAAAAATGTCTGTGTCATAACCAAAAATCTCTTGTATAACAGGAAATCTCTGTGTCATAACCAGGGCGTCTCTGTGCCATAACCAGGAATCTCGTGTCAAACCACAAACTCTCTGTGTCATAACCAGGAAATCTTCTGATCATAACCAGGAAATCTCTGTGTCATAACAGGAAATCTCTGTGCCAAACCATGGCGTCTCTCTGTCAAACCAGAAATCTCTGTATCAAACAAGGAAATCCTGTGTCATAACCAGTGGTCTCTGTGTCAGAACCAGGGCGTCCTATGTCATAACCAGGAAATCTCTATGTCATAACCTGGTACTCTGTGTAATAACAGTGCTCTCTGACTCGTAACCAGAGCTCTCTGTGCCATAAAGGAAATCTCTCTGTCATAAACCAGAAAATCTCGTGTCATAAGCAGGAAATTCTCTGTGTCATAACAAGGAATTCTCTGTGTCATAGCCAGCAAATCTCTGTCCATAACCAGGAGTCTCTGCGCCATTATCCAGAAAATTTCTGTTCATAACCAGGAAATCTTAGTCATAACCAGGGCGTGTCTGTGTCATAACCAGGAAATCTCTCAGTCAAAACCAGGAAATCTTTGTTTCATAACCAGGCTCTGTGTGTCATAACTAGGAAATCTCTGTGTCATATCATTGCGTCTCTGTGTCATAACCAGGAAACCTCTTGTCATAACCAGTAATCTCTGTGTCATAACCAGGAAATCTCTGTGTCATAATCATGAAATCTCTCTGTTAACCAGGGCTCTCTGTGCCATAACCAGGAAATCTCTGTGTCAGAACCAGAAATCTCTGAGTCATAACAGGAAATCTTTGTGTCATGACCAGGGTTCAGTGTCATAACCATGAAATCTCTGTGTCATAACCAGGGCGTCTGTGTGTCAGAACATGTAAAAAAATCTGTGTCATAAAGAATGCGTCTCGTGTCATAACCACGCAATCTTTTTGTCATAACCACGAAATCTCTGGTGAGAACCAGAAATCTCTGTGTCATAACAGAACTCTCTGTGAGAACAAGGAAATCTCCGTGTCAAAGCAGAAATCTCTGTGTATAACCAGAAAATCTCTTGTCATAACCAGGAAATCTCTATGTCAAACCAGGGCTCTCTCTGTCATAACCAGGAATCACTGGTCATACCCAGGAAATCTCTGTGTCAGAACCAGGCGTCTCTGTGTCATAACCAGGAATCTCTGTGTCATAACCAGCGCGTCTCTGTGTCATAACCAGGGCGTCTCTGTGCCATACCAGAAATCTCTGTGTCAGAACCAGAAACTCTGAGTCATAACAAGGAAATCTTTGTGTCATGACCAGGGCGTCCTGTGTTATAACCAGGAAATCGCTGTGTCATAACCAGAAATCTCTTGTCATAACCAGGCGTCTGTGTTCAAACTGTAAAAATCTCTGTGTCATACGCAGTGCGTCTCTGTGTCATAACCACGAATCTTTTTGTCATAACCACGAAATCTCTGTGTGAGAACCAGGAAATCTCGTGTCATAAGCAGAAAATCTCTCTGTGAGAACAAGGAAATCTCCGTGTCATAACAGGAAATCTCTGTGTCATAACCAGAAAATCTCTTTGTCAAACCAGGAAATCTCTATGTCATAACCAGGGCGTCCTTGTCATAACCAGGAAATCACTGTGTCATACCCAGGAATCTCTGTGCATAACCAGGGCGTCTCTGTGCCATAACCAGGAAATCTCTGTGTCATAACCAGAAATCTCTGTGTCATAACCAGGGGTCTCTTGTCAGAACCAGAAATCTCTGTGTCATAACCAGAAATCTCTATGTCATAACCAGGGCGTCTCTCTGTCATAACCAGGAATCACTGTTCATACCCAGGAAATCTCTGTGTCATAACCAGGGCGTCTCTGTGTCATAACCAGGAAATCTCTCAGTCAAAACCAGGAAATCTCTGTTTCATAACCAGGCTCTTGTGTCAAACAGGAATCTCTGTGTCATAGTCATTGCGTCTCTGTGTCATAACAGGAAACCTCTTGTCATAACCAGTAAGTCTCTGTGTCATAACCAGGAAATCTCTGTGTCATAATCAGAAATCTCTCGTCATAACCAGGGCGTCTCTGTGCCATAACAGGAAATCTCTGTGTCAGAACCAGAAAATCCTGAGTCATAACAAGGAAATCTTGTGTCATGACCAGGGCGTCTCTGTGTATAACCAGAAATCGCTGTGTCATAACCATGAAATCTCTGTGTCAAACCAGGGCGTCTGTGTGTCAGAACTGTAAAAATCTCTGTGTCATAACAGTGCGTCTCTGTGTCATAACCACGCAATCTTTTTGTCATACCACGAAATCTCTGTGTGAGAACCAGGAAATCTCTGTGTCATAAGCAGAAAATCTCTCTGTGGAACAAGGAAATCTCCGTGTCATAAGCAGGAAATCTCTGTGTCATAACCAGAAAATCTCTTTGTCATAACCAGGAAATCCTATGTCTAACCAGGGCGTCTCTCTGTCATAACCAGGAAATCACTGTGTCATACCAGGAAATCTCTGTGTCAGAACCAGGGCGTCTCTGTGTCATACCGGAAATCTCGTGTCATAACCAGCGCTTCTCTGTGTCATAACCAGGGCGTCTCTGGCCATAACCAGAAATCTCTGTGTCAGAACCAGAAAATCTCTGAGTCATAACAAGGAAATCTTTGTGTCATGACAGGGCGTCTCTGTGTTATAACCAGGAAATCGCTGTGTCATAACATGAAATCTCTGTGTCATAACCAGGGCGTTGTGTCAGAACGTAAAAATCTCTGTGTCATAACAGTGCGTCTCTGTGTCATAACCACGCAATCTTTTTGTCATAACCACGAATCTCTGTGTGAGAACCAGAAATCTCTGTGTCATAAGCAGAAAACTCTCTGTGAGAACAAGGAAATCCCGTGTCATAAGCAGGAATCTCTGTGTCTAACCAGAATCTCTTTGTCATAACCAGAAATCTCTATGTCAAACCAGGGATCTCTCTGTCATAACCAGGAAACACTGTGTCATACCAGGAAATCTCTGTGTCGAACCAGGGTCTCTGTGTCATAACCAGGAAATCTCTGTGTCATAACCAGCGCGTCTCTGGTCATAACCAGGCGTCTCTGTGTCAGAACCAGGAAATCTCTGTGTCATAACCAGGAAACTCTGTGTCATAACCAGGGCTCTCTGTGCCATAACCAGGAAATCTCTCTGTCAAACCAGGCGTCTCTGTGCCATAACCAGAAATCTCTGTGTCAGAACCAGAATCTCTGGTCATAACAGGAAATCTTTGTGTCATGACCAGGGCGTCTCTGGTTAAACCAGGAAATCGCTGTGTCATAACCATGAAATCTCTGTGTCATAACAGGGCTTCTGTGTGTCAGAACGTAAAAAATCTCTGTGTCATAAGCAGTGCGTCTCTGTGTCAAACCACGCAATCTTTTTGTCATAACCACGAAATCTCTGTGTGAGAACCAGGAAATCTCTGTGTCATAAGCAGAAAATCTCCTGTGAGAACAAGGAAATCTCCGTGTCATAAGCAGGAAATCTTGTCTAACAGAAAATCTCTTTGTCATAACCAGGAATCTCTATGTCATAACCAGGGCGTCTCTCTGTCATAACCAGGAAATCACGTGTCATACCCAGGAAATCTCTGTGTCAAACCAGGCGTCTCTGTGTCATAACCAGGAAATCTCTGTGTCATAACCAGCGCGTCTCTGTGTCATAACCAGGCGTCTCTGTGCCAAACCAGGAATCTTGTGTCAGAACCAAAAATCTCTGAGTCATAACAGGAATCTTGTGTCATGACCAGGCGTCTCTGTGTTATAACCAGAAATCGCTGGTCATAACATGAAATCTCTGTGTCATAACCAGGGCGTCTGTGTCAGAACTGTAAAAATCTTGTGTCATAAGCATGCGTCTCTGTGTCAAACCACGCAATCTTTTTGTCATAACCACGAAACTCTGTGTGAGAACCAGGAAATCTCTGTGTCATAACAGAAATCTCTCTTGAGAAAAGGAAATCCCGTGTCATAAGCAGGAAATCTCTGGTCATAACCGAAAATCTCTTTGTCAAACCAGGAAATCTCTATGTCATAACCAGGGCGTCTCTCTGCATAACCAGGAATCACTGTGTCATACCAGAAATCTCTGTGTCAGAACCAGGGCGTCTCTGTGTCATAACCGGAAATCTCTGTGCATAACCACCGCTCTGTGTCATAACCGGGCGTCTCTGTGCCATAACCAGGAATCTCTGTGTCAGAACCAGAAATCTCTGAGTATAACAGGAAATCTTTGTGTCATGACCAGGCGTCTCTTGTTATAACCAGGAAATCGCTGTGTCATAACCATGAAATCTCTGTGTCATAACCAGGCGTCTGTGTGTCAGAACTTAAAAATTTCTGTGTCATACGCAGTGTCTCTGTGTCATAACCACGCAATCTTTTGTCATAACCACGAATCTCTGTGTGAAACCAGGAAATCTCTGTGTCATAAGCAGAAAATCTCTCTGTGGAACAAGGAAATCTCCGTGTCATAAGCAGAATCTCTGTGTCATAACCAGAAAATCTCTTTGTCATACAGGAAACTCTATGTCATAACGAGGGCGTCTCTCTGTCTAACCAGGAAATCACTGTGTCATACCAGGAAATCTCTGTGTATAACCAGGGCGTCTCTGTGTCATAACCAGGAAATCTCTGTGTCATAACCAGCGCGTCTCTGTGTCATAACCAGGGCGTCTCTGTTCAAACCAGGAAATCTCTGTGTCAAACCAGGAAATCTCTGTGTCATAACAGGGCGTCTCTGTGCCATAACTAGGAAATCTCTGTGTCATACCCGAAATCTCTGGTCATAACAGGCGTTTCTGTGTCATAACCAGGAATCTCTGTGTCATAACCAGGCGTCTCTGTGTGAGAACCAGGAAATCTCTATTCATAACAGGAAATTTCTGTGTCATAACCAGGAATCTCTGTGTCATAACCAGGAAATCTCTGTGTCATAACCAGGAAATCTGTGTCATAACCACACGTCCTGTGTCATAACCAGGGCGTCTCTGTGTCAGAACAGGAAATCTCTGTGTCATAACCAGGAAATCTCTGTGTCAGAACAGGGGTCTCTGTTCAGAACCATGAAATCTCTGTGTCATAACCAGAAAATCTCTGAGTCATAACAAGGAAATCCTGTGGCATAATCAGGCGTCTCTGTGTCATAACCAGCAACTCTGTGTCATAACCAGGAAATCTCTGTACATAACCAGAATCTCTGTGTCTTAACCAGGCATCTCTGTGTCAGAACCAGGGCATCTCTGTGTCATAACCAAGAAATCTCTCTGTCAGACCGGGCTCTCTGGTCGAACAGAAAATCTCCGTGTCATAACCAGGAAATCTCTCTCTCATAAGCAGGGCGTCGCTGTGTCAGAACCAGGAAATCTTTGTGTCATAACCAGAAACTTTATGTCATAACAGGAAATATCTATGTCATAACTACGAAATCTCTGGTCATAACCAGGAAATCTCTGTGTCATAACCCGAAATTTCTGTGTCATAAGAAGGAAATCTCTGTGTGAGAACCAGAAAATCTCTGTGTCATAAGCAGGAAATATCTGTGTCATAACCCGGAAATTTCTGTGTCATAACTAGGAATCTCTCTGTCATAAGCAGAAATATCTGCATCATAACAGGAAATCTCTGTGTTATAAACAGGAAAAGTGTCATAACCAGGAAATCTCTGTGTCAGAACAAGGGCGTCACTGTCCAGGAAATCTCTGTGTCATAAAAGGAAATCTCTGTGTCATAACCAGAAATCTCTGTGTCATAACCACGAAATCTCTTGTAAACCACGAAATCTCTGTGTGAGAACCAGGAAATCTCTGTGTCATATGCAGGAAATCTCTGTGTCATAACCAGGAAATCTCTGTGTCATAAGCAGGAAATCTCTGTGTCCTAACCAGGAAATCACTGTGTTATAACCAGGAATTGTGTCATAACCACGAAATCTCTATGTCATAAGCAGTAAATCTTTGTGTCGTAAGCAGGAAATCTCTGTGTCTTAACCAGGAAATCCCTGTGTCATAACCAGGATATCTCTGTGTCATACCCAGGGCATCCCTGTCTCAGAACCAGTGCATCTCTGTGCCAGAACCAGGAAATCTCTGTGTCATAACCAGGACATTTCTTTGTCATAATCATCGCGTCTCTGTGTCAGAACCAAAAAATGTCTGTGTCATAACCAGAAAATCTCTGTGTATTAACCAGGAAATCTCTGTGTCATAACCAGGGCGTCTCTGTGCCATAACCAGGGCGTCTCTGTGTCACAACCACAAACTCTCTGTGTCATAACCAGGAAATCTCTGCATCATAACCAGGAAATCTCTGTGTCATAACCAGGAAATCTCTGTGCCATAACCATGGCGTCTCTCTGTCAAAACCAGGAAATCTCTGTATCATAACAAGGAAATCCCTGTGTCATAACCAGTGTGTCTCTGTGTCAGAACCAGGGCGTCTCTATGTCATAACCAGGAAATCTCTATGTCATAACCAGTGGTCTCTGTGTAATAACTAGTGCGTCTCTGACTCGTAACCAGAGCGTCTCTGTGCCATAACGAGGAAATCTCTCTGTCATAAACAGAAAATCTCTGTGTCATAAGCAGGAATTCTCTGTGTCATAACAAGGAATTCTCTGTGTCATAGCCAGCAAATCTCTGTGTCATAACCATGGAGTCTCTGCGCCATTTCCAGAAAATCTCTGTGTCATAACCAGGAAATCTCTATGTCATAACCAGGGCGTGTCTGTGTCATAACCAGGAAATCTCTCAGTCAAAACCAGGAAATCTCTGTTTCATAACCAGGGCGTCTGTGTGTCAGAACTAGGAAATCTCTGTGTCATAGTCATTGCGTCTCTGTGTCATAACCAGGAAACCTCTATGTCATAACCAGTAAGTCTCTGTGTCATAACCAGGAAATCTCTGTGTCATAATCATGAAATCTCTCTGTCATAACCAGGGCGTCTCTGTGCCATAACCAGGAAATCTCTGTGTCAGAACCAGAAAATCTCTGAGTCATAACAAGGAAATCTTTGTGTCATGACCAGGGCGTCTCTGTGTTATAACCAGGAAATCGCTGTGTCATAACCATGAAATCTCTGTGTCATAACCAGGGCGTCTGTGTGTCAGAACTGTAAAAATCTCTGTGTCATAAGCAGTGCGTCTCTGTGTCATAACCACGCAATCTTTTTGTCATAACCACGAAATCTCTGTGTGAGAACCAGGAAATCTCTGTGTCATAAGCAGAAAATCTCTCTGTGAGAACAAGGAAATCTCCGTGTCATAAGCAGGAAATCTCTGTGTCATAACCAGAAAATCTCTTTGTCATAACCAGGAAATCTCTATGTCATAACCAGGGCGTCTCTCTGTCATAACCAGGAAATCACTGTGTCATACCCAGGAAATCTCTGTGTCAGAACCAGGGCGTCTCTGTGTCATAACCAGGAAATCTCTGTGTCATAACCAGCGCGTCTCTGTGTCATAACCAGGGCGTCTCTGTGCCATAACCAGGAAATCTCTGTGTCAGAACCAGAAAATCTCTGAGTCATAACAAGGAAATCTTTGTGTCATGACCAGGGCGTCTCTGTGTTATAACCAGGAAATCGCTGTGTCATAACCATGAAATCTCTGTGTCATAACCAGGGCGTCTGTGTGTCAGAACTGTAAAAATCTCTGTGTCATAAGCAGTGCGTCTCTGTGTCATAACCACGCAATCTTTTTGTCATAACCACGAAATCTCTGTGTGAGAACCAGGAAATCTCTGTGTCATAAGCAGAAAATCTCTCTGTGAGAACAAGGAAATCTCCGTGTCATAAGCAGGAAATCTCTGTGTCATAACCAGAAAATCTCTTTGTCATAACCAGGAAATCTCTATGTCATAACCAGGGCGTCTCTCTGTCATAACCAGGAAATCACTGTGTCATACCCAGGAAATCTCTGTGTCAGAACCAGGGCGTCTCTGTGTCATAACCAGGAAATCTCTGTGTCATAACCAGCGCGTCTCTGTGTCATAACCAGGGCGTCTCTGTGTCAGAACCAGGAAATCTCTGTGTCATAACCAGGAAATCTCTGTGTCATAACCAGGGCGTCTCTGTGCCATAACCAGGAAATCTCTGTGTCATAACCAGGGCGTTTCTGTGTCATAACCAGGAAATCTCTGTGTCATAACCAGGGCGTCTCTGTGTGAGAACCAGGAAATCTCTATGTCATAACCAGGAAATTTCTGTGTCATAACCAGGAAATCTCTGTGTCATAACCAGGAAATCTCTGTGTCATAACCAGGAAATCTGTGTGTCATAACCAGCACGTCTCTGTGTCATAACCAGGGCGTCTCTGTGTCAGAACCAGGAAATCTTTGTGTCATAACCAGGAACTTTCTGTCTCATAACCAGGAAATCTCTGTGTCATAACCAGGGCGTCTCTGTGTCATAACCAGGGCGTTTCTGTGTCATAACAAGGAAATCTCTGTGTCAGAACCAGGAAATCTCTGTGTCATAACCAGGAACTATCTGTGTCATAACCAGGAAATCTCTGTGTCATAACCAGGGCGTCTCTGTGTCATAACCAGGGCGTTTCTGTGTCATAACAAGGAAATATCTGTGTCATAACCAGGATATCTCAGTGTCAGAACCAGGGCGTCTCTGTGTGAGAACCAGGAAATCTCTATGTCATAACCAGGAAATCTCTTTGTCATAACCAGGAAATCTCTGTGTCATAATCAGGAAATCTCTGTGTCATAACAAGGAAATCTCTGTGTCATAACAAGGAAATCTCTGTGTCATAACCAGCGCGTCTCTGTGTCATAACCAGGGCGTCTCTGTGTCAGAACCAGGAAATCTCTGTGTCATATCCAGGAACTCTCTGTGTCATAACCAGAAAATCTCTGTGTCATAACCAGGGCGTCTCTGTGTCATAACCAGGGCGTTTCTGTGTCATAACAAGAAAATATCTGTGTCAGAACAAGGAAATCTCTGTGTCATAACCAGGATCTCTCTGTGTCATAACCAGGAAATCTCTGTGTCATAACCAGGGCGTTTCTGTGTCATAACAAGGAAATCTCTGTGTCATAACAAGGAAATCTCAGTGTCAGAACCAGGGCGTCTCTGTGTGAGAACCAGGAAATCTCTATGTCATAACCAGGAAATATATGTGTCATAACCAGGAAATCTTTGTGTCGTAATCAGGAAATATATAATGTGTCATAACCAGGGCGTCTTTGTGTCATAACCAGGGCGTCTCTGTGTCAGAACCAGGAACTCTCTGTGTCATAACCAATAAATCTCTGTGTCATAACCAATAAATCTCTGCGTCACAACTAGGAAATATCTGTGTCAGAACCAGGGTATCTGTGTGTCAGAAACAGGGCGTCTCTGTGTTGGATCAAGCAATTTTCTGTGTCAGAACCAGGAAATCTATGTTTCATAATCAGGAAATCAGCACCAGGAAATGTCTGTGTCAGAACCAAAAAATATCTGTGTCAGAACCAGGGTATCTGTGTGTCAGAACCAGGAAATATCTGTGTCAGAACCAAGGTATCTGTGTGTCAGAACCAGGGTATCTCTGAGTCAAAACCAGGGTATCTGTGAGTAAGAACCAGGGCATCTCTGTGTCAGAACCAGGGTATCTGTGAGTAAGAACCAGGGCATCTCTGTGTCAGAACCAGGGTATCTCTGTGTAAAAACCAGGGCATCTCCGTGTCAGAACCAGGGTATCTCTCTGTCAGAACCAGGGTATCTCTCTGTCAGAACCAGCATATACCTGTGCATCAGAACGTCAAGAGGGAAAACTCTGCAGACTGCACTACGCAACAGCTAGTTAGCTGAGGTGAACACACATACCACACACAACGATGCTGACCAGAATAGCTCAGCTGGTAGAACAGTGACTCGTAATCCTGGTGACCCAGGGGAACTGAGTGCGAAGCGCTGCTGGGCCGTTTTCCATTACAGGGAGATTTTTTTTTTCATTGGAGATAACATTGGTCCCGACTCCATTTTTCCCTAAACGTTCTACGGATGACACTTTACGGCGAGACTCATCATCATCATCATCATCATCATCATCATCATCATCATCATCATCATCATCATCATCATCACCATCATCATCATCATCATCATCATCATCATCATCATCACCATCATCATCATCATCATTGTGCTTACCACCACCACCACCACCACCACCATCACTACTACTACTGCTACATACTACTACTACTACTACTACTACTACTACTACTACTACTACTACTACTACTACTACTACTACTACTACTAAGGCTGCTGCCGCTGCTGGTGTTACTACTACCTTAAATACTACTGCTTCTACTATTATTGTTCCTACTACTACTACTATTAACTGCTTCTGCTGATGCTACTGTCTCTGCTGCTGCTGCAACTTGTACAGCTGCTGATGCTATGTTGCTACCAATACTCTTAAAAAAACACACTGTGCACGCACACTGTATATAGCAATAACACAGCGAACAATTCGTCTGTCTGGAACACCTGCATCATGCCTGTGCCTAAGAAAAAGCATGAATGAACGCATGCCTGTGGCGTCAACGCCTGGAGTGATGAAAGTCTTTGTGAAGGTAGCGCTGCAACAGAGGTGTGGTGGATGCTAAGACGTTATGTCTGAACCACGATTCATGAACATCTAAGCACAGTCCCTGTGTTCCTTTAATGTTCCGTGACTTGTCTGGCGCCTTTGATACGACTGAGCCACAAAAACGCCCATGCTTATGGGATTAGCTTATTCTTCTATTTTATGGGTTCTATTATGTGTTACAAGAGGACTCGTTTAAAAAAAAAAGTTAAAGGATTAGTTTCTGGATGTCTATTTAACAAACATTGGTGTGCCACAAGGTACTGTGCTCTCACTATTTCTCTTTACTCTGTGCACGACTGAGTGTGGATGTTCGACAGAATCATGTATGCCATTAAAGTTAGCAAATATTCAGGTCCAGCGGGAGTACATTTTGAAGATATCAATACTGATTCTAGACGAGAAATTGTCAGGATTGTGAACTGGATTGATAAAGAAGAATTACCTCGAACTTAATGTTGATAAAACAAAACAGCTTAAGGTTGACTTAAAAAAAAAAACACCCAGAAAGGAAACGTGTTAAAAATATTGTGATAAAAGATGATACGGTTGAAAGGGTGCATACAAACAAATATCTTGGTGTAATTACTGACAGCTAGCTATCTTGAAATGAAAACGAAGTGTAATTTGGGGAAAAAAGAAAAAAGGTTAATGGTCGAATGTACTGCCTGAGAAAAAAAATGAAGTCTTTTATTGTCTGAAAACAGATGGTCCAAACGTTTGACAAATCTATTGTCTCAAGTTGTTTGCACCTTGTGATGTGGAGGAAATTGCAAAATATGAAAAAAAAAAACTGATTTGAAAACTCTTTAGGAAAGCAGGTGGGGCGGTTGGGGAAAAAAACACTTTTGGCAATATATACAATAGGGAACTGACAAACACTCTCATGAACATTGAACAGATGAAACACTCCCATGACATCAATGGCCGCATATCGGGGAGAAGAGATAGATTCAGAGCTCCACGTGCAACAACAACTAGTAACAAGCAATTCGCGCTTACAGCCATGACGAACAACACTCACACCGACAGATCTGTGATTTTCTTAGTGTGACCATGGAGATGAATGCGTGTGGGTGAGCGTGCGTCTGAGTGTAAGTACATAGCAGTGGGTGAACGTGGGGATGGAGGAGGGGGAGAAGAAAAGAGGTTGCCTATGCATGCGTGCTATATGTCTGCCTGTCTGCCTGTCTTTATGTCTCTGTCTGTCTCTCTGTCTGCCTCTCTCTCTCTCTCTCTCTCTCTCTCTCTCTCTCTCTCTCTCTCTCTCTCTCTGTATATACAGTGCATACGTACATGCGTGCAGAGAGAGAGAGAGTGATAGAGAGAGAGAGAGAGAGAGAGAGAGAGAGAGAGAGAGAGAGAGAGAGAGAGAGAGAGAGAGAGAGAGAGTAGAGTATAAGCATGGGCTAACGCCAAGCTACATTACAAGAAAATATTACACAGAGACACATAGAAAGACAAAGTGAATTCAAAAGAAAAGTCGAGACGAGACAGCATTTTCGTTTAGCCCTGACCTACACAAACCTTAAGCCTCCTTCCCACATATCCCCTGCTGTCTCTCAGTTTCTCTGCCCCAAATCTCCCTTTCTGAACGCTACACACCCACCCACCTGCCTACTCACATTTTGTGAAGCTCTCTG
Organism: Conus ventricosus; assembly: GCA_018398815.1. Lineage (NCBI taxonomy): Eukaryota > Metazoa > Mollusca > Gastropoda > Neogastropoda > Conidae > Conus > Conus ventricosus. The sequence goes on from CM031595.1 coordinate 4,565,123, forward strand.
TATGGGTGAATGAGTACTTGTTACTTTGTTGGCAATCCTAGCTCCCCCCCCCCCTCTCTCTCTCTCTCTCTCTCTCTCTCTCTCTCTCTCTGCACATGAGGGGGTGGCGAACGTATATTAGACAACACTTCTCAGCAGGCGCAGCAAGAACCTCCCAAGACATCAAATCCTGACCTGGCAGCTGACCAGTCTCCTGCTCTCTCAGTCTCATCTGTACCTGCCTTTCCTTTCCTCCCGTCGTCTGAACACAGACTTGCACAGGCGAGTATCGTGCCTTTTTAAACTCAATTTTCTTGTAGTTTTTCCACTAGATTTGGGGAATGCTGTATGACTTCATTGTTTGATAACAGTATTCATCTGGTGGAGATAAATTAAATTCTTTTTAACACTGATTGATGAAAATGAGGGTGATGAAGGGGATGTTACGAATTTCCTTTTACAGTCTGAGATTGCATGACAGGGTTTTACTCTACGCTTACTTTTAAAATATATCTCGGCAATTAGGCCCACGAGATGCGGACACCTGCAGCATTGGTAATGAAATTTGAGCAACACTATCAAAGACACATGAATTAAGTGGATGAAACTCGACTGTCTGATCCCAGTCTTTCCACTGGACCCGTAGCAAACACAACTATGGGTAGGAGCTTGTCGGGGAATAAAAATCCTACATGGCTCTGATTTGAATCGAACCCACGACCTCCCAGCCGGGAGTCCCCGACGCTGACCACTTAGCCACGGCGCCTGGTGATGGAGAGCGAGGGTTGACTGCCAGAACCCAGTATCTGACATATAAATATACAAGGGAGATAGTGGGTTCTGGCAGTCAACCCTCGAAATTATTGTGGGGTATCTTTTTTGTGGGGATTGTTTTATCAGACCATGTGGATTGTTCTGCAGTCCGTTATTGCCGGAGATGGTGCTGCTTTAAGGTTTTGGAGCTGATGGTGCCGATGTGGCATGCTGCGGTCAGTAGGGCTATAAGGAACAGTCATCCCCCCCCCCCCCCCCCCCCCCTGCTCCTGTAGATTTTTTTCATGTGTGTCTTGTACACAAGACCTTTATTTCGTGTGTGGTATGAAAGAGTGAGAAAGGAAGGTGAGTAGAAATGGGAGATGGGAGATTTTCTTTTCCTTTTTTTTCTACAGCTTTGCTGTTTCTTTGCTGTTCACTCACTCTGTTAAGGAGTGTCATGTGCAGAGCTGACAGTACCTTCCACAATCGACTGAAAAGGAATCGAGCTACTGGTGTGTTTTTTGTTATTGTTTTGTTTTACTACATTTTAGAGAAAGGAGGGGGGGGGGGGGGGACTTGAGGTGTTTTAACCGTTTTTCTTCATGATGTTTTAGTGTGTGTGTGGCTTATATGGTTGGTGTGTTAAAACGTGTTATGGGAGAACGACTTGCGTTGGATTTTCTCAACATCGGAAAAAATACTTACTGTGGGTCGACGTACTGTTCATGACGATGTCGATTTATGTCACTGTCGACTGCATGTTCTGTCTGTGGTGGCGACTGTCAGCCATATTCAGTCAAATAATTTAAAGAATCTCCGTCAGTGTTGACGGGTGTTTGTAGAATTAGTTTTCTGGGATAGTCAGCCATATATTGGCAGTTTGTATGATCATCCTCAGTGTTTACCGGTATTTGTGGGACCAGTTTCTGTACTGTCAGCAACATACTAACAAATGGTGTGAGGGATCTCCTACGTTTGCATTGTCGATTGTGGGATCAGTATATGACAAACTGTTCCAAGGAATTGCATCCATTTGTACTGGTGTTTGTAAGGTCTGTGCGGGAAGACGTCTTAATTAAGGAATACAGATGCAAAACTGATAAACGGTAAAGGAAAGACAATAAAAGTCAGAAACAGAGAAGCACCTAAACACTTAGGTTGTATCTAAATTATGAGGATACAGGTGTGCCAACTAATAATAGCCATGCCATGCATCAGGGGATTCCATCCAGTTCAACATTTTGGTGTCTTGTGGTCCCATTTGCGGGCACCTTGGTTTAGCAGTTTCAGAATTTTGTTTTTAATTCTTCCACAATTAAGCAATGCCCTGGAATCATGCCACATAAAGGTCAGCACTGATGTACCTCTCGTAGTATGGAAGGAAGTATTTAAAAAAAGAGGTAAATTTCTTGCTTACAATATGTATCATAGAACCTGATTCCACTTACCGTTGTGTATTGTTCTACTTAGGAAAAAGGGTTGGACAATTTGCCTCTGCATTGATGGATATTCGGAGCACTTTTGATAGCGAGCTTGTTAACATCATTCAATATCCTATCATCATTTCTTTGCTAAGTCATTTTCAAATACATCTGTGTCGTATAGGGTCATTGCCAAATACCAGATGTATAACATGTCCAACACATCGTTTTCCACTCCAAAGGGTCAGTTTCTGAGGCGTATTGATACTGTTTGTTTGGTGGTTTGGTGGTTCAGTCTAAGGCGTATGATGCAGACAATGATTTCTGACGACGTCAGTAATGTAATTCTTGTCATCCTGGTGGCGTCTGTATTCATGGAGCCAAATCTGTTGCCTTTGCAAGGAATATTCCATCACTTTCTGGAACGGTCCTCGACAGTTCATCCATCCGAATGTTTCTGTGCTCAGAAGGAGAAAAACATATGTGGGTGACTAAGTTGGGGAGGAAAGATGTGCCATTGGACACCAAATGTGAACGATCCTCAAGGCGTCACTAGAACATAGGGGCAGCTTCTTAAAAGGGTCGCAAAGTTTTACAGAAGACTTATTCCTAGATTTACGAGTATAACGTTGCTACGTTCTATAAAGAAGATCCAGATCAGGTCTGCTACGATGATGATGCCAGATCAGCCCTCACTCTGCTGTACCAGTAATCTGCCAATATGAGTGTTTCCTGATCATAAGAACTCGTTTATCTTATCCACAGATCACCTGTTTTTGGAGAAGGGATTCAGCTAGTTGCTTGTGCTTGTCAAAAATGGCAGACTAGTTTGTTATTGAGAAAAACAATCCTTGCTGTTGTAAGAGGATCCACAGATTTGAGTCTTAAATTGATGGCAAACCGCTTGTGTTCCAAACGGACCACTCGCTGCTTCAGTATTTGGATGCTATGAAATCAACAAGTGGGACATTGACACCGTTGGCACGAGCTTTCGCACAGTGATTTTCCGGTGGAAGTGATCTAAGACAAGGATAACGTTAGTGCTGATTATTATCTATAGCTTTAAATGTCGACTGTACAGGTCCTACGCCACTGTACAGTATTCTTCAAAGTTTTTATTAAGCTTCATGCGGGAGAGCGGGGGAGAATCAGGTTTTTGTATTTCTCGTGTGTGGTCCTTTTGGCCCTACATGCACTCTGTGTTCGCAGAACATTCTTTTTTTTTCTTCTTTTTTTTCTGTCCCAACCTCTGCGCCACCTCAGAGGCAGTGTACCCACGCCGCTCATTCCGACACCCCGTCCATAGCCACAGCCCGGCCGGCCCCGCCGCAGCCCCGGCACCAGCAATCCACAGGAGCAGTCAATGTCAAGTCGTTAAGAGGCAACCCACCGGAGGAGACACTGCACTGCTGCCGAGTCACTTCGGTGGTGTTCAGTGGCGCCTGTTCTGATCTAACATACGCAGGACACCACCTACTAAGCCCCCTACTGACGACAATAACTGCTTAGTCGCGGAGTCGGCGTGAGTGAGCTCTCCCTCCGGAGGGCGCCAGCACGTCCGTCCACCGATAGACCCCATGGACTCGCCGATACCGGTGACCCCGACGGAACCAAACCAAGGCCACAGACGTGGAGAAGACATCGAAATTGAGGTCACCATGAGAGCAGGGCATGAACGGCCACAGAATTTGATACATTTTTTTTAAATGCTGATCAATGAGAATGAGGATGATTACGATGATGCTACGGATTTCCATTTCGGTCTGAGACTACATGACAGGGCTGTACTCTACGCTTCCTTTCATAATATATCCCGGCGTCAACCAGGCCCGAGAGATACAGGCACCTGCAGTGTTGGTCAGGAAATTTGAGCAACACTCTCAGAAACGCATCCATTAAGTGGATGAAACTCGACTGTGTGGTTCCAGTCTTCCCAGCTGAGTCCGCAGCAAACTCAACTCTGGGTAGGGGCCGGTCAGGGCAGAAAAACCCACATGACTTCTGATGGGATTCGAACCCACGACCTCCCAGCCGGGAGTCCGCGACAATAACCACTTCGCCACGGCGGCTGGTTCGTAGAACATTCTTTCCTGATTTTTTATTCGGTGAACCTTGTGTGCTACTGACATCTTGAGTTCTGCTGTGTATAGCGTTTCATTTCAGATGTATGTAGGCTGTCAGAACCTTTGTTCTTGTATTGGCAAATGTTTTAGTCGGGCGAGAGATTTGGATGAGAGAGTCCTTTGTGACTAGAGGTCGAGTAGATCTTTTTGATCGTCGAGTTCCTCGGTCGAACCCAGTCTTGTCTGGTACAGCACGTGCAGCCAGCAGTCTATGTTTCTTAGCCAAGTCAGTCTTTGTTTCTCTTACTGCGAGGAGGTGCAGGTATCCGTGGCAATCTCAGCCCGTTCTTGTCGCTTTTCTTTAAGTCCGGGGGACCGTGCACTGCTTTAGGAGTTTCCAGGTCCCGCCGTTTTTCGCGTCTGGAGTGTCAGAACCAGGGTATCTCTGTGTCAGAACCAGTGTATCTCTGTGTCAGAACCAGGGTATCACTGTGTCAGAACCAGGGTATCTCTGTGTCAGAACCAGTGTATCTCTGTGTCAGAACCAGGGTATCACTGTGTCAGAACCAGGGTATCTCTGTGTCATACCCAGGGCATATATGTGTCAGAACCAGGCCATCTCGAGAACCAGGGCATCTATGTGTCAGAACCAGGGTATCTCTGTGTCAGAACCAGGGCATCTCTGGGTCAGAACCAGGGTATCTCTGTGTCAGAACCTGGAAATATCTGTATCAGAACCAGGGAATCTCAGTGTCAGAACCAGGAAATATTTGTGTCAGAACCAGGGTATCTCTGTGTCAGAACAAGCAAATATCTGTGCCAGAACCAGGTATTTCTGTGTCAGAACACTATCTCTATGTCAGAAGTGGCGCATCTCTATGTCAGAACCAGGGAATTCCTGTGTCAGAATAGGAATATGTCTGTGTCAGAACAAGGGATCTCTATGTCAGAACCTGGGCATCTCTGTGTCAGAACCAGGGTATCTGTGCGTCAGAACCAGGGTATCCGTGTGTCAGAACCAGGGTATCCGTGTGTCAGAACCAGGGTATCCGTGTGTCAGAACCAGGGTAACTGTGTGTCAAAACCAGGGTATCTCTGTGTCAGAACTAGGGTATCTCTGTGTCAGAACCAGGATATCTCTGTTTCAGAACCAGAGCATCTCTGTGTCAGAACCAGGGCATCTCTGTGTCAGAACCAGGGTATCGCTGTGGCAGAGCCAGGGCATCTCTGTGTCAGAACCAGGGTATCTCTGTGGCAGAGCCAGGGCATCTCTGTGTCAGAACCAGGGCATCTCTGTCTCAGAACCAGGGCATCTATGTGTCAGACCCGGGGCATCTCTCTGTCAGAACCAAGGCATCTCTGTGTCAGAATAGGAATATGCCTGTGTCAGAACCAGAGTATATGTGTGTGTCAGTTCCAAGGCATCTCTGTGTCAGAACCATGGTATCTGTGTGTCAGATCCAAGGTATCTGTGTCAGAACCAGGGCATCTCTGTGTCAGAACCAGGGTATGCCTGTGTTAGAACCAGGGTATTTCTGTGTCAGAACCAGAGCATCTCTGTGTCAGAACCAGGGTATCTCTGTGTCAGAACCAGAGTATTTGTGTGTAAGAACCCTGGTATCTGTGTGTCAGAATTAGGGTATCTCTGTGTCAGAACCAGAGCATCTCTGTGTCAGAACCAGGTATCTGTGTGTCAGAATCAGGGTATCTGTGTGTCAGAACCATAGTAACTCTTTGTCAGAACCAGGGTATCTCTTTGTCAGAACCAGGGTATCTGTGTTTCAGAACCAGGGTGTCTGTGTCAGAACCGGTGTTTCTGTGTTTTAGAACTGGAGTATCTCTGTGTCAGAACCGTGTGTCTCTGTGTCAGAACCGAGGCATGTCTTGGAGGGTAGCAGGGGCAAAAGGATTTCAGCCGAACCCTCTCTCATTTTGATCCAACACACTGTGTTGGGGAGGTGCAGTTTCCGGGCCTGCCATGGCAATGGATGGTATTCTGCAGTCCACGACCGGACTACTAGATAACTGAAAGTTAAAAGCATCCATGTTTCAGGGCATTGTGTGCCCAAACAAAGCTCTGTGCTCTGACTCAATACCTGTATGAGTTGAACAAAGGCCAGTTTGTAAAGCACGTGAACATGATTTCAATCTGCCAAGCTATGTTGGGGCAGGTTTCTTGCCGTCGGTCAGTGTGACACACACACACACACACACACACACACACACACACACACACACACACACACCCCACACACACACGCGCGCGCGCGCACGCGCGCGCACGCACGCACGCACGCACGCACGCACGCACGCACGCACGCACGCACACACACATGCGCACACGCGCACACATGGGCCCATGCCCACACATCCATACACACATATGTGTACATTTACTACGCACACATACCAAAAACAACAACAACAAAACAACAACAAAACCCATGTTAGGTAGGCACTCAAGGTCAGACCAGCGCATTGGGCTAATAGGTAGGTCAGACATTTGCTAAGTCGTAGCCACGAGACTGTTCTTCAATTCTCTCATTTGAATTGTTGATTCATTTATCCATCAGCCTAAAATCATGCGTAGTGTGGTCTCAAAACTTAGCGGATGTGGCGTAGCGTATATGGACTAGTCCGTTCCAGTTTCAGTCTCATCAAGGAGGCGTCACTGCGTGCGGACTAGTCCGCACGCAGTGACGCCTCCTTTTTGAAACTGAAACTGAAACTGTCAGTCAGTGTTTATATCCCACCTGCTTTAGCCTGTAATTTCTACCAGAATCGCTGTTCTCAGCATGGAGTTTAGGGTTCATAATTATACATGGTAAAAGCGGTCAGGTGTGGATCTAAAAGTCAAAAGTTCAGACTATCATCGGATCGGATTTTCAAACGTTGAAAGCCCTTCTCGGATGAGCTTAGCGGGACATGGGTACCTGAATCAGTTCAGGCAAGGTTAAGGTGGCAGAAGGAGAGGGATAGGCTTCCTGTGCCATAATACGGTGCCTTAAACACGATGAATCACTTGCAGTTCACTGCCGCTATGGTTTAGGCTACGAGATTGTCGATTTTAGATGTAAGTATGGCGTGCCAAGTGAATTCACAGCAGTTACAGAGAATTCTATTAAACATTGAAAGAACTGCATTATCAAGATGTTACAACGGCACTGATTCAGTGCAGGATTCCCCCATGTACTGGTCAGGATGCATTACCTACTTCAGCTAAGTTGAAAACAACCCCACACTGTGGAAGAGAGGACACGTTTTCCTTTGTGCAGGGATCATTTAAACGTACAAGGTTTATATTCATTTGCTGTGCGCTGTTTTCATGTTGCAAAAGTGTGTATCAGATGTTATTGCGTTGGGGCTGTTTCAGGACTTACAGACAGCCATGATGACAGCAATGAAGATGACGCTTCTCACTGCTCTGCTTCTTTTGCCCCTGGCAGCCCTTGAAAGCAGTGAGTTGTGAGGCTTCTGTGTCTTTTCTGTCTGTCTGTCTGTCTGCCTCTCTGCCTTACTGTCTACCCTCTTGTAGGTCTTAAATGTCTCTCAGTCTCTCAGATTGTTTCTAGCTGCCTTCTCTTCTTCCTTCTCTCAGTGGTATTGCTGGAAGTAGTTGAGGTCCAAAGGACATGAGACTGATGACAAACGGCAGACTACAAAAGTTGCGTTTCTTATCTTATTCTATATATTCCACATAAAGCTTCCGACTTGTCGATCATTTCTATTCTCCATTACTTTGACCATAACGAACTACAGCTTCGTTAAAACAATCACTAGATTGTTTCCATAGAAGGTCAATAAAAAAAATTCAGCTGAAAAGTTGACTTCCAGGCCAATATAAAGGGGACACTGATATTGTCTCTTCAAGGTCTGTGTTTATGGACTTTCAGTTTATGCTTTTCACAACCCTAACAACAGCTAGGTGCTAATCAGGATTGTGATATTGCCCCTTCATTGTCTGCGTTAGTGGACAATGGCATGGTCCCTTCAGAATATGTGGTCAGGGACACTGATATTGTCTCTTCAAGGTCTGTGTTTATGGACATTCAGTTCATGCTTTTCACAACCCTAACAACAGCTGGGTGCTAATCAGGACTGTTGTATTGCCCCTTCATTGTGCTAGGGGACAATGACATGGTCCCTCAGAATCTGTGGTCAGGGACAGTGATATTGTCCCTTCATGTTCTGTATTTAGGGACAGTTGTATTGTCTCTTCATGATCTGTATTTAGGGATAATGGTATTGTCCCTTCATGATCTGTATATACGGACAGTAGTATTGTCCCATCATGGTCTGAAACAGTGGTATTGTCACTTCATGATCTGTATTCAGGGACAGTGGTATTGTCCCTTCATGATCTGTATTTAGGAACAGTCGTGTTGTTCCTTCATGATCTGTATTTAGGGACAGTGGTATTGTCTCTTCCTGATCTGTATTTAGGGATAATGGTATTGTCCCTCCATGATCTGTATATACAGACAGTGGTATTATCCCATCATGGTCTGAAACAGTGGTATTGTCACTTCATGATCTGTATTCAGGGACAGTGATATTGTCCCTTCATGTTCTGTATTTAGGGACAGTGGTATTGTCTCTTCCTGATCTGTATTTAGGGATAATGTATTGTCCCTTCATGATCTGTATATACAGACAGTGGTATTGTCCCATCATGATCTGTTTTTTTAAACAGTGGTATTGTCCCTTCATGATCTGTATTTAGGGACAGTGGTATTGTCCTATGATCTGTATTTAAGGTCAGTCGTGTTGTTTCTTCATGATCTGTATTCAGGGACAGTGGCATTGTCCCTTCATGGTCTGTTTTTATGGACAGTGGTTTTGTCCCTTCATGGCCTGTGTTCCGGGACAGTGACATTGTCCCTTCATGGTTTGTGTTCATGGACAAATGGAGAATAGTGTTGTTCCTTCATGGTTTGTGCTCATGGACAAATGGACAATAGTGTTGTCCCTTCGGGGGGGGGGGGGGGGGGGGGTGAGCGCTGGTCACGTCGCAAGTAACACGACAGTGTTGGGAGCTCCGGAGAAAAGTGGCAATTTTGCTACTTTCAAGTAACTAAGAAGCCACAATGTGCGTCGATTAGCAGCGCAATCAACAGCTGACCCCCCCCGCATGAAGCAATCATAAAGTTTTGATGTGTTTTGGGCACTTTTAAATTGTAATTTTCACGGTAATTTGAGCGGAAGGTGAACCGGAAGTCGCCAGCGAACCGGAAGTGGCCATTGTTTATATCTGCACGTCTGCATCGTACATGTATGCATGGAGAGGAAAAGAAAGCAGTGTGCGAAGTCAGCGTCTAGTGGTTCGGACACCTCCTTCAATACACCTCCTCCTAGTTCCAGCAGTAGGAAGTGCAAGGCTTCAGGAGGAGATACTCAGCAGACGGAAGATGAACTTTCTGTGAACTTTTCCCTAGGCCAGAACAGTGCCGAGTTCGACAGCAAGGAAAGTAAAAACGTAAATTCAGACAGTCGCAGTATGGGTGACAACAACGAGGTTTTCTCTCTCGGAGTTGAACAGGGTGCAACTAATGATGATATTATGTTGAAACTGTGTGGGGTCAGCAAGACTCTGGAGAAAGTGATGGAGACGGTGGAAGAACTGAAATCAGTCATTTTCACTTTACAAACTGACAATGACAAATTGAAAACGGAGGTGCAAGGTCTGAGGGATAGGGAAGATCAGCTTAAGGATAACATCAGAGAAGTGAAATTCACTGCAGAGTTAGCAGATCGCAGAAGTGAAGAGTTGTCAGCTTATATCAGACGCAACAACCTCAGAATATTTGGTGTCAGTGAAAATAGTCAGGGCAGAGTGGAGACACCAGCAGAGTGCGAAAACAAAGTGCTATCTCTCTTCAAGGAGAAATTGAAGATTAAGGTCGATCCCAGAGATATCGAGGCTGTACACCGGGTGGTGGTCCCAAGAAGGGGGCCTCGGACGCTGCAAAACGGCCGCGGGGGATTATTGTACGGTTCGTGTCCAGGCGAACGCACGACGAGGTGCTCTATGCACGCAGAAATCTTCGAGGAACAAAGATCTTGATGGTGGAAGACTTGACACCCCGGGCCTACGCTCTGTTGTGTGCGACAAGGGACAACAAAAGAGTCTGTGACAGAGCCTGGACTAAAAATGGGAAAGTGTTAATGAAGACATTGACGGGGAAGATAGTCCAGTGGATTCGATTGCAGATGCCTCCAAGTATGTGACCGAGTGTGAAGAGACTATGGCCTCGCCAAAGCCGTCCACCAGTGGGAAGGGATAGTATTGTTTGAGCTGCATTTATTTCATAGTGAGACAGAAAAAGGTAGGCCAATAATGTCCTTGTGTCTGAACTGTAAAGTGCAAGATTATGTGAAAACTTATGACACTCTAGCAGTTTAATAGTATTACTGTCCAGGACGGGGAAATCGTGATGGTATTGCTTAAGTGCACTAAGTTGATGTATTATTAGTCAGGCTTAACACACCAAGGGTATCGTTGCACTCATACACGCATATGCACACTCATGCGCACACCAAACATTCACCTCTCTCGGGAATGGGATGTCACGCATTCGTCTCTCTCCTAACACGACTGGAAACAAGAAATACAATTTCTATGCTACTTATATTAATCATGAACAATCAAATCACACACAATGAATATCAAACATAAAAGATCAATACTCCTAATCCCGGGTTATAATAAAAATGACTTCTTACCTGGCCAGGTTTTCACACACACAACCACGCTTCAACACACCACAGTTCTTGAAAAAAGTACTCTTCACG
>CM031595.1:4577133-4589633 GCA_018398815.1 Conus ventricosus
TGTTCAGATGCGATGGCAGAAGTTAGATTGTAAACGATGGGAGATATCATGATGATCTTATGGCTGATACATGTTGTTGGCGGACGTCTTTGAAAATTATAGAAAGACCTGCATGAAACATTATACCAGATCCCGCGCATTACATTTCTGCGCCCGGGATGAGTTGGGATGCTTTCTTAAAGTTTACTGAGTACAGATTGTTTTATTGTCAGATTTACCAATGTTCAGATGATGAAACGGATTGCGTGGAGGAATTCGTATGGCGTCGCACATTACTGTAAGCAAACAACAAATACTTGGATGATAATGATCCAAGTAAAAGGTCTAATATCTCATGTTTTTAGATGCAACAATCTGTATAGTTGGGCAATGGCGCAATCACTTCCATTACGCAACTTTAAAAAAATGCACACAAGCGTCGATCCGAAAAAAATTCAAAAGGCATTAAAGTGGTTGAGCAGTTTGACGCCGGGTCAACAGCGTGGTTTCATTCTGAAGTTGATTTAGAATATCCTCATGAACTCCATGACCTGCATAATGACTATCCATTAGCAGCAGAAAGCCTAAAGATGGCAAAAACAGAGCCACCTAAACTTGTGCCTAATCTTCGCGGCAAAAAAATTATGTCTGTCATTACAGACTTCTACAATTTTATTTAAGACATGGTTTGAAGTTGAGAGCAGTTCATCGTATAATTGCTTTTGACAAGAACAGTTCATGAAACCATACATCATGAAGAACACTGATCTCAGAACTAAATCCACAGATGCTTCAGAAAATGACTTTTTCAAGTTAATGAACAACAGCTGTTTTGGAAAGACTATGGAGAATCCGCACAAGCGCAAAGATGTCAGATTAGTCACCAAAGAGAACGAAGCAATTAAGCTGACTTCAAAACTAATTATCAGGACTTCAGAAGATTCTTGATCAGCTTTTTGGCATAATAATGAAAAAAAAGAAAGTCAAATTGGACAAACCTGTATTTTATTGGGTTTACCGTTTTAGAATTATCAAGCTTTAATGTTAGAGTTTTCTTTATGACTACTTTAAACCCTTGTATCCAGAGTCCAGAGTACTTTACACAGATACAGATAGTTTTGTTATAGATATCCTACTGAACACATCTATAAGACATGAAAATAGAAGTAGCGAAAGGGCATGCAGGATGGTACGACACATCGATTACCCTAAAGACTCGCCTTTGCATTCAATTACTAACAAGAAGGTTTTAGGAAAGATGAAGGATGATTATCTGGAGGGGTGATTAAGGAGTTTATTGGTTTAAGGTCAAAAATGTACAGTATTTCGAGCCAGGAGAAAACCATTAAGAAAGCAAAGGGAATATCCCGCAGTGTTGTGCAGTCAAACATATCACATGACAACTACAAAGAAGCATTGTTTGACAATAGACTTTTCATCATGACAACGTAAAACTGCGATCTAATCTACATGAGATCAACACAACAGTTGTAAAAAAGAAGTCATTGATAGAACAAACACAAAACGTGTGTTTGTTAATCCAGAGTTTTCATATGCAATTGGACATTGGAGAACCGTAAATTAATTAAAGCGGAACTGTGTCTGGTGGGATTATCTGCAGTTCTTTCCTTCAAAAAAGATCTTTGAGGAGCTGGTTGTTTGTTGTGTCAGTTTCTCGTAAAAATACACGGGCGGATTCATTTTTACAATTCTTTTTATTTCTAGGATAACACTCCCAAAGGGATCGGTTCCCCTGAGCGAGTGTCCCCTTCTGTTTCCCCCTGGTAAATAAAGGTACCTTACTTTTAAAACCCAAAAACGGTAATAGTTTGCTGGATGAACTGGAGTCTTCAACAACATCTATTGTTTGTTTTTTGATTGCTTGTACTGGTTTTAGAGGGACCCGGGAGTCGATGCCCTTTAATGCTCATTATTCATTGCGCGCAAAATGGGGCAGTCTTCTAACCCATTCTGTGTTGGCGAATTGTCAATAAGCTCTCTGTTGATACTGGTAGGAAAAAAGTCTTTCAGCTAACTGTTTGTTAAAGTTTTCAACTAAAGCCTGTGATCTGTGAACTCTGGAATGCCTCTTCTAATGGTAACTCTATGCCCAGGAGGGGGGAAATCGTGATGGTATTGCTTAAGGCACTAAAGTTGATGTATTATTAGTCAGGCTTAACACACCAAGGTTATCTTTGCACTCATACACGCATTTTTGCACACTCATGCGCCCAAACATTCACCTCTCTCTGGGAATGGGATGTCACGCATTCGATTCTTTCCTAACACGATTTGAGAACAAGAAATACAATTTCTATGCTACTTATAATTAATCATGAACAATCAAATCACACACACAATAAAAATATCAAACATAAAAGGTAAATACTTCCTAATCCCGGGTTATAATAAAATGACTTCTTACCTGGCCAGGTTTTCACACACCCCAAACCACGCTTTCAAATCACCCCCACAGTTCTTAAAAAAAGTCTCTTCAGTCTTCTTCAGCACTGTTTGATGGTGATGCCCTTGGTTGACTGGCTCAGGCTTCAGGACTGGGTCTTCGTGGTGTCTCTGGGATCCGACGTAGAACTCTTCTTCTTCGTCTTCTTAAACCCACCTCTGGGTTCAAATTCAGTTTGTCTGTCTTCCCCGACCTCTGGGCTTCAAATTAGTTTCCTTTCTTCCAGCTTGTCTTTAACTCTAAGACCTTGCTGTCTCTTCTATCCCCCAGACCACTTTTCTCTCGACCCTTTCTCTGTCTGTCACTCCTCTCCTCTCTCTCTCCTCTGCCTTCTCTCTCTCTCCCCTGGTTTGTTCCCGGACGTTGTTCTCCCTATTTTATATAGGGATGGAGCCCAAGGATTCCCCTTTGGGCCATGCCTTTGTCCATGCGCTTCTCAAACCCTAGTTCACAAGTACCCTAAATTCCCATTCGCTACATTCTCCCACACATCAGCTTTAAAACACCCCTACCTAATTGATTAGCAAACACACACTTACCCCCAGATGGACATCGAAAATTCCCGCCGACTTCGGTGGTTACTTAACACAGTAATTATCTTAAGGAGGGCACTACAACCTCCACATGCATTCAGCCACCCTGACAATAGAACCAACCACAGTGACCCACGGCAACACCAATCCGAACGAATCCAAGACTCCTGCTCTTCACTGACTGTTTACACAAGAAATCAGCGGGACTGAGCATTTAGCACTCACTTGGAACGCCGAGGTTGTAGTGGTTACATCCCTCCCCCCTTTCGCCACGGGCAGGCCCGAACTCTCTCCTAGGTGTCATCTGCCCAACCTGGCCATTTCGGCCTCCTCCACAGTTGGGCCGTGTGTGTTGGGTAAGGTACCCTTTGGTTAATGGCCTATTCCCTTTATAATGGTCTATTACCTATTTGTATACTACGTACAACGCCCCTTTTGCCTTCCAAGAGTCTAATGCCTTTTGGGGAGGGGTTTTTCACGCTCCTTGACAAATTCCCCCCACTCAAAGACAATGCCCTGCATTGGCTAAAATTTAGCATTCAAGGAGATTGAAACTCTCATAATTTTCCCATTTAAACAGTGCTAATATCGGCCCTCTCATAAGCCTACTTACACCAGAACGCACGAAAGATGTGTCTTGCAAAAAAAAATTAGAGAAAATCAATACATAACACTACCAAGCAAATATAAACATAAATCTGGAATCTCCACCAGCTCTAAGTCGTATGGCCTATAACCATTATTTTTTAAACGGAAATTCTCTCCCCTTCCTCTTCATACACGTGGCCCGCAACCAGCCACGTCACGCATACGCGACACTGCAAAAGACACCCCACACACTACTATTTACAGTGCCCAGCTTTTCGCCCAACCATTTTATTTTGGCCTACGGCCCCGTCACTCTTTTTCACTTTTCTAACCCACGTTGTCGTACCCGCTCGACATGTGTTGCAATGCGCCCCGAAACGCCTGATATCCCCAAGGATACCGGGCCAGTAGTACTCTCGCGTCACTGCCTTTTTTTGAGGCCTTTCTTACGAGATGGCCCGAGGCTGACGTCACATGTTTTTCGGACATCACCGCCTTTCTGCGTTTCCTAGGAACGACAACCTGCTTCTTCGTTTTTCCGAACGCGAATAAGTAAAAGTTCGGTCAATATGCCGTTGTCTAACTCGAACCCGTTTTGTACCCTCTTTAACATTCTTTTTGCCCTCTGTGAGCAAGCCAAACATTTACTGAGCGAGTAGTCGCCCTTTTGTTCTGCTCGCAAGTGAGAGGGGTTGGTCTCACTGGACCGCCCCATTGCGTTCTGAAGTGTGTGACCGCCTGAGGCGTTTTCCTCAAGTGATTCCTTTTCCCTGATTCACACAGAAATCCCTGTCTGGGTCTCCTTTACCCACGTGCTCCTGGGATGTTTCCGATTACCAAATCATACGGCGTTCGGAACAGCCAAAGCCTGTACACTTCACTATAAAATGGTGTATAAATGAACACCAGTGCGTTTTGAATTCTGCTACTGTTCCATCTATTTGTCTACACCTCTGTGTTTTTCCTATGAATTGTCCCTTCTTAACCAGGGACTCCTTCACCATGACACCAGTGCACCCAGAGTCTCTAAAGACATTAACCACATTGTCCCCTACTCTGCCTTTGTTTCACATCCATGTTATCGCCTGAATCGGTGAACACACAGCACATCCAGACAAAAAAACACTGCCTCTTGTTCATCTTTTTTTATCTGCCTCTTTTTTGGCCTGACCCTCATTGATGCTGCCTTCTGTGACTTAAATATACAATCCCTAGCCAAGTGCCCCGTCTTATTGCCCCAGAAAACAGGTACGCTCATTCTAGCCCCGTGGCTATTGGTTTTCCCCCCTTGTTTGCTCAGTGACGCTGTGGGCCCAGGGTGTGTACTGCTGACTCATTGCGTGAGTATGTGCTGGCCTGCTATCCTTTTTGTTCAGGCAAAACATGCCTCGCTTCCCCGTAAACCTCTGCTGCTTCAAGGATTCAGCTATTGTCACGACACCCCTCTCCTTGAGGTGTATGTGAGGCCGGGCCCACAACCGTCAAGTATCTGTTCTTTCATCACCAGTGTCTTGAGGCCTTCAAAATCACAGTCCACTTCCCCTCAGTTCTATCCACTTGTTAAAATAATGATCTAGTCT
This sequence comes from Conus ventricosus, assembly GCA_018398815.1. Lineage (NCBI taxonomy): Eukaryota > Metazoa > Mollusca > Gastropoda > Neogastropoda > Conidae > Conus > Conus ventricosus. The sequence goes on from CM031595.1 coordinate 4,582,278, forward strand.
GACTCCGAACGTGTGTATGTCTCACCCTGTTCGATTTCGCCTCGCGAACTTACGCTAAAACCTTCTTCAGTCAAATCATATGCCTTTAGTACTGCTTTTTTTCACCTTGTCAAAATTCCCTCTGATCACTTTGGGTAAGGTGGAAACTGTGTGTAACGCACGACCTGTCCCAAAAAGGCAGACAGGGTTTTTTGCCCAGTCATCTTCGGGCCAGCCCTCGTGCTCGGCAAACGATTCAAACCGACTGATATAGGCATCGATCGAATCAGTTTCTTCTCTGAACAGTGGGGGTTTAGGTCTAGGTGCGCAATTTAGTCTGCGGCCTACTGACTCAGAAAATGGTGTCGATTTCACTACGATTTTAGATTTATTCTTTCCAACTCAATTTGTTTGGCTAAAATCTTGATTTCCGCTTCTGCTCTTGCCCTTGCAGCCGCACTCTCTGCATCTGCTTTTGCTCTGGCAGCTGCACTCTCTGCATCTGCTCTTGTCTGGCAGCTGCACTCTCTGCAAACTGCTCTAGCTCTCGCTGCACTCTCTGCATCTGCTCTTGCTTGGCAGCTGCACTCTCTGCATCTGCTCTCGTTTTAGCAGCTGCACTCTCTGCGTCTGTGCATTTTGCTTTAGCCTTCGACGCAGCAGTTCTGCCTCTAGATTACTTTTTTACAGCTGCGGCTGTTCAACTTCCTTTTTCGCCCTTTCATTCTCTCAGTTTCTGCTGAGTTTCAATGAAATTACGCAGTTTATCTCCTGTTTTATCCTAGTTTTTCCCCTAAACTCATCAGTTTCTCAAAGGAGTAAAACTTTCTTCAGCCATTTTCTTTTCTTATTTTTGTTTAAGCGCCACTAAAAACCCTTACGCTTATAAAACCGGAAAAAAAGTCAGTAAACAGTTTATCTGCTAAACGTTATGAGTACACCAACCAGTGGTAGTGTTCCTAACACAAAGGGCCTTAATCTTAAACCCAGTTCTGTGAGAGTTAAGACTAGAACCTCGTTCTTCGTTTCTCTGAACGACCTTTGATTAATACAACCACCCTACACACAGTCAATACTCAGCACTCAAAGAACTAAAGGAAATAATTAGAAGAGCTAATTAAAAATTTCCTTTAGTGGACGCTTCGCCCAGTTTCTACTCTAGTACTCACTTTGTTTCCCTCCTGAAACTAATTTGGGCCATGCAATCCTGGCAGGCTCGCCACTTTGTCCAGGACGGGGGAAATCGTGATGGTATTGCTTAAGTGCACTAAGTTTTATGTATTATTAGTCAGGCTTAACACACCAAGGTTATCTTTGCCCTCATACACGCATATGCACACTCATGCGCCCACCAAACATTCACCTCTTCTGGGAAAAGGGATGTCACGCATTCGATTCTTTCCTAACACGACTGAGAACAAGAAATACAATTCTATGCTACTTATAATTAATCATGAACCAATCAAATCACACACACAATGAAATATCAAAACATTTAAAAGGTCAATATTCCCAATCCGGGTTATAATAAAAGACTTCTTACCCGGCCAGGTTTTCACACACACAACCACGCTTTCACATCACACCACAGTTCTTGAAAAAAGTCTCTTCACGTCCCTTTTTCAGCACTGCTTGATGGTGATGCCCTTGGTGACTGGCTCCAGGCTTCAGGACTGGGTCTTCGTGGTCGTCTTGGGATCTCGACGTAGAACTCTTCTTCTTCGTCTTCTTCACCCACTCTGGGTTCAAATTCAGTTTGTCTGTCTTCACCGACCTCTGGGCTTCAAACTTAGTTTCCTTCTCTTCCAGCTTGTCTTTAACCCCTAAGACTTGCTGTCTCTTCTATCTCCCAGACCCCCGTTTCTCTCGACCCTTTCTCTGTCCTGCTCAATCCTCTCCTCTCTCTCTCCTCTGCCTTCTCTCTCTCTCTCCTGGTGTTGTTCTCCCGGCACGTTGTTTTTCCCTCAGTTTATATAGGGATGGAGACAAAGGATTCCCCTTTGGGGCCCTGCCTTTGTCCATGCTGCTTCTCAAACCCTAGTTCACAAGTACCCTAAATTCTCCATTCGCTAATTCTCCCCACATCAGCATTTACACACACCCCCACCTAATTGATTAGCAAAACACACACTTAGCCCAGATGGACATCGAAAATTCCCGCCGACTTCGGTGGTTACTTAACACAGTAATTATCTTAAGGAGGGCTACTACAACCTCCACATGCATTCAGCCAGCCTGACAATAGAACCAACACAGTGACCCACGGCAACACCATCCGAACGAATCCAAGACTCCTGCTCTTCACTGACTGTTTACACAAGAACATCAGCTGACTGAGCATTTAGCACTCACTTGGAACGCCGAGGTTGTAGTGGTTACATCCCTCCCCCCTTTCGCCACAGGGCAGGTCCGAACTCTCTCCTAGGTGTCATCTGTCACCTGGCCATTTCGGCCTCCTTCACACAGTTCGGCCGTGTGTGTTGGGTAAGGTACCCTGGTTAATTGGCCTATTACCTATAATTGGTCTATTACCTATTTGTATACTACGTACAACGTCCCTTTGCCTCCAAGAGTCTAATGCCTTTTGTGAGAGGTTTCACGCTCCTTGACACTCTATGTTTTAACAATAATTGATTCACTCGACCTTTAAATTCTTTTCCATCATCGACTTGAATCATGCGAGGATAAGTTAGCGGGCCTCGCTGGTATATCAGTTGTATGGCAACAGCAACAGCAGAAGCACTCTTTTGTGTTAATGGTTCTGCATCTTTGTATCTTGAAGCTATGTCAATGACTGTGAGTGCGTACTTAAATCTTTTTCGTCTAATCGTATCATGGGGTAAATATAGAAGATCCATTTGATGGGTGTCGTTTGGTGTTGTGTTCACAAAGTGTGGTCTCTGTATTCGTCTAGGTGCAGGTAAATAAATTTGCCAAATTGCTTGTTTAGAAAACCATTCTTTTGCTGTTTGTTCACTGACACCCGCTGCTTGGCTTAGCTTTTTAATTGCCGTGATTCCCTTCCAATATCCTTTTGGCGAATAATAGATTTTGTTCATTTTTATTCAGCCAATATTATGCGCAACAAAATACACAACGGTCATACCAAAGACGATAAACACGATTTCTTGCATCTTTTGTTTTTCTGATGGCTGATAAAAGTCACTAAATTTTGGTGGGGGCAATGTCTCGATTGGTTTGCCTGTTACAAGATAATATTCTTTTATTGCTTGATCAACATCTTTAAATGTGTAAGCTGCATGCCCCTGTTTTTTCAGTTTGTTGTTAATAAAATCTAACTGCTCAATTCTCTGCTTTTCATAGGCGTCTTGTGCTGCGGCTAGTTGCTCCATAGCTTTGTTATGTCTTTTTCTCTCCCCATCATCCCGCAGTTTACTAAATGCGTAATTACTTCCGCTAAAAGCAAGCGCATTAACCACAGCGCCGCCTATCATCATTACGAATGAAGCCATTTTTATAAATGTATTTTTTTATTTTACATATTTATACTGTCTGGAATTATTCCTTGCTTAACTAGAAAATCTTTCGTAGCAAACAAAGCTGCAATGATAGCAATTAGCTTTGCTGAGTCTTCAAAGTCTAGTTTGCCAAGATCTGCTGGTTTAATTTTTAACAGGCTTTTACCAAGCATTGTGTATCCTATACTTAGGCCTCCAATAACAGCAGAATGGTAAACAAGATTGGTAATAGTTTTTTCGGCGCTCATTTTTTAAAAACAAAATAATTATAATTAATAAAAACATGAACACTGATGATCTATTAAATATTCCTGAACTTATGATTACAAATGACCTGGTTGATGAGCAAGCTATTATGCCCAAAACGGAAAGGTTGTATTCTTTGGCAGCATGCGGAAAAACAAAACAGTTCCTCGGCAATGAATTCAGCATAGAACAGATTCAACAGATGTCGCCACAAGACATTGTAAAGTATCATAACAGGTATGAAGCGCAACTAGGATCAAGAATGGTAAAAGTGTCGGGCAAACGGTCTTAGTTTGTACACTAAACTAGTCAGTAGATTTGCTCCCATTGATTCTGAACAAGATTTTATGTATGATTTAACGCAGGATCCAGTTTTAACAAAGTCATTAGAGTCTCTAGGGTGTGATCTGTATTACAGATTTGGAACACTATTGTCGCCGCTAATCATGGGATTAATTACATTTAATCATATAAAATTTTATTTCCCTTCAAAATGACCGAGCCAGAAAATCATCAGCATCAGAAAACATTGGATCAGGTGGTGAAAGTGACCAGTAAAAATCCTGGACGCGTTGCAGCAGGAAAAAAGATTAGCAGAGTGGAACAAACAAACAAAATTAAAGGTACAAGCACAGAATGAAAAAGTGCCAGAGCCGCAGCCAGTTGTTTCAATGCCGGCTATAAAAACGCCAGAACAAGTTGATTCGAGGCCTACAACAACAGGGGCGCCTACACCGCCAAAGTCTTCATATTTTCTTATAGCAATTGTCATTTTTGGCGGCATTGCTGCTGGGGGTGGTTATTACGGTTATAAAATATATAAACAAAGACAACAAAACCCAAAGCAGTCAAAAAAATCTCAACCACTAAATACAAAATTCGAACACAACAACATGCCAGAACCGCCAACAACAAAAGATCATTTTGATCCATTTCAGATGCAATAATATTTTAAGAACTTAATTTTAAAATTTTTTGGTTTTTTTTTGATAAAAATAGATCATGGTGGATTATTATTTGTTTAAAATGATGGAGTCAATAAATAAAGACATGGAGTCTATAAAAGACATTTCCATAGACCAGAATTGTAATCAATGCGGCTGCTTACAATGTAAGAACTTCATTAAGATTTATGCTGACCGATCTCGCGCCAATGACGCTGAGCAAGACATCCTCGACGATGCCGCGTTTTTGAGGCATGTGTGTACTATATTAGACATCTACTATTTAAGATAAAAACATAGGTTGTATTGTTTTTTAATAATTATAAGATAACTTGAATAAGAACTTGGTTGTACTTAGAGGATGACTTAGTTATGATCTTAGGTTGACTTGAGTAAAAACTTGAGGATGACTTGAGGACGACTTGAGTAAGAACTTAGAAGTGACTTGAGGATAACTTGAGGATGACTTGAGGATGACTTGAGTAAGAACTTAGAAGTGACTTGGGGTGACTTGAGTAAGAACTTGTGGATGACTTGAGGATGACTTGAGGATGACTTGAGGACAACTTGAGTAAGAACTTAGAAGTGACTTGGGGTGACTTGAGTTAAGAACTTAGAAGTGACTTGAGTGTGTGCATGCGCGGGGTGGGAGGTGGGGCAGGGGTGTGTGCACGCGCCTTTGATTATTTATAAGAAACGGATGTTCAGAATATAATATATTTATTATCAGTAAAACAGCAAAAACAACAATAACAATAACAGCATATATACAAGCACGATCGCACGCACACACGCAAAGCACACACACAGACACACACACACACAGGGGCGCTTGGCTTAATGCCAAAGTTGCTCCTTGAAGAGCGGTTTTGGGGCGCTGCCAATGAACGTTGACAGCACAGTGTGTTCTCTAATCGAGTGGGGAGAAGGCGGTTAAGGCGCTTGGCTTAATGCCAAAGTTGCTCCTTAAAGAGCGGTTTTGGGTTGCGGCCAACTGAGTTTTGACAGCACAGTGTGTTCTCTGATCGAGTGGGGAGAAGGCGGTTAAGTTTTTGTGTCTACAAATTGTTATAGAAAGTGTACAATTAGATGGAAACAAAAGATGAGTGAATCCAAGAGTTCCCAGGAGTCTGACTTACTTAGAGAAATAAAATCAGAGCAATCAACAATTGTGATCAGTGATAATGAAGAAGACTTAACTATTGATTGGGAAGATGAAGCCGCTGGTGAACCTATAGACGAATACAACAATAGAATTCAACAGCACCTTGACTGTTATGCTGCTATTCAACAACATTGGAAAGAAGTGCAATCTGTTTTGAAGCGAAGAGGAATTAAAGAGGCGGAACGTTACAACAAAGAACATAAAAATCAGTTACTAAAGCAACCTGCTGCTGTCTTTCAGACAAGAAGGAAAAGAAAACGTGAAAAGCTTATACACTTATCAGGAAAAAATCTGTTAGAAAAAACTAAGATTTTCGAAGGTTGAAGACAGGCTGTTAGTTGAAAACACACTGAATGCAATTCCAGAGTATGATGAAAGCAAAACTGTTGAAGAAGTAGAAACAATCATCACCACAAGTCAAACAATCCTTGAATTGAAGGAAAATCAAAATCTAAGAAGCTATCTAGCATATGGCAAGTGGTTAGAAAGGCTGTGTGAATTGAACAGACGAAATTTTTGTAACTTTGTAGAATCCCACTTGCAGCATTCTCTCGGGTGGATTAATAAACTGAGGAGAACTACACGCCTGTTTGGAAAGTACAAGCAACTTTCAAAACTAGCAATAACAGTTTCAGAAGCCATCTCTATAACCGCCAAAATAAAATCTGCACTTCGAGAGAATCCTGCCTTGAAGCCGACTTGGAAGTGAATAACCCTGCTCGACTGGAGGCGAAGAAGGTATGTGGCATTGTTTGGGCGTTGGCGTTGACAACTAATTGACTGTGTGTCGTGTTCTGTATCAAGTCGTAAGACCCTAGCCTAGAAGAGCATAAATTAAGTGATCGGATGTCGGCTTAATGGCGGGTCTCTTTCGCCCTCGTCGCCCCATCGCTGCCTCACATCTGTCTGTCTGTCTGTCTGTATGTTTGTTTGTAGATAATCGTTATTTTTTTGGTTATTGAAGTCTTACTTGTCAGAGAACAGCATTTTACCAATCCAGGGTCACTTCGTCCGAAACTGGTTGAGGACGAAGTGAGCCTGGATTGGTAAAATACTGTTCTCTGCATGTGACACAGACTAGACCTCGGTTTATAGTCCCATCCGAACGACTGTATGGGGAATGGAGTCAGAACCAATGTTAACTCCGAGGGAAAAATCCCCTGTACCGAAATTCGAACCCGTAACCCCAGGATCACGAGTCGGGCGCTCTACCAACTGAGCTATTCCTATTAATTTATTATATTTTTACGCGCGCGCACGCACACACGCACACTTGACTTAATTCAGTGATGTGTGATTGATGACTGACCAGTACAGCGTCACCGGGCCAGTGGACTTGTGTCCACTTGGAGAAACTGACCGACACAGTACACACTCAACAACACGGCAAACAGCGCCCTGCACTACATCAGGTCTCTGTGGCGCAATCGGTTAGCGCGTTCGGCTGTTAACCGAAAGGTTGGTGGTTCGAGCCCACCCAGGGATGATTTCTTTTTATTTCTTTTTCTTTCTACACGCACACTCACACACACACACGCACGCC
>CM031595.1:4594633-4599633 GCA_018398815.1 Conus ventricosus
TTGACCTTTTGGGCGCTCAGGCCTCCCATTCTTTCGTAGAGGACTCTCCTCTCAGTAATGGTCGTGCAGGGGTTGAAGGAGTACTCAGTAGACTCTGTGCAGCCAATCACAATGCTCATGTCCACATCCTCCTCGTCATCAAACTCCATACGTCCAGCAGGCTCAGGTGGGGGGATCACTTTGATCCAGTCGGCTTCCTTGGTGGAAACTTCTGTGGATGGAGCAAATGAGACCTTTTTGGCGCGCTTGGGTTTTGGTGGGGCAGTTGTTTCACATTGGCCTTCTGTGCGCTCTGAGGTTTGAGAAGCAGTCGCTGACTCTTGTGATGAGGGGGTTGCTGAGTCTGGTGCTGATTCTTGAGAAGAGGCGAAGACTGAAACAGGTTTTTTTGGGGTTGACGTGATTTGTAGTTGGCTGGTGCGTCTGTAAGGTCCAGATGGGGGAACTCTTCTTGTGGGTTGTGGTACAATTTCAGGTTGCTTGCATTCACCTGTTGGGCCAGTACCTTACCCTCTTCAGTCATCAGCGTGTATCTAGATTTCTTGGCATCCACAGACACAATTGTGTAGGGCCCCATGAACTGGTAGTCCATTTTGCCACCCTTCCTGCCGGTGTGCATCATGTTCCGCTTCATAACCTTGGTACCCACTTCAAGGGGCTTACCTGCCTGGTGTCTTCTATCAAAATAGTCCTTCTGGACGCTCTGCTCCTTGGCAATGTTCTGGGACACAGTTTTGAACATATCTTCACGGATGGCCTTTGCTGACTCGAAAACCTCCTCTTGGCTGACTTCCTGTTGTTCAGATTCAAGTTGCTTCTCCAGGTTGCGCGCCTCCTCTTCTGAAATGTCATCCCCCTCAGGTTTGTTGTGCAGTAAATCAACTGGCAGGGTCATCTTGCGTCCAAACATTATCTCAAAGGGAGATCTGCCTGTTGCCCGCCTTCTGGACGCTCTGAAGGAGTAGGCTAAGGCGTCAAAAAGTTTATACCAGTCACTGGTTGGTCTTGGACTGATTTCCTCAGAGCTGTAAGGGTGCTGGTATTCTGGCGTTCACAACGTCCATTGGCCTGTGGATGGTATGCCCCTGTGATACGGTGGTGCAGGCCAGTAAGGCCATACAGACGGTCAGACACTGCATTGCAGAATTCTCTGCCCTGATCTGTGATGTGTATTTTGGCGGGGCCATACCTGCACATTAATGAGAAGAGGCAGTTTCCAACAGATTTAGCAGTTTTGTCCTTCAGGCGAACAGTTCTACCCACTTGGAGAAGTAATCAATGGCAGTGAACACATACAGATGGCCTTCTGGACTTTCAGGGAAGGGGCCCATGAGATCGATGCCAATTTGCTGCCACACTCCTTGAGGAACAGGGATGGTTGCAGAGTCTGCTTTCCCTTCTCCAAATTGCTCACCTTGTTGCGCTGACACTCTGTACAGGATTTGATGTACTTCTTGACGTCGTGTGTGATACGAGGCCAAAAGTATCTGGTGGAGAGGTGATTTGCCACAGTGTTCCAACCCAGGTGGCCACCAAGTGCTTTTGATTCTTTGGATGTGCCAATTCCACTGTGGGTGCACTGGATGATGGTCAGCTGCTCCTTCTGGTCGGCCACTACCTCCTGATCCTTCCCACTCTTCTTGAACATCAACTTGTTTCCATTCAGGAAATACTTGTGGCGTGCTTGGAAAATTAATTTGTTCTTGGCCTTCCGGTCGCTGAAGGTGGGGGGTACCATCAAGTAGGAATTTCCTTGTTTGCTTCATCCTGCGTGCCCATTCATCAGAAGGATGGGGGCCCTGATGGTGACATTCCATCGTTTTCTACCATCAGAGCACTTCTGTGTCTGGGTAGCCTGTGTATCAAAGTCCTCCAAGGAATCATCGTCAGAAGGTACATACTCTGAATCTCCTGTGTCCTTCTGGTCGCTTGAAGAAGTAGACTGTGTAGAAGATGTTGTTGTTGAAACACTGGCCTTCTTTTCGCTTGAATCACTGGATACAGGCTGGCCCCGCCTGAAAGGGATCGCAAAACGTAGGAAAACGTGAGTAGGAGGGTAGAGAGAGAGAGAGAGAGAGAGAGAGAGAGAGAGAGAGAGAGAGAGAGAGAGAGAGAGAGAGAGAGAGAGAGAGTGGGGGAGAGAGAGAGAGAGATAGAGAGAGAGAGGGAGGGAGGGAGGGAGGGAGAGAGAGAGAGAGAGAGAGAGAGAGAGAGAGAGAGAGAGAGAGAGAGAGAGAGAGAGAGAGAGAGAGAGAGAGAGAGAGAGAGAGAATAATAAACTAGCAGAATACACCCCAAGAAATAAGGAAATAAAATCAGCAAACAATGCTATCGGTAAGAAATAGGCATACATTAATGAATAAACAATGTACTGACAAGTACAGCAATGAGTTCATATGACATGCTGTAAAACACATATAAATTGAATGGTAAAAACATTCAGGTTCAAATAGAGAAGAACAAGATGTAGAGAAAAATAACGCGATAATGGTCAGAGAAATTCATACTGATTCAGATACCATGTACATACAATCATTCACACACCACTGGTATACAGGTTCGCTTGCATTGATCATACAGATTGAGCCTAATTTTGGTCAATTGCTTAGATTTTGCAAGAGATAATTTTTTAATTTGAGCTTGAAGGTATTTAAGTTTCTTAGTATTTAAGTTTCTGAGAGAGAGAGAGAGAAGAGAGAGAGAGAGAGAGAGAGAGAGGGGGAGAGAGAGAGAGAGAGAGAGAGAGAGAGAGAGAGAGAGAGAGAGAGAGAGAGAGAGAGAGAGATCGGGTGAGCGAGAGAGAGAGAGAAAAAACAAGAGATAGAGTGATAGATAGATAAAGAGAGAGAGATGGGGTGAGAGAGAGAGGGGGAGAGAGAGAGAGAGAATACTCAGTACCAGTAGTGGATGTTGTTGTTGAACCACTGGCCTTCTGTTCGCTGGAATCACTGGATACAGGCTGGCTTGGCACAGAAATTTCCACTTCTTTGCCTTGATTCAACTGTTCCCAGATATGATCCGGGATATCAAAAACAATACTCCCGTCATGTAGCACTTCTCTCTCCATTTCACAGAATCTTGATGTCCGTCTGGAAGGTTTGCTGTACGCTGACGCGCTATTGCGTCACAAAGGAAACTAGCCTTAGTGAACATGTGTTCGCCACAGGCGTGGGAAAACTCACGCGCTGGAGTACAGTGAATTGTAACTCAGTGAATTTTGACACGGAATGATGCAAACAGGATATTAGTGAAGCCATTTGGGCCTTCTGTGCGTGAATGCATCATAAACAAAGAGATAAACAGGTAGTGAGAAGAGATTTATTGCACAACCTCATCAAAGCGGCCACAAAATCTGTTTAGAAAAAGTCATAAAGTCAAAAATTCATGTGGGCTAATGACATTCTAGTCGGTTCCGAAATATCCTGGTGGTTCCCAAATATCCTGCCACTAGAGTCAGGATTAATCGGAATGGTTCCCAAAAATCCTGCCACCAGGGCCAGGATAAATCGGAATGGTTCCCATTCGTCCGGTTCCGAAATATCCTGCGACACCGGAATAGCTCGTTGGTAGAGCGGTGTATTGGGGGCCGGGATAGCTCGTTGGTAGAGCGGTGTATTGGGGGCCGGGATAGCTCGTTGGTAGAGTGGTGTATTGGGGGCCGGGATAGCTCGTTGGTAGAGCAGTGTATTGGGGGCCGGGATAGCTCGTTGGTAGAGCGGTGTATTGGGGGCCGGATAGCTCGTTGGTAGAGCGGTGTATTGGGGGCCGGGATAGCTCGTTGGTAGAGCGGTGTATTGGGGGCCGGGATAGCTCGTTGGTAGAGCGGTGTATTGGGGCCGGGATAGCTCGTTGGTAGAGCGGTGTATTGGGGGCCGGGATAGCTCGTTGGTAGAGCGGTGTATTGGGGGCCGGAATAGCTCGTTGGTAGAGCGGTGTATTGGGGGCCGGATAGCTCGTTGGTAGAGCGGTGTATTGGGGGCCGGGATAGCTCGTTGGTACAGCGGTGTATTGGGGGCCGGGATAGCTCGTTGGTAGAGCGGTGTATTGGGGGCCGGAATAGCTCGTTGGTAGAGCGGTGTATTGGGGGCCGGGATAGCTCGTTGGTAGAGCGGTGTATTGGGGGCCGGGATAGCTCGTTGGTAGAGCGGTGTATTGGGGGCCGGGATAGCTCGTTGGTAGAGCGGTGTATTGGGGGCCGGGATAGCTCGTTGGTAGAGCGGTGTATTGGGGCCGGGATAGCTCGTTGGTAGAGCGGTTTATTGGGGGCCGGGATAGCTCGTTGGTAGAGCGGTGTATTGGGGGCCGGGATAGCTCGTTGGTAGAGCGGTGTATTGGGGGCCGGGATAGCTCGTTGGTAGAGCGGTGTATTGGGGCCGGGATAGCTCGTTGGTAAGAGCGGTGTATTGGGGGCCGGGATAGCTCGTTGGTAGAGCGGTGTATTGGGGGCCGGATAGCTCGTTGGTAGAGCGGTGTATTGGGGGCCGGGATAGCTCGTTGGTAGAGCGCCGGACTCGTGATCCTGGAGTCAGGGGTTTGTGTCTCCACCGGGCCGTTTCGGTACAGGGGGATTTTTCCCTTGGAGTTAACATTAGTTCTGACTCCATTTCCCATACAGTCCTTCGAATGAGACTATAAACTGAGGTTCCGTGTGTGAACGCAAGCATAACATCTTGCACACACGTATAGTCCCATCACCAACTATCGAAAGAGAAGGCCAGTTTGGCCGTTGGTACGGATCACACGTTGCACATAGCATGCACCCTGCGTGAGAAATTGAAAGAATGAATGAAGTTAGGAAATTGATTGGACGACATTGACTGGATGATACGGGAAACGACTGAATGAAGCGCCAGCTGGCAGCTCTTCAGTCGGCACTACCCAGGCAGGCAGCCCGCTGTGTAAACGAGTGTGGATTGTAAAGCGCTTAGAGCTTGGTCTCTAGCCGAAAAGAGGCGCTATATAAGTATTCATTATTATGAATATTGTTATTATTATTGTTA
>CM031595.1:4614633-4626889 GCA_018398815.1 Conus ventricosus
TTTGTCTAGAGCAAGACGTATGAACAAGAAGTGATAGATTCAGAGCTCCACGTGCAACAACAACTAGCAAGCAGTTCGCGCTTACAGCCATGACGAACAACGCTCACACCGACAGATCTGTGAATTTCGTAGTGTGGCCATGGAGATGAATGCGTGTGGGTGAGTGTGCGTGTGAGTGGGTCTGAGTGTGGGTACACAGCAGCGGGTGAAAGGGGAGGGGAGGGGAGGGGAGAGAAGCTTGAGGTTGCGTATGTATGCATGCTGTCTGTCTGCCTGTCCTGTCTGTCTGTCTGTCTGTCTGTCTCTGTCCCTCTCTCTCTCTCTCTCTCTCTCTCCTCTCTCTCTCTCTCTCTCTCTCTCTTCTCCATCACTCTCCCTCTCTCTCCCTCTCTCCCCCTCTCTCTCTCTCTCTCTCTATCTCTCTCTCTCTCTCTCTCTCTCTCTCTCTCTGCATGCATGTACGTATGCAATATATATATATATATATATATATATATATATATATACAGAGAGAGAGAGAGAGAGAGAGAGAGAGAGAGAGAGAGAGAGACAGAGAGAGGAGAGAGAGAGAGAGAGATGGGCGGGGGGGGGGGGGGGGGGGGAGAGAGAGAGAGAGTATAAGCATGGACAGGGTTTTTCTTTTCTTTTTACTTTCATCTCTTTTAAACACCAAGCTACATTACAAGAAAATATTACACATAAAGACATAGTGAATTCAAAAGAAAACGAGAAATGAGACAGTATACAGAATGTAAGCAATACATGCATTTTCGTTTAGCCCCCGCACCTACGCAAACCTTGAGCCTCCTTCCCACGTATCCCCTTCTGTCTCTCAGTCTCTCTACCCCAAATCGTTTCTTAACGCAGCAGACAAATCCATATGCACACTCACCTACATACCCACCCACCTGCCTACACACTCACCTACATACCCACCCACCTGCCTACACACATTCGTTTTTGAAGCTCTCTGTATGGGGGAATGAGTAGTTGTTACTTTGTTGGCAATGCGAGCTCTCTCTCTCTCTCCTCTCTCTCTCTCTGCACATGAAGGGGTGGCCAACGCATGTTAGACAACATTTCTCAGTAGGCGCAGCAAGAACGTTTTAACACATCAAATCCTGACCTGGCAGCTGACCAGTCTCCTGCTCTCTCAGTCTCATCTGTACCTGCCTTACCTGTTCCCCGTCGTCTGAACACAGACTTGCACAGGCGAGTATAGTGTCTTTCTAAACTCAATTTTCTTGTAGTTTTTGCACTAGATTTGGGGAATGATGTATGACTTCATTGTTTGATAACTGTATTCATCTGATGGAGATAATTTTTTTAAACACCGCTTGATGAAAATGAGGGTGATGAAGGGGATGTTACAAATTTCCATTACGGTATGAGATTGCATGACAGGGTTTTACTCTACGCTTACTTTTAAAATATATCTCGGCACTAGGCCCACGAGATGCTGACACCTGCAGCGTCAATTATAAAATTTGAGCATCACTATCAGAGACACATGAATTAAGTGGATGAAACTCGGCTGTCTGATCCCAGTCTTTCCATTTGGACTCGTAGCAAACTCAACTCTGGGTAGGAGGCGGTCGGGGAAGAAAAATCCCACATGGCTCTTATTGGAATCGAACCCACGACCTCCAGCCGGTAGTCCAAGACGCTGGCCACTTAGCCACGGCGCCTGGTGATGAAGAGCAGATTATTGTGGGGTATCTTTTTTGTGGGGATGTGTTTTATCAGACCATGTGGATTGTTCTGCTGTCCGTTATTGCCGGAGATGCTGCTGCTTTAAGGTTTTAGAGCTGATGGTGCCGATGTGGCATTTTGCGGTCGGTTGGGCTATAAGGAACAGTCAGCCCTCCCTTGCTCCTGTAGATTTTTTCATGTGCGTCTTGTACACAAGACCTTTATTTTGTGTGTGGTATGAAAGAGTAAGAAAGGAAGGTGAGTAGAAATGGTAGATGGAAGATTTTCTTCTTTTTGTTTTCTTCTTTTACTTTCTTTTTACAGCTTCGCAGTTTCTTTGCTGTTCACTCACTCTGTGAAGGAGTGTCCTGTGTGGAGCTGGCAGAACCTTTCACAATCGATTGAAGAGGAATCGAGCTGCTGGCATATTTTCTTTAAAGTTTGTTTTCTTTTATTACATTTTCAGAGGAAGGTGGGGGGGGGGGGGGGGGGGGGGGGGGGGGACACGTAGGGAGTGTTTTACCGTTTGACTTGATGTTTTAGTGTTCGTGTGGCTTATATGGTTGGTGTCTTTAAACGAATTATGGAGAGAACGACTTGCGTTGAATTTTCTCAACATCGGAAAAAAAGCTTACTGTTGGTCGACGCTGATCTGTGCATGACAATGTCGATTTATGTCACTGTCGACTACATGTTCTGTCTGTGGTGGCGACTGTCAGCCGCATTCGGTCAAATAATTAAAAAAAAAACCTCAGTGTTAACGGGTGTTTGTAGAATCAGTTTCTGTGATAGTCAGGCACATATTGACAGTTTGTATGATCGTCCTCAGTGTTTACCGGTATTTGTAGGACGTTTCTGTACTGTCAGCAACATACTGACAAGTGGTGTGAGGGATCTCCGACGTTTGCATTGTCTATTGTGGGATCAGTATCTGACAAACAGTTCCAAGGAACTGCATCCAATCATACAGGTGTTTGTAAGGTTCGCGCGGGAAGACGTCTTAAGGAATACAGATGCAAAACTGATGCACGATAGAGGAAAACAATAAAAGTCGGAAACAGAGAAGCATCTACACACTTGGATTGCATTTAAATGAAGAAGATACTCGTGTGACAACTAATAATTTGCCATGCCATGCATCAGGGGATTCCATCCAGTTCAACATTGTGGTGTCTTGTGGTTCTGTTTGCGAGCGTCTTGGTTTAGCTGTTTCAGGATTTTGTTTTTAATTCTTCCACAATTAAGCAATGCCCTGGAATCATGTCACATAAAGGTCAGCACTGATGCACCTCACGAAGTAGGTCAGTATCCTCTGCCAAAGTCTCGGAGGAAGTGTGTAAGAAAGAGCTCAATTCCGTGCTTACGATATGTATCATAGAACCTGCTTCGACTTACCGTTGTGTATTGTTCTACTTAGGAAAAAGTGTTGGACAATTCGCTTCTGCTTTGATGGATATTTGGGATTCTTTTGACATCGAGTTTGTTAAGGTCATGGAATATCCTATCATCATTTCTTTGCTAAGTCATTTTCAAATACATCGGTCTCGTATAGGGTCATGCCAAATACCAGATGTAGGAGAACACCTCCAAAACAGCGTTTTCCACTCCAACGGGTCAGTTTCTGTGGCGTATTGCTACTGTTTGTTTGGTGTTTTAGTGGTTCAGTCTAAGCCGCATGATGCAGCCAATGATTTCTGACGACGTCAGTAATGTAATTGATGTCATTCTGGTGGCGTCTGTATTCATGGAGCCAAATCTGTTGGCTTTGCAAGGAATATTCCATCACTTTCTGGAACGGTCCTCGACAGTTCATCCGTCCGAATGTTTCTGTGCTCAGAAGGAGAAAAACATATGTGGGTGACTAAGTTGGGGAGGAAAGATGTGCCATTGGACACCAAATGTGAACGATCCACAAGGTGTCACTAGAACATAGGAGCGCCTACTTAAGAGGGTCGCAAAGTTTTACGGAAGACATTCTAGATTTACGAGTTATACGTTGCTATGTATGCATCGTTCTATAAAGAAGTTAACTGATTGGTTTCTGGATGTCTATTTAACAAACATTGGTGCGCCACAAGGCACTGCACTCTCACTATTTCTGTTTACTCTGTACACGACTGAGTGTAGATGTTCGACAGAATCATGTAAGCCATTAAAGTTAGCAAAATATTCAGGACCAGTGGGAGTAAATTTTGAAGATATCAATACTGATTCTACACGAGAAATTGTCAGGTTTGTCAACTGGTGTGAAGAATTACCTCGAACTTAATGTTGATAAAACAAAACAGCTTAAAGTTGACTTAAGGAAACGTGTTTAAAAATATTGTGATAAAAGATGACATGGTTGAAAGGGTGCATACAAACAAATATCTTAGTGTATAACTGACAGCTGGTTATCTTGAAATGAAAACGAAGTGCGATTTGGGAACAAAATGTTAATGGTTTAATGTACTGCTTGAGAAAAAAATGAAGTCTTTTATTGTTAGCAAACAGATGGTCCAAACGTTTTACAAATCTATTGTCTCAAGTTGTCTGCACTTTGTGCTGGGGAGGAAACTTTGCAAAACATAAAAAAGAAAAAACTGATTTGAAAACTCTTTAGGAAAGCAGGTGGGGTGGTTGGGGGAAAAACTCTTCAGGAAAGCAGGTGGGGCGGTTGGGGGAAAAAACACTTTGGGCAATATGTACAATGTGGAACTGACAAATACTCTCATGAACATTGAACAGATGAAACACACCATGACATCAATGGCCGGATATCGGGGAGAAGTGATAGATTCAGAGCTCCACGTGCAACAACATCTAGTAACAAGCAATTGGCGCTTACAGCCATGACGAACAACACTGACACCGACACCGACAGATCTGTGATTTACGTTGTGTGGCCATGCAGATGAATGCGTGTGGGTGAGCGTGCGTCTGAGTGCAGGTACATAGCAGTGGGTGAACGTGGGGTTGGAGGAGGTGGAGAAGCAAGCGGTTGCCTACGCATGCGTGCTATCTGTCTGCCTGCATGTCTGTATGTATGTCTCTGTCTGTCTCTCTGTCTGTATGTCTGTCTGTCTGTCTGTCTGTCTGTCTGTCTCTCTCTCTCTCTCTCTCTCTCTCTCTCTCTGTCTTCTCTGTATATACAGTGCATACGTACCTGCATGCAGAGAGAGAGAGAGAGAGAGAGAGAGAGAGAGAGAGAGAGAGAGAGAGAGAGAGAGAGAGAGAGAGTATAAGCATGGGTATGTTTTTTTTTGTTTTTTTTACTTTTATCTCTTTTAACGTCAAGCTACATTACAAGAAAATATTGCACATAGACACATAGAAAGACAAAGTGAATTCAAAAGAAAAGTCGAAAGGAGACAGCATTTTCGTTTAGCCCCCGACATACGCAAACCTTAAGCCTCCTTCCCACATATCCCTGCTGACTCAGTCTCTCTGCCCCAAATCTCCTTTTCTAAACGCAGCAGACAAATCCATATGCACACTCACCTACATACCCACCTGCCTACACACATTTTTATTTGAAGCTGTCTGTATGGGTCTTGTTACTTTGTTTACAATGCGATCTCTCTCTCTCTCTCACTCTCTCTCTCACTCTCTCTCTCTCTCTCTCTCTCTCTCTCTCTCTCTCTCTCTCTCTCTGTATATACAGTGCATACATACCTGCATGCAGAGAGAGAGAGAGAGAGAGAGAGAGGGGAGAGAGAGAGAGAGAGAGAGAGAGAGAGAGAGAGAGAGAGAGGGGGGGGGTATACGCATGGGTATTGTTTTTTTTTTTTTTTTTACTTTTATCTCTTTTTAACGCAAGCTACATTACAAGAAAATATTACACATAGACACATAGAAAGAAAAGGAATTCAAAAGAAAAGTCGAAAGGAGACAGCATTTTCGTTTAGCCCCCGACATACGCAAACCTTAAGCCTCCTTCCCACATATCCCTGCTGACTCAGTCTCTCTGCCCAAATCTCCTTTTCTAAACGCAGCAGACAAATCCATATGCACACTCACCTACATACCACCCACCTGCCTACACACATTTTTTTTAAGCTGTCTGTATGGGTATTGTTACTTTGTTTACAATGCGATCTCTCTCTCTCTCTATCTCTCTCTCTCTCTCTCTCTCTCTCTCTCTCTCTCTCTCTCTCTCTCTCTCTCTTTCTCTCTCATCTCTGCAAATGAGGGGGGGGTGGCGAACGTAAATAGACAAATTCCAGTAGAGCGCAGCAAGAACCTCCAACACATAGATACTGACTTGGCAGCTGACCAGTCTCCTGCTCTCTCAGTCTCATCTGTACCTGCTTACTTCCTCCCGTCGTTGAACACAAGACTGAACAGGCGAGGTATAGCGCCTTTCTAAACCAAGTTTCTTGTAGTTTTTGCATTAGATTTGGAAATGCTGTATGACTCATTGTTTGATAACAGTATTTATCTATGGAGAAAATTTTTTAGCACTGATTGATGAAATGAGGGTGATGAAGGGATGTACGAATTTCCTTTTACTAGTCTGAGATTTGCACGTTACTTTTTAAAATATCCTCGGCAATCAGGCTCAACGAGATGCGGACACCTGCACGCGTTGGTTATGAAATTTGACATCACTTGAAAGACTCACTATAAATAAGTGGATGAAATCGACTGTCTGATCCCAGTCTTTCCATTGGACCCATAGCAAACTCAACCTGGGTAGGAAGCTATTCGGGGAAGAAAATTCCTACATGGCTCTGATTTGAATCGAACCCACGACCTCCCAGCCGGGAGTCCGCGACGCTGACCACTTAGCACGGCGCCTGGTGATGGAGAGCGAGGGTTGACTGCCAGAACCCAGTATCTGACATATAAATATATAAGGGAGATACTGGGCCCAGTATCTGACATATGAATATATAGAGAGATACTGGGTCCAGTATCTGACATATCAATATATAAGGGAGATACTGGGTCCAGTATCTGACATATCAATATATAAGGGAGATACTGGGTCCAGTATTGACATATCAAATATAAGGGGATACTGGGCCCAGTATCTGACATATCAATATATAAGGGAGATAGTGGGTTCTGGCAGTCAACCCTCGATTATTGTGGGGTATCTTTTTTGTGGGGATGTGTTTTATCAGACCATGTGGATTGTTCTGCAGTCCGTTATTGCCGGAGATGCTGCTGCTTTAAGGTTTTAGAGCTGATGGTGCCGATGTGGCATTTTGCGGTCGGTTGGGCTAAAAGGAACAGTCAGCCCCCCCCCCCCCCCCCTTGCTCCTGTAGATTTTTTTCATGTGTGTCTTGTACACAAGAACTTTATTTCGTGTGTTGTATGAGAGTAAGAAAGGAAGGTGATTAGAAATGGGAGATGGGAGATATTCTTTTCTTTCTTGTAGTCCCAGTTCTTAAAGAACAGGGAGTACTTTAGAATGGGAACGAAGAAATGCTGTGTGTGTGTGTGTGTGTGTGTGTGTGTGTGTGTGTGTGTGTGTGTGTGTGTGTGTGTGTGTGTGTGTGTGTGTGTGTGTGTGTGTGTGTTGTCTGTCTGTCTGTCTGTCTGTGTGTCCGTGGTCAAAATGTGTTCCACTCGGTCCAGACAAAACTCTGGGTCGATCTTTCTGAAAAATTGTAGCTATGTTCATTATGGGTCACAAATGATACCCGATGTTTTAGTTTACCTCGTTATAGCCGTTACTAACGGCTGTAACGGCCTGTAACGCTTTTCTTCTTTATGGAATATCTCAGAAAGTACTTGGCCGATCTTTGTGAAAATTAGCAGGTATGTTCATTATGGGTCTCGGATGATGCCCGATGTTTTAGTTTACCCCGCAAGAGCCGTTATAACGGCTGTAATTGCCTGTAATGGTTTTTCTTCTTTATAGAATATCTCAAAAAGTACTAGGCCGATCTTTCAGAAAATTTGTAGGTATGTTCATTATGGGTCACGAACAATGCCGGATGTTTCAGTTTACCGTTCCGTTAGAGCCGTTACTAATGGCTGTAACGGCCTGTAACGCTTTTCTTCTTTAAAATATCTCAGAAAGCACTTAGCCGATCTTTCTGAAATTTGTAGTTATGTTCATTATAGGTCACGGATGATGCCCGATGTTTTAGTTTACCGTTACAGTCATTACTAACGGCTGTAACGGCCTGTCACGCTTTTTTTCTTTATGGAATATCTCAGAGAGTACTTGGCTGATCTTTGTGAAAATTAGCAGGTATGTTCATTATGGGTCACGAATGATGCCCGATGTTTTAGTGTACCCCGTTATAGCCGTTACTAACGGCTGTAACGGCCTGTAACTGTTTTTCTTCTTTATAGAATATTTCAGAAAGCACTTGGCCGATCTTTCTGAAAATTTGTAGGTATGTTCATTATGGGTCTCAAATAATGTCCAATGTTTTAGTTTACCGTTTTACTGTTAATAACGGCTGTAACAGCCTGTAACTGTTTTTCTTCTTCATGGATTATCTCAGAAAGTACTTGGCCGATCTTTGTGAACATTAGCAGGTATGTTCATTATGGGTCACGAATAATGCCCGATGTTTTAGTTTACCGTTATAGCCGTTACTAACGGCTGTAACGGCCTGTAACGTTTTTATTCTTCATGGAATATCTCAGAAAGTACTTGGCCGATCTTTCTGAAAATTAGCAGGTATGTTCATTATGGATCAAGGATGATGC
Source organism: Conus ventricosus (assembly GCA_018398815.1). Taxonomy (NCBI): domain Eukaryota; kingdom Metazoa; phylum Mollusca; class Gastropoda; order Neogastropoda; family Conidae; genus Conus; species Conus ventricosus. Next base: position 4,622,981 of record CM031595.1, read on the forward strand.
CTGATGTTTCAGTTTACCGTTATAACTATTACTAACGGCTGCAACGGCCTGTAACGGTTTTTTTTCTTTATGAAATATCTCAGAAAGTACTTGGCCGATCTTTGTGAACATTAGTAGGTATGTTCACTATGGGTTACGGATGATGCCCGATGTTTTAGTTTACCATTATAGCCGTTACTAACGGCTGTAACGGCCCGTAACGCTTTTCTTCTTTATAGAATATCCCAGAAAGTACTCGGCCAATCTTTGTGAAAATTAGCAGGTATGTTCATTATGGGTCACAGATGATGCCCGATGTTTTAGTTTACCGTTATAGCCGTTACTAACGGCTGTAATGGCCTGTAACGGTTTTTCTTCTTTATGGAATATCTCAGAAAGTACATGGCCGATCTTTCTGAAAATTTGTAGCTATGTTCATTATGGGTCACGGATGATGCCCGATGTTTATGATTACCGTTATAGCCGTTACTAATGGCCCATAATGGTTTTCTTCTTTATGGAAAATCTCAGAAAGTTCTTGGCCGATCTTTCTGAAAATTTGTAAGTATGTTCATTTGAGGTCACAGACGATAGCCGATGTTTACCAGAATAGCCATTACTAACGGTTTCACCAGCGCAAGACGGGTTTTCCTCTTTATGGAATATCTCACGCGTATTTAGGATAAACTGGGAGTACGTTATATGCTTTGCATCTTGTTTTTTTCTACAGCTTTGCTGTTTCTTTGCTGTTCACTCACTCTGTTAAGGAGTGTCCTGTGCAGAGCTGGCAGTACCTTCCACAATCGACTGAAAAAGGAATCGAGCTACTGGCGTGTTTTTTGTTATTGTTTTGTTTTATTACATTTTAGAGGAAGAGGGTGGGGGGGGGGGAGGGCACTTGAGGTTTTTTTTAACCGTTTTTCTTCATGAAGTTTTAGTGTGCGTGTGGCTTATATGGTTGGTGTGTTAAAACGAGTTATGGGGAGAACGACTTGCGTGGGATTTTCTCAACATCGGAAAAAATACTTACTGTGGGTCGACGTTCTGTCGCAGCACATGTGTACATTCACTACACACACATACCAAAAACAACAACAAACAACAACAACAACACAAAACCCATGTTAGGCAGGCACTCAAGGTCTGACCAGTGCATTGGGTTAATAGGTTGGTCAGACATTTGCTAAGTCGTAGCTACGAGACTCTTATTCAATTCTCTCATTTGAATTGTTGATTCATTTATCCATCAGCCTAAAATCATGCGTAGTGTGGTCTCAAAACTTAGCGGATGTGGTGTAGTGTATATGGACTAGTCCGCACGCAGTGACGCCTCCTTTTTGAAACTGAAACTGAAACTGTCAGTCAGTGTTTATATCCCACATGCTTTAGCCTGTAATTTCTACCCGAATCGCTGTTCTCAGCATGGAGTTTATGGGTTTTTTTTTTTTTTTTTGTGGCATCAGTTATCGGATCAATGGAGCACCTAAGGCGGTGATTTTTTTTTTTTTTTTTTTTCCCCTAAGGCCGAAATCCACCTCTTCATTTTTGGTGCTTCACACTGTCCTCTTCATCTGCCAAAAAAAACAAAAAGCAAAAAAAAAAACAAAAGTAATTTCCACTACTAGTTTTCTTTCTTTTTTTCTTCCTCCTCCAAGCAGTCCCTCTCACACCATGCGTAGTCTGTATGTTCTCTTACAAATGGACATAGTCTTGCTGATTTTAGTGTTTTGGTGTTTGATACAAAATGTCTGGTTTGTTAATGTTCTAATGTGTGGTGTACTGGCACGGAGTTTATGGGTTAATAATTTAACATGGTAAAAGGGGTCAGGTGTGAATCTAAAAGTAAAAAAAGTTCAGACTATCATCGGATCGGATTTTCAAAGGTTGAAAGCCCTTCTCGGATTAGCTTAGCGGTACATGGGTACTAAGGTTGAAAGCCCTTCTCGGATTAGCTTAGTGGTACATGGGTACTAAGGTTGAAAGCCCTTCTCGGATGAGCGTAGCGGTACATGGGTACCTGAATCAGTTCAGGCAAGTAAACAAGTGGGGTATGTTTGCTCCCATAAGGAAACCTAACACAGAGTAACTTTTATTCAAGACTGGCACAGCCTTTTAAACTTGAATAAAGTCAGACAAAATACATAGACGAACAATCTAATAGTGGGGGAAAAACAAGCGCAGTCAACAACTGAACTGTCTGGCAAAGATTTGGACTTGAGGGAGGGGAGTTTGAAGATGGCGAAACTGGGAAAATGAAATTAAAAAAAAAAAAAAATGTTACAGATATGTAAACTCTCCCTAGCTGCATAAGGGAACCATCGCAATCCCTTTTGAAGGCAGATATATTTGTATTGCCTGCTCCGAGGCCTTTCGCCCGCTGGATCGGGACTCATCAGGGAGACACGGCTGGTTGTGTCTGCGCTCCCGGCGTCAAATAGAGACACACCACAGTCCATAATACTGTGGTGTTCTCACCACCATGGGTGCAAAAAAGAATCCAATAGCACCCCCAGAGCAGCCAGCGAAGAGTAGTAAATGCAACCAAACGAAAGTGTGGGGAGGAAAAAAAGTTGCTGTAAAACTAAAGACATTATGCAAATAATATAAAATGTAGGGGACAGTCTTAGAGCCTACGCCTGAGGATCCACCCAAAGATGCAAGGGAGATCAAAAGACAAACACACAGACGGACAGAAACAAATACAAATAACCTCAATTTAATCAAAGCAAAATCGGAAATGAAATGAGGTAGGGAACAGTAAACGATAAACAGTAAACAAGTGGGGTATGTTTTGCTCCCATAAGGAAACCTAACACAGAGTAACTTTTATTCAAGACTGGGACAGCCTTTTAAACTTGAATAAATACAAATATATCTGCCTTCAAAAGGGATTGCGATGGTTCCCTTATGCAGCTAGTGAAGAGTTTTCATATCTGTAACATTTTTTTTTTTTAATTTCATTTTCCCAGTTTCTCCATCTTCAAACTCCCCTCTCCCCTCCCCTCAAGTCCAAATCTTTGCCATACAGTTCAGTTGTTGGCCTGCGCTTGTTTTTCCCCCACTATTAGATTGTTCGTCTATGTATTTTGTCTGACTTTATTCAAGTTTAAAAGGCTGTGCCAGTCTTGAATAAAAGTTACTCTGTGTTAGGTTTCCTTATGGAGCAAAACATACCCCACTTGTTTACTGTTTATCGTTTACTGTTCCGTACCTCATTTCATTTCCGATTTTGCTTTGATTAAATTGAGGTTATTTGTATTTGTTTCTGTCCGTCTGTGTGTTTGTCTTTTGATCTCCCTTGCATCTTTGGGTGGATCCTCAGGCGTAGGCTCAAAGACTGTCCCCTACATTTTATATTATTTGCATAATGTCTTTAGTTTTACAGCAACTTTTTTTCCTCCCCACACTTTCGTTTGGTTGCATTTACTACTCTTCGCTGGCTGCTCTGGGGGTGCTATTGGATTCTTTTTTGCACCCATGGTGGTGAGAACACCACAGTATTATGGACTGTGGTGTGTCTCTATTTGACGCCGGGAGTGCAGACACAACCAGCCGTGTCTCCTGATGAGTCCCGATCCAGCGGGCGAAAGGCCTCGGAGCAGGCAATACAAATATATCTGCCTTCAAAAGGGATTGCGATGGTTCCCTTATGCAGCTAGTGAAAAGTTTTCATATCTGTAAAATTTGTGTTTTTTTAATTTCATTTTCCCAGTTTCTCCATCTTCAAACTCCCTCTCCCCTCCCTCAAGTCCAAATCTTGCCAGACAGTTCAGTTGTTGGCCTGCGCTTGTTTTTCCCCACTATTAGATTGTTGTCTATGTATTTTGTCAGACTTTATTCAAGTTTAAAAGGCTGTGCCTGTCTTGAATAAAAGTTACTCTGTGTTAGGTTTCCTTATGGGAGCATAACCCATTGTTTATTGCCTGAAAC
>CM031595.1:4627889-4630389 GCA_018398815.1 Conus ventricosus
ATGATCTGTTTCCGTAAAACTTTTGCGACCACTCTTAAGTAGCGCTCCTAGTTCTAGTGACACCTTGAGATCGTTCCATTTGGTGTCCATGGCACATCTTTCCTCCCCAACTTAGTCACCCACATATGTTTTTCTCCTTCTGAGCACAGAAACATTCGGACGGAATGTCACCCACATATGTTTTTCTCCTTCTGAGCACAGAAACATTCGGACGGATGTCACCCACATATGTTTTTCTCCTTCTGAGCACAGAAACATTCGGACGGATGTCACCCACATATGTTTTTCTCCTTCTGAGCCAAGAAACATTCGGACGGATTAACTGTCCAGGACCGTTCCAGAAAGTGATGGAATATTCCTTGCAAAGCCAACAGATTTGGCTCCATGAATACAGACGCCACCAGAATGACATCAATTACATTACTGACGTCGTCAGAAATCATTGGCTGCATCATGCGGCTTAGACTGAACCACTAAAACACCAAACAAACAGTAGCAATACGCCACAGAAACTGACCCGTTGGAGTGGAAAACGCTGTTTGGGACGTGTTCTCCTACATCTGGTATTTGGCAATGACCCTATACGAGACCGATGTATTTGAAAATGACTTAGCAAAGAAATGATGATAGGATATTCCATGACCTTAACAAACTCGATGTCAAAAGAATCCCGAATATCCATCAATGCAGAAGCGAATTGTCCAACACTTTTTCCTAAGTAGAACAATACACAACGGTAAGTCGAAGCAGGTTCTATGATACATATCATAAGCACGGAATTGAGCTCTTTCTTTACACACTTCCTCCGAGACTTTGGCAGAGGATACTGACCTACTTCGTGAGGTGCATCAGTGCTGACCTTTATGTGACATGATTCCAGGCATTGCTTAATTGTGGAAGAATTAAAAACAAAATCCTGAAACAGCTAAACCAAGACGCTCGCAAACAGAACCACAAGACACCACAATGTTGAACTGCATGGAACCCCTGATGCATGGCATGGCAAATTATTAGTTGTCACACTAGTATCTTCTTCATTTAAATGCAATCCAAGTGTGTAGATGCTTCTCTGTTTCCGACTTTTATTGTCTTTCCTCTATCGTGCATCAGTTTTGCATCTGTATTCCTTAAGACGTCTTCCCGCGCGAACCTTACAAACACCTGTATGATTGGATGCAGTTCCTTGGAACTGTTTGTCAGATACTGATCCCACAATAGACAATGCAAACTTCCGGAGATCCCTCACACCACTTGTCAGTATGTTGCTGACAGTACAGAAACTGGTCCCACAAATACCGGTAAACACTGAGGACGATCATACAAACTGTCAATCTGTGCCTGACTATCACAGAAACTGATTCTACAAACACCCGTTAACACTGAGGTATTTTTTTTTAATTATTTGACCGAATGCGGCTGACAGTCGCCACCACAGACAGAACATGCAGTCGACAGTGACATAAATCGACATTGTCATGCACAGAGCGTCGACCAACAGTAAGCTTTTTTCCGATGTTGAGAAAATTCAACGCAAGTCGTTCTCTCCATAATTCGTTTTAAACACACCAACCATATAAGCCACACGAACACTAAAACATCAAGTCAAACGGTAAAACACTCCCCAAGTGTCCCCCCCCCCCCCCCCTCACCTTCCTCTGAAAATGTAATAAAAGAAAACAAACTTTAAAGAAAATATGCCAGCAGCTCGATTCCTCTTCAATCGATTGTGAAAGGTTCTGCCAGCTCCACACAGGACACTCCTTCACAGAGTGAGTGAACAGCAAAGAAACTGCGAAGCTGTAAAAAGAAAGTAAAAGAAGCACAAAAAAAAGAAAAAGAAAATCTTACATCTACCATTTCTACTCACCTTCCTTTCTTACTCTTTCATACCACACACGAAATAAAGGTCTTGTGTACAAGACGCACATGAAAAAATCTACAGGAGCAAGGGAGGGGCTGACTGTTCCTTATAGCCTTACCGATCGCAAAATGCCACATCGGCACCAACAGCTTTAAAACCTTAAAGCAGCAGCATCTCCGGCAATTAACGGACAGCAGAACAATCCACATGGTCTGATAAAACACATCCCCACAAAAAAAGATACCCCACAATAATCTGCTCTTCATCACCAGGCGCCGTGGCTAAGTGGCCAGCGTCTGGGACTACCGGCTGGGAGGTCGTGGGTCGATTCCAAAGAGCCATGTGGGATTTTTCTTCCCCGACCGCCTCCTACCAGAGTTGAGTTTGCTACGAGTCCAATGGAAAGACTTGGATCAGACAGCCGAGTTTCATCCACTTAATTCATGTGTCTCTGATAGTGATGCTCAAATTTTATAAAACTGGCCCTCAGCACTTGTGTCTTAAGAGGTTATCTTTTTATATTTTCTACTTTTCACAAGAAAATGTAGCTTGTTTTGCTCTTTCGTTGTATTTTCGTTTGCTTCTTAGATGGCACCGTTGGTTGATTTTTTGAAAACTCAACAAACATACTACGGTATT
>CM031595.1:4640389-4645389 GCA_018398815.1 Conus ventricosus
TGCCGCGCTCAAGGAATTCGAATCCTATGAAGAATGTGTTCAGACAGTGTTGCATGTTTGGAAAGGGAACAGTAAAAGACAACAGTGGTGTCGTGATGATATCGTTCGGGCGCATCGCCTCGGACAGTATGACAGGGAGGTCGACCTCCACCCATCATTGTGAAATTGGGCCCGTTGGTCTGATAAGATGGCAGTGCTGACGCATGGTAGAGAAGCACTAAGGAAGAAGAAAGTGATGGTGTCTGGAGACCTAAGGGACAGGCAGAGAGACACAGTGCAGTATTACCGCCGCCAAGGCTTGCACGCATTTTACCGAGGCAACAAACTGTGGTGGAGCAACAGAGGGAGACACACCGTCAACACCAAGAACATCTCGGTACGGGCGCAGGCGCTGGTTACCATGAGGACGGGGCCTATCGAGGAGACGGGGCCTACCGACATGCATACCGAGGAGACGGGGCCTACCAACGCGAGGACGGGTCTACCGACGAGAGGAAGGGCCTACCGACGCGAGGACGGGGCCTACCGAGGAGATGGGGCCTTCCGACGCCAGGACTGGGCCAACCTAGGAGACGGGAGCTACCGAGGAGACAGGGCCCACCAACGGGAGGACTGGCCTACATAGGAGCTGGGGCCTACCGACGTGAGGACGGGGCCTACCGGCGTGAGACGGGGCCTACCGGCGTGAGGACGGGCCTACCGAGGAGACGGGGCCTACCGGCACGACGACGGAGTTTACCATCGTGAAGACGGGTCTTGTCGCCGAGCGGATGGGGCCAATCGATCAGACGGGGCCTACCAGAACCGGAACCCGGGACTACTGGAGGAACAGGACCTACTGTTACGAGGACGGGGCCTTTCAATGTGAGAACAAGTCAACCCACGACTACAGCACCAGGCCAGGTGGCAACACCGCCAAAGACGGGGTGTGGACAGTGTGTGGGCTGCAGTGTCGACACAGCGGGGATACAGTGAGGGACGTACTTGCGACACAAACTGTGAGTATAGAAGCGAAGGTGTGCGGTACGATGTCAGTGGCAGCTGGAACTACGATTCCCATCCACACCCCTACAACCATTTGTCATCAAACGATTTTCCCCCTCTTACCAAAGAGACGGAACAGTGTTTTAATCCCTGTGCCCGATAGTAGTGCACCAAAAGCATGTAACATTGTGAGTGAGAGCAATATCAGTTTAGAATCACGGCCCATTCTCTCCACTGTTTCAATACTGTGCAAAACAGCAGCAAATGTGTGACTGACTCGGATGTTGTAGGCAGCGTGACATTGGGTGATGATTGTGTGTGCGAGAACATAAATGATAACCGAGTGTGCATGACTCCATGTAATGAACAAAATATGACAGAACAAACAACTGCACAAGCAGTTGACGAACAGAATCCTGACGGAAATGACACGGAAATAACTGACATACAAAACGTAGAGAGTGATGTTGAGCAAATTGTTGAGACATCTGACGAACAGTGTTCAGAGTTAGTTTAATGAGCAGAATCTGACATAGCTGCCGCCACTGACGGGGTTGACGCACAGAACGAACAACATGCCGACATAGCTGACGTGAAAGATAGAGAAACGTCGAATCTTCCCAGCAAGACAAAAACATGGACTGACAAAGACTCTGACAAAGATTCTGAAATAAACCCCCAGCACCCTAACTCAGAACAGAACAGTGTAGTACAAACGTCTAACACAAACAGACCTGGCAAAGCCAACAAAAAACAGTGCAATGACCAGATGAGGCAAAAAGACGACAAGAAGACAAACACAAATGGTAGGCGCAAATCCGCACGCAACACATCTCAACGAGGACCTGACAATAAAACCAAGAAGTGCCTCGTGTTCCAGTGTGGCAAGTAAACGCCAAGCCACAATCTATGAAGTGACCAATAAAGACTCTTTGCCTGTCAATCCTGAAACTGCATAGGGATTCGGCCGGGCCCATATCGCGAAAACTGTTAAATTCGTGACTACAACATTGAAGGACTGTCACATGTTTTTGATAACGATCTTCGATCTTATTTAAGTAGCTTTGATTTTTGTTTGTTTGTAGAAACTTTGCTACCCCACTTTCCAGACCATTTATTTCCTAGTTTTAAATCTTTCATAATTCCGGGTGTTAAGCTATCAGACGGTATAACAGCCAGATTGTCGGGTGGTTTGACTCTCCTTGTCAAAAAGGAATTAGCAGCCTATGTGGAACAAGTGTTTGTTGAATATGACAATATAGTAGTTATGAAAATGGCTAAAGAATTGTTTAAACACAGATTCACCTATAATTTTGATCGGAACGTATATTCCACCCATGAATTCTCAGTATTATCAGACACTGAAATATCCAATGGTGTGGCCCTCTAGAACAGTGTATCCTTGATCTGATGGAAACGTTTGGAATGTACCACTTTTTCTTCTGGGCGATTTCAACGCAAGAACTGGGGACAGAACATTTGTGAGAGGATGATAAAGGGGGACGACGCTGCGCTTTGAAAGGGGTGACGATCAGGAGTCTTTTCGCACGTCTAAAGACACTGTTTTAAACGAATTTGGTATATATTTGTTGAATGTCTGTGATTGTTTTGAGTTATCCATTTTGAATGGGTCGTTAAAGGCGATATTGATCTTGGCAACTTCACATACATTTCTCCGACGGGATGTAGTATTGTTGACTATGCCATAATGTCAAAACGTTTAATTAGTCATTGTGTATCTTTGCATGTCAGACCAAGAATAGAGTCAAAACATATGCCTGTAGAAGTCATATTGAAGTCACAATTTAGCAGCTCCACTAATGATACTTTACCAGAAAAATCGTACGCATTTGAAAAATTAATTTGGGATGGAAGTAAAATTGAAGAGTTTAGAGAAAATATTGAATCAGACGATTTCAAGTTCTACTTGGAAAATGCTACTCTTGCTGTTCACGATGACGTAAACAAAGCCGTTGACATTTTTAATGAGGCGTTACTTTCTGCTAGTCAAAGTATGAAGAAAACTATTGTAGTTGTAAAGAAAAATCAAATGTATGGTTTGACAAAGAATGTCGGCAGCACAGAAAGGAGCTCAGACACGATCTGCGACAGTTATATTGTGTTCGTACAAATAAGGATATCGAAGACATAGACAATATTGAAAAAGTTGACAAAGAAGAGAGGTCAAGGCAAATTACAACCAAAAACGTAGAGATTACAAAAGGTTATTAGAATATAAACGAAAACAACATCGGCAAAAGTTTAGAATCTCTCAATGAAATATTAACAACTCTTCTGGCTTTTGGAATAAAATTAAGTCCTGTATGTATAAGAAACCTGCTACAAATGCTATTTCTGGAGAAGACTGGTACAACCATTTTTGTGACGTATTTCAGTCTGATGTAAATAAAGACAATGTAGGAAACGCTAACAATGAAAACGAGTCCCAGCAGAGTGAATGCTTTAAATCACTTCAACACAGAGACTCTTGAGTGCGAAATCACTGAATCTGAGGTGTACGCAGCTGTCCGCTCCTTGAAGAATGGAAAAGCAGCAGGGCCTGACGGAATTATTGGGGAAATATTTAAAAATTCGATCTGTACTATTGCTCCCTTTCTAGTTATGTTATTCAATGTCTTATTTGCTTCGGAAGTATCCTTTACAGTGGACAGAAGCAATAATACAACCACTCTTTAAAAAAGGTGACACTAGTTTACCTGACAACTATAGGGGAATTTCCCTATTGAACATCTGCAGCAAAATTTACAGCCATATACTAAACGCTAGGTTAACAAAGTGGATTGAGGAAAATAACGTTATCAATGATTGTCAAGCTGGCTTTAGGGAAAAAATTTTAGTACAATTGACCATATATTTACATTATATTCTTTCATTCAAAAACAATTATTATTGCATAAGAAAACTGTATGTTGCATTTATTGACTTAAGAAAGCTTTTGACTCGGTTATACGTAATAATTTTTGGTCTGTTTTGAAGAAAAAAGGAATTGATGGGAAAATGTATCGAGCTTTAATTAGCATGTATAATGTAGTCAAAGCAAGAGTGAGAAAATTTTTAACAGATTAGGTGAAGCATTTAGTTGTCCAATTGGGTTAAAGCAAGGGGAAATTTGCAGTCCAGTTCTGTTCTCCATATTCATTAATGAGTTAGCAGAAGAAATAATTAGAAAAGGGAAACACGGGCTCCAGCTCTTACCAGATTTCTTAGAACTTGTTATTTTGATGTTTGCAGATGACATAATTTTATTCTCCGACTCTGTTGTGGGCTTCAACATCAGTTAAATACTTTACACGATACGGCAATAAAGCTTGGTTTAACTGTCAATCTAAGTAAATCAAATGTAGTGGTATTTAGAAATGGTGGCTATTTATCAGATAAAGAGCAATGGTTGTATGGGCATTCCAAGATGACTGTGTTGAATATGTACAGATACCTAGAATTATTCTTTCTACAAGGATGTCCTTTACGCACAGTTTTAATGATAAAGGCTAGCAAGGCTAAACGCAAAGTGATACAAATTTTCAGGCTTCTATGGTCTCTAGGTGAAAAGTCCCCAGTTATATTCTTCAAGCTGTTTGATGCCCAGATCCAACCCATACTTAGTATGGTGCTGAGGTGTGGGGTCTAACGAGCAATGTTGATATTTTGGAAAAGATTCATCTCTTTGCATTGAAAAGATTCCTAAACGTTAGCGTAAGAACACCAAACTTGATGGTTTATGGGAGCTGGGGCGTTACCCATTGCAAGTCAATTTCCAGACCAGGACTATTAAATACTGGTAAAATTCTGCAAATGCCCAGTCATCGTTTACCATACAAAGCTTATCAAATGTTGCTACATTATCATAATAATAATAAAAACACATGGGCTTCTACAATATGTTTTTCCTTTATAGGCATGGGTTTGGCGAGGTATGGGAAAATCAAGGAGTGGGAAACATAAAAATATTTATCTGTTCACTAAAAACTACCATTATCAACGAATTTAAACAGAAG
>CM031595.1:4660710-4663210 GCA_018398815.1 Conus ventricosus
GAACAAGTGTTTGTTGAATATGACAATATAGTAGTTATGAAATGGCTAAAGAATTGTTTAACACAGATTCACCTATAATTTTGATCGGAACGTATATTCCACCCATGAATTTCAGTTTTATCAGGACACTGAAATATCAATGGTGTGGCCCTCTTAGAACAGTGTATCCTTGATCTGATGGAAACGTTTGGAAATGTACCACTTTTTCTTCTGGGCGATTTCAACGCAGAACTGGGGGACAGAACATTTGTGAGAGGGATGATGAAGGGGACGACGCTGCGCTTTGGAAAGGGGGGTGACGATCAGGAGTCTTTTCGCACGTCTAAGACACTGTTTTAAACGAATTTGGTATTATTTGTTGAATGTCTGTGATTGTTTTGAGTTATCCATTTTGAATGGGGTCGTTTAAAGGCGATATTGATCTTGGCAACTTCACATACATTTCTCCGACTGGATGTAGTATTGTTGACTATGCCATAATGTCAAAACGTTTAATTAGTCATTGTGTATCTTTGCATGTCAGACCAAGAATAGAGTCAAAACATATGCCTGTAGAAGTCATATTGAAGTCACAATTTAGCAGCTCCACTAATGATACTTTACCAGAAAAATCGTACGCATTTGAAAAATTAATTTGGGATGGAAGTAAAATTGAAGAGTTTAGAGAAAATATTGAATCAGACGATTTCAAGTTCTACTTGGAAAATGCTACTCTTGCTGTTCACGATGACGTAAACAAAGCCGTTGACATTTTTAATGAGGCGTTACTTTTCTGCTAGTCAATGTATGAAGAAAAACTATTGTAGTTGGTAAAGAAAAATCAAATGTATGGTTTGACAAAGAATGTCGGCAGCACAGAAAGGAGCTCAGACACGATCTGCGACAGTTATATTGTGTTCGTACAAATAAGGATATCGAAGACATAGACAAATATTGAAAATGTTGACAAAGAAGAGAGGTCAAGGGCAAATTACAACCAAAAAAGTAGAGATTACAAAAGGTTATTAGAATATAAACGAAAACAACATCGGCAAAAAGTTTTAGAATCTCTCAATGAAAATATTAACAACTCTTCTGGCTTTTGGAATAAAATTAAGTCCTGTATGTATAAGAAACCTGCTACAAATGCTATTTCTGGAGAAGACTGGTACAACCATTTTTGTGACGTATTTCAGTCTGATGTAAATAAAGACAATGTAGGAAACGCTAACAATGAAAACGAGTCCCAGCAGAGTGGAATGCTTTAATCACTTCAACACAGAGACTCTTGAGTGCGAAATCACTGAATCTGAGGTGTACGCAGCTGTCCGCTCCTTGAAGAATGGAAAAAGCAGCAGGGCCTGACGGAATTATTGGGGAAATATTTAAAAATTCGATCTGTCTGTACTATTGTCCCTTTCTAGTTATGTTATTCAATGTCTTATTTGCTTCGGGGAAGTATCCTTTACAGTGGACAGAAGCAATAATACAACCACTCTTTAAAAAAGGTGACACTAGTTTACCTGACAACTATAGGGGAATTTCCCTATTGAACATCTGCAGCAAAATTTACAGCATATACTAAACGCTAGGTTAACAAAGTGGATTGAGGAAAAAACGTTATCAATGATTGTCAAGCTGGCTTTAGGAAAAATTATAGTACAATTGACCATATATTTACATTATTTCTTTCATTCAAAAAAAAAATTATTATTGCATAAGAAACTGTATGTTGCATTTATTGGACTTTAAGAAAGCTTTTGACTCGGTTATACGTAATAATTTATGGTCTGTTTTGAAGAAAAAAGGAATTGATGGGAAAATGTATCGAGCTTTAATTAGCATGTATAATGTAGTCAAAGCAAGAGTGAGAAATTGTAACAGATTAGGTGAAGCATTTAGTTGTCCAATTGGGTTAAAGCAAGGGGAAATTTGCAGTCCAGTTCTGTTCTCCATATTCATTAATGAGTTAGCAGAAGAAATAATTAGAAAAGGGAAACACGGGCTCAGCTCTTACCAGATTTCTTAGAACTTGTTATTTTGATGTTTGCAGATGACATAATTTTATTCTCCGACTCTGTTGTGGGGCTTCAACATCAGTTAAATACTTTACACGATACGGCAATAAAGCTTGGTTTAACTGTCAATCTAAGTAAATCAAATGTAGTGGTATTTTAGAAATGGTGGCTATTTATCAGATAAAGAGCAATGTTGTATGGGCATTCCAAGATGACTGTGTTGATATGTACAGATACCTAGGAATTATTCTTTCTACAAGGATGTCCTTTACGCACAGTTTTAATGATATGGCTAGCAAGGCTAAACGCAAAGTGATACAAATTTTCAGGCTTCTATGGTCTCTTAGGTGAAAAGTCCCCAGTTATATTCTTCAAGCTGTTTGATGCCCAGATCCAACCCATTACTTAGTTATGGTGCTGAGGTGTGGGGTCTAACGAGCAATGTTGATATTTTGGAAAAGATTCATCTCTTTGCATTGAAAGATTCCTAAACGTTAGCGTAA
>CM031595.1:4670710-4683575 GCA_018398815.1 Conus ventricosus
CTGTTCTGAAAGGACTTTCTTTACTTTATGAGCCCAGTTTTCTGTACCTTTTTCCATTTCTAAAAGCATCACATCATAGGCTTGCCTGCTAAAACGGGACTGGGGTAGCTTCAAGATCTTCAACCAGTACTTAATACATTTCACAAATGTACTTATGTACAAAGGGTATCTGCCCATCTCTCCATATAAAACGGTGTTGGATGAATGAATAGGTACTTGAAGGAAACGCTTCATAGCATACGTATGTACTTTCTCCATCATCGAATTTTCATGTAAGCCTCACATTTTAGCTGCATATGTAAGAAAAGGTTTTATCTGTGCATCAAACATTTTCCAAAATATACTACAGTCTGTACAATTCAGTTTTCTCACGGATTTCAGAATTTCAATAGTACCTTTTTTCCCTTTTCTTAGAGATTCTTCCCATGCGTAACGGAAAGTTAATTTTGTTGAAAATATCATTCCAAGATATTTATATGAATTACAATATTGAGAGAGAGGAGAGAGAGAGAGAGAGGAGGGAGAGAGAGAGAGAGAGAGAGAGAGAGACAGACAGACAGACAGACAGACAGACAGACAGACAGACAGACAGACAGACAGACAGACAGACAGACAGACAGACAGACAGACAGACAGACAGACAGACAGACAGACAGACTGACTGACTGACTGACAGAAAAGTAGGCAGACAGACAGACAAAACAAGCACACATAGAGTGAGTATTTTCTGTTAATGTCTTGTTGGTGAGAAAGAGAGAGAGAGAGGAGAGAGAGAGGAGAGAGAGAGAGAGAGAGAGAGGAGAGAGAGAGAAGAGAGAGAGAGACAAGACAAGACAAGACAAGACAAGACAAGCAAAATTCTTTATTTACGAGGATAATAGATAAGCACTGATGTGCTTTTTTACACACAAGAGGAGAGGAGAGAGAGAGAGAGAGAGAGAGAGAGAGAGAGAGCATTTTCTGTCAATGTCTGGTTGGTAAGAGAGACAGAGAGAGATAGAGAGGAAAGAGGGGGAGAGAGAGAGACGGAGAGACAGAGACAGAGGGACAGAATAGTTTCTGTTAATGAATGGCTGGTAAAACTGATGTTCTAAAACATCAAAGTAAGCAAAGCAGGAGCATTTAAGTTACTGACCAACATCAATGAAAACAAAGTTACTGGTCCCGATGGCGTTCCTGGCAAACTCTTAAAATTATGTGCCAATGAATTGAGTGAGGTATACCAACTACTTTACCAAGCTTCACTGGACCAGGGAGTAATACCTGATGAGTGGCGAGATGCAATCATTGTTCCCTTATTCAAAAAGGGTGACAAACAAAAGCAGAGAACTATAGACCTGTATCTCTTACATCCATATCAGCAAAACTACTTGAACACATAATATATAGTGCATAATGGACCATCTTGACAAATATGACTTCTTAAATAACGCCCAGCATGGTTTTAGACAGCGAAGGAGTTGTGAGACTCAACTTATAACAACTCTCAATGATTTTAATAAGTGTCTTACAACAGACAGCAAACAGATGCAAATTTATTAGACTTTTCTAAGCTTTTAATAAGGTTGACCATGAGGGCCTGCTGCTTAAATTAGAACACATCAGCATTGGCGGTTCTTTGCTAAAATGGGCTTAGATCATTCCTCGTTGGGAGAACGCAGAAAGTTGTTGTGGAAGGGTCGTCATCCCATTGTAAACCAGTCTTGTCAGGTGTACCACAGGAACTGTTCTGGGGCCCTTGTTTTTCTTAATTTATATAAATGACAAAAGTAAAAAAATCTCTCTCTGGAACTACTATAAGGCTCTTTGCAGATGACAGCTTAGTATAAAAGAACAATCAGAAGCAAGAATGATACACGCATTCTACAAGAAGATCTAAACGCTTTACAGAGTGGGAAAGAACTTGGAAAATGGAATTTCCATCCCCAAAAGTGCCAAGTGTTGCGTGTATTATGTATACAAACAAAACTCACCAATACTAGAATACATGAAATTCATGTCTGATCCCTTTCAAGAAAGCAATGCTGCAAAATTTTAGAGCGTGCCTTAATTGTAGCTCGCTCAAATGAAATAACATTACAATTTATTATGTAAGAAAGCAAATAACAACATCTTAGCTTTCTTATACAGGAATATCAATGACTGCCCCCAAAAGGTTAAAGACGACTGCTACAAAACACTGGTTAGACCAGTACTGGAATATGGTTGCTCAGTTTCGGATCCTTACCATCTAAAGGACCATTGATAACCTCGAAAAGATACAGAGGAGCGCAGCACGGTTCGTAACAGGGAACCACATCAGAGAGAAGGGGAATACTAGGAAGAACATGAGGAAATTAGAATGGAAACCCTTAGAAGAGAGAAGAGCCTTTATCAAACTTAACTCTTCTTCAAAGGTAGAGCTAAATTAATTGATATTCCAATGGAACAACTAGTATTGAATAAAAGTAGCATCAGGAGTGGCGGTCAATTTTATCCCCTACCTGATCAAATATTGACAGCCACTTCATTCATTTTACCCTATTCGTACGGCTGGGACTCACGCCGGGTCCCATCAAGATTCCACAATGCAGTCTCATTAAAAAAAAACAAAAAATTTTAACGACATTTTTGGGATCGTAGTTGACATTTTTTTTTAACTTCCCCAATATTTTCTGTTCCCGGGGCCTAATTTGGCCATGCCTTTAATTTCTTATATCAGTGCGACCCATTTTGCCAAATTGCTCCAAGGCAACAGTGAATCGCACTATTTATGTTATATTATTTATCTTCTTTAACTGCGGCTGGTGACCTACTCTTTTGATAGTGACCAGTATTTAAGGAGAAGAAAAATGAAGACTATATTTAAAACATGATAGAAACAAACCCTCCTTTACCTTTTGTCTATGATCATACTCTTGGCAGTTTTGTTTTTACAGCCACTGCATTCATATCCTATTCCTAACGTTGGAAACTCACGCCGTGCCACTGGATTGCCTAAAACAATTATTTAAAAAATTTGCAAATGATACGACAGTCTTTCAGATCTGTAATTTTTGCCCCGATTTTTTTTCAACTTGACCCACATGTTTAATCAGTTTTTTTACCTGTTTGAATTTTCCATTTTTGTTACTTCATAATATATAGTCCCCCCGTTGCCGTGGATTTTCCTGGCCAAACAGCCTGACCCACTTTTATTACCTCTGTTTAAACTTTACTAACAATGGCGCTGGTGACCACCTTTTTGAGTGAACCCGTTTTTTAGCAGGACAAAATAGAGAATACCTTATCTGAAAACATGCATTTAGAAACAAACCCATGCTATTCACCCATAGAATTAATGTCCTAAATATACTGCATGAAGGGGTCTTTGTCACTGTTAAACACTAAATGGGCATTCTACTGTCCCTAACGGAGTTGTCAGCCCTGACACTGGCCCTTTTCTAAACCAGTTAGAGAAATATGACTGTAAATGCGCCGAAAAGCATTCCAATGTCTTTAACGATGACAAAGGGCAAAGAGATTTGTTCTACAAATAATGGTAAAGGGTTCCTCCCCAAAACACGTGCATCAGGTACTTTTTTCACCTATGTCAAAACACTGCATTCGGAATTTTACTTGTTAATAAAGACCATAAGACACTTCTAATGTCCAACACGAGCATGTGGGGAAATACCACTGTCCCGAACACAGACATTCCCGGAACCCTTTACCTCTGTCCTTGAACCAAATTACAACATTACCACTGCCCTCTGACGAAAAGTAGCCTGAAGAACATACCCTTTGTCCCTGAGGACCAAATAATGACAATACCATTTCCTCCTGAAAACCCAGTCCTAAGAAAAGAACAATACCACTGCCCTGAACACAGCAGCATAGGACAATATTAATTTTTCCCCTGAAACGCAAAAAGGGTACACATTCCACTGTCCCTAAACCAGAGCATGAAGGAAATTACTGTCCCTTGAACAGAGTATGAAGGAACATACACTGCCCGGCAACACAGAGCAACGGAAAAATTACCACTGTCCGGAACACCGCATAAAACGGACATTCCAATGTCCCTTAACGCAGAGCATGACGGAACATTACCACTGTCCTGAACGAAAGACCCATGATGGAAATTCTACTGTCCCAAACACGAGAGCATGACGGAACATTACCACTGCCCCGAACGCAGAGCATACGGAACATTACTACTGTCCTGAACGCAAGACCATCACGGACATTCCTACTTTCCTGAACACAGGCATGAGGAACATTACCACTGTCCCTGAACGAAAGAGCATGACGGAACTTCTAATTCCCGGAACGCAGAGCATGACGGAACATTACCACTGTCCCTGAACCAGAGCATGACGGAACATTACCACTTCCCTGAACGCAAAAGCATGACGGAACATTACCACTTTCCCTGAACACAGAGCATGAGGGAACATTACCACTTTCCCTGACCGCAAAGCATGACGGAACATTACCACTTTCCCTGAACGAGAGCATGACGGAACATTACCACTGTCCCGGAACGAAAAGAGCATGATGGAACATTACCACTGTCCCTGAACGCAGAGCATGACGGAACATTACCACTGTCCCTGAACGAAAGAGCTACGACGGAACATTACCACTTTCCCTGAACGCAGAGCATGACGGAACATTACCACTGTCCCTGAACGCAGAGCATGACGGAACATTACCACTTTCCCTGAACGCAGAGCATGACGGAACATTATCACTTTCCCTGAACGCAGTAGCATGACGGAACATTACCACTGTCCCTGAACGCAGAGCATGACGGAACATTACCACTTTCCCTGAACGCAGAAGACGACGAAACTTTTACCACTGTCCCTGAACGCAAAGCACTGACGGAACATTACCACTTTCCCTGAACGCAGAGCATGACGGAACATTACCACTGTCCCTGAACGCAGAGCATGACGGAACCTTACCACTGTCCCTGAACGCAGAGCATGACGGAACATTACCACTTTCCCTGAACGCAAGCATGACGGAACATTCCACTGTCCAGGGAAAAAAGAGCATGAAGGGTCACTTCTGCCGTCCATGAACACATACCATAAAGGTACAATAACATTTTCCCTGAATACAGATCGTGAAGGGAAATATCACTGTCCTTTAATTGCAGACTATGAAGGGAAAATTACCACTGTCCCAAATACAGATCAAGAAGGGACAAAAACTACTGTCTGTAAATACAGACAGAAGGACACCACCACTGTCCCTAATACCATGAAGGGACAATCCCTACTGTCCATAAATACAGATCGTGGAACGGTATCACTGGTTGAATACAGCCCTCTGAAGGGGACAATACCACTGTCCTAAATACAGATCAAGAAGGACAATACCACTGTCCCTCCACACAGATCCAGAAGAGACCACCACTGTCCTCTAGCTAAGACCATGAAATGGCAATACTACTGTCCTGAATAAAAGATCATGATGGACATACCACTGTCCCTAACACAGATCATGAAGAGACATACCACTGTTCCTAAATACAGATCATGAAGTGACAATACCACTGTCCCTCCAACTAGACCTGATGAGACAATACCACTGTCCCTAAATACAGATCATGAAGGCAATACCACTGTCCCTAACTACAGATCATGAATGGACAATACCACTGTCCCTAACTACATATCATGAAGGGACAATACCACTGTCCTTAAATATAGATATGAGGGACAATACCACTGTCCCTCAAACACAGACCTTTGAAGGACAATACCACTGTCCCTAACTACAGATCATGAAGGGGACAATACCACTGTCCCTAAATACAGATCATAAAAGGACAATACCACGGTCTCTAAATACTTCATGAAGGGAAATACCACTGTCTTGAATATAGACATGAAGGGACAATACACTGTCCCTAAACTACGACATAAAGGGAAATACCACTGTCCCTAATACAGATCATGAAAAGGGACAGAAACCACGGTTCTAAAATACGGCTGAAAACGGAATATCACTGTCCTGAATACAGATCATGAAGGGACAAGACACTGTCCCTGCAACAAGAATAAAGGGAACAACACCACTGTCCCTGCACACAGAGATGAAGGACAGAACCACTGTCTCTGAACACAGAGCCTGAAGGACGCCAACTGTTCCTGCACACAGACATGAAGGGACAAGACCACTGTCCCTGCACACAGAGATGAAGGGACAAGACCACTGTACCTGCACACGAGCATGAAGGGACAATGACATGTACCTGCACACAGAGAATGAAGGGACAACACCACTGTCCCTGGACACAGACATGAAGGGAAATCCACTGTCCAAATGCACACAGATGAAGGGACAACACCATGTCCCTGACAGACCACGAAGGGACAACCACTGCCATGAACACGACATGAACAAGACAACTACGTGCATGAACACAGAGAATGAAGAGCGAGACGAGACCACTGCGCATGGACAGAGCAGAAGAGAGAATACCACTGTCCCATAAACAGATATGAAGGACAATACCATTGTCCAAATGAACCAACCGAAGGGACAAGCACATTGTCCAATACGTCATGAGGACAAACCATACAGGAACACAGGTTGACCATCATGTCCATGACACACAAAAGCAATACATGTCAACAACACTTTTGAGTCAATTTGTCCATGAACACAAACCATGAAGGAACAACACTATTGTCCATTTGTCCATGAACACAAACCATGAAGGAACAACAACTATTGTCCATTTGTCCATGAGCACAAACCATAAAGGGGACAACCCTATTGTCCATTTGTCCATGAGCACAAACCATGAAGGAACAACACTATTGTCCATTTGTCCATGTCACGACCGACCCCTGGAGGTCTCCCCTGACAGGATCGGTCTAGATGGGAGTGAAGGGAGTGACTGACCTCACCCCGCCCCGCAAGAGACCACACAAAAAAAGATTACAATACAATACACCATTTATTCACACCAACACACATGTAGTCACAAATAAGCATCCCAACACACACAACATGCACATTCACAATCAAGCATTTCAACACACACAAAAATAAAACACATAGTCCACAAACAAGCATTTCAACGCACACAACATACAACATAGTCACAAGCAAGCGTTTCAACGCACACAACATAACCTAAATCATAAATAAGCATTTCAAACACGTTCCTTTTTTGTCTTCAAGAGGTTCCCCCTCACCACTGTCTCTCCAAAGTCCTCTGAGAGTACCGTGTCGATAAGTGCCCCAAACCGGGTCTGTTCTTGAACAGAGTCTTTCATCCGACACCCTACACCCCCCCCCCCCCCCCCCCCCCCCCCCCCCACAATATCTGCCTGAGTGAAGACCCTAAAGAGGATTCCCTTGTGGAGCTTAAAGCTCACCTTGGCGTGTCGGGCCGACCGAGCGGGACGATCCACCAGTTGTCGTAGGCGTTGGACATCCAAGTCCCTGGCCTGAAGACGAACCATGGTAGCAGGATCAGCCCTTGCAAGAACCTCGTCAGAGATCGGCTGAAGAACGGGATGCAATTTCTGCTCCTGCTTCTTGGCTTTGGCGCGCGTGGTAACTCCCACACATGCCTGTACGGGCAGATCCGTAGACACAGACTGACTGCGTCCGTCTGCAAAGGTGATGGTATTCCCTATGAGAAGGGAATACAGAGGTCCGCTCCACCCGATGGCCCATACTTCGCCACAGAAGTAGGGGTGGAGATAGGAATGAGTACAGAAGGACGGGGGAGGTACAAACCAGCCTCCAACCCGCACACATCGTAACTGGCGCCTCGCTGAGCCTCAGGGGAAACCAAATCCTTATCCACAAAGAGCGTTGATGCTCCCGAATCCCTGATGGTGTCGACCAAGGAAGAACCAACAACAGAAAGAAAACTGGCACTCTGTACCACCAGAAGCTAGGATGGACCCCACGTTAGCCGAGGCACGAGGACGCTGGAAAGGACTAGCCCCATGACTACTGGTGGCTTTAGGGCAATCTTTCCTAATGTGGCCGGGACGACCACAAAGAAAACACAGTCGGGGTACTGAGGTCCCCGATGAACTGCCTGCCTTGTTCGACCCGCTAGCAGTCGTCGGCGCCTTATTGCCACTAAATCCTGTGAGGTCTTCCTGTCCGTATCTGGGCGATGCCCATAAGCTCTACGGGCTTCAGCAAACACCTCAGCGGTATGAATCGCAGCGCGAAATCCTGTGGTGCGTCTCGCCTATACGGATCCTCAACTCTGGGGACACGGTGTTGGTAAGCTGTTCGATGAGAATCAGATCCTCAAGCTCCAGCTTAGCCAACTGACGCCAGTACCCTAGCGTTTTGCGCAGCCTATTCCAAACTGCACGAAGGTCTCGTCGTTATTCTTTTTCATGGACCTGAACTTCCTCCTGTACGTCTCTGGGGTAAGGTGGAAACGTTTACGCAGAGCCAACTGCATGTCTGCATAAGACGCGCCTTCATTTAGAGTGAGCACACACTCCCTTGCAGTACCTGATAATCCTGAAAAAAGGTGCATGGCCTTTGTTCCTCAGACAACTGGTACGAACTTGCTACCTTGTCAAAATGCTCTAAGAACATATTCAATGTCCTCACTGGGTTTGAACTCTGGAAGCTTTAATTTTAGAGCCTCTAACTCTATCATTTACTTGTCGATCAACCCCCTGATTTACAGATGCGGGAGTCCGCGAAAGAAGTTGTTCCATATCTTCCCTACGTAGAGCTTCCTGTCTGGCAGCCTCCTCTCTACGCAGAGCTTCCTGTCTGGCAGCCTCTTCCCTACGCCGAGTTTTCCTCTTCCCTACGCTGATCTAACTCCTCCCGACGGAAGCGTTTTGCCTTCTTCCCTACGCAGAGCTTCCTGTCTGGCAGTCTCCTCTCTGCGCAGAGCCTCCATCCTATCTAGCTCTTCCTGACGGAGGGCTTCCTGCCTGACAGCCTGTTGCCCTACGGAGGGCTTCATCCTCTCGTCGCTGTCGCTCTAGAAACATCAGGACAGAGGCAGATATCCTGAGCAGGATTCACCACTCCCGACACGGGAGGATGACCCGTTTGGCCCGTCCCTTGGGTCTCGACTTCCCATGAGGAAAGTCTCCCGGGGCATGCCCTTACGAGGGGAAGCATGGAGAAGAGAGGGTTTCGGTTTCTGCGACTCAACAGAAGCCCACAGTTGCTTCGCTATACTCTGACTGCTTCTGAGCGGAAGTGCAGTCGAGGTCTCAGCAAGAAGATCCCTAGCGAAGAAGTAGTGAAAGTACTCGCTGGACTATCGGCTACAGCACTGGAATAAGTAGAAGTCACTGTAGTCGAAGTACTGGTACTAATAGTAGGGACTCATTTGAAAACCTTTCTTCTTCGACGCACGCGTCGCCATACCACCAGCACCGGACGTCGCCATGACAACTATATCCTATGGTTCTCAAATACAGGGAAAGACAATTCCACTTGAAAAACAGATACCGCATGGATAGGTCACGTCTCTTGGTGACTGACTGAGAAACAGACAAATTAAAAAAATGCAACGTACAATGTCCAGGCTGCTCCCACTCTGGCAACACCGCGCTCCACAACACGAGCAACAGTGCGGTGGGGCTCACCGACCAAAAAAAAAAAAAAAAAAAATGTCCAGGCTGCTCCCACTCTGGCAACACCGCGCTCCACAACACGAGCAACAGTGCGGTGGGGCTCACCGACAAAAAAAAAATAATAAATAACAGAAGGAATCCGGAGAAAGAAAAATGTGACACTAACGTCCGATACAACCACCTGTACTCAATAACCACCTGGTAAAGAAAACTGGTTAAACTACAAACAGGAATGGCAGACTGAGTAGCAACAGAAAGGCAAGTCTTACGGCCGTATCTGCGTGAGGCACCCGGGGCGAAAGAGGTCTGGACGCGGTCGATTCCCCCTTAGTCTCAACTCGATCCCCCCCCGTCACACCAGATGTTAATTCAGGCCGCCAAAAGACTCCCTACACGCTAGAGTCACCCAGCCAACCACCCACAAACAAACACGGGCAAACTGACTAAACATATACAAAACAGACAGAACTGGACAGGCACTCCACGAAACGAGAGAGACAGTCAGAACCCTTCACATCCCGGACGAGCCCCCACAAATGTCACGACCGACCCCCGGAGGTCTGCCCTGACGGATCGGTCTAGATGGGAGTGAAGGGAGTGACTGACCTCACACGCCCCGCAAGAGACCACACAAGAAAGATTACAATACAATACACCATTTATTCACACCAACACACATGTAGTCACAAATAAGCATCCCAACACACACAACATGCACAATCACAATTAAGCATTTCAACACACACAACATACACTAGTCACAAAAAGCATTTCAACGCACACAACATACACATAGTCACAAGCAAGCGTTTCAACGCACACAACATAACCATAATCATAAATAAGCATTTCAAACCCCGTTCCATTTTTTGTGCTTCAAGAGGTTCCCCCCCACCACTGTCTCTCCAAAGTCCTCTGAGAGTACCGTGTCGAATAAGGTGCCCCAAACCGGTCTGTTCTTGAACAGAGTCTTTCAATGCCGACACCTTTGACACACACACACACCCCAAATTGCACGACACAAGAGCTAACCACGCCTGTCACGTGCGCTGTAGGAGGTCCGTGGACAGTGGGAGAACGCCCCCCCCCCCCCCCCCCCCCGCCCCTGACAGCGTTGTCGCGAAGCCCCGACCGGGCTTAGGACCATCCGCAAGGTCCCACTCTCCCACACCTGGCCGCAACAGCGCACAGCTTCGGTGAAGCCCCCGGGAAGGAGAGAAAACGGAACTTGCGCAAGAAGCGGTACTAGAACCCCCGCAGTCAGGACGGCTGAAATTTGCAGCTTAATCCTAATAGCCACCCGCTGTGGGCGGGGAGGTTGTTGCTGAAATACATTATGTAACACCATCAACACAGGGGCCTGAGCTATAACACAGTAAACCACAACACAATGAGGCAATGGTTCGCTAAAGGTCTCCTCACACGAAGCAGTTTAAGAGATTACATTAACAGGCTAAACAAACGAATAGCAATTTTATCTTCATCCTTCCCTCACTCACGTTCAACATTTTCCTTTCTTAGGAATGAACTAATACAGCAAACCATTGCTTTATAACTGCCACCACAATTTCAAATAATCATAATTCAATGGCAACGATTATCCCCACATTTTATAGTAACATTTCAAAAAATAACAAATTCTCCAACCACGCATCCAAACGACTAATCATGCGTACGCACGCTCGCAAACATAAAACTCGTTCCCCTTGCACACACAAACAGACGGTGGCCGAAGAATAAGAGACCGGTGATTGTGACAGGGGCGGACGAGCGAGACCAAGCAAGTTCCAACCCTGAATCACCAGGTCTCCCCCCATCCCCGCCGACTACCGCATCACCAGATGCATAAAAAGGAGAAAGACTTTTGGATATAATTTTGACTGGCCAGGTTAAAGATTGAATTAACCAGAAAAAATGGTCTCAAACAATATTTCTTTTATAATTTTGAAAACCAAAAGAAATTGCGCAAAAGAGAAGAATTTGCCGGCTAACAACAACAAAAAACAAACAAACCACGAAACTGATGCTTTACCAGCTACCCGTGGGTGACCCAAAAGTGGCGGGTCAAGCGACTCTCTGCCCTCTGTCCAGTCGAGAGGACCAGCAGAGCAGATGCGGAAAAGATGACATGACGTCCCTCCCCTACAGGCCGACTGCAGGGATGAAGGTACCGACCGTACCTTCGACGAAGTGGTAGAGAACCAGAACCGGAGCAGGCGCTCCCAGGGACATCTTCCGCTCGAGTGAAGAGAAAACCTGCCTAACCGATGGCAGCCAACATGCCACGCTACGTCACAGAGTGAGAATACCTCAAGCCAAGAGGAATGCTGCACGTGCGGCAGGTAAAAAGACAGGTGAGAGGCCGATAGAGACAGCCAGTTCGAGAGAAAGGTACCAGCCACCCGTGAACCTGCAGGATGAATTGCACGGGCAGTGGAATTAGAGAGAGAGAGAGAGAAAGCAAACCTAACTGAGCTGAACGACATTAAGGTGCAAACACACCACAAGCCACATTAAGGGACGGATACACGACAACAACAACGACAATAAATAAATGAATAATTCCACCACCCTAGATGGGTCAATCGTCATAGGCCTCGTAACAAACTTGTGACAGTCCATGAGCACATACCATGAAGGGACAACACTATTGTCCATTTGTCCATGAACACAAACCATGAAGGGACAATGTCACTGTCCCGGAACACAGGCCATGAAGGGACAAAACCACTGTCCATGAAAACAGACCATGAAGGGACAATGCCACTGTCCCTGAATACAGATCATGAAGAAACAACACGACTGACCTTAAATACAAATCATAGGACAATACCACTGTCCTAAATACAGATCATGAAGGGACAATACCACTGTTTTAAAAAACAGATCATGATGGGAAAATACCACTGTCTGTATAAAACAGATCATGGAGGGACAATACCATTATCCCTAAATACAGATCAGGAAGAGACAATGCCATTCTCCCTAAATACAGATCATGAAGGAACAACACGACTGTTCCTAAATACAGATCATGAAGGGACAATACCACTGTCCCTGAATACAGATTATGAAGTGACAATACCACTGTTTCAGACCATGATGGGACAATACCACTGTCCGTATATACAGATCATGAAGGACAATACCATTATCCCTAAATGCAGATCATGAAGAGACAATACACTGTCCTAAATACAGACAGAAGGGACAATATCACTGTCCTGACACAGATCTGAAGGGACCATGTCCCCCTTGGGGATCCACTCTTTTCACCATTTTAGGTGAAGTGAAAACGA
>CM031595.1:4684575-4709575 GCA_018398815.1 Conus ventricosus
TTATCTCTGATTATATTTCTCTTCTTTCTTCTTTTCTCAGGGATTGTAAGTGTTTGGTCCGGACATGGCTGTACAAGAACGAAAACTCCCCAATTTTTCTTATTTTTTCCCATAATTTTCCGACTCTCGATTTTATTCTCCTTCCTTTTAATACGAACTACAGCTTGGGTTAAAACAAATCGCTAGATTTTTTCCCAAAGAAGGTCAAATAAAAAAATCAGCTGAAAGTTGACTTCCAGGAAATTATAAGGGACACTGATATTTTTCTCTTCAAGGTCGTGTTTATGGACTTTCAGTTTATGCTTTCACAACCTACAACAGCTAGGTGCAAATCAGGCTGTGGTTTTTGCCCTTCATTGTCGCGTTAGTGGACAATTGGCAAGGCCCCTTTAGAATTAGTGGTCAGGGACCTGATATTGTTCTTAAGATCTTGTTTATGGACTTTCGTTCAGCTTTTAAACACCCAACAACGTAGGTGCAAAATCAGGACTGTGTATGCCTTCTTTGTGTAGGGGACAATGGCATGGTCCTTCAAAATCTGTGGTCGGACATGATATTGTCCTTCATGTTGTATTTAGGGACAGTGGTATTGTCTCTTTCTGATCTGCATTTGGGGATAATGGTATTGTCCTTCAGTTTGTATATGGACGTGGTAATTGCCCCTAGGGTTTCTGAACAGTGGTATTGTCACTTCATAATCTTTTAATTCAGGGACATTTGGTATTCCCCCTTTCAGATCTGAAATTTGCAGTCGTTTTGGGTCCTTCTGATCTGTATTTGGGAGAATGGCTTGTTCTTCCTGATCTGTATTTAGGATAATGGTAGTCCCTCCATGTCTGTATATCAGACTTTGGTTATTTCCATCTATCTTTTTTTTAAACAGTGGTATTGCCCCTTCATGATCTGTATTGGGGACAGTGGTAGTTGTCCTATGATTTTGTTTTAAGGTCAGTCGGGTTTTTTCTTCATGATCTGTATTCAGACGTGGCATTGTCCCTTCTGGTCTGTTTTCATGGCAGTGGTTTTGTCCTCATGGCTTGTTCCGGGACAGTGACATTGTCCTTCAGGGTTTTGGGTTTTTCATGACAAATGGCAATAGTGTTGTCCCCTCATGGTATTGCTATGGACTGTCCAAGTTTTTTACGAGGCCTATGACGATTGACCATTGGTTGGGTGGAATTATTCATTATTATTGTCGTTGTTTTTGTCGTTATCCGCCTTAATGTGGCTTGTGGTGTGTTTGCCCTTTAAATGCGTTCCAGCTCGTTAGGTTTGCTTTCTCTCTCTCTCTCTCTAATTCACTGCCGTGCAATTCATCCTGCAGGTTACGGGTGGTGTACCTTTCTCCGAACTGGCTGCTCTAGGGCCCTCCACCTGTCTTTTTACTCGCAGTGCAGCTTTCCTCTTGGCTTGAGGTATTCCACTCTGTGACGTAGCGTGGATGTTGGCTGCCATCGTTAGGAGTTTTCCCTCTTTCACTCGGCGGGAAGATGTCCTGGGAGCGCCTGCCGGTCTGGGTTCTCTACACCACTTCGTCGAAGGTTACGGTCGGTACCTCATCCCTGCAGTGGGCCCTTTGAGGGAGGGACGTCACGCATTTTTCCCGCTTTGCTCTGCTGGTCCTCTCGACTGGACAGAGGGCAGGAAAGGTGCTTCCCCGCCCTTTTGGGGTTTCCCCACGGGAGCTGGTAGCATCAGTTTCGTGGTTTGTTTGTTTTTGTTGTGTTAGCCGGCTAATTTTTCTCTTGCGCAATTCTTTTGGTTTTCAAAATTTAAAGAAGAAAATATTGTTTGAGACCATTTTTCTGGTAATTCATCTTTATCCTGGCCAGTCAAATTAATCCAAAAGTTTTCTCCTTTTATGCATCTGGTGATGCGGTTCGGCGGGGATGGGGGGAGAACCTGGGGGATCAGGGTTGGAACTTGCTTGTCTCGCTGTCCGCCCCTGTCACAATTCACCGGTCTATTTTTTCGGCCACCTGTTTGTGTGTGCAAGGGGAACGAGTTTTTTTTGCAGCGGGTACGCATGTAGTCGTTGGATCGGGGTTTTGGAGAATGTTATTTTTGAAATTTTACTATAAAATGTGGGGAATCGTGCCATTGAATTATGATTTTTGCAATGTGTGCAGTTATAAAGCAATGGTTGCTGTTTAGTTCAGTTCCTAAGAAAAAAAATTGGTTTTAAACCTTTTTGAGTTGAGGGAAGGCCCGAAGGGATTTGAAAAATTGGCATTCGTTTGGTTTAGCCTTTAATGTAATAACTCTTACTGTTGTGTGAAGGACGGGCCATTTAGCGAAACATCCTCATTTGGTTTTTGTTTTGTGTTGGGCTGTGAGGGGGGGGTAGATTGGAAGCCCCCCCCGCGGGGGCAAGGATTGGCGCAATTTGGATGCTGCGGGGGGCCTCTGTTCTTTTTCTCGGGGGGGTCACCGAGGGCCCCGTTGGGCACGGTGTGGGAGGGGCCTTGTGGAGGCCAACCCGCCCGGGCCGCGCCGCTGCCACGGGGGGGGGGGGGGGGGGGGGGGGGGCGTTCTCCACGGTCCACGGACCCCCTACAGCCACGTGACAGGCGGGTTAGCTCGTGTCGTGCAAATTGGGGTGTGGTTTTGTTTTTCAAGGGTGCCCGGCTTTGGGGAAGACTCGTTCAAGAACGCCCCGGTTTGGGGCACTTATTCGACACGGTACCTCGGGGGACTTTGGAGAGACAGTGGTGAGGGGAAAACCCTTTTTGAAGCACAAAAAAGGAACGGTGTTTGAAATGCTTTTTTTTATGATTATGGTTATGTTGTGTGCGTTTGAAACGCTTGCTTGTGACTATGTGTATGTTGTTTTGCGTTGAATGCTGTTTGGACTTTTGTGTATGTTGTGTGTGTTGAAATTTCTTATTGTGATTGTGCAGTTGTGTGGTTGGGTGCTTATTTGTGACACTGTGTGTTGGTGTAATAAAAGGTTTTTATTGTTTGTAATCTTCTTGTGTGGTCTCTTGCGGGCGTGTGAGGTCAGTCACTCCTTCACCCATCCCAGACCGTCCTGTCAGGGCAGAAACCCCCGGGGTCGGGCGTGACATTTGTGGGGGCTCTCCGGGATGTGAAGGGTTTGACTGCTTCCGTTTCGTGGAGGGGGCTGTCCAGTTCGTCTGTTTTTTTAAAATTTAGCAGTTTGTCGGTTTTTTTTGTGGGTGGTTGGTGGGGGACCTAGCGTGTAGGGGGAGTCTTTTTGGGGGCCTGAATTAACATCTGGGTGAGGTGGGGGATCGAGTTGGACTAAGGGGAAAAGACCGCGTCCAGACCCCTTTTGCGGGGCCTCAGAGAAAGGCCGTAAAACTTTCCTTCTGTTGCACTCAGTCGCCCCTTCTTTTGTGTTAACCGTTTTCTTTACCAGGTGGTTATTGATCAGGTGTTGTATCGGGCGTTAGTGTCAATTTTTTTTTTCCGGGTTTCCCTTTGTTTTTTTATTTTTTTTTTTTTTTCGGTGACCCCCCCGCACTGTTTCTCGTGTTGTGGGCCGGTGTTGCCAGAGTGGGAGCCCGGACTTTTTTTTTTTTTTTTTTTTTTTTGTGGTGGCCCACCCCCACTGTTCCGTGTTTTGGGGGGGCGGTTGCCAGAGTGGGGGCAGTGGCATTGTACGTTGACATTTTTTAAAATTTCTGTTTCTCAGTCGTCACCAAAAAGACGTGACCTATCCCTTCGGTATTGTTTTTCAAGTGGAATTGCTTTCCCCTGTATTTTAGAAAAATGGATATAGTTGCTGGCGACGTCCGGTCTGGGGTTTTTGGGACGCGTGCGCGAAAAAAAAGGGTTTCAAAAAGTTAGTCCCCACATTATCCGTACTTCGATCAGTGACTTCACTTATTCCAGTGCGAGCCGATAGTCCACGAGTACTTTCACCTTTTGTAGGGGATCTTCTTGCTGAGACCTCGACTGGCACTTCGCTCAGAAGCCAAAGGTTTTTGGAAACAACGTGGGGTTCTGTTGAGTCGCAGAAAACCCCAAACCCTCTTTTCCATGCTTCCCCCCGTAAAGGGCGCCCCGGGAGACTTCCCTGGGGAAAATCGAGACCCAAGGGACGGGCCAAACGGGGGCATCCTCCCCTGTCGGGAAAAGAAGGGGGAATCCTGCTCAGGTTTTGCCCCTGTCCCGAGTTTTCTAGAGCGCAGCGACGAGAGGATGAACCCTCCGTGGGAACAGGCTGTCGGAGGAAGCCCCCGTCAGGAAGACAGAAGGATGGAGGGGTTGCGCAAGGGGGAGACTGCCGACGGAAAACTCTGGAGGGGAAGAGGCCCAAAGCTCCCTCGGGAGGAGGGGTTGATCACGTAGGGAAGAGGAAATGGGCGTGGGAAGAGGTGCCCGACGGGAAGCTCTGCGAGAGGGAGGGGGCCAGCGGAAGCTCTCCCTAGGGAAGAATGGAAATTTCTTTCGGGGGACTCCCGCCCCTGTTTAAAAAAGGGGGTTGATCGACAAGTAAAAAGTAAGGGTTTGAGGCCCAAAATTAAAGTTCCAGAGTTCAAACCCTGAGGCCCTTGATATGTTTTTAGAGCATTTTGAAAGGTGCAAAGTTTTGTCCATTGTTTGAGGAAAAAAAGGCCATGCATTTTTTCTGGTTAAAACGGTATGCAAGGGGTGTGTGTCACTCTAAATGAAGGCCCCCTCTTATGAGACGCAGTTGGGTCTGCTAAACGTTCCCCTTACCCCCGAACGTACAGGAGGGAGTTGGTCCATGAAAAGAATAAACGAGGACCCCCGGCAGTTGGAATAGGGTGCGCAAAACGCTAGGGGGGATGGCGTCATTGGGTAAGTGGGCTTGAGGATCTTTCTCTCGAAAAGTTTCCCAAACCGTGTCCCCGATTGGGATCCGTAAGGCGAGACGGCCCCAAGGATTTTGCGGCTGCGATTCATACCCCTGAGGGTTTTTCTGAAGCCCCTAGAGCTTATGGGGGTGCCCAGATAGGCAGGAAGACCCCCACAGGGTTTAGTGAATAAGGCCCCCGACGATGCGCGGGTCGAACAAGGCAGGATCATCGGGGGGCTCAGTACCCCGACTGTGTTTTTTTGTGGTCGTCCCGGCCCATTTGGAAAGATTGCCCAAGCCACCCGTATCATGGGGCTGTCCTTTCCAGGGTCGGCCTCGGCAACGTGGGGGGCCCCTAGCTTCTGGTGGACAGAGTGCCTTTTCTTTCTGTTGTTGGGTTTTTTTCCTTGGTGACACCCTCGGGGTTCGGGGGCATCAAGCTTTTGTGGTAAGGTTTGGTTTCCCCCGAGGCCCAGCGAGGGGGCCCGTTACGTGTGTGCGGTTGGCGCGGTTTTTCCTCCCCCGTTTTTTGTACTCATTTCCATCTCCACCCCCCATTTTGTGGGGGAAGTATGGGCCTCGGGGGAGCGGCCCCCGTATTCCTTCTCTAGGGAATACCATCACCCTTTTCAGAGGACGCGTCAGTCTGTGTCTACGGGGTCGCCCTACAGGCATGTGTGGGATTTTTCCCCCGCGCCCAAAAACCCAAAAAGCAGGAGCAAAAATTTCTCCCGTTCTTCAGCCATCTCACGAGGTTCTTGCAAGGGGGCTGATCCTGCTACCATGGTTCGCTTTAGGCCAGGGGACTTGGGTGTCCCAACCCTAGACAATGGTGGGTGTCCGCTCGGGCGGCCCGCACGCAAGGTGAGCTTTAAGTCCACAAGGGAAATCCCTTTAGGGTCTTCACCAGGCAGATATTTGGGGGGGGGGGGGGGGGGGGGGGGGGGGGGGGGGGGGGTTTAAAGGGGGTCGGCATTGAAAGACTCTGTTCAAGAACAGACCCGGTTTGGGGCACCTTATTCGACACGGTACTCTCAGAGGACTTTGGAGAGACAGTGGTGAGGGGAACCTCTTGAAGCACAAAAAAGGAACGTGTTTTGAAATGCTTATTTATGATTATGGTTATGTTTGTGTGCGTTGAAAACGCTTGCTTGTGACTATGTGTATGTTGTGTGCGTTGAAATGCTTGTTTGTGACTATGTGTATGTTGTGTGTGTTGAAATGCTTGATTGTGAATGTGCATGTTGTGTGTGTTGGGATGCTTATTTGTGACTACATGTGTGTTTGGTGTGAATAAATGGTGTATTGTATTGTAATCTTTCTTGTGTGGTCTCTTGCGGGGCGTGTGAGGTCAGTCACTCCCTTCACTCCCATCTAGACCGATCCTGTCAGGGCAGACCTCCAGGGGTCGGTCGTGACATGGACAAATGGACAATAGTGTTGTTCCTTCATGGTTTGTGCTCATGGACAAATGGACAATAGGGTTGTCCCTTCATGGTTTGTGCTCATGGACAAATGGACAATATTGTTGTTCCTTCATGGTTTGTGTTATGGACAAATGGACAATAGTGTTGTCCCTTCTGGTTTTGTGTTCATGGACAGTAGTATTGTCACTTCATAGTCTGTGTTATGGGGCAGTGGTAAATTGTCTCTTTATGCTCTGTGCTCATGCGGCGTGTTTTTGTCTGGCTGTCTCTTCATACTCTGTGTTCATGGATAGTGGTTTTGTCCCTTCAAGATCGTATTTTATGGACAGTGGGATTTCCCTTCGTGGTCTGCATTCAGGGACAATGGTGTGTCCCTTCATGATCTGCATTTATGGACAGTGGCATTCTCCCTTCGTGGTCTGGATCCAGGGACAGTGGTCTCGTCCCTTCATTCTCTGTGTGCTGCACAGTAGAATTGTCTTTTCATGCTGCGTGTTCATGTGCAGTGGTGTTGTCCCTTCATCTCGTGTGCAGGGACAGTGGTGTTGTCCCTTCATTTTCTGTGTGCAGGGACAGTGGTGTTGTCCCTTCATCTCTGTGTGCAGGGACAGTGGTGTTGTTCTTCATTCTCTGTGTGCAGGGACAGTGGTCTTGTCCCTTCATGCTCTGGTGCAGGTACAGTGGTCTTGTCCCTTATCTCTGTGTGCAGGTACAGTGGTCTTGTCCCTTCATGGTCTGTGTTCAGGAACAGTGATATTGCGTTTTCAGGGTCTGTGTTCAGAGACAGTGGTTCTGCTTTCATGCTCTGTGCTCAGGGAAAGTTATTTTTTTGCACTCATGGTCGGGGTTTTAGGGACAGTAGTATTGTCCCTTCATGATCTGTATTCAGGGACTGTGGTATTTTCCGTTCATGACCGTATTTAGAAACCGTGGTATTGTCCTTTTATGATCTGTATTTAGGGACAGTGGTATTGTCCCTTCATGATCTGTATTTAGGGACAGTGGTATTGTCCCTTCATAGTCTATATTTTAAGATCAGTGGTATTGTCCCTTCATGATATGTAGTTAGGGACAGTGGTATTGTCCCTTCATGATATGTAGTTAGGGACAGTGGTATTGTCCCTTCATGATCTGTATTTTTGGGACAGTGGTATTGTTCTTCAGGGTCTGTGTTGAGGGACAGTGGGATTGTCACTTCATGATCTGTTTTAGGGACAGTGGTATTGTCCCTTCATGATATGTAGTTAGGGACAGTGGTATTGTCATTTCATGTCTGTATTTAGGAACAGTGGTATTGCCATTTCAAAGATCTGTATTTAGGGACAGTGGTATTGTCTCTCAGGGTCTGTGTGGAGGGACAGTGGTATTGTCACTTCATTTATCTGTATTTAGGAACATGGGTATTGTCTCTCTGGGTCTGTGTTGAGGGGACAGTGGTACCGTTCCATCATGATTTGTGTTCATGGACAGTAGTATTGTCTTTTTTATGGTCATTAGCTGAGACAGTGGTGGTCCCCCCTTCTTGATCTGTATTTAGGGACTGTAGTAAATTTTCCCTTCTTGATCTGTATTTAGGGACAGTGGGATTGTCCCTTCATAGTCTGTATTCAACTTCAGTGATTTTATCCCTTCACGATCTGTTATTTAGGGACAGTGGTATTGTCCCTTCATGATCTGTATTTAGGGACAGTGGTTTTTGTCCTTCATAGTCTGTTATTACAGACAGTGTTATTGTCCCTTCATGAAACTGTATTTCGGGACAGTGGTAATGTCCCTCATTAGTCTGCAATTAGGGACAGTGGTATTTTTCCCTTCATTTTCTGTATTCAGGGAAAATGTTATTGGTACCTTTATGGTATGTGTTCATGGACGGGGAAAGTGACCCTTCATGCTCTTTTTTTCATGACAGTGCGAATTTTTCCGTCATGCTCTGCGTTCAGGGAAAGTGGTAATGTTCCGTCATGTCTGGTTCAGGGACAGTGGTAAGGTTCCGTGATGCTCTGCGTTCAGGGACAGTGGTAATGTTCCGTCATGCTCTGCGTTCAGGGACAGTGGTAATGTTCCGTCATGCTAGCTTTGCGTTCAGGGAAAGTGGTAATGTTTTCCCTCACGCTCTTCGTTCAGGGACAGTGGTAATGTTCCGTCATGTCTGCGTTTTTAGGGACAGTGGTAATGTTCCGTCATGCAAATTTGCGTTCAGGGAAGTGGTTATGTTCCGTCATGCTCTGTGTTCAGGGAAAGTGGTATGTTCCCTCATGCTCTGCGTTCAGGGACAGTGGTAATGTTCCGTTTATGCTCTGCGTTCAGGGAAAGTGGTAATGTTTCGTCATGTTAGCTTTGCGTTCAGGGACAGTGGTAATGTTCCGTCAGCTAGCTTTGCGTTCAGGGACAGTGGTAATGTTCCGTCTTTCTACTTTGCGTTCAGGGACAGTGGTAATGTTCCGTCATGCCTTCGTTCAGGGAAAGTGGTAATGTTCCGTCGCTCTGCGTTCAGGGAAATGGTAATGTTCCCCCATGCTCTGTGTTCAGGGAAAGTGGTAAGTTCCGTCATGCTTTGCGTTCAGGGACGTGGTAATGTTCCGTCATGCTCTGTGTTCAGGGACAGTGGTAATGTTCCGTCATGCTAGCTTTGCGTTCAGGGAAAGTGGTAAATGTTCCGTCTGCTCTGCGTTCAGGGGCAGTTTGGGAAAGTTCCGTCATGCTCTGTGTTCAAGGAAAGTGGTAATGTTCCGTGATGCTCTGCGTTCAGGGACAGTGGTAATGTTCCGTCATGCTCTGCGTTCAGGGGCAGTGGTAAAGTTCCGTCATGCTCTGCGTTCAGGGACAGTGGTAATGTTCCATCATGCTCTGCGTTCAGGGACAGTGGTAATGTTCCGTCATGCTCTGCGTTCAGGGGCAGTGGTAATGTTCCGTCATGCTCTGTGTTCCGGGACAGTGGTAATGTTCCGTCAGCTCTGTGTTCCGGGACAGTGGTAATGTTCCCTCATGCTCTGCGTTCAGGGACAATGGTAATGTTCCGTCATGCTCTGCGTTCAGGGACAGTGGTAATGTTCCGTCATGCTCTGCGTTCAGGGACAGTGGGAATGTTTTCCCTCATGCTCTGCGTTAGGGACAGTGGTATGTTCCGTCATTTCTAGCTTTGCGTTCAGGGGCAGTGGTAATGTTCCGTCATGGGTCTGCGTTCAGGGAAGTGGTAAAAGTTTTTCCCTCATGCTAGCTTTGGGGTTCAGGGACAGTGGTAATGTTCTGTCATGCTAGCTTTGCGTTCAGGGACAGTGGTAATGTTCCGGTCATGCTAGCTTTGCGTTCAGGGAAAGTGGTAATGTTCCGTAATGCTCTGTGTTCGGGGACATGGTAATGTTCCCCCATGCTCTGTGTTCCGGGACATTAGAAGTGTCTCTTCATGGTCTTATTCATGGGGCAGTAGTAATTTTTCCCTTTAAAGCTCTGTGTTTCGGGGACAGTGGTTGTAAAGTTCCCTCATGCTCCGTGTTTGGGGACAGTAGAATTGTCCCTTCATGGTCTTATTTCAGAATCGGTGGCATCGTTCCTTCATGCTCTGCGTTAAGGGACATTGGCATGTCCCTTCTATGTCGGTGTTCATGGACAGTCATATTGTCTCTACGTGGTCTGTGTTGAAGGGCAGTGCTATTGTGGCTTCATACTCCGTGTTAAGGGACAGTAGAATTGTCCCTTCATGCTCTGTGTTTAGGGACAGTGACATTGACCCTTCTATGTCAGTTTCCAGAACAATTATATTGTCTCTATGTGGTCTGTGTTCAGGCGCAGTGGTATTGTCTTTTCATGGTCTGTTTTCAAGGACAATGGTATTGTCTATTTATGGTCCGTGATGGAAGACAAAGGGTCGTTCTTTCAAGGCCTGTGTGCAGAGACAATTGTACTGGTAAATGTTCAAGGACAGAGGTATGGTGAGTGTATGTGCTGTGTTCAGGGCAGCAGTATATCCCCACGTGCTCGGTATATATAGTGTGTGTATGGCTTTAAGTAACAACAAAATGGGAATGAAAGGTTTCAAATACAGGTGAAAAAAATGACCTGATCCTAAACAGTGGTGAGGACCTCACCATTGTTTGTAGAACAAATCTCTTGGTGCTTTGTAAAACATGTAAAAAATACTGGAATGCTCTCGCGCATTTTCAATGTACTAGTTTATATAATTGTTTAGAAAAAAGAACACCAGTGTCAGGGTGACGAAGATTCTCAACGTTAGGTACATATGACATGCCCAGTTGAGGTGATAAAAAACAAAACTGCACATAGAGTATGATCATTAGACGTAAATGGGGAAAGGATGGGTTTGTTTCTAAATGCATGTTTTTAAATATAAGTCTTCTTCTTCTTCTTCTTCCTAAAATACTGGTTCACTCAAAAACGAGTAGGTCACCAGCGCGCATGTTAAAAAGTAAAATAAAATAACATAAAATAGTGCGATTCAGACTGTTGGCCCTTTGGGAGCAAATTTGGCAACAATGGGTCGCACTTGATATTCAAGAAGTTAAAGGCAATGGCCAAATTCAGGCCCAGGTAACAGTAAAATATCGGGGGAAGTTAAAATAAAAATCGTCAACATACAGATCACAAAACTGTCGTATCAATTTGTTGTTTTTTAAATGAGACTGCATTTGTGGCAATCTTGATGGCACCCGGCAGTGAGTTCCACAGCCGTACAGAACTAGGATAAAATGAATGTAAGTGGCTGTCAATATTTGATGCAGGTATGGTATAACATTGACCGCCACTCCTGATGCTACTTTTATTCAATACTAGTTGTTCCATTGGAATATCAATTAATTTAGGTCTACCTTTGAAGAAGATGTTAAGTTTGATAAAGGCTCTTCTCTCTTTTAAGGGTTTCCATTCTAATTTACTCATGTTCTTCCTAGTATTCCCTTCTCTCTGATGTGGTTCCCTGTTACGAACCGTGCTGCGCTCCTCTGTATCTTTTCGAGGTTATCAATGTCCTTTAGATGGTAAGGATACGAAACTGAGCAACCATATTCCAGTACTGGTCTAACCAGTGTTTTGTAGCAGTCGTCTTTAACCTTTTGGGGGCAGTCATTGATATTCCTGTATAAGAAAGCTGAGATGTTATTTGCTTTCTTACATACTAAATTGTAATGTTATTTCCATTTGAGACGACTATCTATAATCACGCCTAAATATTTTGCAGCATTGGTTTCTTTAAGAATAGTATTATGAATAGAATATTCTGATCTAGTTGGTGAGCGTTTGTTACATACACGCAACACTTGGCACTTTTGGGGATGAAATTCCATTTTCCAAGTTCTTTCTCACTCTTGTAAAGCGTTTAGATCTTCTTGTAGAATGCGTGTATCATTCTTGCTTCTGATTGTTCTATATACTAAGCTGTCATCTGCAAAGAGCCTTATAGTAGTTCCAGGAGAGAGATTTCTACTTATGTCATTTATATAAATTAAGAAAAACAAGGGCCCCAGAACAGTTCCCTGTGGTACACCTGACAAGACTGGTTTACAATGGGATGACGACCCTTCCACAACAACTTTCTGCGTTCTCCCAACGAGGAATGATCTAGCCCATTTTAGCAAAGAACCGCCAATGCTGATGTGTTCTAATTTAAGCAGCAGGCCCTCATGGTCAACCTTATTAAAAGCTTTAGAAAAGTCTAATAAATTTGCATCTGTTTGCTGTCTGTTGTTAAGACAGTTATTAAAATCATTGAGAGTTGTTATAAGTTGAGTCTCACAACTCCTTCGCTGTCTAAAACCATGCTGGGCGTTATTTAAGAAGTCATATTTGTCAAGATGGTCCATTATGCAACTATATATAATGTGTTCAAGTAGTTTTGCTGATATGGATGTAAGAAAATACAGGTCTATAGTTCCTTCTTTTGTTTGTCACCCTTTTTGAATAAGGGAACAATGCGTGCATCTCGCCACTCATCAGGTATTACTCCTGGTCCAGTGAAGCTTGATAAAGTAGTTGGTATACCTCACTCAATTCATTGGCACATAATTTTAAGAGCTTCCCAGGAACGCCATCGGGACAGTAGCTTTGTTTTCATTGATGTTGGTCAGTAACTTAAATACTCCTGCTTTGCTTACTTTGATGTTTTAGAACATCAGTTTTACCAGCCATTCATTAACAGAAACTATTCTGTCCCTCTGTCTCTGTCTCTCCATCTCTTCTCTCTCCCCATCTTTCCTCTCTATCTCTCTCTGTCTCTCTTACCAACCAGACATTGACAGAAAATGCTCTCTCTCTCTCTCTCTCTCTCTCTTTTCTCTCTCTCTCTCTCTCTCCTCTCTCTCTCTTCTCTCTCTCTCTCTCTCTCTCTCTCTTGTGTGTGTAAAAAAGCACATCATGTCTTATCTATTATCCTCGTAAATAAAGAATTTTGTCTTGTCTTGTCTTGTCTTGTCTCTCTCTCTCTATCTCTCTCTCTCTCTCTCTCTCTCTCTCTCTCTCTCTCTCTCTCTCTCTCTCTCTCTTTCTCACCAACAAGACATTAACAGAAAATACTCACTCTGTGTGTGCTTGTTTTGTCTGTCTGTCTGCCTACCTGTCTGTCTGTCTGTCTGTCTGTCTGTCTGTCTGTCTGTCTGTCTGTCTGACTCTCTCTCTCTCTCTCTCTCTCTCTCTCTCTCTCTCTCTCTCTCTCTCTCTCAATATTGTAATTCATATAATATCTTGGAATGATATTTTCAACAAAATTAACTTTCCGTTACGCATGGGAAGAATCTCTAAGAAAAGGGAATAAACGTACTATTGAAATTCTGAAATCCGTGAGAAAACTGAATGTACAGACTGTAGTATATTTGAAAATGTTTGATGCACAGATAAAACCTTTTCTTACATATGCAGACTAAATTTGGGGCTTACATGAAAATTCGATGATGGAGAAAGTACATACGTATGCTAT
The DNA here is from genome assembly GCA_018398815.1 of Conus ventricosus. Classification (NCBI taxonomy): domain Eukaryota; kingdom Metazoa; phylum Mollusca; class Gastropoda; order Neogastropoda; family Conidae; genus Conus; species Conus ventricosus. The sequence goes on from CM031595.1 coordinate 4,697,714, forward strand.
GAAGCGTTTCCTTCAAGTACCTATTCATTCATCCAACACCGTTTTATATGGAGATTTGGGCAGATACCCTTTGTACATAAGTACATTTGTGAAATGTGTTTAAGTACTGGTTGAAGATCTTGAAGCTACCCCAGTCCCGTTTTAGCAGGCAAGCCTATGATGTGATGCGTTTAGAAATGGAAAAGGGTACAGAAAACTGGGCTCATAAAGTAAAGAAAGTCCTTTCAGAACAGGGTTTTGGAATAGTGTGGATGGCCCAAGAAGTAGGGAATGAGCAACAGTTTATTGCGGAATATAAAGTCAGGCTTATTTGTTCTTTTAAACAGAACTGGCACTCAGATATGGAAAGTAAAGAAAAATATCGCTGGTTTTTCTCATTTAAGAATGTGTTTTCATTCTGAAAAGTTTCTCAATGTCATAACAGATAAAATGGCACAGAATAAATTAAGCAAGATTTAGGCTGAGAACTTTAGGTTTTGATGCGAACAAAAGATGGTTTGAATGTGAAACATCCACAGAATCTCCTTGTCCTGCATGTAGACACATTATTGATGACGAAGAACACTTTTCTGTTCCACTGTACTGCTTACAATGAAGTGCGGACGAATTGTTCACTTTTCCGTTAGATATAGCGGAAATACAAAAAGTTGCTGTCGTGTTATCATCAGATGAAGACTTGTAATTAAATCAGTTGCGAAATTCATCGCAGAAGCATTGAAACTTAGAAAGATGAAGGATAGTGAAATTTAAGATAATGCATTATAAGAGATATCTGAATGAATATTATCATTTATCGCAGGTGGAAGAGATCTAAGATACATTGTCATCATTTGATCGGTGGAGGGTCGAGTCAGGCTTAAGGTTTTTTTTTTTTCCTAATTGCATTACTCCTGTGCGTGAGGACATAAGGAAAATGTTATGAATATATTTGTTTTTAACCTTTGTTTTGGGGGCTACTAGGAATGAATATTGCAGGAAAGGAAGAGGGAAATGTTATTGTTTTTTTTACCTCTCCCCCTTGTCAAAAACCTCTTTGGTAATGACAATGAAATATCAAGTGTCAAGTCTCTCTCTCTCTCTCTCTCTCTCTCTCTCTCTCTCTCTCTCTCTCTCTCTCTCTCTCTTCTCTCCTTTTCTCTCTCCCCTTTCTCTCTCTCTCTTTTCCCTGCACCTTGTGCGTGCAGACACATATTCAGCATGACGATGCAATGTAAAACTGTTGTCCCCGTGTCAATGGCTTGTTGATGGACTGTTTCAGATGGACCGGTGATGCAAAAGGGACCCAGACCCTAGAAAATATAACACTATGCCGTCTCTTGGTCCATTGCATGTACCTATTTTTAAATCCCCTTTCTTACTAAATGCATATCAATCCAAAATTGTATTTTCTCTCTCTCTCTCTCTCTCCTCTCTCTCTCTCCTCTCTCCCCTCTCTCTCTCTCTTTTCTCTTTCTCTCTCTCTCTCTCTCTCTCTCTCTCTCTCTCTCTCTCTCTGTCTCTCTCTCTGTCTCTCCTTCTCTGTCTTGCTTATATATACACACTGTTTATCGAATGAAGAACGTGAAATTGTTATCGTTGATGCACTTACTTCCCTCCTTAGGGAGTTTTTCTTGAAAAAAATGATGCTCACTGTTTCCCTCGCTCGCCATTGCCCCTCAGAGGGAATTTAGTCTTTTTTCCTTTTTCTTTTGTGATTGTTATTGTTAAATTTTTGTTTATCTTTTGCCTTTCTTCTGTATGAGAGTGAGTTTACGGATGCATAAAGGATCGTTACTTTCTGGATATTGTACGTTATGTCAAAAGTGCATTGTTACGAGGCAATCTTGAATTGTTTTATGTTGTTTTCTACATTAATTCATACAATGCTTATGACATGGTTTCACAGATATAGATGCATTTTTACTGTTAAGCACATATTAAAAATAAGGAATGATGAAGACTAAAAAATAAGACTCTAACAATTGCGTCTCTAAACTGTCATGGATTGGGGGATATGAAAAAAAGAAGGGATGTCTTCCATTATCTGAAACAGAAAAAGTTTTCAATATATTGTCTGCAAGTACTCATTTTAGTGACAACTAGAAAAATATGTAAACTCTGAATGGGGCTATTAAATGTGTGTTGCGTCTTATAAATCAAACTCTAGAGGAGTGGCTGTTCTCTTTTCAAACAACTTTGATTTTAAAATAACTAAAGTTCATCGTTTATAAACGGAAATTTTATACTGGTTTCATTTACTGCTTTTGAGAAGGATTTCCTTTTTGGTAAATGTCTATGGCCCAAACAAGGATAGCCCGCCATTTTATAATTCACTTAGGGAAACCATACAAAGTTGTAAAAATAACAATGTAATTGCAGTTGTTGACTGGAAAATTTGTATTAAACGCAACCATTGATTGTTGCAATTATATACATGATAATAACCCGAGAGCCCCAAAAGGGGCACTTAAAAATATGACAGAAGAACTTGGATTGACAGATATCTGGAGAGCGAACAACCCAGAATGTAGGCGCTACACCTGGAGAAAGCCAACACCATTAAAGCAAAGCAGCCTAGACTTTTTCTTGTTATCTGATTATTTGTACTGGTATTTTGAAAATGCTGACATCGTCCCGGGATACTGTTCTGATCACTCTATAATTACACTGCAACAGAAAGTTGGTTAAAAATGAAAAGAAACATACTATTTGGAAATTTAATTGTTCCTTGCTTAAGGATAGGCAATATGCGGATGAAATAAATCAGGAAGTCATAAATGTGACAAAAGAATACGCCGCAGATAATTGCAATAGTGAAACAATTGATGAAATAGATAAAGGTAAAATTGAACTTAAAATCTCAGACGAACTATTTTTAGATTTTCTACTAATGAAAATAAGAGGAAAAAACTATCGCATATGCCACAATAACAAAAAGAAAAGAAAAAAAAAAGAAACTGAAAAGGAACTCATGAAAGATATTCAAACTCTTGAAAAGATGGACCATAAAACAGAAGACGTAATGAAAAAACAATAGAAGAAAAATCAGGAGTTGAGAACAATTAGAGATACGAGAATGGAATGGAAGGTGTACTCTTAAGATCAAAAGCCAGATGGATTGCTGATGGTGAAAAAAATTCAAAGTATTTCTTGAGAAAGTAAACTACATTAGCAAACAAATGACAAAACTTTAACTACGGATAATGAGATAATAGACGACCGTAAAGAAATCTTAAATGAAGTGAAAATATTCTATGAGAATTTGTATAGGGGAAGAGATGTAGAAAATTGTGCATTAGAAAGCTTGGTTAATGAAATTCCCAAATTATCACAAGAACAAGGAACGATGTTGGATGGTCTAATAACTATAGAGGAAGCTAGCCAAGTTCTGAAAATATGAAAAATGGTTAAAAGCCCTGGCACAGACAGATTTACGGTAGAATTCTTTAAATTCTTTTGGAAACAACTGGGACCGTTGTAGTAAGGTCACTAAACGAAGCATTTAAACATGGGGAACTTTCATCAACACAAAAAGGTCTAATTATCTGTATCCCTAAAGGCGATAAACCTAAGGAATTTATAAAAAAAATTGGCGACCTGTATCTTCTTAATGTAATATACAAAATAGGATCTTCGTGTATTTCCAATAGAATTAAGAACGTCCTACCAACACTTATAAATGAGGATCAGACAGGATTCATAACTAATAGGCATATAGGAGATAATATTAGATTAATATATTTTTATGATTTGATTAACTCTCTACAGATGAAAAATCTTCCTGGCTTACTACTTAGTATTGATTTTGAAAAGGCCTTTGACTCATTGGATTGGAGTTTTATGTTTAAAGTTTTAAAAGCATATGGTTTTGGAGATGGTGTTTGCCGTTGGATTGAAACTTTTTTACAAAGACATCAGAGCAACTGCTAGTATAAATGGCCACATTGCACACTGGTTTAAAGATGAAAGAAATTGTAGACAGGGAGACCCTATTTCTCCATATTTGTTTGTCCTATGCGTGGAAACGTTAGCTATCATGATCAGGGAAGACAAATTTATAAAAGGAATAAAGACAAATAATATTGAACATAAAATTTCGCAGTTTGCAGATGATACACAATTATTCAATGAGGGTTACGAAGAATCATTTAACCCATCCATACTTATCCTAGACAGATTCAGCAAGATTTCTGGCCTATGTATGAACTGTGATAAAACACAAACAATTTGGGTAGGAAATAAACAAAAAGAAAGTATATTGCCCCCATCTGAAAATGATATGGAATCCCCCTAAATTAAAAATACTGGGAATCTGGTTTACTCAAGATTTAAATAATTGTGAAACCATAAACTACAATGAAAAATTCGCAGAGGTTAAAATGGTATTTAAAATTTGGTCACAAAGAACCATCACTCCAATTGGGAGAGTAGCTGTGTTAAAATCTCTAATTCTGTCTAAACTAATACATCTTTGGATTTTGCTCCCTGATCCATCTGACCCTTTTGTACAAAAACTCCAAACGTTATGTTTTCAATTTGTTTGGAATGGAAAAGGGGACAGGATTAGTAGAAAAACGGCAGCAAAAAGTGTGCAACAAGGTGGTTTGAACATACCAGATATTCGAAGATATAATATATATATATATATATATATATATATATATATATATATATATATATATATATATATATATATATTATATTATATATATAATGGGCATGGGTGGTTGGGTCTGTGGGGTGTGGCTCGGCAGCTGGAGGGTGGTGTTTCTCGCCGGTGGGCTCTGCAGTCATGAAATACGGGCTGGTACACCCATGGGGGATGCTATTTTAAGGCTGTTATGAGTTGCATCCTGCAGTCTGATTTACCTCTGTTCAGGAGCAGTTATGTCCCTTCATATCTTAATGGAGTGTCCTGCACGTGCCTGTACCCATCGTCAACACAGCGCAGGCCTCCAAGGGTGGTACAGGGCTGCTCTAAAGGCAGGTGAAGACAGTGCTTCTCTGGGTCCTCCCCAGCACCTTCGGGTGTTTCTTTTTCTTCTTTGCCTTAACTAGGCTGACCCTGGAGAAAGGTCCAGTGACGGTGAGGAAAGACCCACTGACCACAGGGAAAGTCCTGTTGACAGTGGGAAAGACTACAACTTTGGATTCTCTCTTGAGGGCACATAAGACCGTATGGTGAAAGCTTGGCTGTGTCTGGAGTGGCACTCTCTTCATCTGTCCGTGGGCATGGGTGGTTGGGTCTGTGGGGTGTGCTCGGCAGCTGGAGGGTGGTGTTTCTCGCCGGTGGGCTCTGCAGTCATGAAATACGGGCTGGTACACCCATGGGGGATGCTATTTTAAGGCTGTTATGAGTTGCATCCTGCAGTCTGATTTACCTCTGTTCAGGAGCAGTTATGTCCCTTCATATCTTAATGGAGTGTCCTGCACGTGCCTGTACCCATCGTCAACACAGCGCAGGCCTCCAAGGGTGGTACAGGGCTGCTCTAAAGGCAGGTGAAGACAGTGCTTCTCTGGGTCCTCCCCAGCACCTTCGGGTGTTTCTTTTTCTTCTTTGCCTTAACTAGGCTGACCCTGGAGAAAGGTCCAGTGACGGTGAGGAAAGACCCACTGACCACAGGGAAAGTCCTGTTGACAGTGGGAAAGACTACAACTTTGGATTCTCTCTTGAGGGCACATAAGACCGTATGGTGAAAGCTTGGCTGTGTCTGGAGTGGCACTCTCTTCATCTGTCCGTGGGCATGGGTGGTTGGGTCTGTGGGGTGTGCTCGGCAGCTGGAGGGTGGTGTTTCTCGCCGGTGGGCTCTGCAGTCATGAAATACGGGCTGGTACACCCATGGGGGATGCTATTTTAAGGCTGTTATGAGTTGCATCCTGCAGTCTGATTTACCTCTGTTCAGGAGCAGTTATGTCCCTTGATATCTTAATGGAGTGTCCTGCACGTGCCTGTACCCATCGTCAACACAGCGCAGGCCTCCAAGGGTGGTACAGGGCTGCTCTAAAGGCAGGTGAAGACAGTGCTTCTCTGGGTCCTCCCCAGCACCTTCGGGTGTTTCTTTTTCTTCATATATAATATATATATATATATATATATATATATATATATATATATATATATATATATATATATATATATATATGCTCTGAAACGTTCATGGCTGAGAAAATATATAAAACAACGAATCATAAATGGATAAATATTGCAGTTGAAATGCACCCTTTTCTTAAAAACTTTGAATGTTACGGACCAATGTACGGTTTAAATTATTCAAACATTAACCCTTTTTGGACCCATACTTTCAAAGCGTATGGAAACTTTTGCCTCAATGTTACGCCAAAAAATGTTTGTGAGGTGCTAGTTGAACCTGTTTTCTGCAACGAAAAAATCAAAATAGGTAATGCTGTCATCAAACAAAACAGTACACTTAAGAAAGGGATATACTCCATCAGGCATTTTCTGAAAGAAAATGGGGAATTTTTCAAACATAGAGAATTCATATCAACTACACATTAGTCTGTTGACTTTATTACGTACAATGGTTGGATTTCGTCAATAAAACAATACATAAGAACAACGGAATACAAATTAATAACAATACTAATTACATTCATGATGTGCCTAATGCATTGAAAATTATAAAAAACACCAATAAAGGAGCAAAACGATATTATGAGTACTTTACATCAGACAATAATAAACCTAACTGTTGCTCAAAGTGGTCAGAAAAAGATGAATCCAATCATTTCCTGGAAGAATGTGTTTTATAAAATCAGTACAATCAAGGATGTAAAACTAAAATGCTTGCAAATGAGAATCATACACCGAATTATTGCGACTAATATCGTTTTGAATGCAATGGGATTAACAGATACGTTACTGTGTTCATTTTGTAATGAGGAAAGAGATTCCATTGAACATTTTTGTTATGGAATTGCAGATATGCACAAGTATTTTGTACATCTCTCAAAAAACTATTGAATGAAAAATGTGAACACACTCATAACGTTGGAATTTCATGGGAACTAGTAATTTCCGGAGTGGATGGATACTTAAAAGTGGATTCTATCTTAGAGTTTATTGTAATGTTTGCCAAGAAGTACATTTATTGATGCAAAATGGAAAATAATCTTCCATATATATTTGTTTTCCAAAGACAATTAAATGCCATATATAAGATTAAAGAATATAAGCTAAAATTAACTATAAATTAACAAATTTGAATAGCACCTGGAACGTATATAAACCAATTCTCTTTCTATAAACAGCAGTTTACTAAACGAGAAAGGGAGAAAAAAGGGGGAAAGAAGGGGGGAAAAATCTACTCTCAAACACAAAAAATGATTGTTGTGATCTTAAAATTAATTCAAATGTGCCTCTATAGAATTTTTTTATTGAATGGACAATTGCCTCGATCTAAAAAATATTTAAGGGACTAGGGGAAGGATAAAGAAGAGAAAAAAAATGTACTGTTTTTTCCATCCTTCCCAAGTTAATATTATGCACCAGTTATTACAGTTTTTTTTTTCCTTTTCAAAACCTATCGTGATGCTCATTGATACACGGCTGTGTCATATGTATACCTGTATGTATATACGTACACATGCATGTATACATAGACGTATATATGTATATATGTTTGCATCTCTCTCTCTCTCTCTCTCTCTCTCTCTCTCTCTCTCTCTCTCTCTCTCTCTCTCTCTTTATGTGGTGTGTGTGTGTGTGTGTGTGTGTGTGTGTGTGTGTGTGTGTGTGTGTGTGTGTGTGTGTGTGTGTGTGTGTGTGTGTGTGTGTGCTGTGTGTGTGTGTGTGCGTGCGTGCGCGTGCGTGCGTGCGTGCGTGCGTGCGTGCGTGCGTGCGTGCGCGCGCGCGTGTGTGTGTGTGTGTGTGTGTGTGTGTGTGTGTGTGTGTGTGTGTGTGTGTGTGTGTGTGTGTGTGTGTGTGTGTGTGTGTGTGTGTGTGTGTGTGTGTGTGTGTGTGTGTGAATGCGAACGTGTTTATGTCTATGTGTATATAAGTGAAAGTATGTATATGTGGATAAATATTGGCTTTTTTGTGTTATCGTTTAGTTGATTTTTTTCTGTAGCAACTGAAACGGAAATAGTTTTGATTTGTCTCTGCTCACTGTCCTCTTTTTGCGCACCTGTCAACTCTTCTAATTTTGCATTAAAATCTTTGTGGGGGAAAAAATATATATATATATATAAAATCGGAAATGAAATGAGGTAGGGAACAGTAAACGATAAACAGTAAACAAGTGGGGTATGTTTTGCTCCCATAAGGAAACCTAACACAGAGTAACTTTTATTCAAGACTTGCACAGCCTTTTAAACTTGAATAAAGTCAGACAAATACATAGACGAACAATCTAATAGTGGGGGAAAAACAAGCGTAGACCAACAACTGAACTGTCTTCATAGTAATGACCTGGCAAAGATTTGGACTTCAGGAGAGGGGAGAGGGGAGTTTGAAGATGGAGAAACTGGTAACATGAAATTTAAAATATATATATATGTTTCAGATATGAAAACTCTTCACTAGCTGCATAAGGGAACCATCCCAATCCCTTTTGAAGGCAGATATATTTGTATTGCCTGCTCCGAGGCCTTTCGCCCGCTGGGTCGGGACTCATCAGGGAGACACGGCTGGTTGTGTCTGCGCTCCCGGCGTCAAATAGAGACACACCACAGTCCATAATACTGTGGTGTTCTCACCACCATGGCTGCAAAAAAGAATCCAATAGCACCCCCAAAGCAGCCAGCGAAGAGTAGTAAATGCATCCAAACGAAAGTGTGGAGAGGAAAAGTTCCTGTAAAACTAAAGACATTATGCAAATAATATAAAATATAGGGGACAGTCTTTGAGCCTACGCCTGAGGATCCACCCAAAGATGCAAGGGAGATCAAAAGACAAACGCACAGACGGACAAAAACAAATACAAATAACCTCAATTTAATCAAAGCAAAATCGGAAATAAAATGAGGTAGGGAACAGTAACGATAAACAGTAAACAAGTGGGTATGTTTGATGAGGATTATAGTTGAAGGGACTGGTGACAGCTGTATGATTGATGAGATTGTAGTTAGGGAGACGTGGTGACAGATGTATGATTGATGAGGACTATAGTTAGGAGACGTGGTGAGAGCTGTATGATTGATGAGGACTGTAGTTGAAGGGACGTGGTGACAGCTGTATGATTGATGAGGACTGTAGTTGAAGGGACATGGTGACAACTGTATGACTAATGTGGACTGCTGATGGATGGACGTGGTGACAGGTGTATGATTGATAAGGACTGAGTTAGGGAGACGTGGTGACAGCTGTATGATTGATGAGGACTGTAGTTAGGGAGACGTGATGACAGCTGTATGATTGATGAGGACTGTAGTTAAGGAGACGTGGTGACAGCTGAATGATTGATTAGGATTGTAGTTGAAGGGTCGTGGTGACAGCTGTATGATTGATGAGGACTGTAGTTAGGGAGACGTGGTGACAGTTGTACGATTGATGAGGACGTAGTTAGTGAGACGTGGTGACAGCTGTATGATTGATGAGGATGTAGTTGAAGGGAAGTGGTGACAGCTGTATGATTGATGAGAACTGTAGTTGAAGGGACGTGGTGACATCTGTATGATTGATGAGGACTGTAGTTGAAGGACGTGGTGACAGCTCATGATTGATGAGGACTGTAGTTGAAGGGACGTGGTGACAGCTGCATGATTGATGAGGACTGTGGTTGAAGGGAGGTGGTGACAGCTGTATGATTGATGAGGATTGTAATTGAAGGGACGTGGTGACAGCTGTATGATTGATAAGGACTGTAGTTGAAAGGACGTGGTGAAAGCTGTATGATTGATGAGATTGTAGTTGAAGGGACGTGATGACAGCCGTATATTGATGAGGACTGTAGTTGAAGGAACGTGGTGACAGCTGTATGATGATGAGGATTGTAGTTGAAGGACATGGTGACAGCTGTATGATAGATGAGGACTGTAGTTGAAGGGACGTGGTGACAGCTGTATGATTAATGAGGACTGTAGTTGAAGGGACGTGGTGACAGCTGTATGATGATGAAACTGTAGTTGAAGGGACGTAGTGATAGCTGTATGATTGATGAGGACTGTGTTGGGAGACGTGGTGACAGCAGTAGGAATTGATGAGGACTGTAGTTAAGGGGACGTGGTGACAGCTGTATGATTGATGAGGACTGTAGTTTAAGGGACGTGGTGACAGCTGTATAATTGATGAGGACTGTAGTTGAAGGGACGTGGTGACAGTGTATGATTGATCAGGACTGTAGTTGAAGGGACGTGGTGACAGCTGTATGATTGATGAGGACTGTAGTTGGGGGGATGTGGTGACAGCTGTATTATTGATGAGGACTGTAGTTGAAGGGACGCGGTGAAAGCTGTATGATTGATGAAGACTGCAGACGGAAGACGTGGTAAAGCTGTATGATTGATGAGGAATATAGTTGAAGGGACGTGGTGACAGCTGCATGATTGATACGAACTGTAGATTGAGGGACTTGGTGACAGCTGTATGATTGATGAGGACTGTAGTTGAAGAACGTGGTGACAGCTGTATGATTAATGAGGACTGTAGTTGAAGACGTGGTGACAGCTGTATGATTAAGGGAAATGTAGTTTGGGGGACGTGGTGACAGCTGCATGATTGATGAGGGCTGTAGTGAAGGGACGTTGTGACCCGCTTTTATGATTGATAAGGATTATAGTTGAAGGACGTGGTAACAGCTGTATGATTGATGAGGACTGTAGTTGGGAGACGTGTGACAGCTGTATGATTGATGAGGACTGTAGTTGAAAGGGACATGGGATAGCTGTATGATTAAAGAGGACTGTGGTTTGGGGACGTGGTGACCCGCTGTATGACTGATGAGGACTGTAGTTGAAAAGGGACGTGGTTACAGCGATGTTGATGGGGGTTTTTGGGGTTGGTCAGGTATGTTTTATTGGGGGGTTTAAGGGGGGTGACACTGTTATTGATGAGGACTGAGGGGGCGGAAAGTTATGATTTTGAGGGTTATGGGGGGGGGGAACCTGTTTATTTAGGGTTGATTTAAAGGGGCGTGGGAAGCTGAAAATTTAAAAATGATTAGGACTGGTGAGCTGATTATTATGAAATGAGTTTGGGGGGGAAGTGAGTTATGATGCTGGGAAAGTGGGGGTTTTATTGGGGTTTGAAAAGGGGCGTGGGGTTTTGTGAAATTTTTTGGGGGGTAAATGAGATGTGACGCAGATGAGGGACTGGGGAAGTTAAGATTTTGAGCGGGGGGGAGTGTGGGGGGTATGATTTTATGAGGGGTTTGGGGGAAAAAAAAAGGATTTGGGGGGGGGGGGGGGGATGTTTAGGGATGAAAGGGCGGATTGGGAAAGGGAAGTTATGATTGGAGTGAGAGGGGGGGCCTTTAAAAGGGTTTTTGGGGGGACGGGTGACGCTGTTGATTGATGGGGGTTCAGATGGGGGTTTTAAAAGGGATGATTTGTTTAAAATTTTGGGGCGGGGCATTTTTAAAAAGGGCTTTTGGATCTACATAGGAGAGGGTTTATTGTGGGACCTGCAGTTTGTTGAAGGGTCATTTGGGGCTTTTTTAAAAATGGGTGAAACTGACAAAAGGGGGGGGGGGGGTTTTGGGGGGGAAAAAAAAAGGGGGGTTTAAAATTATTGGGAAAAACTCAGGAAAAAGGGGGTTTTACGTGTAAATTTTTTGGGGGAAACAGTTTCGTTGAAGGTTTTTTTGGGTTTAAAAACTTTCCACTTTTATATTGTAAAAACGAAAAAGAAATGGGGGGTTTTAAATTAAACTTTTCCTTTTTTTTCTCTTAAACTCCTTTTGAAATGGGTTGTAGGGACTGGGGTTT
>CM031595.1:4715935-4744701 GCA_018398815.1 Conus ventricosus
CCTCATGGTCTTTTTCATGGACAGTAGTAATGTTCCGTAATGCTCTGTGTTCGGGGACAGTGGTAATGTTCCCTCATGCTCCGTGTTTGGGGACAGTAGAATTGTCCCTTCATGGTTTATTTCAGAATCAGTGGCATGTTCCTTCATGCTCTGCGTTCAGGGACATTGGCATGTCCTTCTATGTCGGTGTTCATGGACAGTCATATGTGTCTACGTGGTTCTGTTGAAGGGCAGTGCTATTGTGCCTTCATACTCCGTGTTAAGGGACAGTAGAATTGTCCCTTCATGCTCTGTGTTTAGGGACAGTGACATTGACCCTTCTATGTCAGTTTCCAGGAACAATTATATTGTCTCTATGTGGTCTGTGTTCAGGCGCAGTGGTATTGTCTTTTCATGGTCTGTTTTCAAGGACAATGGTATTGTCTATTTATGGTCCGTGATGGAAGACAAAGGGTCGTTCTTTCAAGGCCTGTGTGCAGAGACAGTTGTACTGGTAAATGTTCAAGGACAGAGGTATGGTGAGTGTATGTGCTGTGTTCAGGGGCAGCAGTATATCCCCACGTGCTCGGTATATATATGTGTGGGGTATGGCTTTAAGTAACAACAAAATGGGAATGAAAGGTTTCAAATACAGGTGAAAAAAATGACCTGATCCTAAACAGTGGTGAGGACCTCACCATTGTTTGTAGAACAAATCTCTTGGTGCTTTGTAAAACATGAAAAGAATACTGGAATGCTCTCGCGCATTTTCAATGTACTAGTTTATATAATTGTTTAGAAAAAAGAACACCAGTGTCAGGGTGACGAAGATTCTCAACGTTAGGTACATATGACATGCCCAGTTGAGGTGATAAAAAACAAAACTGCACATAGAGTATGATCATTAGATGTAAATGGGGAAAGGATGGGTTTGTTTCTAAATGCATGTTTTTAAATATAAGTCTTCTTCTTCTCTTCTTCTTCTTCTTCCTAAAATACTGGTTCACTCAAAAACGAGTAGGTCACCAGCGCGCATGTTAAAAAGTAAAATAAAATAACATAAAATAGTGCGACTCAGGCTGTTGGCCCTTGGAGCAAATTTGGCAACAAGGGGTCGCACTCGATATTCAAGAAGTTAAAAGCAATGGCCAAATTCAGGCCCAGGTAACAGTAAAATATCTGGGGAAGTTAAAATAAAAAAATCGTCAAAATGCAGATTTCAAAACTGTCGTATCAATTTGTTTTTTTAAATGAGACTGCATTTGTGGCAATCTTGATGGCACCCGGCAGTGAGTTCCACAGCCGTACAGACCAGGATAAAATGAATGTGAGTGGCTGTCAATATTTGATGCAGGTATGGTATAACATTGACCGCCACTCCTGATGCTACTTTTATTCAATACTAGTTGTTCCATTGGAATATCAATTAATTTAGCTCTACCTTTGAAGAAGATGTTAAGTTTGATAAAGGCTCTTCTCTCTTCTAAGGGTTTCCATTCTAATTTCCCCATGTTCTTCCTAGTATTCCCCTTCTCTCTGATGTGGTTCCCTGTTACGAACCATGCTGCGCTCTTCTGTATCTTTTCGAGGTTATCAATGTCCTTTAGATGGTAAGGATCCGAAACTGAGCAACCATATTCCAGTACTGGTCTAACCAGTGTTTTGTAGCAGTCGTCTTTAACCTTTTGGGGGCAGTCATTGATATTCCTGTATAAGAAAGCTAAGATGTTATTTGCTTTCTTACATACTAAATTGTAATGTTATTTCCATTTGAGACGACTATCTATAATCACGCCTAAATATTTTGCAGCATTGGTTTCTTTAAGAATAGTATTATGAATAGAATATTCTGATCTAGTTGGTGAGCGTTTGTTACATATACGCAACACTTGGCACTTTTGGGATGAAATTCCATTTTCCAAGTTTTTCCCACTCTTGTAAAGCGTTTAGATCTTCTTGTAGAATGCGTGTATCATTCTTGCTTCTGATTGTTCTATATACTAAGCTGTCCATCTGCAAAGAGCCTTATAGTAGTTCCAGGAGAGAGATTTCTACTTATGTCATTTATATAAATTAAGAAAAACAAGGGCCCCGAACAGTTCCCTGTGGTACACCTGACAAGACTGGTTTACAATGGGATGACGACCCTTCCACAACAACTTTCTGCGTTCTCCCAACGAGGAATGATCTAGCCCATTTTAGCAAAGAACCGCCAATGCCGATGTGTTCTAATTTAAGCAGCAGGCCCTCATGGTCAACCTTATCAAAGGCTTTAGAAAAGTCTAATAAATTTGCATCTGTTTGCTGTCTGTTGTTAAGACAGTTATTAAAATAATTGAGAGTTGTTATAAGTTGGTCTCACAACTCCTTCGCTGTCTAAAACCATGCTGGGCGTTATTTAAGAAGTCATATTTGTCACGATGGTCCATTATGCTACTATATATTATGTGTTCAAGTAGTTTTGCTGATATGGACGTAAGAGATACAGGTCTATAGTTCTCTGCTTTTGTTTGTCACCCTTTTTGAATAAGGGAACAATGCTCGCATCTCCGCCACTCATCAGGTATTACTCCTGGTCCAGTGAAGCATGGTAAAGTAGTTGGTATACCTCACTCAATTCATTGGCACAATAATTTTAAGAGCTTGCCAGGAACGCCATCGGGGACCAGTAGCTTTGTTTTCATTGATGTTGGTCAGTAACTTAAATACTCTCTGCTTTGCTTACTTTGATGTTTTAGAACATCAGTTTTACCAGCCATTCATTAACAGAAACTATTCTGTCCCTCTGTCTCTGTCTCTCCGTCTCTCTCTCTCCCCCTCTTTCCTCTCTATCTCTCTCTGTCTCTCTTACCAACCAGACATTGACAGAAAATGCTCTCTCACTCTCTCGCTCTCTCTCTCTCTCTCTCTCCTCTCTCTCTCTCTCTCTCTCTTCTCTCTCTCTCTCTCTCTCTCTCTCTCTCTCTGTAAAAAAAGCACATCAGTGCTTATCTATTATCCTCGTAAATAAAGAATTTTGTCTTGTCTTGTCTTGTCTTGTCTTGTCTTGTCTTGTCTTCTCTCTCTCTTCTCTCTCTCTCTCTCTCTCTCTCTCTCTCTCTTCTCTCTCTCTCTCTCTCTCTCTCTTTCTCACCAACAAGACATTAACAGAAAATACTCACTCTGTGTGTGCTTGTTTTGTCTGTCTGTCTGCCTACTTTTCTGTCAGTCAGTCAGTCAGTCAGTCATGTCTGTCTGTCTGTCTGTCTGTCTGTCTGTCTGTCTGTCTGTCTGTCGGTCTGTCTGTCTGTCTGTCTGTCTGTTCTGTCTGTCTGTCTGTCGGTCGGTCGGTCGGTCTGTCTGTCTGTCTGTCTGTCTGTCTGTCTGTCTGTCTGTCTGTCTGTCTGTCTGTCCTGTCTGTCTGTCTGTCTGTCTGTCTGTCTTTCTGTCTGTCTGTCTGTCTGTCTGTCTGTCTGTCTGTCTCTCTCTCTCTCTCTCTCTCTCTCTCTTCTCTCTCTCTCCTCTCTCTCTCTCATATTATAATTCATATAAATATCTTGGAATAATATTTTCAACAAAATTACTTTCCGTTACGCATTGGGAAGAATCTCTAAGAAAAGGGAAAAAAGGTACTATTGAAAATCTGAAATCCGTGAGAAAACTGAATTGTACAGACTGTAGTATATTTTGGAAAATGTTTGATGCACAGATAAAACCTTTTCTTACATATGCAGCTAAAATTTGGGGCTTACATGAAAATTCGATGATGGAGAAAGTACATACGTATGCTATGAAAGCGTTTCCTTCAAGTACCTATTCATTCATCCAACACCGTTTAATATGGAGAGATGGGCAGATACCCTTTGTACATAAGTACATTTGTGAAATGTATTAAGTACTGATTGAAGATCTTGAAGCTACCCCAGTCCCGTTTTAGCAGGCAAGCCTATGATGTGATGCTTTTAGAAATGGAAAAAGGTACAGAAAACTGGGCTCATAAAGTAAAGAAAGTCCTTTCAGAACAGGGTTTTGGAATAGTGTGGATGGCCCAGGAAGTAGGGAATGAGCAACAGTTTATTGCGGAATATAAAGTCAGGCTTATTTGTTCTTTTAAACAGAACTGGCACTCAAATATGGAAAGTAAAGAAAAAACATCGCTGGTTTTTCTCATTTAAGAATGTGTTTCATTCTGAAACGTTTCTCAATGTCATAACAGATAGATGGCACAGAATAAATTAAGCAAGATTTAGGCTGAGAACTTTAGGTTTTGATGCGAACAAAAGAGGGTTTGATGTGAAACATCCACAGAATCTCCTTGTCCTGCATGTAGACACATTATTGATGACGAAGAACACTTTCTGTTCCACTGTACTGCTTACAATGAAGTGCGGACGAATTGTTCACTTTCCAGTTAGATATAACGGAAAGACAAAATGTTGCTGTCGTGTTATCATCAGATGATGAACTTGTAATTAAATCAGTTGTGAAATTCATCGCAGAAGCATTGAAACTTAGACAGATGAAGGATAGTGAAATTTAAGATAATGCATTATAAGAGATATCTGAATGATATTATCATTTATCGCAAGTGGAAGAGATCAGTAAGATACATTGTCATCATTTGATCGAGTGGATGGTCGAGTCAGGCTTAAGGGTTTTTTTTTTTTTCCTAATTGCATTACTCCTGTGCTTGAGGACATAAGGAATGTTATGAATATATTTGTTTTTAACCTTTGATTTGGTGCACACTAGGAATGAATATTGCAGGAAAGGAAGAGGGAAATGTTATTGTTTGTTACCTCTCCCCCTTGTCAAAAGACCTCTTTGGTAATGACAATAAATATCAAAGTGTCAAGTCTCTCTTCTCTCTCTCTCTCTCTCTCTCTCTCCTCTCTCTCTCTCTCTCTCTCTCTCTCTTCTCTCTCTCTCTTCTCTCTCTCTCTCTCTCTCTCTCTCTCTCTCTCTCTCTCTCTCTCTCTCTCTCTTCTCTCTCTCTCTCCTATGCACCTTGTGCGTGCAGACACATATTTAGCATGACGATGCAATGTGAAACTGTTGTCGCCGTGTCAATGGCTTGTTGATGGACATGTTTCAGATGGACCGGTGATGCAAAGGGACCCAGACCCTAGAAAATATGAGCACTATCCCGTCGCTTGGTCCCATTGCATGTACCTATTTTTAAATCTCCTTTCTTACTAAATGCATATCAATCCAAAAATGTATTTTCTCTCTCTCTCTCTCTCTCTCTCTCTTTCTCTCTCTCTCTCTCTCTCTCTCTCTCTCTCTCTCTCCTCTCGCTTATATAACACACTGATATCGAATTAAGAACGTGAAATTGTTATCGTTGATGCACTTACGTCCCTCCTTATGGAGTTGTTCTTGAAAAAAATGATGCTCACTGTTTCCCTCGCTCGCATTGACCCTCAGAGGGAATTTAGTCTTTTTTCCTTTTTTCTTTTTGATTGTTATTGTTAAATTTTTGTTTATCTTTTTGCCTTTCTTCTGTATGAGAGTGAGTTTACGGATGCATAAAGGATCGTTACTTTTCTGGATATTATACGTTATGTCAAAGTGCATTGTTACGAGGCAATCTTGAATTGTTTTATGTTGTTTTCTACATTAATTCATACAATGCTTATGACATGGTTTTCACAGATATAGATGCATTTTTACTGTTAAGCACATATTAAAAATAAGGAATGATGAAGACTAAACAATGGAGACTTTAAACAATTGCGTCTCTAAGCTGTCAGGATTGGGGGATATGAAAAAAAGGGATGTCTTCCATTATCTGAAACAGAAAAAGTTTTCAATATATTGTCTGCAAGATACTCATTTTAGTGACAAACTAGAAAAATATGTAAACTCTGAATGGGGCTATAAATGTGTGTTTGCGTCTTATAAATCAAACTCTAGAGGAGTGGCTGTTCTCTTTCAAACAACTTTGATTTTAAAATGACTAAAGTTCATCGTGATATAAACGGAAATTTTATACTGGTTTCATTTACTGCTTTTGAGAAGGATTTCCTTTTGGTAAATGTCTATGGCCCAAACAAGGATAGCCCGACATTTTATAATTCACTTAGGGAAACCATCCAAAGTTGTAAAAATAACAATGTATTGCAGTTGGTGACTGGAAATTTTGTATTAAACGCAACCATTGATTGTTGCAATTATATACATGATAATAACCCGAGAGCCAAAGGAGCACTTGAAAATATGACAGAAGAAACTTGGATTGACAGATATCTGGAGAGCGAACAACCCAGAATGTAGGCGCTACACCTGGAGAAAGCCAACACCATTAAAGCAAAGCAGACTAGACTTTTTTCTGTTATCTGATTATTTGTACTGGTATTTTGAAAATGCTGACATCGTCCCGGATACCGTTCTGATCACTCTATAATTACACTGCAACAGAAAGTTGGTAAAAATGAAAAGAAACATACTTTTTGGAAATTTAATTGTTCCTTGCTTAAGGACAGGCACATGCGGATGAAATAAATCAGGAAGTCATAAATGTGACAAAAGAATACACCGCAGATAATTGCAACAGTGAAACAATTGATGAAATAGATAAAGGTAAAATTGAACTTAAAATCTCAGACGAACTATTTTTAGATTTTCTACTAAATGAAAAAAGAGGAAAAACTATCGCATATGCCACAATAACAAAAAGAAAAGAAGAAAAAAATAAGAAACTGAAAAGGAACTCATGAAAGATATTCAAACTCTTGAAAAGATGGACCATAAAACAGAAGACGTAATGAAAAAACAATACGAGAAAAATCAGGAGTTGAGAACAATTAGAGATACGAGAATGGAATGGAAGGTGTACTCTTAAGATCAAAAGCCAGATGGATTGCTGATGGTGAAAAAAATTCAAAGTATTTCTTGAGAAAGGAAACTACATTAGCAAACAAATGACAAAACATATAACTACGGATGATAAGAAAATAGACGGCCGTAAAGAAATCTTAAATGAAGTGAAAATATTCTATGAAATTTTTGTATAGGGGAAGAGATGTAAAAAATTGTGCATTAAAAAAAGATTGGTTAATGAAATTCCCAAATATCACAAGAACAGGAACGATGTCAGATGGTCTAATAACTATAGAGGAGCAGCCAAGTTCTGAAAATATGAAAAAATGGTAAAAGCCCTGGCACAGACATATTTACGGTAGAATTCTTTAAATTATTTTGGAAACAACTGGGACCGTTGTAGTAAGGTCACTAACGAAGCATTTAAACATGGGGAACTTTCATCAACACAAAAAGGTCTATTATCTGTATCCCTAAAGGCGATAAACATAAGGAATTTATTTTTAAAAAAATTGGCGACCTGTATCTCTTCTTATGTAATATACAAAATAGGATCTTCGTGTATTTCCAATAGAATTAAGAACGTCCAACCAACACTTATAAATGAGGATCAGACGCGATTCATAACTAATAGGCATATAGGAGATAATATTTGATTAATATATTTTTATGATTTGATTAACTATCTACAGATGAAAAATCTTCCTGGCTTACTACTTAGTATTGATTTTGAAAAGGCCTTTGACTCATTGGATGGAGTTTTATGTTTAAAGTTTTAAAAGCATATGGTTTTGGAGATGGTGTTTGCCGTTGGATTGAAACTTTTTACAAAGACATCAGAGCAACTGTTAGTATAAAATGGCCACATTGCACACTGGTTTAAAGTTGAAAGAGGTTGTAGACAGGAGACCCTATTTCTCCATATTTGTTTGTCCTATGCGTCGAAACGTTAGCTATCATGATCAGGGAAGACAAATTTAAAAAGGAATAAAGACAAATAATATCGCAGTTTGCAGATGATACACAATTATTCAATGAGGTGACGAAGAATCATTTAACCGATCCATACTTATCCTGACAGATTCAGCAAGATTTCTGGCCTATGTATGAACTGTGATAAAACACAAACAATTTGGTAGGAAATAAAAAAAAATTAAAAAAATAAATAAAAGTATATTGCCCCCATCTGAAAAATGATATGGAATCCCCCTAAATTAAAAATACTGGGAATCTGGTTTACTCAAGATTTAAATAATTGTGAAACCATAAGCTACAATGAAAAATTCGCAGAGGTTAAAATAGTATTTAAAATTTGGTCACAAAGAACCATCACTCCAATTGGGAGAGTAGCTGTGTTAAAATCTCTAATTCTGTCTAAACTAATACATCTTTGGATTTTGTCTCCCTGATCCATCTGACCCTTTTGTACAAAAACTCCAAACGTTATGTTTTTCAATTTGTTTGGAATGGAAAAGGGGACAGGATTAGTAGAAAAACGGCAGCAAAAAGTGTGCAACAAGGTGGTTTGAACATACGAATATTCGAAGAGATATATATATATAATATATATATATAATTATATATATATATGCTACGATCGATTAATATATATAAATTAATACTATATATATATATATAATATATATATATATAAATAAATATATGCTCTGAAACGTTCATGGCTGAGAAAATATATAAAACACGAATCATAAATGGATAAATATTAGCAGTTGAAATGCACCCTTTCTTAAAAACTTTGAATGTTACGGACCAATGTACGGTTAAATTATTCAAACATTAACCCTATCTGGACCCATACTTTCAAAGCATATGGAAACTTTTGCCTCAATATTACGCCAAAAATGTTTGTGAGGTGCTAGATTAAACCTGTTTGCCGCAACGAAAAATAAAAATAGGTAATGCTGTCATCAAACAAAACAGTACAATTAAGAAAGGGATATACTCCATCAGGCATTTTCTGAAAGAAAATGGGGAATTTTCAAACATAGAGAATGTAATCAACTACACATTAGTCTGTTGACTTTATTACGTACAATGGTTGGATTTCGTCAATAAAACAATACATAAGAACAACGAATACAAATTAATACAATACTAATTACATTCAGATGTGCCTAAATGCATTGAAAATTATAACAAACACCAATAAAGGAGCAAAACGATATTAGAGTACTTTACATCAACAATAATAAACCTAACTGTTGCTCAAAGTGGTCAGAAAAAGATGAATCCAATCATTTCCTGGAAGAATGTGTTTTTAATAAATCAGTACAATCAAGGATGTAAAACTGAAATGTTTGCAAATGAAATCATACACCGAATTATTGCGACTAATATCGTTTTGAATGCAATGGGGTTAACAGATACGTTACTGTGTTCTTTTTGTAATGAGGAAAGAGATTCCATTGAACATTTTTTTTTTTTATGGAATTGCAGATATGCACAAGTATTTTGTACATCTCTCAAAAAAACTATTGAATGAAAAGGGGAAAAACCCCCACTTATAACGTTGGAATTTCATGGGAACTAGTAATTTCCGGAGTGGATGAAAAACTTAAAAGTGGATTCTATCTAGAGTTTATTGTAATGTTTGCCAAGAAGTATATTTATTGATGCAAAATGGAAAATAATCTTCCATATATTTGTTTTCCAAAGACAATTAAAATCCCATATATAAGTTTAAAGAATAAAAGCTAAAATTAACTATAAATTAACAAATTTGAATAGCACTGGAACGTATATAAACCAATTCTCTTTCTATAACAGCAGTTTTACTAGGCGAGAAAGGGAAAAAAAAGGGGGGAAAGAAGGGGGGGGGGGAAAAAATCTACTCTCAAACACAAAAAATGATTGTTGTGATCTTAAAATTAATTCAAATGGGCCTCTATAGAATTTTTTTTTTTTTTGAATGGACAAATTGCCAGATCTAAAAAATACTTTAAAGGGGCCAGGGAAAGGATTTAAAAAGAGAAAAAAAATGTAACTGTTCTTTCCCTCCTTCCCAAGTTAATATTATGCACCGTTACTACAGGTTATTTTTTTATCTTTTCAAAACCTATAGTGGATTCATTGTACACGGCTGTGTCATATGTATACCTGTATGTATATACGTACACATGTATGTATACATAGACGTATATATGTAAAATTTATGTTGCATCTCTCTCTCTCATCTCTCTCTCTCTCTCTCTCTCTCTCTCTCTCTCTCCCTCTCTCTTCTCTCTTGTGGCGTGTGTGTGGGGTGTGTGTGTGTGTGCGTGCGTGCGTGCGTGCGTGCGTGTGTGCGTGCGTGCGTGCGTGGTGTGTGTGTGTGTGTGTGTGTGTGTGTGTTGGTGTGTGTGTGTGTGTGTTGTGTGTGTGAATGCGAATGGTTTAGTCTTGGATATAAGTGAAGTATGTATATGTGGATAATATTGGTTTTTTTGTGTTATTTTATTTGATTTTTTCGTGCAACTGAAACGGAAATATTTTGATTTGTCTCTGCTCACTGTCCTTTTTTTGCAACTGCAACTTTTTAAATTTTTGCAACCCCAGTTGCGTGCCTTTGTCGGTCGCTGCGCGGAAATAATGTGCTTTATTCCCTAGGGCGCCCCCTGCGTCATGCTTTTTTCTTGAATTTTATTCGTTACTATTTCTTAACAGACTAAATTTTAGGTTTGCTTTAAAAACCCTTTTGCTGTAGTCTTAAAATAAATGAAAAAGGCCCTTTACGTGGGGTTTAAACCCCATTTATTTAGGAACAGGAAAAGGCGGCTTTTAACTCACTTTGCCCTCAACAGTTTTCGGGCGAAAGGCCTAGAAGGCTTTTCCCCTGTTCTCTGTTTTCTTTACTAATTTACTAACTGTTCAGAGGTAGTGGGGAAAGTGCGGGGGGAACACCCCCCTTTGGAAACGTGGGGGGGAAAAACAGCCGGGGCTGAACGCCCCCCCTTACAAACGGTGGTGCACTAGGTTTTCCGTTATTTTACGCGGCGTGTTGATTACAGCGTGGGGTTGTCAGCGAGAGAGGGCGCACCCAAAAGCTGAAAAGGTAAAAGTTGCCCTCGGCAACTTTGGGGCAAAGGTCGTCGGGGTTTTAAATATATTTCCATTTGCAGGGAGGGGAACCAGTTCGGGGGCATGACTACGTGTTCTGGTTTCACAAAAATCGGGTATGCGGCGCCACACACAACACACAACACACCCCAAACCCCAAAAACCCAACCACAAACACACACACACCCCACACACACACACTATTTTATTAGTTTTTTTCGTGTTTTTCACTGAAACCCGGTTTGCAAAGGTTTCTTTCTGTGTACGTCGCAGGCTGAGGGGCCCCTGAAAAAACTGGGGGGCCAAATTTCAATCCCGCCCACCCCCCCCCTCCCCCCCCTCTTTCCCTCCTCTTCACCCCACTCCTCCCGCCCGCCTGCCCCATTAAACATTTGTCAGCCTTTTTGAACTTTCTCTGCCCGTAACACTACCACGTGATGGGCGCTCCCGTGACAGGTTTAAACCAACACACAAGTCCCCGATTTTACATTCGACTGGGGGCTGAAAAGAGTGTGGAGTGTGGCTAGCTTTTTTCAGGAGAACTTGGTGTGTTAAACTGGCGGTCAGGGGAAATGATTTTTCAAGCCTTTGCCGTGCTGGAAGTGGCGCTAATATTATCAAGAAATGGGTGAAATGTTGTTTCTTCGCAAAATTTTTTATCAACAGCCCATTTGGGAAAAAACATTGTTTTTGAGGCCCTGGCAATTTTTTGACCAAGAAATTGAGTGGCGAGCCTTGTTCTCCCCCTCAAAGCCAAAAGGAAAACATTTTGTTTTTTTTTCCTCAAAAAAAAAAAACGGAACTTCAGGGGGAAGTCTTTACAAATATTTTAAAAACAGCTTTGGAGCGCCTTCCGATCCCTTTGATGAAACCAAAACCTTTGAAACTGTTCAGAAAGACCCCCATCTTACACCGGGCTTGTTACTCAGTGAAAGATAGTGGAAAAAAAATCTCTTTCCGGCTCTTTTTTTTTGGGAATTGGCTTCAGAAAGCAAAGACATTTTTAAAAAGTCAAAAAAAAAAAAACTGGGAGTCCCATTGAAAAAAGATTTGCTGGTTGAGCCCCTGTAAGAAAACTAATTGAAGTGTCATTTTTTTCATTCTTTCCAAAATTCACAAACTCGGTTTCTTTTAAAGGTTTTCGCAAACGAAAATTTATTTTTAATTTTTACAACCAACCCCCTTTAAAGCATTCTGGCTGTCCATGAGTGGTTTGAACCGCATGGCAGGAGTAATTTAGCCCCTTCCCCGCGGTAGTTTTTCTAGCGCCCAAAAAAAATAGGGCCCTCGGCAAAAAACTCTGCCGTTTTTACCCACAAAGCCCACCTTACCCCCCTATGGAGCGGGGCCCAAAACTCCTTCCCTTTAAAGGCTGCCTTGGGCGGCCGCCTCTACTTTGAAAAAGGATCCTGTGATTTTTGATTCGGCTTAATAAGGCTTTTTGGGGGCGCCCGAAATTTGACGTTCAAGTGTGCAAAAAGCCCCCCCTTTCCCCCAAAACACTGTCGTTTGTTTGTTGTTTGTTTGTGTTTGTTGTGTGTGTGTGTGTTTTGTCCCACCCCACGCATGCACACCCCCCACCCCCCCCCTACGCACGCACACCCTCCACCCCACGCATGCACACCCCCACCCCACGCATGCACACACTTAAGTTACTTTTAAGTCTTAACTTAAGTCGCCTCAAGTCACTTCAAGTCATCCTCAAGTTCTTAATTAAGTTCTTAATTAAGTTCTTAATTAAGTTTTTAATTAAGTTACTTCAAGTTCTTAATAAGTTCTTGATTAAGTCATCCTTAAGTTTTTACTCATGTCAACCTAAGATTCATAACTAAGTCATCCTTTAAGTACAACTTAGTTCTTATTCAAGTTATTTTATAATTATTAAAAAACAATCTATGTTTTTATCTTAAATAGTAGATGTCTAATATAGTACACACACGCCTCAAAAAACGCGTCATCGTTGAGGATGTCTTGCTTAACGCCTTGGCGTGAGATTGGTTAGCATAGATTTTAATGAAGTTCTTACATCCTAAGCAACCGCATTGATTACAATTCTGGTCTATGGAAATGTCTTTTATAGACTCCATGTCTTTATTTATTGACTCCATCTTTTTAAACAAATAATAATCCGCCATGATCTATTTTTATCAAAAAAATTTATATTTAAGTTCTTAAATTTTATTGCATTTTAAATGGATCAAAATGATTTTTTTGTTATTGGCGGTGCTGGCGTGCTGTTGTCTTCTGTATTTAGTGGTTCAGATTTTTTTGGTGTTTTTGTTTTTGTTGCCTTTCTTTATATATTTTAAACCTTTAAAAAACTGCCCCCAGCAGCGCAAGGGCCCCAAAAAATGGAAACCCAATTTTTAAAGTTCAATTTTCCCTTGTGCTTTGGTGCCCTTAAATTTAAACTTGCTTTGTTTTGGGTGGCTTGGATCAACTGTTGGCGTTGGGGGTTTGTTATGTTTTCATTATGAGTTATATTCTTGATTGAAACCCTTTTAATTTTTTTTGTCGGGTTTAAACTCTGTTTCTCTTTTCCCTGCTGCAAGCGCCCAGGATGGGGAGGCTTTTTTTGGTTACTTTCCCCACCTGTTTTCAAGGGTTTTCTGTTTCCAATGTTTCCTGATTCTGCTGTTTTCTGGCTTTTTCTTTTGAAGGGTAAAAAAAATTTCTTTATGTTTTAAAAAGGTTTTTTCCCATGTTTAACGGCGATAACAATTTCCAAACCCGTAATTTAGATCACGCTTAGGGGGACTTTAATGATTTTTTTTAAAACTGGATCTTGCGTTTTTTAATACGTAAGATCTTGTTCAAAACCCAATGGGAGAAAATTCTACATGTTTAGTTTTAACAATAAGAACCGTTTCCCCCACATTTTTTAAACCATTTCGGCCCCCAGCTGCGCTTCTTTCCTGTTATGATACTTTTTAATGTCTTGCGGCGAAATCTGTTGAATCTGTTCTTTGCTGAATTCATTTTCCGGGGAAACTTTTTTGGTTTTCCCACTTTGCTGCCAAAAAATTACCCTTCCTTTTTGGGCTTTTTTACCCTTGTTCATCAACTTTTTCTTTTGTAATTTCGGCTGTGTGGGGCCGCTCGGGAGCTCCGGATCACCCGTTTGTTCATGTTTTTTTTAAAAATTATAATTTTTTATTTTTAAAATGAGCACCGTAAAAACTTTTTCCCAACCTTGTTTACCTTTTTGCTTTTTTTGGGTTTGGCCTAAGTGTAGGAACACGTTGTTTTGGGTTAAAAGCCTTTTTAAAATTTTAAAACCGGCAAGTTTTGGCAACTGGGTTTGAGGTTTCAGCAAAGTTTAAATCGCTTTTTTAAGGCTTAAATTTGTACGAAATTTTTTTCTATTTAAAGCAAGGAATAATTTAAAGATTTTTTAAAAATTTTGTAAAAAAATCATTTAAAAAAAATTTGGGCTTCTCGTAATGTGATACTTGGCGGTTCCCAGTAGTGAAGGCGCTTGTTTTTTGCGGAAGTAATTACGCATTTAGTAAACTAGGGGGAGGGACGGTGAGGGGAAAAAGAAAAACCCAAAGCGTGGGAACTAGCTGAAAGAACAAGTCACAATAAAAAAGCATAGTTTTGAGCAGTTGATTTTATTAATAACAAACTGAAAAAAGGGGACATGAGTTTTCACATTTAAAGATGTTGACCAGGCAAATAAAAGAATATTATCTTGAAACAGGAAAACCCAATCGAGACATTCCCCCACAAAATTTAAAGTGACTTTTTTCTTCCATCAGAAAAAAAAAGAGGGAAAAAAATGGGTTTTTTTGTTTTTGGTTTATGACTGTCGTTGTTTTTTGGGTTGCGCTTAATATCAGCTGAAAAAAATGAACAAAATTTCTATTATTCGCCCAAAGGATTTTGGGAAAGGGGAATTTAAAGAAATTTTAAAAAGCTAAGCCAAGCAGCAGGAGCCCAGTGAACAAAAGAAAAAGAATGGTTATTTAAAAAAGCGATTTGGCAAATTTTTTACCTCCCCCTAGAAAATTGCAGAACCACCTTTGTAAATACAATACCAAACGACCCCCACAAAGGGAAACCTTCTATTTTTTTCCCAAATGATACGATCAGAGGGAAAAAGTTTTTAAGTATGAACTTACAGTAATTGAATAGTTCAAGATACAAAGTTGCAGAACCATTAACAAAAAAGAGGGCCTTCTGCTGTTGCTGTTCCCGTAAAAACTGATATACCAAAAAAGGGCCCTTTTAAACCCCCCCCTTTTTGGGCATATTCAAGCGATAGGGGAAAAAAAATTTTAAAAAAGGAAAAGTAATCAATTTTTGTTTTAAAACATTAAATTTTACCTTTCAAAAGGAGGCTTTCCCGGGGTTCACGTTCACAGGTTTTATTTTGGAAAATTTTAACAAACGTTATCTAAAAAGATTTTTTTTCCTTTCCGTATACAGAGAGTTTTTTGGGACAATTCTAAAAAAACCAGAAGGGGTTTTAAAGGGACTGCCCCATTTTTGGCCCCCGCAATGAATAATGAATTTTTTAAAAAGGGGCAAAAACCAGTACAAGCAATCAAAAAAAAAAACCAATAAATTTTGTTGTAGGGGGTTCTTCACCCCGGAAACTATTCCCTTTTGGTTTTTAAAAGTAAGGTCCCTTTAAATTTTCCGGGGGGGGAACCCTAAAAGGGGGACACCCGCATCGGGGCCCAACTGACCCATTTTGGGAGTGTCGTTCCATATGAAAAAAAAAGAATTTTTTAAAAAATAAATCCGCCGTGTTTTTTTTCGAGAAACTGACAAAACCCAAAAACAAAAAACCTAGCTCCTCAAAGTTTTTTGTGAAAAAAAGAACTGAAAAATAACCCCACCAGGCACATTTTCCGCTTTTTATTTTACGGTTCTGTTTTCCCCGGGGTTGCATAGGGGAAAAACTTGGATTTAACAAACCACTTTTGGTTTGTTCTATTTTAATAAACTTTTTTTTTTTCAACTGTTGTGCTGATTCTTTTTGATTGATCGTTTTTTTTCTTTTGGAGGGATAAAAAGTTTATTGAAAAACAATGCTTTTTTGTAGTTGTCATTTTGTTATTCGACTGCAAAACACTGGAGATTTTTCCCTTTGCGTTTCTTAATGGTTTTCACCTGGCTCAAAATTTACTGTACTTTTTTTGCCCTTTTAACCCCCACATACCCCTTTGATCCCCTTTTCCCAGTTAATTCACCCTTTTCATTTTTTCCAAAAACCTTCTTTTTTGAAATTTGAATGCAAAGGGGGAATCTTTAGGTTAAATTTCGGATGTGTCATCCCAAATCCACTGCTCCTTTAACTATTTTCTAATTCCTTCTTTTTTTGATGTCTTAAAGTGGGATATCTATAACAAAATTTTTCTGTATCTGTGTAAAGTACTCTGGATTTGGGATCGGGGGTTTTAAAAGTAGTCTTTAAAAAAATTTCAAACTTTAAATGTTTAAAAAATTCTAAAACGGGAAAACCCAAAAAAAAAAGGTTTGTCCAATTTGCTTTTTTTTTCTTCATCATTATGCCAAAAGTGTCATAAAATCTTCTAAAGGCCTGTTTAATTGGGTTTTGAAGTCAGCTTTTGCTTCGTTTTCTTGGTGCCCAAACTAACATCTTACGCTTGTGGGGATTCTCCATAGTCTTTAAAAAAAAAGCTGTTGTTCTTCAGCTTAAAAAAAGTCTTTTTCAAAAAGATCTGTGGTTTTAGTTTTTAAGATCGGTTTTACTTGATGTATGGTTTAAAAAAACTGTTCTTGATCAAAAGAAATTTTTCGATAAAAGCTGTCAACTTCAAACCGTTCTTAAATAAAATTTGGGTAAAAAGTCTTTTAATGCCCAGACTTAATTTTTTTTCCCTCAAAAGATTAGGCAAAAGTTTGGGGCGGCTCTTTTGGGATTCATCTTTAGACTTTTTGTCCTTTTGGTTATTATTTTGCAGGTCATGGATTTTCATGAGGATATTCAAAGTCAAACTTCTAGTTGTATGCTCGCGGTTGCCCCGGGCCCCAAAACTGCCCAACCATTTTAAATGCCTTTTGAATTTTTTCGAAACGGTGTTTTTTTTTAAATTTGGGGTTAAGGGAAGTGTTTGCGCCATTCCCCATCCAACAGATTGTTTCCCCCTTTAAAAATTACAAAAGTTAGTTAAACCTTTTACTTGGTTCTTTTTTTTGCCCCCAAGGGTTTTGGGTTGTTTCCCTTACGTAATGGTGGGGGCCCTTTTACAAATTTTCCCTTTACGCAATCCTTTTTCAATCATCTAAATTCATTGGTAAATTGACAAATAAATAAATCTGTACCCCCAGTAAATTTTAAAAGAAAGCGTCCCAGCTCATCCCGGGCCCCCAAAAAAGAAATTTCGCGGGTTTTCCAGGCTTTAATGTTTCATGCAGGTCTTTCTGAATTTTTAAAAAAATGTCCCCCCCAACAAACATTCTTGGGGGCCATTAATTTGGAGTCTTTGTTAGTCTCCCCCTTTTTTTAAAATTTAAACCCTTCTGCCCCCCCTTTTGGGCCCCTTGCTGGTAATCAAAAACCCGTGTTGCCCTTTTCCCTCAAAAGGAAAATAAAAGTAACCGCGCCTTTAGGGGGGGAAGTAAATCTTCGTAAAACCTTTCCCAATTTTTTCATTTTTTTCATAAGGGTAAAACCCCCTTTTTCTAACGGGGATTTGGGGTTTTTAAAATATTTTCTGTTTATTGGGAAAGTTTTTAAAAGGGAATAGCCACCCGCCTTAATGAACCCTCTGTGTTGCATAGAGTCCTTTAAAAAGCCCTTGTTTTTAAGTGAAACACATGTCTTTTCCGATGACTGTGCAAGGCTGTTCCCCTAAAGGAAATTCCCCCAAATCCCTTTAAATTTAAGGGGGATTTCGAAACCCTTTCGCAAGTTGTGAAAAAATATAGGCGCTTCCATTTTTTTGGTTCAAATTTTTGTTGAAGATTGCATTTACTGTGCGCTGCCCCTAAATTTTTCCCCACAAAATGTGATCATGGTCTTTTAAAATTTTGGGGATTGGCTTCCTCACTGGTTCAAAACCCCAAAAATTTCCAACAATGTGTGGCGGGTTTTTATACTGTTCTTGGCCTTCAGGCCCCCATTATGTTTTTCAGATAAATTCGAATTTATTAAAACAGTCATTACGCACTTGCGGGCTTTGCGTTTTTAAAAAAGTATTCTGCGGGCCATTGGTCCCCTGTTAATTCTGGCGTTTGAATGAGCGCCATCCGCCTGACAAAAATTTTGAAGGCAAATAAAACAAATTGATGATTACTCTTTTAAAGACTGTTTTTCGAAGTTTTTGTGGCGCTGGCCCTTCATAAGGAACAATGGTGTTTTCGAAAGTCTGCGTAAACAACTTAGGGGTCGTTTGCAGCCTTTTTTCCAGTTTTTTAAAAAACAAACTTTAGACCCGGGGGGGGGGGGGCGAAAATTATTTTCGGTATTACAGTAAAGGGGCCAAAAAACCAAGTTTCTTTTTGTTCGCTTGCGGCTTGAACAGATGGCATTCTTTTTAAAACATTTTCTGCAAAATTTCTTGTTTATTTTTTGCTTTAAAGTATGCCGAAATTAATCTACTCTTTGGGTTCCCCGTTTCAATGGAAATTGCGGCAGCCCCGCTGGTGAAAACTTTGTATTTAAGTTTCCCATGTTTTTGGGTCTGGCTCCCCAATCTTTGGGGAATTTTCCCTTGGGGAAAATTTAATCGGCTGTAGATTTTTTTCCCTCATCCCATGTGAAAAATTTTGACAGTTTTTGGGTTTTTGTTTTGTTCTTAAAAACCTGATAAATAGAATCCACCCCAAACAGGAAAGGATTTTTCCGCAAAAATTTAATTCATTGATGTAAAAGGGTTTGAAAAGTTGACACTCTCTCTGCGTTTTTGCGGGGCTTTAATGCACCCTTTTGGGGAGAACCACCACTTTAAAAAAATTTGTTGTCTGTATTCTTTATTTTTAGAATGCTTTTTTCGCAAAAATTGCTGGGGGTTTGTGGAATGTAAGACCTGCCTACAATCGGCGCTTTATTGCCTGTTTTAATCTAATCTCTAAGACTTCGCCCTCTGCCCCAACCAAAGGAGCCTCTCATTTTGGCTTTTCCGGGCCACCCCCAAACTGTTAAGCATTTGGGTTTCTCCCCCAAACCGGGTGTTAAGTCATTATGAGAAAAATTTGTCTTTTGTTTAGTCGAGACCCAGATTTCTAGTTTTTTTTCATTTTTTGGGTTAAATTTTGCGTTTAAAAAAACAGCTGACTTTACTTTAACCGGTGGGTTATTTTTTAGTTCCCCGGGAAACTTGAAAAAATAGCATGGCAAACTTCCCCGTACGCTTGCTGGATCAATGACTTTTTAAATAAATTTCCCCTTTTCAGTGTCTTGTTAAAATCTTCTTGCTTTGCTTCAAAAAATTCGTCTGGCCCTTTTATATATTTTATCCATGCTGGTTTCTTTTCTAATTCAAAATTTTTTATTTAAATAAAAAAAAAAAAATTAACCCTTTTTCGATAGTCTTTTTGGGGTTTAGACTCTAAACTAAAGTATAAAAAATTTTTGGGCTTGTTAATGTGAGGGGTTTTAGAACAGAGTTTATTTTTTCGTTTCTTTTTTTAAGCTTCCCTTTTTTTTATCTGCTGGGGGTCTGGCTGTTGAAAAAAAATTTGGGTCCTGCCTTTCTTTAAAGTTTCAAATTTTGTCTTTTTTTGTCATCAAAATCGGCCGGGAAAAAACGTTTTAAATTCTTCACCCGTGATGTTTGGGGTAAAATAGCGCTTTATTATTGTCAGTTTGAACAAAACAAAGTTTAGCTGTTATTTTGTTGAACCATAGCTGTGTGCTTTTTGGGGTTTAGTTTTTAATTTTTTTTCTAGCAGCCCCTTACAAACTAATGAAACCCAGGGCCGAGAGTTAAAGCAATTTTTCCTTTTAGAGGTAAAGTGCGGGTGCACCTACCCCCTGTTGTAAGGGGACCTTTTTACTTGTTCCCGCTGATAGGGCACTTTTTAGGATTTCTTCCCGTATTTAAAATAGTAACAGCCCTTACAGGCAGCCGAATTCCTTTTGTTTGGTTTTTCTGTTTTTTTGATAGGTCCTGCTCTATTTTTGTTTGCATTTTTGTTTTTGTTGGTTAATCTAAAGGTTTTTATGCTGGGGGGGTTTCTACTATCTCTTCTCTTTGGGACTTGGCGCTGTAGGGGTCATTTGGAATTAAAATTGAACAGAATTGCTTTTTTAAAAAAAAAAATTTAAATTTTGTTTCTGTTTTGGCCTAATCTTTTTTTTTCAATGTTTTAGCTGTGCATCAATTTAATAAAAACAAAAAGTACCCTTAAGCGGTTTATTTTGCTTCTTTTTCTTTTCAATTTGAATTTTTTACGTCTTTTTCCGTTCTCCCCCCTTCCTTTCAAATCATTATCCCCGTTGACCTTAGGTCAATCCATAAGCCCCTATTTTGATGTTTAAATTTTCTTTAAGCCCCAAAAACTTTTGGGAAAGGGTTGTTAGATCTTTAGACGCAAGGGCTGCTGTTGGGGCTTCTGCCCCCCCCACCCCCAAAAAAATTTTTTTATTTCGTCAAAATTTTGTAAGGGGCTAAGTCCGCTAGCATAGAAATTTGGGGTTTGGACTGCCCCCAATTGGACATTGTACTTTCGTTATTTTTGGATAAAAAAACCCTTTTTACTTGCTCTTGCGAATGGTTCTTCTTTTCACCGGGAATTAAAAAAACCTTTAAGCGGGTTTTTCTGCGACATAAGATTAAAATTCCTATAGCGTCTGCCCTTTCTTTTAGGATATTTTTGAATTTATGACGCCAAAGTTTTCTAAAAATTTTATTTTTTTTCGATCATATTGTTTTCTCAATTTACCCTTGGGTAAATTTGAGTTTCTAACTACATCAAACTCTAACGAGTTTCAGAAAATTTCGGGGGTTTGCTTCAGTGTCTGTTGATTGATAACCGTTTGTAGTCATTAAAAATTTGTTGTATGCAATCTGTCTTTTAAAGCCCCTTTTTAAAAGGGAGGGGGGATGCGCTTTTAAAAACCCCAAAATTAGGGGAATGGAAAAAAAAACGATTTCCAAACGATAAATTTCAGCCCAAAACCTTTTTGCTGCCCTTTTGCACCTGGCCCAGTTCGGCAGCTAAATTTTAATTTTATTTTTTTCATTGCCGATTCCCTTTAAACGCAAGAAATTTTCCTTTCTTTTGGGTTAGCCATAGATCCGAAAAGGTTTAAAAAAAAATGGGCTGCATTGTTTAAAAAAAAATACTTTTCCCCCCAAGTTTTACAGAATTTTTTTTAACGATTGCCCCCCCCCAAAAATTTGGGGCAACTGTTTGGGTTTGGGGCGGGTTTTTGAAGCGGGGTTTTTATTTTAAAAAAATAAGCCGTGCAGAGCCTGGCAAATCAAATCATCCGTCCTTTGGTCTGGGAAACTAAAAAGTAAGAAATTTTATCTGCATCAATAGTAGATGGATTAAATTTTGGAACCCGTAATTTTTTGTTTTTTTTTCCCTTCCCGCCAGGGGTTTTTTTGATTCATGCGGGTCAAGAAACGGCCAAAAACCTTTGACATTTTTATAAAACAAAATAAAAAGTTAATTATTTAAAAAAGGCGGGAAATTGGGGATGGGAAAAAGGGTTAGGGTATTAGTGGGTCCCTTTGGGGAGCCGACATGGATAAAAGGGTCCTTTGACACAGCACCCCTCAGCGCTCTCATTGCGGGATAATTAGAGGGGGGCAAAGGCGTGAATTAAAAAAAGGTAAAGGGAGATAAAAATACCCAAAATTTAGAATGAACCTTTCCCCAAAAAATAGGGACCTGATGATTTTGAACTAAAAGATAACCATTTTTTATTTTAAAAAAAAAGACAAAAGGGGAATGTGTTCCACTTAGGGAATTTAAAAAGAGACGCATCAAAGTTTGTAGGCATGGCTACAATTTAAAAAAAAGGCTCCGTTTTGTGAGCGAGAGAATCGCCCCTTTGGGTTTACTGAAACCCCAAAAAAAAATCGAAGAAGGTTTTCTAAACTTCAAAACATACAACAAATACTCCCCAAAAAAAATTAAACCCAAATGCAAAAATGGAACCCGAAAAATTTAAAAACAAACGCCCAACCCAAAATTTAAAAAAGGCAATGGGAAACAAAAGCCCCTTGAAGAAAAAGCAGGAAAACCCCCTGAAGAAAAAGAAACAGCATTAAAAAAAAAATACACGATTTCCCCCCGGTACTTCAAAGAGAGAATTTTTATCCCTTGGGTGTCTTTTAAAAAACCCTCAAAAAGGGGGAAATTTTTAAACAATTTAACAAAACTGGTCAAATGATAAAGGTATAAAAAGAGAAAAAAAAAAAAAATTGTTGAGGCTGACGACGCCAACTTGGACCTGTTTTTTAAAAAAAGAAAAAGCAAAGACTTAAAAAATCTTGAAAAAACGGGAAAATCAGCCCGGGGCAGAAGTTTTAATACTAACCGAGACCAATTACGAATAAGTGGGGAAAAGAATAAAAGAAAAATATCGAAAAAAAAATTTTTTATGAAGAACAACGCTAGCAGAACGAATACGAAAGCTGTTTTGGAGCAAGGGGTACATTAGGGAAGCGTTTATAAAAGGCCTTAGGATTTGCAAAAAAAGTACATGGTGAAGGCTATTACAGGCGGTGGTGGGGGGAAAGTTCAGTGCCCCCATCCCCCTTTACCTGATAAATTTATGGGTTTAAAAAAAAAAGCTTGATCATCTTGCGAGTTTATTAAAAAAATTAGCTTTGGAAACCCATTGATCTTTACCTGGTATATTAGGGGGTGGTTTTTAGCGGGGTTTTGTCTACCCCAAAGCAAAGTAGTTGGCTCTATGGCGAGCACTTTTGGGCGTTTTGTTCTCCTTTTAAAAGTTGGATTTTTTATTCAGTAAGATTTAAAAACCCCAAATAATCCCAGGACAGTTAATCCCAAAAACTAGCGTGTCTTTCATATTCTTGGGCATTTGCGAAAAAATCCGCGTCTTCAATTGGGCCCTTTTGGGGTTTGGGCCCGGGGATTGGAGGAAATTAAAACTTGGGTTTTTTTTTTTATTGTTTGTACTATTACTGGCCCAGAAATTTTTTGTCGTTTTTTCCGACCCTTTTGTTTTATTGCCCTGGCCCATAAGGGAAATTTCCCTTTTTGTAGGGTTTTTTTATTGTACCCATCTGGAAATCTGGGGGTCCCGAAGGCGCTTTTATAAAACCCGTGCCAACAGAAAGTTTATTTCGATTTTTTTGCGTTTTGTAAAAAATTTTGGTTCCTTTTTTTACCCTTTAAAGGGAAATCAACTGTAGGGAATTTAATGGGGGTCCTCTAAAATTTTCTAGTATTGTTTTTGTGCATCAAAACCAGTAGAAGGATAGTTAGCTCGATCTTTTTTGTGTTGCGAACCTTTTCAAACACCCAAAAGAAGTACGAATTGAGTCGTTTATTCGTTCAAATTCCCGCTTTTGTTAGGCCCCCCCAGTATGCTAGATAAATGTTTTCCAGGGTGTTTTTGCTCTTGGGTTATGGACCCCAGGTGAAAAGCCTGTGCCTGAAGAAAAAAAATGTGTAAGGAGGATTTTCCCGTCTTGTTATACTTTCTGTGCAGGGCCCCCCAAATAAGGGGTGCCTAAGCCATGATTAAGATTTTGACTTTTGTCTTTAAAAACTGTCTTAACATTAATATTGAATTTGTTACCCAAATCCTTTTAAAAGCCTTCATGTCTATTTGGTTGCTGAATGGATTAAAGGTTTGTCATTTTGGAAAAGGGGCTCGAGTTTTAGTCCCAAAATACGTCTGAAGGTGTAATAGAAATTTAAATCGTTACTGACCTTTACCAAAGGGTTTAGGATGATTTAAAAAGATTAGCATACGGAAACCCCCCCCCCCCCCCCCACACCCCCCCAAATTGATGCACAAAACACAGCAAAAATTTAACTGGTTCTGAAAAACTTCATCGGATTTACTGAACCCCCTTTTTCGATGTAGTCTTTTTTTTAAAAGGGGGGTTTTTTTTTTAAGGGGAATTTTCTGCTTAATGGAGTACCACCTTTTTTTGAAAAGTGAAGTCTGGGGCACAGCAATGTCAAGGTTTTCAGTTGTATATTTTTAAAATTGTAGTGCGGCCCAAACCCGAATATTTTTTTCAGTATATTTTAAAAGCAGTCATTTTTATTTCGTTTTAAAAATGTTTGTAAAAAATAACAACCCCGGGGCGGTTTTTCCGTTTTTAGAACATGCTATTGATAACGATTGCGGAACCCAAAAAGGTCGCGCTTCTTTAAATATTTCAAAGTCGTATGGTTTAAAATTTAAATGAATCGAAGAATAATTAAAAAGATTAAAAAAATTTTAAAAATTTGAGGAAAAATTTGTTGGCCAGTTAATTTATAAACCCGATGGTTTTTTACGGATTTTGCTCACTAAAAGAAGCAATTTAGCTACTTTAACAATTTTTCTCAAAATTAACCCTGCAAATCTAAAAACAAGGGTTTAACCCTTTAAACCTGAAAAAGAAGAATTTTGGGACTATTTTTTTTTGAAAAAGCTAGCTAAAAAGTTAGGCTTTACAACTGCCAACGGGGCCCCTCTGTTTTAGAGTTTTCCCCCAAACAAAAACTACTTAGGGGGGGGAAAAAACCCCTCGATCTTTTCATTACATTCTTTCTCTTTGTTCATTTGGATGAGTTGAAACAGTGGGTTAAAAATTATTGGGTTTGGGAAAGGCCCCCAACTGTTTTTAAAAAGGGTCTCCGTCAGGGAAAGCTGCATATTGCGATTATGAAATTATACAAATTTCCCCAATTTACAGTTTAAAAAATTGGTTTTTGGGAGGGTCGGATCATTTAATTTAAAAATTTAAAGACAAAGAGGGGAAAAATTGTGAAATGTTTATAACCCCACTTTTTTTTTAGAAAATTTAAAAAAATACGTTACTAAAAAATAAAGTTTGGGGGGCCCGAAGAATGGGGTAGTTTTTTTTAAACGCCTTTTTGGGGGTAAACCCTTTTGAAAAAAAAAGACCTTGCAGCGTTGCGGGGCTTTGAACAAAATGGTGAGGGGTAGGCGCTTTGTAAAGGTTTTTAGTACAATAAAAATGGGTGATTAAAACGCAAAGAGGTTGGCGCCCGCAAAAAAGTTTTAAATAGAACAATCGCCCCAATTAAAAAAGCAAATAATGTTGGGGCCCGTAATTTAATTAAAAAAAAATTTGGGAAAAAAGACAGAAATGGGGACCCTTTTTAAACCTATTTTGAATGGGACATAAAAAATTTTAAAATTTATAAGCCCCTTTTCTTTTTTGGGCGTCAAAAAAGTTTTGAAAAGCAAATTTAACTGGGCCCTTTTTTGTAAGTCTTAAAAGCCAAAGGGGCAATTTTTTTGAAAAGAGATTGAAAATTTAAAACCGTATTTTAGAAAAAACAGTAACCTCCACGAAGAGAAAAAAAGGTTTTTAAAGATGCTTCTAAAAACATTACAGTTCATTCCACAAATGAAATTAGGAGGGCACGTTCCCAAAGATATTTTAAATTTCTGTCTTTAAAAGGGTGTGAAGAGGGGGGGGGTTGTGGGTGGGTTTGTGGGCGTCCTTTTAAAAGGAATTTTAATTAGCTGGGGAAAACTTAGACGTTTACAGTCTTAAGGGGTTTCTGTCGTCGTTCTTAAAAAATGGTGGGGGATATTAAGGGGCATAACAACAAGCAACAAAATCAAATTTTTTTCTAAATTGAAACAATCTTACAGAAAATAAATTGGTTAATCTTACCATTTAACCCTTTTTAGGATTTTTTATACTGGAAAAAAGTTTTAAAAGGGGCTGTAAAAAAAAAATAACTGGTTTTGTTAAGTTCTGTTTAAAAAATATAAGCAGTTAAACTTTATGACAAAAACCCTCTTGTTTATTAATTTGTGGGGCAAATGGTTGTGGGAAAAAAAAAAATATTTTTCCTCCCACCCGTTAAAAAACAGTTTATCGGTTTTAATTTTGATCATATTGTGATTTTTGTCCCAAAACTTAAATGGAACAAAGCATATCATGATAGAAGGTTTATTTGGGGCAGTTTAATTTAATAAATTTTTTGTTGGGTCCCAGCAATAAAAAATGGGGTGAATTTTCAGAACACTTTTTTTGTTTTTTTGAGGGAAAAAGAAAAAGCTTTTTATTTTTAAAAATGAATGTTAGCAGAAAGGGGACATAGTTTTAAAAAAAAAAAACTTTTTTCCAAAAAATAGCCTTTAGTGGAAAAACATGCTGGGTTTAAATTGTGGGTTTTTTGTCGGAAAAATTTTAAAAATCAGTTTTAAAAAGGGCTTTAGAGAAAAAGTTAAAGACTGTAGTTTTATTTTACAGGGAAAAACAGAGATGCATTTGTTGGAAAAGTTTGCCCTGAAAAAAGATGTTATTGAAATTCGGTTTTAAAAAAAACTTTGGATTAAAAAAAAAACCAAAAACTGAAAAGTTTAGGGAAATTAGTTTAATTTAAAAAAGGATAAACCTACACAGTATGTTTTTTGTAAATTTAAACGGGAATTTTTTGGTTATTTAAGTTACTTGCTCAGAGAAAGGGAAAAAAGGGGCTTTTAGGTCCCCTTTCGCCCCAAAACTGGTTTTTAGGGCGAAAGTGAGTTAAAAAAACCCCCCTTTTCCTGTTCTCTTTCATCACTTGGGTGGCTGAAACCCGCCAGCACTTGTTCGTTGCAAAGTGGCGGCGCAAAACTTGACAAGCCCAGCGCCAAAAAAACGTATTTCACAGCTGAGCAGGCTCTTTCTGATGGAAATTTTTTACAAAAACAATTAAATCTTTTATTCAACGACTCACTCGAGCATGAAGGTGAGATGATGATAGTGGTGGAATTGCCGACCATATTCGTCAGTTATTGAGTAGGGCTCTGTGACCTCAGTGTGTGTTCAGCTGACAGCGTCGAACGAGCCAGCCTAGTGTGTACTGTGCACCGCGTGCTGGTGTCCAGTGATGTGAAAATCAGCACGAGAGGGGAGCGTGGCATGCTCGCGGCGTGACACACGGTGCAGACGGAAAGGTAGGGGAAGATGAGGGGTGAAAGGAGAGGGTTGAAGTCGAGC
The DNA here is from genome assembly GCA_018398815.1 of Conus ventricosus. NCBI lineage: Eukaryota > Metazoa > Mollusca > Gastropoda > Neogastropoda > Conidae > Conus > Conus ventricosus. The sequence goes on from CM031595.1 coordinate 4,742,860, forward strand.
AAGGGGGTGTGGTGGGAGAGGGGGGGGGGGGGGGGGCTGGTCGTGGACTGGTCAGTCTGCATCGAGTGTTGAGCGTTCTCGATAGACTTCCAAACTGTTTTACTTTCATTTACAGGTGTAGTGTGACAATACAAACTTTATTTCAACTTTTTGCTGTGTGTTCTTGTTTGGATGTGGTAAATACATACGTTTTTGATCGTGCAAAAACATCTATCCAAATCTAAAAGCCCTAAATACTTTTTATTATCAAAATTAAAACAAAAGAAGCCCAGAATTCACAATCTTCATTCAATTTCCTTCAAAAATGATAGATTCATTTTTCTATCTTTTGTAGTTTCTGAGCTAGAATGTTTTGTTAATTAGGACCCCCAAATCATGAGATTTCCCAGGCACCTGGGAACACCTTTGTTTGTACTATTGTGAGGCACTGAACGGTCTTTGTGGGGAAAAAAAAAAAAAAAAAATTATATATATATATATATATAATATATATATAATATATTATATATATATATATATATATATATATATATATATATATATATATATATATATAATCGGAAATGAAATGAGGTAGGGAACAATAAACGATAAACAGTAAACAAGTGGGGTATGTTTTGCTCCCATAAGGAAACCTAACACAGAGTAACTTTTATTCAAGACTGGTACAGCCTTTTAAACTTGAATAAAGTCAGACAAATACATAGACGAACAATCTAATAGGGGGGGGGGGGGGGGGGGGGGGGGAGGGGAGCGCAGGACAACAACTGAACTGTCTTCATTGTAATGACCTGGCAAGATTTGGACTTGAGGAGAGGGGAGAGAGGGGAGGGAGTTTGAAGATGGAAAACTGGGAACATGAAATTAAAAAATATATATATGTTACAGATATGAAAACTCTTCACTAGCTGCATAAGGGAACCATCGCAATCCCTTTTGAAGGCAGATATATTTGTATTGCCTGCTCCGAGGCCTTTCGCCTGCTAGGTCGGGACTCATCAGGGAGACACGGCTGGTTGTGTCTGCGCTCCCGGCGTCAAATAGAGACACACCACAGTCCATAATACTGTGGTGTTCTCACCACCATGGGTGCAAAAAAGAATCCAATAGCACCCCCAAAGCAGCCAGCGAAGAGTAATAAATGCAACCAAACGAAAGTGTGGGGAGGAAAAGTTGCTGTAAAACTAAAGACATTATGCAAATAATATAAAATGTAGGGGGACAGTCTTTGAGCCTACGCCTGAGGATCCACACAAAGATGCAAGGGAGACCCAAAAGACAAACACACAGACGGACAAAAACAAATACAAATAACCTCAATTTAATCAAAGCAAAATCGGAAATGAAATGAGGTAGGGAACAGCAAACGATAAACAGTAAACAAGTGGGGTATGTTTGATGAGGATTATAGTTGAAGGGACGTGGTGACAGCTGTATGATTGAAGAGGAGTACTGTAGTTGAAGGGACGTGGTGACAGCTGTATGATTGATGAGGACTGTAGTTGAAGGGACGTGGTGACAGCTTGTATGATTGATGAGGACTGTAGTTAGGGGGACGTGGTGACAGCTGTGTGATTGATGAGGACTGTAGTTAGGGAGACGTGGTGACAGCTGTATTTGATGAGGGCTGTAGATAGGAGACTGGGGACAGCTTATATTTAGAGGACTGTAGTAGGGGGATGGACCCTTATGATTGAGAGGACTATAGTTTGGGAACGTGGGGACAGCGTAGATTGATAGGGCTGTATTGAAAGGGACGTGGGGACGCTTGTAATTGGGGCCGATGGGGGGGGGGCTTTTGCTTTTTTGAAAAAGGAAGGGACGTGTTTTAAAAAAGGGGGT